>CM053597.1:211282482-211433724 GCA_028646575.1 Pseudocheirus occidentalis | reverse complement strand
AGCATTCTTT
Organism: Pseudocheirus occidentalis; assembly: GCA_028646575.1. Lineage (NCBI taxonomy): Eukaryota > Metazoa > Chordata > Mammalia > Diprotodontia > Pseudocheiridae > Pseudocheirus > Pseudocheirus occidentalis. Next base: position 211,433,714 of record CM053597.1, on the reverse strand, counting down.
TGGGAATCGACTGGTGATTGGCTTTACACCCACCCCCATTTTGGCATCCTAAAAACAGACTAGACGTGAGAAAAATGTAAAAGAACTGTCCCCTGACCAGTTAGGAAACAACCACCAAAAGACTTGGCTAGAGGGAGCAGTCACAGCCCTATTAGTATTCACTTGAGGGAGGGAGCTTCTGTCATCTGGGCTCCAGGTCAGGGCTTTGCTGCATACAGTAGGGAGGGCCAGTTAGGCAGAGTTATGCTGCCTTTTGAAAGCACAGTATGGAAAAGCACAGGGGTAGCCTGCCTCATCAAAAGTCAACTCCAAAAACCTACTAGTCAATGACCCTAACTCAACTGCAATGAAAAAAGTACAGCGAAGTCCCTAGCGATGCTGGTAAAGCAGCTCTAGTACATATAATCTATTAGTGAGCCTTTTAAAGAAAGCAGACCTCTGCACAACTGTATTCAACCATCTTAGGGAAAAGAAAGTAAAGGGAATGTGTTCCAGATTGGATCCAAAGTAGCTCACATCCAAGAATGCCTTCACTTTCAGGAAAAGAAAAATACCCAGAATCTCTCAGGACAGAAAGTAAGGCTGTCCCACAACCGAGGAAAGAGGAATATAGACAGCCAAGTGATTTCCTGAGAATATTTTAATTTAGTATGAAGGTAGCACCTGATCCAGCCTTTCAGTCTAAATGACACTTGGGAGTTAGGGACTGTAACTATAATTTCTATCAATAACGTGGTCAGCACTCACACCTCACTAACAATTTCCTTGATAAACTTATTCAGAATTAATTCAGACATTTTCTCCCTTCCCAAAGAATACTAAGGGTATCATAACAGCTATTCTCAATTCACTGAGACAAACCCCAGCTTAACTAGCCTTTTCTCTCATCACTTCTTTGTGTCTTTTCCAAAGTAGGACCCTTATTATCCATCATCTTTTCTATGAGCATGGTTTAAGTCATACTGATGCCTTCTGGTTTTTAATACCAATCATTTCCCAGACATCATCCCTTTTCACTTCTCCCAATTTGGGACATTGTATCCCTCCCCATTCCCTCCTAGGCCTTGAAGCAAGAAAATACCTAAGCAAAACTGACCCGTAGACTGTCACTGGCAGTATCTGCAATATTCTACAATACTAGCTGCTCACTGCTACCAATAGTGGGTAAGTGTATTTTATCGCCTGTTTTCCCAGACTGGCTGCTATCCAAGTCAATGAATCTTAAAAAAAAAAAAAACTTATTAAAATTTGATATGGCTGCTAAGTCCAACACTTCTCCATGGGGGTGAGGAGTGTAACGTGGTGATTACCACCTACAAAAGTTTACAGTTGGAAAGAAGCCTACTAGAGAAATATAGTGATTCTAAGGTCTTATAAGGTACCTAGAAAACTTCAGGCACTTAATTCCAAAAAGTGAGGAAAGGAGTGGGTGGGCTCCCCTCAAAACTCAAATTCTGGGTAAAGACTGACTTGAACCCATCATATACACTTTTCCTGCAGGGGTGGGGGAAAGAGATACACCCAACTAAAACAGAAAAGCAGATAAATTGCAATGATTAACCAGCACCAAGGTACCCCACCCCTATTTAAGCTCGTTAGCCAGTGGACTCATAGGTGTTGTCTCCTTCAGTGTTTCCTGTTGGCCTCCTAGGTTAACTTCAGCTCCACAGTGGGTTATGAGAAAATAGAGGGAATACAGACTTTAAACTAAAAATCTGTGTACTACACACAAACTATACCATGACCTTGGCTAAGGCAAGACACTCTAAGTCCCCGGTAGTTAGTCCTTGGACTAGTCAGAAATGAAGGTACTTAAAAGATTAAGTCTAATTTCCGCATTTTATAGATAAGGAAATTGGGGTTCCTAACTGTTAAGTGATTTTTTTTCAAGGTCATAGGCAGTACTCCACCTGACTCTGTACTAGTCACCTTCATCTTTGGAATGCATCCCCTTCACACCTGCCTGGAAGAATCTCTTACTTCCTTTAAGACCTTTCATAAAGTAAACCTTCCCCAATCCTTCTGTTTATGCTTTCCTTTCCTAAATTTCCTTTGTCTATTCTGCATCTACTTATATATGTACAGGATTTCCCACAAGTGAATGTAAAGCAGTGCCTGGCATTCTCAGGTGCTTGGTCAGTGTTTGTGGATTCACTGGTGGGTAGCAATAGGAAATAAAAGTATCTATGGCCATTTCTCCAAGTTCATGGGATCACAGGTCTAGAGTTAGAAAAGATCTTCTAAAGTCACCCATATTTGAGGGAGCTGAGGCCCAGGAAAATTAAAACATCTCATTTCATCCTGCTGAGTTCTTCTTACATATATCTAAACCTCCAGCTCAAGAAAAGCAGAGGGGAATAAGTATAACTTAAAATACAAAATTGTATTGCATTGGTTTGTTGTTTAGGCCCATGTTTATAGAGTGAACCCTTTACCGAGGCAGCTCTGGCCAGTCACAGTCTTCTGAAGATCAGTCTCATTCCTCTTATCTTTTAACATACCATCTGCCCTGTCTGCCTCAAAGAACTATTACAAACACTGTAATACACTAGAAAGAAGCCTAGAGGTCATTTAGTCCAACCTGCCAGGCTAGTCTGTCCGCTACAGCTGACATTTTTTGTCATCCAGATTTGGCTTCCTTTACTAAAGCTGTGAAGCCAAAACAGCTAACTCTACTTTATTTCCATTTCTTCATCTGGGTCTGTACTTCCAAGTTCCTCACAGGACTTTTGTCCAAGAGGAACAAAAGAGACACTATATCAATGTGTTTTGAAAAGTATAACACATCATAAAATGTGGACTTCTTCAGGGTGGGAGGCAGGAATAAAGGTGGTAGGAAGGAAATGGCAGCTACCAACTCAGACCGAAAACTGTTCTGTGACTTATATAGTTCCAGAAAGTTGCCTTGGCACCATGAGAGGCTGAATGACTTGCAGTGATCAATCACATAGCCAGTGATAGGACAGATGTGGGATTTAAATGGGAGTCTTTCTGATGCTGAATCTGGCTAGCTATTCTCTGTGCCATGCTGCCTCACTACACAAAAGCATGGTGCGCTTTATTTTTATGGAAAGTAGAATGATTTTGAATTACCACCTTGTTGTCAGAAGGTCACCATCTCTCCAGAATCCTGAGACAAGGAAAAGGCAACCAGGCTTTAGAGGACACCACTACAAGCTCACAGGAGTAAGTGGCAGTTAGGAAGTTAATCTCCAGTTTCCCTAGTAAATGGAGTCTCATAGAAAGAAGATCCTCAGAGAAAAGAAAGTACGTATATACCAAGGAGTTGACTCAACTGCTCTTTAATCTCTACAGGCAGTGCCAACCATATAGAAAAAAATGAACTGATCCTTGAGAAATGGGATATTCCTAAGACACAGCAAAAATCCATTCTACTTTACTTGGCAGAGATTGCTATCTGATCCTTGTAAACACTGGCTCTAAGTTTTATCAGAAATGAATGATCAGGCTGCAAACCTTCAGTCAGTCCTGTCCTTCCCCCACAATTCTGAAGGAGGTGTGCTGGTGCTCTGACCCCCTGCCCTGGCCAACAGGCGCAGACCACGTGGAAAATCCTTGTACTACAACAGCAGCTGTCAGGTGAGTCAGGCATTCATTCATTCACCTTACCCAATAGGTCAGTTTCTTGATGGTAAGAGGCATTTCCCTCAATCAACCCACTAGACTCCTTCCCTGGCGTGGTACTGGCACGGAGATATCTGTCTACAAGAGGTCTGAGATAACTCTATTGAAATTTTGGAGAAAAGAGAATCCCATTTGTACCAAGAGAAACCATAGAGGAAGTCCTTGTAACTCTCCATTGGCTCTTTTAGTGTTCATGGGAGACACAAATCTTTCCATTGTTAAAAACCTTTTCCTTACAAGTAAAGAGATCAGAGATCAAAGTGCCCTTCCCAAAGGCCTTCTATCCACCCTACCCCACCTGGCTTCAAGAATAACAGAACAGAGCAAGATCTAGATCTTTTGTTCTTTATCAGTTGAAGACAGAAGCCAACTCAGCCAAACCAGAAAGGCAGGGACAGCTCTTTATTAAATTAAGGAGAGGAGCTTGTGCTGCAGATGGCTCTCAGGGCAGATGAACAACTTCATTAGGAGAAAAACAAACCAGGACAGCACAAAGGCACTTCCCTCCTCAGAACCAGGTCAAAGAACTAGCTTACTACTTGTATTTCACAATGGTGTTTACTAGAAGTTTTCCTTGACTCCTGCTCTGGCCACTTAAGTAAGTCCTGAGTCTCCATTTTAGATATTACACACACCCTAGGAAAGAGATTTCCTTAAGCACAGAATCAGTTAAAAGAGACTTAAGGGACTCCTGGTCCAAAATCTTGCCTGATGGAAATCCTTCTAAAATATCTCTAACAAGTCATAAAGGTCATAAGGGCTCAGAGAATCTCAGAATTGTAAGGAAGCTCTGGGGTCATCTAGTACAATCTATACATGAAGACTTCCCCAACACAGGTATACTATTCCCAATACAAAGTCATCTAGTCCAGTAAGGGAATACACTACACCTCCCTGGGTCAGCCCGTTTCACTTTTGGGTAGCTCTGTCAGGAAGCAAACAGCTAGGTAGCTCAGTGGATGAAACTCTGGGCCTGGAATCAGGAAGATCAGAATTCCAACTGGCCTCACCATCACCTGCTATGTGACACAAGGCAAGTCACTTTACCTTCTCACCAGAGAGAGAAATGGCAAACCAATCCAGTATCTTTGTCAAGAAAACCTCATAGGGGGTCATAAAGAGTCGGACATGACTGAACAACGAAAATTGTTAGGAAATTTGTCCTTTTTGCAAACCTGAAATTGATACTTAAACTTCCTAGTTCTTCCCTCTGGGTCTAAGCAAAACAAGCCTAATCCCTCTCTTCTACATGCCAGCCATTCGATGAGATTATAGTCTACTAAACCCCACAGATCTCCCATCTTATACCTGAACACTTCTGGTAGTGAGGAATTCATTACCACACAAAGTAGTTTATTCTGTGCTATTCCACAACTATCTGCTCTGTAGTCTGCTGCCAAAAGTTTCACTGATAGTCTGAGAAGAAAAAGCCACCACCTCCCCACCAAAAAAGAGTTCATTCAAGCACTAGACCTCAAATCCTTTCAAGGAGATGCATTTTTCCTCTTACCTGCAGCTTCAGGGACCAAAAATCAAATTAAACAAATAAAATACTACTCTTCTATTTTCCTTTCCAGAATCCAAATCCATTTAGCAACTTTAGCTTCCAAACTTCTGCTCCAGGAGCTTTCTTTGGGCTCTTTAAAGAGATGTAAACAACAAACCTAGAGAAGTTAGTTCAGAAGTAATATTCTAACTTATGTGACTCAGTAGCTACATTTGCAACATTAACAAAAAGAAATTTAGCATTACTACACACATACATATAATAATTATGGCGTATTCTAATGAAAAAATTAGAGGTATTAAGTATCCTAATGCAACTCAAGAGCTCTGATCTGAAGAAGACCAGCCTAGGGATTGGGGGAGGGGGCCGTAGTGTTCTGGAAGAATGGAAGAAAGTTCAGGGCCCAAGGAAAGGGAAGTTGGTGATAACTGAAAGGCCACACTTACGAAATGAGCCAAGAAAAACCTACTGTTAAAACAGACCCTGTTTAACTGTTTAGTCTGGTGAAGGATATACTGAAGAGGGGTGGCTATGTGGCACCGTGAATAGAGCACTAGCCTTGGAGTCAGGAGGACCAGAGTTAAAATCCAGCCTCAGACACTTGACACACTTACTAGACGTGTAACTTTGGACAAGTCACTTAACCCCAACTGCCCTGCCTTTCCCCCTCCAAAAAAAAAAGAATATACTGAAGAAGGTAGGGTATGATAGCTGTCTTCAAATATTTGAAGGGTTATCATATAGAAGAATTAAAAAATTAAAATGGCAGAGAACCAGGACAACTTGATGAATGCAAGGTACTCAATTTTGGTTTGATATAAAGAAATACTTCCTAATAAACAAAGCTGTCTAAAATTAGAATTGATGTTTAGCCATTGTATTTCTTCTCTCCACATCAGCATTTTTCAATTCTCCCCAAGAGGAGAAAAAGAATTTTCAGGTAACGGAGCCATTCCTGCACTGGGTGGACTAATAAAACCTCATAATTACTTGAAAAAAATATAGAGACACTGCAAGGCATGGTTTTCTCTTGGAGTGAGAGGTACAGAGCCAGGACTTGAACTGGAGTCCTTTTGACTACAAACTTGGTGTTCTTAGCACTATGCCATGTAGGACTTAAAGGTTCCATTCTAGGAATCACAGAAAATGCTGCAGAAGTAGAGCAAATTACAAGGGAAAGCACTTAATCCAGGCGTAGTGGAAAAGGAAACAGCCCAAAGACAATGAGCTTTGGGCTATTTTCTTACTGCCAAGAAATTATTCTTTTTAGCAATAGTGGTGGCAAAGCCAAAGAAGTGACTTCAGGGGCCCAGAAGTGAATGACTAGCTCTGTTCAACTCCCTCGAAGGCATGTGCATCTAATACAGGTACAATATGCCATGCCTAGGAAGGGCAGAGTCACATCCCAAAGTAGTTACTCACAGATTTTTATCACTAGTCTAACAACCAAGAAAAGCGAGGTGATGGACATTAATCTTTAGGTATCAGCTATTTCACATAAATGAGGTCAAAATCTCAAGCCTGTATTGGCACACCTATGGTTCCAAGGGATCATTTAAACTACCTGCCAGAAGGAAAAACAGAAAGAAAAGAAATTATTTGGACCTCCTAGGAAAAGGAACTGAAGTCTAACCCTGGTGTAAGAGGCTATATTTGACCTTGAAACTCAAAGGGCTATGGGACACTTCTTTGAGGTCAGATCTCCTTTTGAGTCTCACAAGACATAAAAATAACGACTGCTGACTAATCCTTCAGCCACTGCTGGGATACTGAGGCAGGGGGCAGACCCATATGATCTGAACATTTGCAAGGTTTTCCAAGAAGAGATGAAAGGCTACTTGCAATCTGGGTCACATGACCCCTGCTCTCAGTGCTTCTTCCCCAAAGTAGTTCACTTTAAGGGTCAAGAAAACTCCACAGAATTCCAAGCCTGGGTCCTTGGGTAAAGCTTTAATAGGCTACCAAATAAAGCCAGCAGTTAGGCCAAATTCCGGCCAAGTCACTTCTCTGCCAAAGCATTAGATTTAAAAGGTAAATGCCCAAGTTTTGTTTTCTTTACAGCAAAGTTAACCTATCTGGTTTGAGTTACCAGCTTAGGAATGTGCTAATTATAGCGCCTTCTTTTCCTCTGCCAGCACACTTGCCCGAGTTTCCCAGGAGGTCTCCTCACCCTGTTCTCCAGCAGCAATAGGAAATAATAGCCAAATATCCACTTTCCAAGTGACTGGCCACTGTCTTCTATGTAAAACTCACATATTCTACCTAACCTAAACTACCAACCAGGCCCAATATCAAAACCAAAGAAACTCCAAACTCTTCTCTCCCTTCAGACCTTAGCAGTAAGGAAAGTGAGTTGTCAGAAGGTAAGATCAACCATCCACAGAACTGTTCCCTTCTTTAAGTTAGAGGGCTGGGGCTTCAACACGAAAAATTTTCTCTGTAAAAGACAGACTTACCTAGAGCCAAAGTTTCTGGTAATTTGAAACCTGAGACAAGTAGGACAAAACTGTTATAGCTCAAGAGGCAAAGAGTCTCATAGATTGAGAATTCCCCGTACTTCAGAGGTCATCTAGTCCTCTCCCTCTCATTTTACATATGAGGAAATGGACTCGAAAGGATGCAAACTGACCTGCTTAAGGTCACACCCATGTGTGACCTCGGACTCTGCCTCCAGATGCAAGGTCGGAGGAGCCTGGGCTTCAGAGTTTTGAAAGGCAAGCAGCTTCGGCTCTGTAAAGATTAGAACTAGCTGCAAGAGAGGCAGAGCTAGCCATGTGTACGTCACCTTGGCTGTACCCTCTTCTCTGTACCTCAATTTGTCCATCTGCAGAATGGGTAGAATGCTGATCCTGCTCGGTTCTGGATGGTCAATGACCTCTCCTCCCGGTCCCTCTCGAGGTACCGGGAATGGTACAGAAACGTTCTGTCGAACCCAGGTCTCTCTCGGTGGGGGGGAGGGAAGAGAAAGCCCAAGCATGTGCTGGCCCCCAGAATAAAAACCTCAAACCTCTGCGAGAAGCAGGGACCAACTGCAGGCGCCGGCGTCCTCCCCGCAGCTAGCAGCACATCTGGCTCCCGGACGGCAGCCCGGCAACGCCGAAGCTGCCTCTGCCCCCACCCCAGGACCCCCGGCCGCAGGCGAGGCTCCGGCCCACGCACGCACGCATCACGGGACATCCACCCGGCGCCGGAGACGGGGAGATGGGAGACTGCAGTTCCGCCCCGGGCCGCCCCAGGGTGGCCGGATCCCCGCACCCCGCGGAGCCGGGAGATCGGCCGATAGCACATGGCCCCGGGGACGCCCTGGCCCGGCTTGGCTTCCAGCCCAGGGCTCGGCCCCTTTAAGGCGTGAGAACCGCGGGAGGGGACAGAGCAGGGAGGTTCGGGGGCGCGCGCGGGCCTGGCAGCCGCCTCCACCCGAAACGAAGAGAGCGCGCTCCGCCTCAGTCACTCACCTTGGCCCCAAGGAGCCGGGCAGCCGCGGTGAGTAAGGCCATGGCGGACAGCCTGGGGAGCCGCTGGGCAGGGAGGGAGGAGGGGGCCCACGGCAGGAACCGAAGCCGCGGCCACGCTAGAGGCTGCGCCGAGGAGTGGACAAGGTTGAAAGAAGGCGGCTGAGGGAAAGCGGAGACAAACCGGCGGCGGCGCCCTGCCCGGGGTCCTCACCGAAACCCCGCCTACTTCGGGGGCTCATTAGCATGGCCCCACCTCCCCGCGGTGAGGACCACCCCTTGAAGGACATTGGCGAAGCGGGAAGGATGGGGCGGAGCCTGTGCGGCGGATGGGTAGGCTGGAGGAAGGATTGGACTGGCGGGGTTATAGGGTAATGAAGGGGGGGGGGGGAAGAGCATATAGGTGTCCTCGCTTGTGCCTGAGAACTTGGGTCCCGGCTCTCGTCCAGGGACCCAACTAGGACAAGAGACTGGGACTTGGACGAAGCCTGGAGAAAAAAAGGCCCCAGACCCGGACCACCTTTGGGGGCCATCGGACAGGCCTGTCCCTCACCCCCTGGAGAATGTCATTGGCTAATGACATCACCCCTCAGATAACCTTAGTGAGGTCAGTGGCTGAAGTGGAGAAATCATCCTGCATCTTGATGACATCACCGAGAGGCCAGCCCGGCCTGTCCAGCGTTCTCTGTAGCCTGTCAGTTCTGAGCGTGGTGCCAGGAACCGAGGGGCTCTAAGGATGATCTTCACACACAACCTCCCCCTCCCCCATATATATGTATGAGTATACATGCATGCGTGTGTATGGACGCGCGTGCTGCTTACATGTGTGTCCGCGTGCATGCAAAGCAGGCCTGGACCCCAGAGCGTCCTCTTGCCGAGGCAGCTTTCCTGGTGATCATATCCCTCCGACGGCTCACACCTCATCGGACCAAGGACACGAGGGCTGAAAACCTCCCCCTTACGCAGACGCTGACTCTTGGATGCCCACCGTCTTCCCCCAGACCCTCTGCACCCTTTCCTTTATTTGGCTTCCATCTGTGATGCGCCCTTTTCATCTTGTTCTCTTCACAGGGCGATGAATCATTTAAAACCCAGATTGACTCTTCCACAACACAGTCAGTTCACCTGCACTGGAAGACTCTCTGAGCCTCTCTCATTTTCATTGGCTTAGAATAAGAAGCCCTAGGAACAAGACTGTCTGGGACTTGACTTGCTTTGGGGAGCGCTTGGTTCTGACAGTGCATCTTAGAAACAAAAGTAGGGATCTCTGGTTCCCCACCCACCCAGCTGCACACTTTTCCACCCATCGCTAAATTGTAGACATAGGGAAAGTACCCGTGATGTTCCAGGTCCCTGTTAATTTGGCTTCAGGACCAGATTATGAAAGAGGTATCCCTCCAAAGAGAAGAGAGGTGAACTCAGCTGCCTCCTCGGCATGATCAACGCAGCAACAGTCAATATTTATCCCCAGTTTAGGGTGTCCCAGAGGACTTGCTCATAGCCCTAGCACACAGTCTAACCTGAATGCATTCTCTCTAGTTAATCATCCACAGAGTCAGCAGTCCTCAGGACAGGGTTTCTTTAGTGTCCCCAAGAGGAAGATGCACCCTTAGAATGGGATAACCCAGAGGGTAACTCTAGGGCATATAGAGACAAGCCATATTTGGTGAGCTTTAAGTGGTAAAGAAAACTGCAAGATTGATTATTTGTTTTTTTTGCATAGGGTTGAATGAGGACTTTTTTAGGAACTAAAAGTAGTTTGTTAAGAGCTGACATAATTAACTCCCATTTTGTTCTATAATTGCTATTTTTTACTATATGATGTCTCAGCAAAATGTCTCTTTCCTTTGTTGAAAGTGGATTTATAGAACAGCATAACCGATTCCGTTTTGTCCTCTGACTTTTTTTTTTTTTTTTTGCTGATGCCTCTTTTGACTGTACTAACGCTTTCAGGGAGGTATCTTTCTTCCCCCTAATGGCTTTAAGACTACAAAAGAAAACTCAGGACCTCAATAGTTCAAACTGCTCCCTTTTCCTTGTCCTGATTAGTAAACCACATAGGCCCTTAACAAGTGCTGATTAGATATTATTGACTGATTGATAAAGAAGGTAGTTTTCTTCCATATGGTGTAAGTGGCTGCCCCAACAAGGGCACATTCTTTCATCTTTTGTTGTAATTAATACCTTTTCCCTGCTTTGTAGCAAATACATCTCTCTGGTTTACTGGTTTGGAGAGGAGGACATATGCATGTGTGTGTGTGTGTGAGCTCATGTGTGCCCTCTTGCTGGTGGAGTGTGTGTGTGTGTGTGTGTGTGCTCATGTGTGCCCTCTTGCTGGTGGAGTGTGTGTGTGTGAGCTCATGTGTGCCCTCTTGCTGGTGGAGTGTGTGTGTGTACATGCATCACACTCTTGAGTAAAGAAAGTGAAGTTTATTTGTCCATCTACAGCCCGTGCTGGCTCTCTGGGCAGTAGTAGCTAGAGAGGACCCTGAAAATTATGGTGAACGCTGGCTTAGACTCTTATCATCCAAGGAAGGACTTTCCAGCATGCACGTGAAAGTGAGTACACAAATTCTAGACTTTCTATAGTGGAAGAACTAGAAGAGCTGATAAAGTTGCAGTCCAGCACCTTTGTGCTTTAAATTGAGAAAAATATAGAAACAGTTTAATGTTTTATGATTTTGGTTCCTGAATTTCAGTTCTGCATTCTCTGTCTCTTTTATCTCTCGTGACTGAGAAATCTTCATATTTCAAAGGGAGGGCTTCCTCTATTTCTGAGTAAATACCTAACCCAGGACTAGGATTTTTTTCCCCAAATCTGACACCCCTTCACCTTATTTTCTGCAAGCAAATAAGCAAGACATCTGTCTGCCTAATTGTCAGTCTGTGGTTTGTGGTCACTGCAGTGTCACAAACACCCGTACTAAATTGCCCATTCTATTTCTAAACTGTTGTTAGCAAGGTCCCTATCATTAGTGAAATCAAACTGATCCAAGCCTCAATTCCAACTTGGGTATTCAGTCTTCATTTTGGGATCCTCTGAATTCCCATGCCAAATAATGACATAATTCTGACAAAAACAGAGTGGTCAGTGGTCATTGTCAGGCCTAGTTCCAGAATAATGTTGGCAAATTGGAGAAAAAATCCCAAGGACTGGTCTGTCCATCTGTACTGGCTGAGCTCTGTCACTCTAAATGGCCAACAATAGAGGCCACTAAATGATACCTTTTACAAATTCTAAAGGCTAAAAGAGAGTTTTGATGCTAAGCTCTCCTTTACATCAAACTTAGACTTCCACCGACCCTTAGAGTAAACTTTCATAGTGTTATGGTCTGTATAAAGAGTGGAAATTTTTTTCTGATGAATATTTCCAAGCTTTCAAAAGATGTAGTTAGGGCTTTGTGTTTCTAATTCTGACCACATTGAAAATGCTAAGAGAGAGACAAATAAAAAGGAAGTCCATCCTTTCCCCCTTTGCAGAAACTTTTAGCATTGCAAACTAATTGGATCCTAGATATATGAACTGAAAGGAAATCTGTTTCCGAAAGTGAGATTTGAATGTTTTGTAAATGCCAAAATAGGAGTCTTTTTGTACAAAATGACCAATATGGAAATGTTTTTACATGATCCCATATATATAACATATATTGGCTTGCTTACCATCTTAGGGAGAATGGAGGAGAGGAAGGAATAGAATTTGGAACTCAAAACTTATAAAAAAAAGGTTCAAAAATGGTTTTAACACGCAATGAAGAAAATGAAATATTAACAGAGAAAATAAATAAATGCTTAAATATCGTAGTGAATTTTAGGAGTTACAGCTCCTTAAGACTTAACTTTGTTAAAATTTCACTAGTGCAACTATTAACTCTTCTGTCCAGCTTGGAAAGAGATTTGTCTAAATCAAAAAACAAATAACTGGGAAATAAGCAAAATTTTATTTTAGGAGAATGTTTTACCTTGTCGTGTTTTTTTCTGTGAATGATTTAACAGAACATAATTGTCTAGATGAATTAGAAGCAAAGTCAACTAAAGGAATTAGAATAGACAATGCATTTGCAAGCCCTTAAGTAATCAAATTGGAAAAGTTTTACCTGCTAAGGTAAGTGTCTGTACACCTTGAAAGTTTCTATTTTGATTCTGGGAAAGATTAAAAGTTTTTGCAGAAATCAGTTGCATAAGAAAATGAGCTCTGAAGTTGACTTGAGATATTATTGAGAACTAAAGATGTGAGAGATTGAGAAAGTAGACATGAAGGAAGATAAATTGTTGAATCAGTCTAGAGAGAGAAGCATCTTTGGAAGTCTGCCAGCCTTTCATCAGCGCCTATAGCAGGAAAGGAAGAGAACCATTTGCACTGATATAATGTGAATGTGAACCTCAGTAAGAGGGCAATACGAATCAGGTAATGGCAGGGTGAGAAGGTAGAGGGAGCTCCAGATTTGAGGGGAGTGGGCTCCCAAGCAAATCCCCAAATGCTTGCTCAGATATAATAAAAAGCCTTGGGTAAGGGTCCCCCATTGGTCTTGCTAACCTTGCAAGGACTCACTCAGAGAGCCCAGAGGGCCTTGATGAATTGGGCAGAGGCTGCACGATGGTGCCCTCCAGTGGCTGTCAGGATGCTGCAAAAATGTCATCTGGACTGCTCCCTTCCCCATACTGGTAAATCTATCATGTGAGTCTGGGGAGAGTAATGCCAAGTATACCCATGGGGTTATTATTGAGCTTTCTGGTCATACCCCTTACTCTTCCCTGTGGGAGCCAGAGCTGGAAAGCATTTCAGAGGACATCTAGTCCAAGCCCATTTTACAGATGATGCATCCAGGGGGAGGCGAGTGGTGAAGTGACTCGCCCAGAGTCACACAGGCAATAAACATCTAAGATGGAGTGTGAACCCAGGCTCTTTGACTCCAGGGCCAGGGCTCAGCCTGGGCTCATTCCACTGTGCCAGTCTCTACACTCCACACCAAAAAAGCCCTTTGCTCTTCCCCCTATGACTTCCCTTTTCTCCCCTTCTTTCCTTCTCCTGTTGAAGAGTTACCCATGTTTCATTGCCCAGTTCAAATGCTACCTTCCCTCTGGTCCCCTAAGCCAGAAGTAATTACCTATTCCTCTGCACTGTAACACTTCATTTTGACTTACAGCTCAAAACAGAATCTCAGGTTTGGGTGGTACTTTGCAATGTCCTTGATAAGTGGTTACCAGACTGCCCTTGAGTTTTGACCAGGGCAGAGTATAGAACACTTCCCTTGTTCTGTACATTATGCCTCTCAATGCAGCAATTATGGCATTAACATTTTTGGTTGCCATGTTGGAACTTTGACTCCTAGTGTGGCTCCAGGGTCACACCTTTTTTTTAATGGGATAAATGTGTAACTTTCTTTTTATTGCTAAATCGCAATTATATTCCATTGTAGACAAAGGAAACTGCAGGAAGTTTTTAAAAAGTAAATACAAATGAACAAAAATACTTTGCTTTTGAAAAAATGTTTCAATTCTATAGCCCTCTTCTGATTTCACAAGATCCTTGTGCAATAAAAGAATGTCCTCCTCCTCTTCTGCCCTTGGTCTTCCAGTATGGTTCCAATACTCTCTAGATCAGCTACACCTAGCTTTAAACAAGGGATAGCTAGATGGTGTAGTGAATAGAGGATCAGGCCTGGAATCAGCCTCAGATATTTCCTAACAGTGCAAACCCAGGCAAGTCACCAAGTTTCCTCATCTGTAAAATACCACTCTAGTATCTTTCCCAAGAAAATCTCAAATGGGGTCTTGACGAGCAGGACAACTGACTAACAATAACAAAAGGTTGAAATGATCAGCCATAACCCCACCACTTTTCACTAAAGTCCTAGTTACCTATTTTATGTACATTTGCAAGTGCTAGGTAGGTACAGTCACTGTTCATTTCCTTAAATATTAGAAAATGTTTCACTTTAAATATTTTTTAAAATTACCTTCAGGAAAAGAGGTTATATGGTCTTCTAGCTCAGTTCAGAGTCCCTTCAATGATGTGTACCTATAATGTCATAAAATTGTGTTCCGTAAATGTCCAATGAATATATTGTAGAGGGAATAATTAAAATAATGTCAATTCAAATTAGCATAGCTCATATGCTTTTATTTAAAAAACAGAAATGCTTATTTAAACTTGAGCTTAGAGCAGACCCAATAGCTAATCCTATGTACAATAGGTCTGTTGTTGTTTATGATGTAATCTCTTAGATCTGGATGAGAGATTTGAAAGTACAGGGCTAACATTATTTGTGAAGATCATATATAACAAATATTTCAGTGTTCCAGCTGGCCTTAGAGCCCCTAGGCATTCTTCATCATGTACCATACTTCTGTGGCAACCAGTAAAGATAAGGGAAATAAGGCATATTCCTGTGGATTATACTGTTCATACTTTTATAACTTGTAGATTTCTAAAACCTATTCTGTTCTAGTAGTTGAGCCCCCTCCCATGCAAAATATTATTTTTTGCTCCCTTAAAGGTTGTAGAAATTGTTACATTCAAAATATAGAAATCCTTTTACTTTTAAGAGATAACTTTCAGAACTCAAGTCTCAGCTACTCCAACTCCAGGAATTCACTATTAAAGCAGAAATCCAAATATTTAAGAAGTGTTGTCTTGAGGATTCTGGGAAGATGGTGGAATGGGTTAGAAAATTCTCAAGACACAAGACAGAATTTCTGAAAGTTTACATAGGGAGGTGAAAGTGGACAAAAGTAGGAGTAAAATAGTTGCTTTGCTAAGACAATTTGAGAAGACCTCAGGAAAGACTTGATCTCTTGGGGCAGGGGTTTGGCCCAGTTGAAGGGCCAACACCTACAGGATAGCTCTGCAGAATCAACAAACAGCTACCCTTAGGGCAGCTGGTTCTGCTAGGGGCCTCAGCCTCAGGAACTTTCACCTTACAAATGGTGTGGGGGTAGGGTAGCAGAGCAGGGGAAGATTGAAGGACCTTCTGCTATCACTGGACACCAGACCCTGCTGTGCTGACCAGACTCAGTTACGCTGCGCTGTAGGCGAGAAGAAGCAAGCACATACCAGTTGAGTGTGGTAGCAGAGGGAGGGGACCCTGCTAGCTGTGGGTACTCCAAAGAGAGTGGAGTCCCTGGTTTCAGTTCCAGGACAGAAGGGATAGCTGAAGTTTGCAGCAGAACAGATCACCTGGAACAAGTATGTTTGGGGAACAGCATGACTGGGGACCCTAACCATGACTTGGAGGTGGAGAGAAGTGCCCAAGGTTAGGTCCTGGGACAGAGCTCAGAAAATAACAGTAAGAATGATGAGGTGTAGGCTCTGGGACACCCCCCCCCCTTTTGAGCTCTCCTTGAATCTTTGAAGTACATACTCTGGGAAGCCTTTTGAAGTCTGATTGAATCTTCAGGAGGCATTTGCAGAGGCCATAAGTATTTCATTGTGGCTGGACCCAAACCTGTTACTAGCCTGGCCCTCCATTGTCCATCTGCTTCCCACCCTTGAGCCTATCAAAATATTAATCCACTCTTGCATTGACCTCATTAACTCCACCTGAAGTCCCTCCCCAAACTCATTACTGGAGTCTGACCTCATTGACTCCTCCTAAAGACCCTCTCCAGCCTCCTCCTCTAGACCACCCCTAGATTCCTCTGTATATAAGACCCCATCTTCCCTCCAGCTTCTTGAGAGCACCATAGAATAGCTTAGCAGAGACTTGCTCTGTGAGAGTCTACCCCATATCTTTCAATAAACTTTACTTTTTCTTTGGCTGAGAAGACTTGAGTAGAATTCTTTCAGCAGGACCCGGCATGTAGGAATTTTGGGGTCTCAGGCAGCCCTAACCCTCTTTGGGCACCCTCTTCAAGAAGGGCATGACCTGGGGCACCAATTCCCCACACCTGGGCAACTAGAACCTGATTTTAGTAATAAGCTGCTAAAAATAAAAATGAGTAATCAAAGGAGAAAGAACCTTAGGCTATAATGGGGACAGAGATGATCTGGATTCATATTCAGAAGAAATAAGTGAAGTAAAAAATGCCACTACTCTCTCAAAAAGAGGCATCAGAGGGTCATAAGCCCAAAAAGAGTTCTTGAAAAAACTACAAAAGGATTTTAAAAGTCAAATAAAAGAAATAGAGGAAAAATTAGGAGAAAAAAAATAAGAGCAATCCAAGAAAGTTATGAAAAGAGAGTCAACCAATTGCAGAAAGAAATCCAAAAACTTAAGGAAGAAAATAAATCCTTGAAAGCTAGAATTGGACAAGGGGAAGTAAATGACATAAGATACCAAGAAATAATAAAAATCAAAAGAATGAAAAAACAAAACATCTCCTTAGAAAAACAACTGACCTGGAGAACAGATCAAGGAGAGACAAGATAAGAATTCTTGGATCACCTGAAGGTTTACTATTAAAAAAGGAATCTTGATATAATATTATAAGAAATCATTACAGAAAATTGCCCTGAAGTTCTAGAACAAGAGGGTAAAGTAGAAATAGAAAAAAAAAAATCCCTCAGTCACCACTTAAAAGAGATCTCAGGATGAAAACTTACAGGAATATCATAGCCAAGTTTCAAAGCTTCCAGGTTAAGGAGAAAACATTACAAGCAATAAGAAAAATAAAATAAAATACTGTTGAGCAACAATCAGGATTATACAAGACCCAGCAGCTTCTATGCTAAAATACCATAGGTCTTGGGACATCATGTTTCAAAAAGCAAAAGAGCTGGAATTGTAGCCAAAAATTACCCAGGAAATTTCAGTATAATCATGAATGAAAAAAAAAAAGAATATTTAATGAACGGAAAGACTTTAAGTTGTTTGTGACCCAAACAAACCAAAACAAAGCAGAACTCAATGGAAAATTTGAGATATAAGATCCAGGAGAAATGCATGGTAAACATTAAAGAACAATTATAAGGGACACCATAAGGTCAAACTGTGAAAATATGTGAAAATGTTATCAGTATTCCTAAGACTTGTTATTACTCAGGTAGTTTGGAAGAAAGGTTGGGGCTGAGCTGAGTATGAGGAATAATTCTAAAAAATAAAATTGGGTAGGAAAAGGTAAAAAAAAAAAAAGCAGTAATTATTTCATACAAATGAGGCATGAAAGGAAGAACTGATAGAGAAGCAGCAGGTGGAGATGGAGGGCTGGTAGTGCAGGAACTTTACTTTCATTAGATCTGGAGTAAAAGAACAATATATACATCTAGAAGAGTATAAAAGTCTTCCTAAAGGGGCGGCTAGGTGGCGCAGTGAATAGAGCACCGGCCCTGGAGTCAGGAGTACCTGAGTTCAAATCCGGCCTCAGACACTTAACACAAAAAAAAAAAACTAGCCGTGTGACCTTGGGCAAGTTACTTAACCCCAACTGCCCTCAAAAAAAAAAAAAAAAGTCTTCCTAAATTTATAAAGAGATAAGAGGGGGTGGGTATAGGATAAGGAAGGACTTTTAGAAGGTATATAGATTAAGATTTAGGAAGGTGAGGGAAAGGATCAGGGAAGGATTTTTAGAGGAATGGGCAGAATGGGGAATATGAAGGAGGGTAAGGAAGGTGTGGATAAGGGAGGTAGTGGTTAGAAGCAAACTAGACTATGAGGAGGGCTAGGGTAAAACGATAAGCTAAGAAGGATAATAGGAAAAAACAGGATAGAGAAATACACAAATAATAATTATAATTTAAACGTGAATGGGATGAATTCTGAGTAAAACTGAAATAGAGAGCAGAATGGATTAAAAACCAGAATCTGACAATATATTGAAGGGCCAGGGCAAGGGGATAGGATAGGGAGGTTCTTTTAGAAGGGTGTGTAAATTAGGAATTAGGAGAGTGTTGGCCGAATCCCTCCCACAGTCTTTCTGTATATAAGATCTCTCTTGGTCTCATTAAGGTGCTCAGATTCAATTTGGCCTGCTTGCATCAGCAATACAAATGCTTAGATTTCTTAAGAGTCTAGCCAGTATGGCATATCTTTAATAAACCTTGTTTTTCTTTGGCTTAACCAAAAGAAAAAAAAAAAAAGAGGAGAGTGAAGGAGAGGATACGGGAGGGACTCTTAGAGGGGTAGGTGTATTAAGGAACTGGAGAGCAAGGTAGCAAGTAAAAGTAAATTAGATGCCTAAGAAGGGATAGGGTAAATAGGGTGAGGGTAGTGAAGAAAAATAGCATGGAAGGAAATACACAAGTAATTATAAACTTTGAATGCAAATGGGATGAAGTTACCCATAAAATGTAAATGGATAGGACTGGGGGGCAGGTGTAAAACCTAGAAGAACCCTATGAGGGAAGAGGCTTGAGGCCTTGGAAAAGGATGGGGGAGGAGGGGAAGCTGCTAGAACCTAGTGAGTGGAGAGGCACCTTAACTTGGAAAATCCCTGAGGCCTCGGGGGACCCCTTCTAGAACCTATCCATTTCCATTTTATGGGTAAAAATCTGAATTCAACAACAATATGTTATTTACGAGAAACACAATAAAAATTGAGAGGTATATACAGAGTTAAAATAAAGGGCTGGAATAGAATTTGTTATACTTCAGCTGATATAAAAAAAGCAGCAGTAGTGATCATGATCTCAAAGTTAAAGCTAAAGTAGATTTAATTAAAAGAGATAAACAGGGAAACTATACTATATCTCAATATTATTCAACATTGTTTTAGACCATTTAAAATAACTACAGACAGTATAAAATACCTGAGAGTATACTTCACAAAACAGACCCAGGAATTACATGAACATAATTATAAAATAGTCTAAAAAAATAAAGTCAGATTTAAATAATTGGAGATACATGAATTGTTCATGGGTAGGCAAAATCAATATAGTAAAAAAAAAAATGACAATTTTATCTAACCTATTCAATGCTATCCTAATTAAATTACTTAATTATTTTACTGAGTTAGAAAAAATAACAAAATGTCAAGAATTTCAAAGAAACTAATAAAAAATGTAAAGGAAGGAGATTTAGAAGTACTAGAACTTAAACTATATTACAAGGCAGTAAAAATAAAAATTATCTGGTTTGGGCTAAGAAATAAAAGGTAGATCAGTGAAACAGAGTAGTCATACAATGCACAGGAATAAAGAGTGATAGTAACCTTATATTTGGCCAATGTAAAGATTTAAGGTTTTGCAATAAGAATTCCTTATTTGGTAAAAGTTGTTAGGAAAGGGGTGGCTAGGCAAGGAAGTGAATAGAGCACCAGCCCTACAGTCAGGAGGATCTGAGTTCAAATCCAGCCTCATACACTTAACACTAACTAGCCGTGTGACCTTAGGCAAATTACTTAACCCCAACTGCCCTTCCTTGTCCCCTCTAAAAAGAAAAAAAAAGTCAGGAAAGCTAGAACAAAGTTTGGCAGAAATTGAACATACACCAATATCTTAAACCATGTATCAAGATAAGATTAAAATCTATACATGATCTAGATATAAAGGGAGATATAACAAGAAAATCAAAACATAGAACATATTACCTGTTAGACTTATGGATAGGAGAATAAAATATGAAGAAACAAAAGAGGGCATTGTGAGATATAAAATGGATAATTTTTAATTGAAAAGTTCTTGTATAAATAAAACCAATATATCTAAGACTGGAAGGAAAGCAGAAAATTGGGGGGGAAAACTTTCATAGACAATCTTTCACTACCACCCCAAAAGAGCAATCCTACTGTATATCCCCTCCCCCAATCTGCTCTCTCCTATATCCTTCCCCATATGTGTAGCATTTATTTCATAGGTGTTGTTTTTTAAGTAAACAGTTTGAAACTGAAATTTACTGTTTTATATTGAGTCCTCTATGTTCTGCTGTGTACATGGAAATTTTTTTTCTTTTCTCATTTTGTATTTAAGTTTAAAACTCATATATTTTTTAAAAAGAAATGTTGTTTAAACACTGGGTTTTTTATTTTAAAGACTTTAAACAAGTATGTAAAGAAATAATTTGATTGCAGGTAGTCCTCATTTGGCACATGTAAATCAGCATCTAACTCTTTCTTTTGTTTACCCCAAAACTTCATCTTGTTAATTTGGAGAGAGCATTAATGAGCCTGACTTTCTACAATCATTTCTGCATTAAAGAAGGCAATGAATTAAGTGTCAGGCTGTTTTCCAGACTTTTTAGTAGGGAGAGGTAGCACTGGCAACTCCAAGAATATGTCTTACCTGCCTATCTGAGGAATACTTTAAAAATATATTAAATTGACATCATTCTACCAAAAAACTAGTAAGGGAGCAGAGGACTACTACTACCATGAACGTGTTCTGGATTTTGCACCTTTTTCTTTTGGACTATGAGCACAGAGGACTATTGCTATGCTTTTACTAGCAATTTGTGAAGAACACTGTAAATATGTCGGTGGTGGTGGTGGTGGTGGTGGTGGTGGTGGTGGTGGTGGTGTGTGTCTGTATGTGTGTGTGTGTGTGTGTGAAAGAGACAGATGCAGAGAGACAGAGACAGAATAAAAGTCCATATGTGACTTCTATATAATTGAGTTGGCAATTCAGTACAACCATTCTGTCATCCTGCCACATTTTAGACACAATAGCACCACTCCTGTCATTTGGTTCAGTTAACAGGTTCTCTACTGATAAGAGGATATTCTCTACACTCTGAACTGGGCTCTGTTGCTCAGCACTGCTCTCCTCCTCTACTGGGTCATTTCCAATATCGTGGAGAACAGAAATAGAAACTCTTCCATCAGGGTAAATGTTTGGACAAAACACCTCACAGGCAATCCTCATATTCAGAAAACTCCATAGAGAGTTGAATAGAAAATTCAGAGCAAGAAAAACAAAACTTAGAATAAGTGCCTTTTGGTTCTAAGATCAAAGATTCTCTTTTAAAATGATCTTTATTCAAGGAGCTTTACACTGTTACTTCCTGTGAATGTACTCAGTTGCTTATAGTTGAGAGTTGATGAAGTGGCTTTCTCCACTATCCCAGATCAGGCCCTCTCAGATCTTTTTTTCATAAAAACTGTTGTCTAGCCACACTTCTCCCAATTTGTATTTGTGAAGGTAATTTTTTGAACCCAAGTGTACATTTATCTTACTAAATTTTATCTTAATAGGTTTGGCCTATTGAATTTTGATATTTTTCATTCAACACATTAGTTATCCCTCTTAGCTATGTTTCACCTTCATATTTTGGATGACTAAACATGTACTTATTTTATAAATACAATATATGTATGTGTACGTGTGTGTGCACATACATATATGTACACATTCACATTGTCTCCTCTCCCTATAGAATGTAAGCTCCTTGAGGGTGAAAACTTTAATTTGGTTTTGTATCCCTATTACCTAGAATAGTGCCTGGCATGTAATGGGCACATTACAAATGCTTTGTTGATTGATTGATTGAAGTCATTAGTACAAGTCTTGAACAGCAACAGGGCCAAGGACAGATCTCTTGATATGTTCCATTATAACTCTCTCCAAGTGGACATTCATTGTCCCATTCATTACTAATGTTTGGGATATTTTAACCAGTTCCAAATCTACCTAACAGTAATATCATTCAGCCAACATTTTTTCATCTTGCCCCAAGATAAAAATGACTTTGTTAAGTCCTTTGCTGAATCCAGTTACTCTGATTGAATAGTCTGGTAACCTTATCAAAAGAAATAAATGAGGTTAGGCTGGTATGGCTTGTTCTTTCTAAAGTCTTAAGTCTAAAGTCATAGACTTTCTAAAGTCTAAAGTCATTCTCAATTACTAGATCCTCTGGTAACCAGATCACAAATCATCCATTTAATAATATGTTCTAGAATTTTGTCAGGAACAGATAAGCTCTCCCTTTGCTCATAAATTACACTTTTGAAAAAACTGGGATATTTGTATTTTTCTGGTCTCTTTGCACAACTCCCCTTTTCCATGATCTTTCGAAAATCACTGAAGCTGGTTCATCAATTAGTTCTGCCAGTTTTTTCAATACCTAGCATGTGATTCATCAAAGCCAAGTGGGTGTTCTCTTACAACCTTCTTGTTTATCTTGGGCATCAACATCCTGTTGCCACCTTTGCACTATCCGTTCCAATCCAAAGATCTTTCTCCTTGGCAGACAAAACAGAAACAAAATTAAAGTTGAGTAGTTCTGTTTTCATTCACCTGTTTATTATCATTACCCCATCTACCCAAAGAGCAGCCTTCCCTTCCTTGCTCCTCTCACTTTCCCTAAGATAGCTAAAAACACTTTTTTGTTTTTAGCTTGCAGCTCATTTTGAGTTTTAGTGCCTGTATTATTTTTTTGAAGTGTCATTCTTTTGTATTTATCTTGGGTTTTACTTGCCATAGCTTCTTTCTGTGTTTTCTTAAAATCTGATAAACAGTAGCCAAGATGGTGGAGTAGCAGAAAGAAGTACCAGGAGTCCCCTCATTCCCCCCCCCCATCCCATTTCCCCTCCCCCAAAAATCCACAACAAATTCCAAACAGATTTAGAAAATGTACTATATGGAATCCTGAAATCCAAGAAAAATCACAATGAGTCGTTTTTCCAGCACAAGTCAGCATAGGGAGACAGGCACAGAGGTCTAGAAAGTGGGTGGGGGGGAGGGAGAGTGTCTGACTAGAGACACACAAGTATAGAGCATTCTAGCACAAGGAAAAGCTGTGCATCAGAGAAAGAAGGGGTCGAAGATCCAGCCTAGAGGGGCCTAAACTTTTATAGGATGCTGGCAAAGGTGCCAACTGGCAGCTCTTCCTCCAGGGCTAAGGAGGAGACTTGTGCCTAAGGGCAGCATTCCAGAGTGAGGAGCAGTCACAGGCCCTGGGCTATGTACTTAGAGCAAAGAGCAAGTTCAGAAGCAAACAGCAGTGCATTGGATCCCAGAAGCAGAGGAAGTTTGATGCCAATTTCCAGCTTGTCTGAAGCCTGAAGAGGAATGGCCAAAGAAGGAACCCCACTCAGGCCAGAGGGAATCCTATTCTGTCACTTAATCAGTAGATATTTTCCAGCAGGCTGATAATAGCTAAGTCCAACAGCAGTCCACTGATAGTCCAAACAAGGTAATCTGACAGGCCTATGGCTCAGACCCAAACTCAGATCAGGAACTTACAGAGCTCAGACCAGAGAGGCAATGATCAGTGATCAGACTTTGCCCTGGATCAGATTACTTTGAGAACACAGAAAGCTTGCTGGTCCCCAGCCTGAGTTGTCCCTGAGATCCTGGATAACACAATATCAGAATCCCAGAAAGCAACATAGGACCAACCCAGACATCCCCCTCCCCACCACATACACATCCTCCGAAGTGCTTGGAGCCTGGGGCTAATATAAAATCCAAAGTCAGGAAGTAGGTTGAAAAATGAGCAAACAAACAAAAAAGCTATTATGGTGACAGTGACACTCAAGACTCAGACCCAGAAAGAAAGAATGACTCTAAAAGCATCTACAGAGCAGAACATCTATAAGCAAAGCCTTAAAGAAAACCACAGCTTAGGCACAAATTCAGCTAGAATTCCCAGAAGAGAAGAATTTACAGTTTTGAAAAGAGTTTAAAATGTTTTTATAAATGAAATGAGAGTGTGAAGGTAAAAAATGTAAAATAAATGAATGCAATGGAAGAAAGAATTGGAAAGAGAATAAGTTTTTCACAAGTACAAAACCTTGTTCAAGTAACAAATTCCCTGAAAATTAGAATGAACTAAATAGAAGTTAATGACTAAAAAAGAAATCTAAGAAATATTAAAAAAAAAAAACAAAGTCAAAAGACTGAAAAAAAATAGAAGAAAATGTAAGATAACAGACCTGGAAAAATAGATCAAGGAGAAAAAAAATTTAAGAATCATTGGATTAACCCTTTGACTCAACATTTAACCCATTTGACCCAACAAAGACCTGTATTCGAAACAAAGAGAAAAAGCTCTATATGTACAAAAATACAGCAACAATTTCTGTGGTGGCAAAAAATTGGAAATTGGGGGGATGTCTATCAATTGGGGAGTGGCTGAACAAGTTGTTTTATATGATTATGGTATAATACATGTGTGCTATAAGAAATGAGTAGGATGATTTCAGAAAAACCTAGGAAGCCCTATGTGAATGGATGCAGAGTGAAGTGAGCAGAAACAGGAGATAATTATGCACAGTAACAGCAATATTGTAATGGTGATCAACTGTGAAAGACTTAGCTACCCAGATCAATGCAAATCATACAAAACAATTCTAAAGGATGCGGTGCTAAAAAAAAAAAAAAAGATCTCTACCTCCAGAGAGAGAGAACTGATGAACTCTAAGTGCAAACTGAAGTTTAATTTTTCATTTTCTTTATTTTTCTTGCTTTTTTGTGACATGGCTAATATGGAAATATGTTCTGCATGATTTCATATGTATAACTGATATCATGTTGCTTGTCTTCTCAATGGATGGGGAGGAACTGGAAAGAGGGAGAGAATTTGGAACCCAGATTTTTTTTTTCTTTTGGAGGAGATTGGGGTTGTGACTTGCCCAAGGTCACATTGTTTGTAAGTGTTAGGTGTCTGATGCCAGATTTGAACTCAGGTCCTCCTGACTCCAGGGCCAGTGCTCTTCACTGTACCATCCAGCCGCCCCCTCAAGATTTTTTTTTTTGAAAAAAGAATGTAAACAATAAATTAATTTTGGGGGGGCCTTTTTGGAGAAGGGAAGACAGGGCAATTGAGGTTAAGTGATCTGCCCAAGGTCACACAGCTAGTTAAGTAAGTGTCTGAGGTCAGATTTGAACTCAGGTCCTCCTATCTCCAGGGTAGGTGCTCTATTCATTGTGCCACCTAGCTGGCCCAATATGTTTAAATTTAAAAAAAAAATTGGATTATCTGAAAGCTATGTCTGCCCAGAAGAACCTAGACATCATATCTCAAGAAATCTTAAAAGAAAATCCCTCAGATCTCTTACAACTAGAGAATAAAATGGAAATAGAAGGAATTCACTGACCATCTCCTGAAAGAAACCACAAAATGAAAACTTACCCAGAATTACTCAGCATAATCCTACGAATGGGAAAATGGACTTTTCATGAAAAAGAGGACTCACAAGACTTTCTGATGAAAAACCAGAGCTAAGTAGAAACTCTGAAGTGCAAACATAGAAGTCAAGAAAAACATTAAAAGGTAAACATGAATAATCATAAAGGTCCAAACAAGGACAAACTGCTTACGTTTTAACATGGGGGGACGATATATGCATCACCTCTGAATCTTGTCATGATCAGGAGTCATAGAGGTAGCCCAATTAAACAGAAGTCCTTGGAGAAATTCTGTTATGTCTTGATGATCTTAAAAGCAATGGAAAGAGGGGCGGCTAGGTGGCGCAGTAAATAGAGCACCGGCCCTGGAGTCAGGAGTACCTGAGTTCAAATCCGGCCTCAGACACTTAACACAAAAATCTAGCCGTGTGACTTTGGGCAAGTCACTTAACCCCAACTGCCCTCCAAAAAAAAAGCAAAAAAAAAAAAAAGCAATGGAAAGGGAAGAGAAGAGGAATACACAGAGTAGGGGGAAGAGAGACAATGAGGAAAATTATATCTCACATGAACAGGGTGAGTGAGTAGATGTCTATATAAACAGGAACGGATCAAGGGAGTGGCTGACATTTGAACCTCACTCATCTGTACTGGTCAAAAGGAGAAATACATACACATAGCTGGGTACAGAAATGATCAAGTTTCAGAGAAACCTGAGAAGACTTGTATGAACTGATGCAGCATAAAGTGAACAGAACCAGGAAAATAATTTATACTATAACACTATAAAAATGAAAAAATTTAAAAGACTTAAGAACTCTGATCAATGCAATGATTAACGCATGATTACAGAAGACCAATGATGAAAAATGCTGCCTACCTGCTGACAAGGTAACAGACTATGCAGAATGAGAAATAAATTTTTTATATGGCCAACTTATTTTGTTTGACTAGCATATTTGTTACAAGAGTTTTGTTTCTCTTTTTTTAGTGGGTGGAACAGGTCAGAGGAGAGAAAATATATGCTTGTTAATTGATGAAAATAATTTTAAAAAGAAAACAAAAAATTATGATCAACAAGTTGAGCACAATCATATGGGTCTCTTTAGTTAGGTCCCCCTTTCCTCTCTGATTGGCTTATCAGAATTGTTTTCAGTTGAATGCTGAGAACTTTAGTCTTTAGAGATTCCCATTCTGCTTATTCTGACAACTTTTAGTTTAAGGCCATGAGTTTGGATCTACCCTTTATGTGTGGTTATTCCTATCGTGGTTATTTATGTGCATGTTTTATCTTCCCTGCTAGAGTGTGTTGAAGACACTTTATCCCCTTCTGTTTTTTATACAGTTGGTATTGAACTAGTTTCAATCTGTTAACTTTTATCCTCCTCACCAATCTTCTACCATAGTGGCTTATATAATAGTCACTCAGTAAACATTGGATTTAATTTTTTCCAGAAGAAAGCACTTATCATGTTTATGAAGATTATAGAAACAGAACATATTCAATAAATGCTTATATAAGATCCTTATGTATTAGAGAATCCTGCACGTACTTGGGGCCAGTAACTCTCAGAAAAGTCATGAGTTAAAAACAGTTAAAAAAAAAAAAGGTAACTAATGGCTAGTCATTTTAGTCAGGGGGTTAAAATGACTTACAAGGAAAGATGAAAAGATGGGCTGTCTACAGTCTGAAAAGAAAGGATGAAAAGTGTTTTAATAGAAGTTGATAAAGTCAT
The DNA here is from genome assembly GCA_028646575.1 of Pseudocheirus occidentalis. Lineage (NCBI taxonomy): Eukaryota > Metazoa > Chordata > Mammalia > Diprotodontia > Pseudocheiridae > Pseudocheirus > Pseudocheirus occidentalis. The sequence continues at coordinate 211,406,435 of CM053597.1, read as the reverse complement.
GAAAGATAAAAAAATGATACATACAGACTCATTCACCTAAATCCTAAATATTAGAATAAGGCATATCTCTGGAAACTTGGGAGGTAAAAAAATGCAATTTTACAATTTTACTCATTTCCTTAGACTTTTGTCCTTCTGTTCAGTTCAGTTCAACAAACATTCATTGACTGGCTGCTCTCTGCATAACAATCATCCTTTCTTTTATCTTAATTATCTTTCTGTTTTTTCTCTGTCCCCCAATATGTCCCCTACTTTAAAACAATATCCTATCTTGACTGCTACCCTCACAAGCCACTATCTTTTCTTTCCTCTCTTTCAGTACCTTTACAAAGAGTGATCTATATCTCATGCCTTCTCATACTCCTTTACCAAATCATTCCTTATCCTGCCTTTTTTAAAAATTTTTTTTCCTTTTTTTTTTTTTGGAGGGCAGTTGGGGTTAAGTGACTTGCCCAAGGTCACACGACTAGTTTTTTGTGTTAAGTGTCTGAGGCCAGATTTGAACTCAAGTACTCCTGACTCCAGGGCTGGTGCTCTATTCACTGCGCCACCTAGCTGCCCATCATTCCTCATCCTGGACACCTTGAAATTCAACTTCTGTGTTCACCTCTCTATTCAAACTGCCCTCTCCAAAATCACTAATGACTTCCTAATTGCTAAATCTGATCATTTTTTCCCCCAATCTTCATTATCTATAACCTCTGCAGCACTAGGCACTATTGATTATACCCTCTTGATATTCCTTCTTTGTATTCCATAACCATACTACTGTGCTCTTTGTTTTTGGTCATACCTCTATGATTACTCCTTCTTTGGCTTCTCTTACTTAGACATTCCTCTAAGTCTCAATTTCTGGTCCTGGTCCCTCCCCTTGAGTTCCAGTACCATTTTCCAATTGCCTGATGAACATCCCTATCTAAACTGGATATCATCTCACCTCAAACTCAACATGTCCAAAATGGAGCTTATTTTCCGTATAACAATATCACCATTCTGTGTTGGGAGACTGCACAGACTACTGTGAAGACCTCAGCTAGGTTCAATATATCCCTTCCTTTTCTCTCACTCCTACATTCAATCAGCTGCCTCTTGGATTCCCAAACCTGTCATATCAATCATGCCCTTGTGTCTAATGCCATTTCAATCTCCTTTACTTGGGCCTTCATTCTCTCTGCTTTGGTTCCTCAATCTTTGAATCTTCACCAGGCTGCCAGAATAACCTTAATCTTCAAACTCTTCATCTACTTTCTGTAACGCCATGCACCAGCAGATTTCCAAAAGAAAGCTACTGTGAACAGCTTTTAAGGTTTGGATTATACAGTATAGTGAACACTCCATTTATTCCATTACAAATCAAGGCAAACATTCACAGTATATCACAATATAATATTCACAACAAATCAAGGTTTAGTACAATATTCACAACGACAACATTAGAATGGCCACACAGTTTTCACTACAGTGGCCACAATATTTAGAACAAAGCATTCAATCAATTCAAAATACAGTAATCAGTACTCAATCACTCAATCAATTCACAATACAGTAATCAGTCTTCCACTCATGGGGCAAATCAATACTTAATCATTCAATCAATTCACAATACAATAATCAAACTTCCACTCACGGGGCAACCATGAACTTAATCAGTCACTAATCTAGATTCCAGATTATTAACTATCATTAATCACTAGTAACAGTCATTAGAAAACCACACAAACCCTCTCCTGCTCAGTGTCTAGCAAACCTCAGTTTCATCCAAGGGGAGGCCTTTTCTTTGTCTTGACTCTGGATGGTCTCTCTGATTCCCTGGATCCCCTTCCATGGTCCCAGCTCCCTCCTGAATACACCAGTCACCTGGATTCAGAAGCAGGCAGCTGTTCTCATCCAGTCCTCAGAGGTAAACAGCTCCCAGGTCCTTGTCCAGTCCTCAGGGCAATCCCTGGCACACACTGAAGTTCACAGGGTCCAGCACATTTCAAACCCTTCACCACTTCTCTTGCCTGGAACTCAAGAATCAGCCAGGCCACAAACAAAGTCTTATCTCAATCATGCTTCTTCAGTCCTCCAGCAGTTCAGCTGGCCCTAGGACCCAGAAGGAATATTGGCCTCCCAGGCAAAACCTCTCATTTTTGCAGGTCTTCACCAGATTCTGGTCTCAGGAAAACTCCATCTCAGTTCTCAGCTTCCAGATGCTGGGAGAGAAACACACACTCTCTCTCTCTCTCTCTCTCTCTAAGCCAGCTTCAGTCTCCACGATTCTTCCTTCACCAGGAGCAACATTCCAATTCTGTCTCTAGAATTCTTGCTTATATATACACACTGGCCTGCTGTCTCAGCCAATCCCCTTCTGCCACATCATCAGGGGAGTTCACGCCCTCTCAACAGGGGACAAAGTTCAAACCTTTCATACTTAGCCCCAAGTTACTAAGTGCTAAGTATCTGCTAACCTGATTGCTGTTACACTTTCAGGAAAAAAAAAAGACCAAACCTCTTCCTTTACACTGATATTTCAGTTCCTCCATGATTTATCTCCAGTCTGCTCTTTAAGCCTCATCCCATGCTGCTCTACATTCCGGTCGTACCCTGACCTAATCTGGCCTCTTATTTGAGCCTTTCTACTATCCCTTGATTCCTGAAATCCTCAGACTCTGACATTTTGAGTTATGAGTAGTTCCCTTTCTTTAAGGACCTGCTCAACAGCTTTTTTCTGATTGCTCTTCCTAGAATCGATTTCTGCTTCTTCAAATTTTTATTTTACTGTGTGATGCTCCCCTATGTACTTGTCATTTGTACTATACTTATGGGAGGAGGTGGTATCTCTTGCTCCACCATGTGTCTCACGAATAGCAAGCATACACCTAAATGTGTTGAATTGACTTATTTTAGGGACAGCTCAATGGAGCAGTAGAAGAGAGCAAGGCCTGGAGTCAGGAAGACTGAGTTCAAATATGGTCTCAGACACTAGTTGTATGACATTGGGCAAATCCTTGATTCCCATCTCTTTCTTCAACCACAAAATGGGGCTAATAATAATAATAATAATATCTATTTCACTGGGTTTCTGTGAATATCAAATAAGGTAACAAAGCACTTAGCACAGTGCCTGCAACCTAGTAGACTCTCTCCCAAATACTGGGGCTATTAAACATATGAAACTCATAGGCTATACCAACTGAAAATGTAAGGTGTGCCTTGTTTTAGGAAATGTTCCACAAGTTATATGTTGTCATCTTTGTTTAAAAAATAATTTACACTTTAAATGAATGGAGCAATTAGCAATTAAAAATCATTAGTGATTTTGGAGAGGGCAAGGTTTTTTGTTTTTTTTTTTGCAGGGGGGAAGGCAGGGCAATTGGGGTTAAGTGACTTGCCCAGGGTCCCAGGGCTAGTAAGTGTTAAGTTCTGAGGTTAGATTTGAACTCAGGTCCTACTGACTCCAGGGCTGGTGCTCTATTCACTGCACCACCTAGCCACCCCAGGCAGTTTGAATAGAGTAGGAATACAGAAGCTGAATTTCAAGGTTTCCAGGATGAGGAATGATTTGGTAAAGCAGTGTATGAGAAGGCATGGGATATAGATCACTCTTTGTAAAAATCTGGAACTGAAGAAGAGGAAAGAAAAGATTGTGGCTTGTGAGGGTAGCAGAGTCAAGATAGGGTATCATTTTAAAGTAGGGGACGTATTTGTAGACAGAGAAGAAACAGAGAAAGATAATGAAAATAAAAGAAAGGATGATTGTTATGCAGAGGGCAGTCAGTGAATGTTTATCTAACAGAATGCTACAATAAACCCTTATATAACGACTCCCTATTTTTAAAATCCTGTATTTAAGTATATTGGATTTTCTTATATATGCTGGAACTTCCTTTAATATTGCTTCAGGATCCAGTCCAACAGGCATTTACTAAACACCTACCATGTGCACAGTGCCATGCTAGCTGCAGTGGACGTGAAAAAAAAAAAAAGACCAAAGAGCTAAAAACTGCTCCTGCCCTCAAAGAATTTGCATTCTGTTGAGGTGAGGGGTTTAATCAGTCACTCTACTAACATTTGTTATGTATCTATTGGATGCCAGGCATGTGAAATGAATGTAACTTGAGATATTCTTGAAAAACTTCCTGTAAGAATTGGCAAATGAATTGGAACTTAAGTAGAAGCTAAGGATTCTGAGGGGCAGGAGGGAAAGAACAGACTCCATAGACGGGGGATGGTCTATGCAGGAATACCACCCAAAAGCAAGATGGAGAGCCAGGTCCAGGGAATGGCAAATGGGACAGTGTGGTTGGAACACAGAAATGTGAAAAAAGTCATAAAAGGTAGGTTGGGTTATAAAGGGCTTTCAATGTTGAACTCCTTAACTGTATAATAGTTAAACACTTGTTTTTAACAGGGTCCTTCTGGTACTTGCAGAAATAAAATCTCTCAGCTGGAACCTAAGTCTTCAGATGTAGTGCCTGGAAGGACACGTGCTGTCCAGGCAGGTATGCAGTATTTCTGTATGTGGATTAGATTGAAAATTATACTAACTATTGCAATATAGTAGATCCTATTATAGTGAGGCTACATTTTAGGTTCCAGATGGTTTTAGATGGATTCTTGGACAGTCTTCTATAGTAACATTATAGAATTTAGAAATCCAGGACAACTAGGTAGCACAGAAAATAGAGTTCTAAGTCTACAGGCAAGAAGATCTGAGTTCAAATCTAGTGCAAGTCACTAAACCCTGTTTGCCTAAGTTTCTTTTTCTGTAAAATGAGCTGGAGAAGAAAATGGCAAACTGCTCCAGTTGCCAAGAAAACTCCAAAATAGGGGGCCATGAAGAATCAGATGCAACTGAAAAACAAACCTTTCTGGGCTGTTAGGGAGGGTAACCACTATTTCTCCTATGAAACATTCCTCGATGCTGCTGAGACTACAAGGTTGGAAATTCCAGGAAATAAAAACAGATCTGATTTGGTAGGACGGCTGCCCTTAATCAACAAACATCTGAGCATTTCCTGTGTGCATAGCACCTTAAAGAACCACCTACCAATTGGAGCTATTAAAAATGGAATGGGTGGCACGGACAACGTCCCTTCTCATTCCCATGCTTTCAGCCCTGTCCATTAAAAAGCGCAAACACATCACAAGTTGCACCAGCAGGTGTTACTACCCTAGATGGAGGAGCCTCACCTTCACATAGGACATTATCCTAATGATGAGGAAATCAAGGTCCAGAGAGGTTATGATTCAAGGTCACATGGGTAGTGTAGCAGAGCAGGAACTGAACTGAAAATCTGTGACCCAAAATCTAGTGTCCCTTCCCCCTGGGCCAGGCAGGACTTAGCTGCAGTCAATATATCACAGGAAACATTGAACAAATCAGGTAAATCTACAAAGGAAGCAACTGTATTTAATCCATGTATGCTGGAAAAGCAAATATCCTTTACATGACCCATGGACCTTGAGCAACCTTTTCAAACTGACAAGAGGTCACTCCTTCTGGTCACAAAATGGCGGAGATCGGTGCTAGATTCCAAGGGAAAAGCTACAAATTGCAGACCTCTAGCTGGTCTCTTCACTACTCCCAGACATCAGTACCTATGTGAAAAAGTAGGACCAAGCTCTTTTCCTCTGGGTCTTCCCCTAGTGCCTAGTATGGGGATCTGGGTAGACTCACAATTCCCTATCACTGTTGATAGTGAGGGAAGAAGGCATAATGTAAGTACTCACTCCACGATGATGAAGAGAAAAACTACTTTCAGGAGCTTGGAGGTCCTTTCTGGGTCTGTCATCAGAGGACTGTACAACAGGAAGGGAACACAGACTGGTCACATGGCCAGAGCAAGGGATATCCAGGTGGTTGGCTGGATAGCCCTCTGGTGGTGTTGGGAGAGAGGAAGGAGTGCCTCCAGCACATTGGGAGTTTATATAGTGAACTTCTGGGAGGTGTACAGGATGAGCAGCCTAGAGGGGATACAATCTGTATACGAAGGAACTCACAGGTGCTTTTGAGTATAACCTCAGCTTGGCATTCAAGGCTCTATATTTTTCATGGTCATAGAATCAAGAGATGGAAAAGAGCAGACAGTCATCCAGCCTAACCCACATGCGAATAGGAACCCCCTGTACAACCTTGAAAAGTCATGCCCTGCTTGAATACCCACTCTCTGTGTCTTCTGGTGATGGAGAGCTTGGTAAGACAGCAAAAGCCACTTGTGAACAGACCCATTAGAAAGGGGGTTTTGCTAGGAAGTAAAAACTTGTCTGTAATTTTGGCCCCACTGTGCTGAGTTCTGCTTTCTAGAGTCAAACAACCAACTCTAATTCACAGGATAGCCCTTCAAATACTTGAAGACAGCTATCATGCCACACTTCATCTGTAAAAAAGAGAACAGTAATTAATTCACAAGACTGTTGGGAGGTACAAGTGAGATAATCTGCTACATGTAAAGTACCCCCCTCCCCTAAAAGGCAGGTAGGAGAGAGGGTGATCTATGTCCATCATGGTCTCTAAGATCTCGCTCCCCTTTTGCTTTTTTGAAAAAGTAAGCTAGGGGCAGTTAGGTGGCACAGTGAATAGAGTACCAGCCCTAGAGTCAGGAGGACCTGAGTTCAAATATGACCTGAGACACTTAACATTAGCTGTGCGACCTTGGGCAAGTCACTTAACCCCAATTGCCCTGGCTTCCCCCCTCCAAATCCCCTCCTCCCCCCAAAAGTAAGTGAAACTAAATTTTCCAGCTGACTAAACATTCCTAGGTTTTTCATTGACCCTCATGTAATGTTTTCTGGTCCCCTCAGCATACTCCAGAGGCAGGCCAGCTGGTCAATCCTTCCTAAGACTTGATATCTTGAACTAAACTTAGAATTCTGGCTTTGATCCTGCTGGGGCAAACCACAATGATCTTCTCTCCTTCTCAACACTGTGCTGTTAATGTGGTCTGCTAAAGGTGGGAGCCACTTCTGTCATTGCCACATCAAACTATTGATTTATATTAAATTCCACTAAACTTTAAAAAAAAACAAACTGCCACAGCCACCCTGCTCCTAGTCTACACTTACGAAAGTAGTTTGAAGACAGTGATCATGTCACTTCCTCCCCAACCCTTTAGTCTCTCCTAAGTTCTAGTCCCACACCACTAGGCGTTCTCTTTCTAGTGATATCCACAGCCATCTCAAATGCAACGTGCAGTTATTTCCACCCAAATTCTCCCCACTAGCAAAGACTGACTAGCCATACCACCCCCAGGCTTGCAGCGTGGACTCCTCACTTGTACTCACCCCACAAATCCAGACATATATCTTTCTTATATTCACAGCATCTCTCCTGGTTTTCTCTAGGCACACCCATTACCCTTTTATTAAGCTCTAAAGTGTACTCCTTAAAATGTCTTATTTTGGTATTGCTGCCTGAAGTCTTTTCCTACTAAATCCTTCATCCACTCAGTTGCTAAATCCCAAAGTAATTTTCCTAATATTCCTTGCCTTGCCTCCTCCCTCCTAAACTGTATTGACCCCCTGAGTCAAATATAAATCTTGTCACCTAAAAGCCCTTCCTACCTTCCCAGTCTTCACTCTCTTCCAGTTAAAATGATCTAATAGTTCTTCACACATGACAGATAACCCACTTCCCTATTCTGAGTCTTTTCATCAGCCATCCCCCTCGCTTGGAATGCTCTCCTAACCTGCCTCCTGGCTTCATTCAAGACAGCTCAAAGCCCACATTCTGCAAGAAGTCTTTCCTATTCCCCCTCCTTTCCCTAATTACTGCTATCTTTCTGAGCTTACTTTCCACTTATGCCATATAAATCTTGGATGTCTAGGGTTATTTGAATGACACTTCCCCATTATATTGAACTACTCGGGTAGTGTAGGTTTTTTGTTTTTTTGTATAGGCACTTAGCACATGGCCACACGGCCTGGCATGTGGTCAGCCCTTAATGCTTACTGACTTCATTGTTGAGTCTCTTTATTCATTTTCACCTCCATGTATTTACTTGCCCCATCTGCTGGATTGGTCATCAATCCTACCTCGTGGGGAGGCTAGGTGGCCCAGTGAATAGAACATCGGCCCTGGAGTCAGGAGTACCTGAGTTCAAATCTGGCCTCAGAAGCTTAACACACACACAAACAAAAAAAGCCGTGTGACCTTGGGCAAGTCACTTAACCCCAACTGCCCTCCAAAAAAAAAAAATCCTGCCTTGTAAGGAGGCAGAGTAATCTATATCCATTTTAAGACCAAGCCCAAGCCTCAGGTCCTCCAACAACCCTTCCTAACTCTACCCCACACCAAAATAGTATCTTTTGTTTCTGTACAATTTGCACTCTGCTACGCCCTTTTTCTGTTCCCTGGCAGGAGTGTGGTGATGGAAATCATGATTCTGCAGATGCCATCCATTACTAGTCCTACTACATCCACTGCCACAATAACTTCAGCTGGAGTCTCAAAGCTTTTCAGCCGTCTTTTTATGTACTGCTTACCAACTCCCTTCTGTTTAACGAATGCACTGTACCCCTTCTCAAACTGCCAACCTCTACCTCATTGCCTCCACCCATTTGTTCATACTCATTCAAGTCTCCTGAGGGAAACAAATCTTTCCCTCAAGCCAAGCCAAGGTTAACCCTTCCACATTAGCAGTCAGTCTCCTTCCCCTCCCAGCACCTTTGATCTCCAGCCAGTTACACATTGTCTGTCTTATAGTCAACATATCTTATATCCCCCTCACAAACTCTTTGCTTTTCTGTATATGATGTTCAGGTCTCACCTACTACAAAAAACAAAAAATAAGTGAACTCAAATTACTACCCCCATGAGCTGTACTGCATCATACCTCTTCTCCTTTTCTGTACTATTTAACCCTTTGCCTCCACTTCCCTCTTGATTCCTCATGCCCAATGGTTTCTATCACTGAACTGAACTGAAACTGGACTCTCAAAGAACCCCAATGATCTCCTCTAGCACACCGGTTTTTTCTCAGTCCACATCTTCCTTGACCTCACCAGTTTTTGACACCTCTATCAGCTTGGTTTGTGAGGGTACTCCTGTTTTGTTTTCTTAAAGTACTTCCTTATCTCATTTTCTCACTCCTACAATGTAACCATAGGCCAAACTAAACTTGGCCACTTTCCCTTCTCATTTGGTGATCTCATCCACTGACAAGACAAGCCAGCATTCGTGGGCCTGACCTCTCCAAGCTGCAGACTGCCACTTCCATCTTCAGGCCCTACCTGACCCTCAAGCTCAGCATGTCTAACGTCCCCTTCCTGCTCTTTACTTTGCTACCATTTTAATCAACTGAACCATTGTTCTCCCAATCTCCAAGCTCATCACCTCAGATATCTCAAGCTTCACTTTCCTTCCAATGGGTCCAGTCTCATTCTTACCATGCTCACCACTCCCAACTATGGTGCTGAGGCTAATAGGTTAGTTTCCTCTTCTCCACCTCCCATTTACGTCTCTGTACCACTGCTAGATTAGTGTTTCTGGCACAGAGATATCATCAGCTATTCTACTGCACTCCAATGCCTACCAAAGTCCACAGTCCTTACATCTTGATTTTCAAGGCCCTTCCCAATCTGGTTCCAACCTCCCATTCCAGTGGTATTTCTCACCACCCCTCAAGCATATTCTACATGCTTCATCTACACCTGATTATCTGCTACCTCACACATTTCATGTTTTTTTTTTTACCTTGAAGCCTTTGCTGAACCCGTTTATGCCTGGAATGCCATCAACCACTCATCTTTATTTACTGATATCCTCTCCATCTTTTAAAGCCTAATGCCACTGGGGCAGGGAGATACAGCTTGCACAACCAGAAAGTCAGAGGGGTGATGGGGAAGGATATAGGAGAGAGCAGATTAGAGGAGAAGGCATACAGTGGGATTGCTGTTTTGGGGTGAGGGGTAGGGGAAAGAAGGGGAGAAAATTTGTAACTCAAAATCTTGTAGAAATGAATGATGTAAACTAAAAATAAACAAAAGTTAATTAAAAAAAAAAAGCTTAATGCCACATATTCCATGTAGCCGCCCCTAATCCCTCTGATGGTAAATTCCTAAATTGAGTTCACATACTGACCACTCAAGGGCTTACATTTAAACTGCATGTGAGAGTGGGTTTACCTTGCCTCCACAATTGTTAGGGCAGAAACCTCTCTTCTGTGTGTGTTTCTCTCAGATGCTTCATAGAGTACACTGCACGTTTGTGAAGTGAATGAACTTGTGCTCTCTAGTTCTTTGACATATAATTTGTTTCATACCCTCAATTAAGAGTCACAGTGGGGCTGAGTACCCCGTACCTGGCTCCATCATGGAATAAGCATTTAGTAAACAACTGAATGAATAAAAACTGCCCCTTATGAAAGACAGATGGTTCAGAATTCACTGCTATGTTCATTATATCCCAACTCCCAAATTCTTTCCCTGTACCTCTTCTGTAGACTTCCCCACGCCCCTCCCCGCCCCCCAGCCCCAGACCTAATACAAGGTAGTAAGACTGGTGGGAAGACACAACTTCATTTGCACCATGATTTCTTTTTTCCTCCTTTTTTGGGGGTTCATTTTAGTAAAAACATCATATAAAAGGCATTTCAGCCCCTTTCCCCTCCTGGGGGTGATCCATCAGGTCTGTCTGGGCTGAGGGATGCTCCAGTGGGTCACAGCTCATCATGAGACATGTGCAGGGCGTGGTCACACAAATCTGTAGGCACAATACACAAAATCTTGTAGACAAATACTACAAATCATGCGGATATACTCCAATGAATATATATATGTACGTATACACACATATGTATAAAAATAGAGTTGTTACATCATGATGGCATATGCATCCCCAAACATTCTGTGGAGTATGCCCTTATATCAGTGATTCTCAACCTTCCTAATGCCGCGACCCTTTAATACAGTTCCTCATGTTGTGGTGACACCCAACCCTAAAATTATTTTCGTTGCTACTTCATAACTGTAATTTTGCTACTGTTATGAATTTATCTGATATGCAGCAGGATGTATTTTCATTGTTACAAACCCACAGGTTGAGAACTGCTGGCTTAATATATTGAGTTTCCCCAAAACCTCACCCCACTCCCACTCTCCATCTCTTTATCCCACATGGGGCTATGCTACTGAGACCTGGGGGAAGTAAATAAGAGCTAGGGACAGTGGGGAGAGAAAGGAAGAGGGGCAATTATGAAGCCCAGCTCTCCAAGGGAAGAAGGAAAAAATACAGGCTGTAGTCAAGAATATGGAGAGGTGAAGACAGTGAAAGCTTACCTGTTCGTTTACTACAGAGCCGGTCCTTGACGTTGTCAGTTTCTCGGGAAAAGAACTCAATGAGCTCATCCTCATATTCTTCAACGATGCTCTCACACTGTAAGCCCAAAGCATATGTCAAAGTGAAGGGAGCTGGCACAGAGGCCTTGTCCCCAACCTCCACGAAAGAAACCAAGGCAACACTCTAACTCTGGCAACCCCAGAACACTTGGAACCCCACTATTCTCCTCTTGGCTTCTCAGCCCTTACCGCAAATTTGAGGCTGGCTCTGATGTCTCCATCAACACGAATGCCCTCTACATCTGATTCATCAGCGCTCTTGTCCCGGCTCACTACCCGTACGTAATTCTTTCGATGAGTGGTGGGATCAGCCTGTTCCCCATATTCCTTCATTTGCTCACAAACCCGTTCCAGCAGTTCTGTCAAGTGGGCTTCTGAGCGGGCATAGGGCACCTAGGAAGATGATACACAAGAATCCTCAGCCTGACTCATTTTCTATCACCTCCCATCTCTGTGCATCCACAGAGGTCATTTCCCCAAATTCATATTCTTCCTTTCCTTCTGAATGTAATTTGAAACTAACAGCTCCAGAAAGCCTTCCCTGATTAACTAACTACTCTGTTACCAAATGCCCTAAGTACTGATGGACCAAGTTTATACAATATTTATTTTTGTTTTTTACTCTAAGAAACGGAGATAATTCAGCAAATACTTGTTAGTTTTCTAGAGTATTTATAACACACTCTTCTACTCAGAGTGGATCCTGATTGTCTGCTGGTAGCAAAGACACAGGGTGATCAAGGTCCCCAACCTGGCTATTAGGGATCAACCCTTATCCATCTTCTCCCTTATTAGGTATAGCCCAAAGTGTGTCATTACTCCTAACGAGAAAAGTCCCTTCTGCCAGGCTACATAACCAGGCCTTGCAAAGAGATGACGGGACTATTTAATTTTAGAGAAAGTAGGAATTACCTCCACAAATGACTGGCTGCCATCAGGGTTGATACGAAAGGAACCCATCTGGATGGTCTTCTTGGGGTCTACTTGGGCAATTTCCCACTCCAATTCATCCACAAGAGCCCTGCAGGCTGGAAGAGTGGCAGCAGAGGAGTATAAAGAATTAGCAGTCTAATTAAGAAGACCATTTATATCAGGGGTTTTTAACCTGGACTTCACAGACCCCCAAAGGGTCTGTGGATAGATTTCAGGAGGTCCCTGAACTTGAATGGGAAAAAAAATTTTGATAACTGTATTTTGATGATTGCTTTCCTGTGTAATTCTATGTATTAACAATATGATTAACTATATGAACACAACTATAAAACACTTTACATACAGATAAAGTCAGATCTAAACAACTGAAAAATATTAATTGTCCATGGTAGGCCAAACCAACATAAAATCAGTGCCACATCAATGAAACTATCCAAAAATTATTTTATAGAGCTAGAAGAAGTAATAACAAAATTTATCTGGAAGAACACAAGCTCAAGGATTTCAAGGAAACCAATGAAAAAAATATGAAAGAAGGTGGTCTAGCCACACCAGATTTCAAACTGTATTATAAAGTGGTAATTATCAAAACAATTTAGTGCTAGCTAAGAAACAGAACGGTGGATCAGTGGAACAGATCAGGTACAAATCACATGATAGTGAACAACCACAGATCCAACTTTTTTGAACAAAAACTCATTATTTGACAAAAAATGTTTGGAAAAGACTAATGTCCAATGTGAAAGTATTTGCAGATCTTATACTTGACTGCATGCCACCATGGGGGGGTAGGGGGGAGAGGGGAGAAAAACTGAAACTCAAGGGATTGTGGAATGGAATCTTGTAAATTAAAAGTAAATAAACAAATCAATTAAAAAACGTTTGGAAAACTGGAAAGCAATATGACAGAAACTTGAACCAACATCTCACACTGTATACCAAGATAAGGTCAAAATGGGTACATAATTTACACATAAAAGATGATACCATAAACAAATTAAGAGAGCATAGAATAGTTTATCCATCAGATTTATGGATAAGGGAAGAATTTAAGATCAAAGAAGATATATAGAACATTACAAAATGTAAGAGATAATCTTGATTACGTAAAATTTAAAAAGTTTTGCACAAACAAAACCAATGCAACCAAAATTATAAGGAAAGCAGAAAACTGGGGGGGAGGGGAATTTCCAACAAGTATCTCTGATAAAGGCCTCATTTCTCAAATATATTGAGAAGTGAGTCAAATTTATAAAAGGAACCATTCATTCCCCAATTGATAAATGGTCAAAGGATATGAACAGGCAGTTTTCAGACAAAGAAATCAAAGCTATGTATAGTTACATGAAAAATATGACTATTGATCACTATTATCACTATTGATCAGAGAAATGCAAATTAAAATAACTCTGAGGTACCACCTCACATCTATTGGATTGGTTAATATAAAAAAAAAGGAAAATGTTGGATGTTGAAGGGGACATGCAAAAACTGGGACACTAATGCACTGTTGGTGGAATAGTGAACTGATCCAACCATTCTGGAGGGCAACATGGAACTATGCTCAAAGGGCTATAAAGCTGTTCATACCTTTGATCCAGCAATATCACAGCTAGGCCTATATGGCAAAGACATGGGGAAAAAAAGAGAAAGGGACCTATTTGCACAAAAACATTTATAGCAGCTCTTTGTATTTGGTAGCTAAGAACTGGAAATCAAAGGGATGCCCATCAGCTGGGGAATGGCTAAATATATTTTGGTATAGGATTGTAACGGAATACTACTGTGGTGTAAAAAACGACAAGCAGGATGATTTCAGAAAAACCTGCAAAGACTTACACAAACTGATGCAGAGTGAAGCCAACAGAACCAGAACTTTGTACACAGTAACAGGAAGCCCTGTGAATGACTTAGCCATTCTCAGCAATTCAAGGATCCAAGAAAATCCCAAAGGGCTAATGACACTATCACACACTATCAGCCTCCAGATATTGACTGAATACAGATCGAAGCAGGACGTTTTTTCACTTTCTTTCTCTCGTTGTTTTCTTTTGAGTCTACTCGATTCACATAATTGCACGTGTATAATATATGACTGCTTACCGTCTTAAGGAGGGACGAGGGGAATAAAGGAAAGGGCAGAATATGGAACTCAAAACTTTAAATAAAAATGTTTTTTAAATCTCTGAAAAATTAAAGAAAAGGTGATTCTGGTGCGGCCTCCCCAGCCTGCCAGATGGTCCGACCCCCTGCCTCGGGTCGCCCCCTCCCCCGCCCCTCGGGCCCCGGCCGGCCTGGGCCTTTACCTCCGCAGTGCAAGTCCTGGCTCCTCCGCGCCCACGCGCTGCCCAGCAGGGCGGCCAGGAGCAGGGCCAGCCCCCTGCAGCCGGCCATGGTCCACGCGGCGCCGGGGCAGCTCCGCCGGCCTGCGGGAGAGAGCAGCGGTCGCTAATAAGCCCACTCAGTCCGGCCCCGGCCTCCCTCAGGCCCCCCGCGTCAGCGCAGCACCCCCTACCCAGGGGCCGAGCGCGGCAGATCGGGCAGTTCCGGGGCTCTTCGGCGCCGCTCACCGCCGGGGCCCCCCGACTCCGAGCCCGTAGCTTCCCGGCCGGTCCGCCTGCCCGGCGGGGCCCAGCTTCCCGGCGCAGACGGACGCCGCAGCCCCACGGCTCGCTGCTTAAGATCGTCCGGTTCGCCAGCGGCGGCAGCAGCTAGAACCCCGGCGCGGGGTGGCAGGACCTGCGTGGCAAGGAAAGGAGGCGGGGCGAGACGGGCGGGACCGAGCAGGTGAAGGGAGGGCCCTAGGTGCAGCGTGAGCGGAGAACTACAATTCCCGAGAAGCTTTGCGCCAAACGGGAGCTCCCGCAGGCACTCGGCTTCCTATACACTCTCCAACCCTCCCCGTAAAAGGGGTGGGGGCGTGGGGCCTTAAGGAAGACTGCACAGCCGGGGACCGGGGGGCTGGACCAGGCGCTAGCTCCACCCAGCTCTCTAACCTAGACCTGCCCTGGTGACCTCCCCACTCTACTCCCACATTTTAAGGCACCAAGAATGTGATGCAAGAATAAATGATTCGGTCCCACCGCCCCATAAAGACGGGCCAGTTATACTCCACCACTGAGATTTTTGCCTTTATTTTATAAAACATTCCATTGCAGACAAAGCTTAGGAAGAGGGTGCCACAGCAGAAGTAACCCTGCTGAACTTTGTAGCCTAATGGTCACAGGCCTGGACCCGGAGGCCCTTTGGCAATGCCCTTGTGTTTGTGGCTCTGGCCCTCGAAGCTGCACCTTCTGGATCCTCCACACCTCCACCTCCATCATTAAGTCCAGAGCTATTGACCTGCCTTGTCACTGCCCCGCACTATTGTCCCTAGCCAGCTAGGGACTGAGTGTTCTGTGTTAAGGAATGGCACTGCTGCTTCCTTTCTGGGCCAGTTTCCAGGTTTTGTTCTCCGTGCTAACACAAGGGTAGAAGGGAGCTCAGCTCCTGCATATTTTGTCCTAGCTGCACCAAGGAAATTCCAACAGTTCTAATAATAGCACCATCAGCAGAGTCCCTATAGGTCTGAGTTGGGGCCTGGGGCCTAGGCCCTGTCCCCAGGGCAGTGCTGGAGAGGGGGAGGCAGAGGACCAGAAACTGGAGAAAGTGCCTCTCCCCGAAGCTGCTTCTGTTGTGTAGCCACCGAGCACTCAAGGAGCGGCGACTGGAAGGATGTGGCTGGAAAAGAGCAGTCAGAGCGCCAGCACAGTAGAGAAGACAGCTGAATCTGTCAGACAAAAATGAGAACATGAGCCTTCAGGCCAATGAAGACACAGCACTTGGAATACTTAAGGCAGAGAAAGTAAGTCAGAAGGAACAAAGGCCATGGTTTGGACCTGGACAGGGAGGGGAAAAACAGGGCTTACAGGGAATAAACTCCTTTCTGAGGTAGTTGTTAATCCATTCACAAGCACACACACAAACATCCACACCCCAAACAAAGCTAGCATTTCCCTGATCCCAAATCTTACTCTTGGGGCTTGCCTGGCCATCGGGCTCAGGAACTTTCCAATCCATTTTTCGGCCCTTCTCATAAAGCCCCTTGAGCACTTTGTGGAAAGACTCTGGTTTGCTGCCATTTTTGCTTAACTCCAGATACTTTCGGTAAAGTTGAAGAGCTGTTCGGGCATCCTCAATGCTGTCATGGGTCTCCCCTTGGATCTTGAGATCTAAGGGAAAGTAAAGTGGTTTGAGGTCGTAGTGGAAGGGAGAAATATTACCACTACCAAGCCCTCCTTTTCCCTGACATTTCCTTAAGGGAAGGAGCAAATCAACTTCCCCACAGCAGAGCTGGAGTGGTTCTTGGGCCTCTTTGTCATCATTATATGAAGTAGAAGAAAAAGCCTTAACTCAGAGGACCTGGGTTTAAATCCTAACACTGTAATTTACTACCTGTGACTTCAGGCAAGCAGTTTAACTTTTCTTGATTTTTCAAGTGCTTTTCAGTTTTCAGTCCTCTGCTCCTATTATATGCCACAATTATGCTTGACCTTTTTTTTTGTCTTTTTAAAGGGAGGAAGGTAGGGCAATTGGGGTTATTGAGTATCTGATGCCAGCTTTGAACTCTGGTCCTCCTGACTCCAGGGCCAGTGTTTTATTCACTGCGCCACCTAGCGGCCCCAACAATTATAGTTCACCACCACTAACCGAAGTCCTCTTCTCTCTCCCACCTTCATTTATTTTCCTTCAACAATTTCACTGGGAGGAACCGAGAAACATGGCAACTCACCCAAGAAATACCAAGCAAGGAAGCGCAAGGAGATCATTCGTTTTCGGGGCATGTGGAAGAGGTAGACAGTATCAATGACCTGGTCTTTGGGCACCTAGCAAAGATGAAAGTGGCAAGTTAAGAGCCGAGACACTCAATTCTCATCTTTAGTACCACAAGGAGAGCCCCAACTCCAGAAACATACCCCATTCTCTCCCCCATTCTCTCCCCCTGCCTCTACACCCCTCTCTCAGAAATACTCAGGGAAAATATAGTCCGAACCATGAGATTGATGACCCGGAAGTCCTTCTGCAGTCCATGACCCACAAACTTGACACCAATATCTATAAGGAAGCGAAGTTTCAAATAGGTAGACTTGAGAGTGGTAAGGTGCTTAGAGGAAATCTTAGCATCAAGGTCTCCAGGCTTTATCCCTGAGTACTGGGTCAAGTAATCCACCACCTAGAAGGGCAAAGAAGGGAAAAAGTTATACCAGGAGAGCGAGTGCCGAGGAGGTTTTAAGATCATCAGCAGAGATTCCTCCTCTGTCCAAGTTCTCAAATCTGCTGGTACCTGCTCCTGTGTGGAGATGTAGTCATCAATGAAGGGGACACCTTCATTTGGCCCTTGGCCCCGGACACAGGTTATTCTAGCCACTGACATCTGGCTTGGTTTGATGGTAGACTTGGTACCATCACTACGCAGCTCTGCCTCCTCCTAGGGGAGTGGGGTAGAGAAGGTTATTATAGACTTGTCTATCCCTCGTGGGTTCCTTAGGGTTCTGCTCCAAGTCCCCACAGATGTTTGGGCCCAGTTACCTCATTAAGGGTGACAAATTCAGCATCCAGGCCCACCAGGTCCCCGGCCTGTGGCATTTCACTCAGCATCAGTGGGATGAAGGTAGCATGGGTCTTGCGCTGCTTCCGGGCCAGTGAGGCCTCGGCCAGCAGCACGCTTGCTTCAATAGGGTTCTTGACTGGAGGGCAGAGGGGCAGACAGCCAGGGCAAGGATGGGGAGTGGTGAGGGGAAGGAGGCTCAGGGTGACTGGGGACTCTGAGTCTGCATCGTGGCCCCTCAGTAATCAAAGCACATAAGTAGAGGGAATGAAGCCTGGTGGACAGGCTGATGGAGAGGTCAAGCCAGGGAGTTATCAGGAAATACACAAAGTAGAGGCTGAAGAAGGGGCTGAGGGATGAAATAAGAATTTAAAAGTCAGGGTCCTAGTTCAGTTAGCTCAGGGCCAAAAAGAGAGAAGAAGAAAGGATATGAGGGTGTTCACAGCTTGTGGACAGACAGGAAGTCAAATACTGAGACTATTCAAAGGAAGTGGAGGTGGTGGGAAAGCAATGGGGCCAGGCAAAAGGAACAGAATAGCTGGATGACTGGTGAAAAGGGAAAATCACTTGGCTCACTGTGGGATAAAGCTATCTGGTAATAATTTGGGTCCAAATTTTTGGATCTACTTCCAAAGTAAAATCTCTGCCCTGGCCTCTTTAACCTTAGTTAAACTGATAAGTAGGAATTTCTATAGTGTCTTCTAACATTAAACAAGAATCCCAAAACAACTAAGAAATTTCCTCGATCTCTTAGCTGCCAGAGGGCCCACTTTAAACTACCCATATCCTCTGCCCACCCTGTACCACTCACTGCTCAAGTTGTATTTGGTGTTGAGATTCCTCTTGACATAATATAAAATGGCAGGCACCTTCCAGCTCATGTCAAATTGCACAGCCTCACACTGTGGAATGGAAGAATCATTTATTGTTCTTGGTCCAACCCTCTGCCTTTTTCTCCATGAATTTTCAGCTTTGCTAAATCTTTGTTGCACAACTAGGAGCCCATCCCTCCCTCCTAGGTATGGCTGGGGTTTTTCTAAATGCCTTGAGATGAGTACAGGGTTAGAAAGAGATGAGAAGACTAACCTTATCCACAGGTTCAATAAGGAAGTCATTGAAGAGGTACCACTGCTGGTGAGTAACACCCTTTAAAGAAAAAAGGGACAGCACGTGTCTGACCACAGTGAATCCACCCTGGGATGAGGAAAGCTCCACTACAGCCACCATTTTAAGAACCTCTTTCCAATGCCACAGAACTTACCTCTTTGCGCTGGTGGTAGGTCTCCCCAACTTTGATGTGACCCACCAGGCTGCCCCCTGTTCGTGGATCTAGAATGTGGACCACAGTAGCCATAAGGTCATACACATAGACGTTATCCTCGTCTTCCCTGAGTGGGTTCTGCTGTGAAGGGAATACCCACGTTATTATGCCAGGTATAAAAGTGGGGATGGAAGGAGAGTTGAGGACAGAGGACATGGTACAAGAGCCAAGAGAGGCCTCAGATGCTGAAGTGGCTCCTTTCCTTTGAGAATCCCTCCCCACCCCCTTCCCCAGTCTTTCCAGAACAAGCACCTCATCCCCATCAGTCCAGTTGCTGACATCTAATCCCTTGTTCTTCGTCAGTCTCATCTGAATGGAGTATGGAAGCCAGACATTTTTTAGCTCCTCAATGGAAGTGCACAAAGGCCGCCCTTTTGGACTTCCTAGGTCCTTCCTGCCGGACAAGCAGTCATGGAGTTAGAAATTCTGCCTGAGATAACAGGAGTTATCAATATCTCAGCATTCCAGTCACCAGCATGTGGTAGGCCAGCACATACCAATCAGCCAGAGCACTCTCTTTGCTTTTAGGGATCTCCCCACCTGCCTTCTTTACTGCCATCTTGAAGGCAAACTAGACAGAAAAGAGAAAAGCAGATTCCTCAAAAAGGTGCAGGAATAGGTCCTAGTGTTAGGAAGAAACCAGAAAGTGCCCTGGCATCCTTGATTCCTAGCCCAGCTCTAGATCTCACCTCTGCCTGCAGCTTCCAGAAATCAGCCTCTTTAGAGCTATTGACCTCACAGTTGATAACCAGAATATCTGGGAGATGGCGAATGTTGCGGGTCTGGACCTAGGGAAGGAAATTGGGAGATGATGCAATCTAAAAAGTAGAAAGTTTGGGCCAGGGTAAAACATCAGGGTCTGAACCCTTGGATTATATTAATTTCCCCTGCCCTGAAACCTGAGGACAGTACCTATAGGTGCTATCCTACTTGGTCTTAGAGTGGACAGAATCACCAATGTTGGTGAGGGGGAGGATGTAATCCAGTCCTGGACAAGACAGGAAGGTAGTCTAAAATCCACATGCTACTCACTGTAGGTTGGTACTTCTCACAGTTTTCACACCAAGCCTGTGTATTCTGTTCCAGACAAATGCTTCTCTTTAACACCTGAGCAAAGTCATAGTTCTTCATACTCTTATCTGAAGAAAAACGAAGCCAGTCACTCCACTTGCTTTCCCAATTCTACAGTCCTTTGGCAATGATTACCAACTGTCTCTCCTACCATATCCCCTCCCCTGCCCACCAGGTCTGTGCAGTTTCCCTAAGCCCCTTGTCCAGGGCTGTACCGTTATTATGGCTCTCAGGATAGGAGAGTGTGAAGAGCAGGGTAGATGACACACGCACTGTTTCTTTACCGCATCGGCACAGGCTACAGTTCTCCACCTCACAACTGAAGAGCTGCCCAATGACCGAGTCTCCTGATGAACAAAAGCTGTTAGAGGCAAAGAGGAAGCACAAAGCTGTCAGAGAAAGGGGCTGTACATCATCCTGTACATCAAGGGGTTGAGAGGACCACACACCTGAGGGGAACCCCATGTTCCTGTCCTGTACCTGCCTCCTGCACCCCTGTAAGCCTGGGGGCCTTCCTGTTCTTGCATGTCTTGATGCAGCTGTGTCAGAATAAAACGATTCCACCTCTGGATGAGTCTGGCCAGATTGCCCTTGCCCGAAACCTCATCTGAATCAGCCAGGATTAAGCCTAGGGCTGAGGCTTCAGGGATAGTGCGGAATGCCCTCAAGAAGTTACTGCCCTGTAAGAAAAGAGAATAAGAGGTGATGGAAATGGACATTCGATCCTAAGAATGCGACACAGAGAAGCCTTACATCTCCACTGGGGGGGTGGGGGTGGCCTCTAACCTGGCATGGATCGCCACGAGACAGGTCCAACATGTGGAACAAGAAGCCCAACTCGCAGCCCAGGCAGAACTCCTTCTGGCACAGGTGGTTCTGGATCAGACAGCGGACAGGCTCAAGAAAGTACAAGACCTATAAGGAAGGGCAGAAGAGCTCCAGAGTGAGGAAAGGCCAATGGGGCAGAGCAGAAGAATCATAGGAGGAGTAGACTCAAGAAATATCCTAAGACAGGGGTTCTTAACCTTTCTGTGTGTCCTAGACCTCTATGCTAGTCTGGTGAAACCTCTAGACTCCTTTTCAGAAACATAACTGAAGGAAGTGCTAAATTTCAGTGAGAGGTTAATGAAAATAGATATAACTTTTTCCCATCTAAGTTAAGATACTTCCTGAAATCTGTCCATGGTCCTCAGGTTAAGAATTCTTGTCTTAGGAAAAGGGGTGGTAGAAGCCAGGGGTAAATGAGTACAACTGGAAGAGCTTCAAAGTACAGTAGGAGGCATATTCAGTCAGTGGGCCCCCAGCCCTTACCTGGATCATGCAGTTACAATAGGCATTGGGGATGTGGGGTTCCAGCCCAGCAAACAACGTTTTATTGTAGTGCTTAAAGTCGAAATCTTCCAG
Source organism: Pseudocheirus occidentalis (assembly GCA_028646575.1). NCBI lineage: Eukaryota > Metazoa > Chordata > Mammalia > Diprotodontia > Pseudocheiridae > Pseudocheirus > Pseudocheirus occidentalis. Next base: position 211,384,800 of record CM053597.1, on the reverse strand, counting down.
CCCCAGCTTTGAGTATCTGATGGTCACCTGAAATGAAGAATGCCCTAGGTGAGAGGAGGGGTTAAGTAGGCAGTTCCCCAACCCCCAAATCAGCTTTACATTTCTTGGAACATGTTGCCTACTTTCAGGGAGGAAGGTTGGGGGTGGGGTAGGGGGAATCCTACCACTCCTGCCCAGTTAACTAATAAAACAGGTTAACTACTTTGGTCTCTCCAATTCTTTCCTATTATAATACTTCTCTCTACTTCAAGGTATCCTCCCTTTCCCTGACCTTCAGTACCTTTCGATATTTTTTGGAGACCATATAGAGATGTGGCTCCTCTTCCCGTCCTATGGGTGACTCAGGAACCTGGTTGAAGTTGTCAAACTCACTATCCAGCTCCTTGAGGCGGTAAGGGATCTAAAGGAAAGGAAAAGTATGGAGGCAGAAAATCTCTTACCGTCTCTGATCTTGAAATCACCTTCCTTACCCCATGTGACCACTTAAACAAATTTTGTCAACCATCCCTTATAACATCTTGTGACTCAGACCCTTCCTTTCTATTTCTACACTCCTGGTTCAGGCCTTTTATCAGTTCACAATCAGGTTATTCAGTAATTGTCCAACTGGTCCCTCAATGCCAGTTCATCCTCTATCCTGGCATCTAAATCAGACCCATCTCCCTAAAACATTGCTTTTATAGTCATTTCTTACTCTATAGCTGCCTACTACTTAGATGATCAAGTCTAAAATCTCGACCCTGGCACTCAAGGTCTTCCAATTCCATTTCTATAATCTTTGTACACATACATAGTAAGCATTCAAAAAACATGCTGGTTTACTGAAAACAGAAGCTACAAGGTTGGTTGAGAAGTAGAATACAAGTGGAATGAAGAGATAAAGGAAGCTGGAGCTGAGGCCTCCCCCTTTCACCTTCTCTCATACACACCTGGTTACGAAGCCTGGTTCGGGGGTTGGGTGCATAGCCGATGAAGCCCACCTTCTTCATGGTGCGCAGAATCTCTGCATCCACTGGGGGTGCTCGCCTACAATGCAGCATGGCTCTGGGGCTTAAGGGGTCATGGGGCCCACAACTGCCCAATTCCCAAGTTCCAGAGGAAGGGGAAAACTGAGGAAAGGGGGACACTAGCTAATAGAAGAGACAGTGACGGAGCAGGAAAGAGAAAATACCACTGTCTTGGTCCCTCCTTCCACCTGGGCCAGAGGGAAGAGTAAGCAATTACCTGGGAGCAGGAGCAGAATTGGCAGCTGGCCAGTCAGAGAGAAGAGTGTCAGTGGTGAGCGGAACTGGGATGAGAGAGAGAGGCAGTAGGTCCTGGTTCCAGTCCAGGGGTGGCAGTGAGTCAACAAGGCAAGGTAGGGCAAATTCAGTTTCACGGGAGTAGGGGTTGAAAGATGCTTCAGGAGAATCAGCCCAGAGGTGTACACAACCTTCCGAGTCCCCAAAGGCGAGGGCTTGCTTGCTAGCTGACACATCAAATGTCATCAGCAAAGGTCCCACAGGATTCACATGGAAGATGTCTGCTGGATTGGCCAGGCCTGTGGGCTCACAAAACTGGCACTGCCCTAGGAAAGAGAAAGAGAAGACATTGAACCCATGTGGAAAATATTGAGGTACTACCCACACCTAGCCATGTGCAAAATTAAGAAGGGTTATGTACTTACTCTAATAATGGGCAAAAATTTCCCTATCTATAGAGAGTTATCCATTAGCAAATAGCAGCCTGATCTGATCTGTTTAGAGAAACAATACCATCCTTTCCCTCTTCCTGTGTTCTTGGGAGAAGGGGACTACAGCTTCAAGTCAGATCCTACAACGCTGCAGAGAGGTTCCCTCCTTTGTCCCAGGGCCAGGTTTAGCTCTGCTATACCCTGTCCTATCCCCTCTCCACTGCTGCCATTCAGTTCAGTTCGTCCCTTGATAGAAATGCCCCTTTCCCTGTCACTGTGCACCTGTCTGGGAGATGATGGCAAGGCGGGAGGTGTAAGTGGGGATGAAGCGCAGGAAGGCAGGATCAACGTGCACTTGTAGTGGTGTAATGGCTCGCATCATTCGCAAATCATAGACCTTGAGGAATCGGTCACAGGCCAAACCACTCAAGCGGCTAGAGAAGCCACAGGCTGCCAGCAGGTTGCCATGCACATCAAAGTCTGACAAACTCCCTGAGAAGGCATCAAATTCATGCTCCACCTTGAAAGTACGAAGATCTCGAAGAGATACCTATGTGAAGAATAATGCAATCACCTGAGTCAGAAAGAACTAGAATGTCTGAGGCAGACCTCAAAATCTGAGGAACCAGCTTGAGAAGAGAATAAAGGGAGAAGCTGAGAAAGAGACGGACTCAAAGAGCCTATTTGACTGCTCCCTTCCCTCTATGGCACCTGGCATACTGGAAAAAAAAAAAAAAGCAGCCAAAATCTAGGAGAAAATGATCCAGTAAGACAGTAGTAAACAGGAAGAGACCAGGACAATTGAGCCCAATTAATCATGTGGTTGGGCTGGGGGAAAACAAACACATTAATGCACTGTTGCTGAACTGTGAACTGGTCTAGCCATTCTGGAAACCAATTTGGAACTATGTTCCCAAAGTTACTAAACTGAGCTCTATCCCCCTGCTATACCCCGAGGAGATGGAGAAAAGGACCTGCATGTACAAAAATATTTATGGCGGTTCCTTCTGTGATGGCAAAGAACTAGAAATTAAGGGGGTGCCCATCCTCTCAGGAATGGCTGAACAAAACATGGTACATGAATATAATGGAATACTACTGTGCCATAGAAATTAAAGAGATGGTGTCAGAGAAACCAGGAGGAAACTTTTATAAACTGATACAGAGTGAAGTAAACAGAGGAAAGAGAACAATTCATGCAGCCACAACACCGTAAAGACAAACAACTCTGAAAGACTTCAGAACTCTGAACAATTCAACTAGGATTCCAAAAGACTGATGATGAATGATGCTGCCCCGCTCCTGACAGAGCTGATAGATTGGAGAAGCAGAACGAGACATACATTCTCAAGTATGGATGATGTAATTTTTTTTCACCTATGCATACTGGTTATAAGAGTTTTGTTTTCTGTTCTTTTTAAATTGGAAGTGGGTGAGGGAAAGAAAATATATGCTTATTTTTAAAAAACAACCAAAAGTTAAGTCAGGCTAGAGGGAGGCCTGGGCACCAAAATGACAGAGAACAGGCACCTTGCCAGATGTGTGACCACAGAAGAAGAAGCGACTCGACTGTCTCATGATGGTAATGCCTGGTACCTCCACAGCATACTGGGGAAGGAAGCAGAAGATAATGTCTAGAGAATGAGCCTTCCCATCATCCACTCTGTCCCCCAGCAGAACCCCATTTTTGGTGAGGTCCCAGCCCAGGAATTTTTTTCCCTGCTAGGTCTCTGAGTTCAGGAAGAAGAGATCCCAGGTTTCCCCCACAGCTCCTTCTTTCCCAGGCTTGCACCTTCTGTGTTTCCTGGACAGTGTTGAGGTCAATCTCCAGCACATGGTTTTGTAGTCCACCTACAAGCAGGGTGCTGCTCTCAGTCAGGAGGAGGCTGTGCATGTCCTCACTCTCATCCAGGCTGTGGAGGCAGGGAAAGGGTAAGTACCCCGATACCTTGGATTTCTAGCCCAAAGTTCCCAACCTTGGCCCTGAGCCATTTCACAGTACATGATGACTAGGGAAAAAGCTTCAGGTTTTCTTTATCAGTTCAGGGCTATGAAGCCACTTACAGGTAATCAAAGATAATGAGTCCCCCACGGGCCATGTACTTTAAGTTGTTCTTAGTAAGAAAAAGAACACCATTCTCCAGGCTCTGGATCTGCCGAATGTCATCACTGCCATTAACTTGGAAGGATGAGTAGCGCTCCAGGGCTGGGCCAAAGAATGAGGTGGCATGGCCCTAGAAGAAGGAAAAAGGCATAGAGAGAAACATGCATTGAGTCAAAATACAAGACCATGACAGTCAGCTCTCCCTTCTTCCCTTCACCATAAAGCAGGCTGTAGTAAAAAAAGGAACTGGACAGAAAAGCAACCTAGCAAACAATCAACAATCATTTATTAAAAGCCTACCCAAAAAAAGGCCCATTCACACTTTAGGCACCAGGGAGACAAAGACAAAAATGAATGCCTTTGCCCTCAAGGGCCTATATGCTGTTAGGGAGACAATGTGCAGACAAATACAATGTCCATCTTTGATGGGGAGAGGACTAGCAGCTTGGAGTCAGGTTTCATGCCTGAGCTGGGATTTGAAGAAAATAGGGTAGTCTAAAAGGCAGAGTAAAGAGAAGGAGTGATATGTGGAGAGTAGAGGAAGGAGGCTAGTTTAGCTGACCCATTTTGTGTATGTGGGGGAGGAGGTCATGCAACAAGGCTGGACCACAGGGTGAAGAGCTTTAGAAGTTAAACAGAGTGGCTTATATTTTATTCTAGAGGCAACAGGGGGCCATTGGAGATTACTGAGCAGGAGAGTGACAAGATCAGACCGTCACTTTAGGAAAATCAATGTGACAGCTGCTGAGAAGATGGATTGGAAACAAAGACCTGAAGTAGAGAGACCAATGAGAAGGCTTTTTCGGTAGTTCAGGTGAAAGGTGATAAACTTGGATGGTGGTGGTCATTTAAATAGAGAGGAGAGGGAAAGGAAATGTACTATGAAGACAGAAATATGGAAGTGAAAGTGATACTTTCAACAGACCCAGAGAAGTTCAGGAGGGGATGAGTTTTAAAGAAAGATCACAAGCTCTGTTTGGGAAAGTTGGATTTGAGATGCTTAAAGGACTTCCAGTTACAAATCACTGTTGGTGATGCATGAATGGAACTCAGGAGAGAGACTGGATTAGGTACACAGATTTGGGTGTCTTCTGAACCGGGATAATAATTAAACCTATGGGAGCTGAGGTGAAGGGTGTAGAAAGAAAAGAGATAAGTCTGGTCTAGACAGTGAACCAAAAAAGGATGCTACAAGGATGTCAGATACATAGGACGAAAACTAAGAGAGCAGTGGCATGAAAACCCAGAAGGGGGGTAGTCAACAGTGCCAAATGGTGCTTCGATCAAGAAGGATGAGGACTGAGAAAAGGTGAAAAGAGTTGGCAATTATGAGATCACTGGTAACAAGAAGGAAGGGTGAAGGAGGGAGGGAGAGGCAGGCAAAGAGGAAGAGGGAGAGAACATGGTTTTGATTAAATGATTAGTTCTGAAGTCAGAGGATAACCACTGCAAAGGACTGAGAAGTGAGTTTGGCCATGAAGGAAGGAAGAGATCTAGGTCTCCAGTCGTAGGGTCTCATGCTTGTTTTTTCAAGATGGGAGAGACAGGGATGTTTTAGGCAATAGGGAAGGAATCAACAGATAACAGTAATGATTCAGGAGGTGTGTGAAAACAGGAAGGGCTGGGATCAAGGGTAGACGCAGAGATGTTGGCCTTCAAGAAGAATCACTTCTTAATCAGAGACTGGAATAAAGGAAGAGCTTGGCAGATGTCCAAGGGTTTTGAGATGTAGAGAAGAAAACAAGGAATTCACAAGTCTTCTCCCTTCCCCCTTCCCCCCTCGGAAACGTATGAAATGAGGTCCTCTGCTAAGGGTAAAGCTTGAAAAGAGAAGAGGTTTAGACAATCTCTGTGGGGAGTGTGCTAAAGAGTTAGGAAGAAGCAAAATGACTGTTTTGTTGAAGCAAGGGCCTAACTCAGATAACATCAATCTGTAATGGACCTAGTTGGTTCAGGATCATGATTTCTTCCAACTCTGTTCAATAGCAGTTGAAGAGGAGCAAAGGAGGTGGACGTTGGTAGTTATCCAAGACTGAGCTTTGGCCAGGTATGAGCACCGATGAAGGTAGGGATCAAGGAATTGTCAAGGAGGGGACAATTTAGAGTGAAACTGGTTAACTGCAGGTTCACTACTGGGAAGAGAGGAAACTGAAGCCAAATCAAAGTGACAGCTTGGGAGAGTACTAAGGAATGAAGAAATTAGAGGTACTTGTAAGGAAACAGAGCAAGCTTAAGAAAGTTAGCTCAGGGAGAAAGATGGAATAATAGGAAGTCAGAAAAAGGGAATATAGAGTTTTGAGTTTTTTGCTTTTTGGAGGGCAACTGGGGGTTGTGATTTGCCCAAGGTCACACAGCTAGTTTTTGTGTTAAGTGTCTGAGTCTGGATTTGAACTCAGGTCCTCCTGACTCCAGGGCCTGTGCTCTATTCACTGGACCACCTAGCTGCCCCAAATATAGAGTTTTTAATCACTGAAGTGGACCACTTTTGGGTAGTGCCAGATTTAGTGTCATTCTTTCCCCATATATATGTAACATAAACAATATAGGGTGGAGGAAAGGACTTGGTCATAGCAGGCAGCAGACTGCCAGAATCATAAAAATAGAAAACATCCTTTCACCTAATAATCCATTATTGGCAATACGACCAAAGAAAATTTTTTTAAAAAATCTTTTTGCTCAAAGTTATTTATGGCAACATCATTTTTTATTGGTGTAAAAAAAAAAAAAGACAAAAACAAAAACTGAAACTAAATTCTAAAGATTAGGGAATGGAAAGACAAACTAATATTAATGTAATGAAACATCACATTAAGAACAAGTATGAAAACCATAAAGAAATGTAGAAAGACTTCTGAAAGTACTGTTAAGCAAAGAAAGGAGAAATAGCTTAGTACATATAGAGACAACGTAACAGGAAAATATACAGAGAGGAGAATGAAGATTGATAGACAAAGGAACACAAAATAGAGAGACAACTGTTAAATTGTTACAAATAACTATACTAAAGGGGTTTTATTTTTTTGCCTTTTTTGGAGGGGGGAAGGCAGGGCAAATGGGATTAAGTTATTTGCCCAAGGTCACAAGCTAGTAAGTGCTAAGTATCTGAGGCTGGATTTGAACTCAGATCCTGCTGACTCCAGGGCTGGTGCTCTATTCACTGCACCACCTACCTGCCCGAAATTTTATTTTCAAGTTTAGGGGCAGCTAGGTGGCATGGTGAATAGGACACCAGCCCTGGAGTGTAATGTGAGTTCAAATCCAGCCTCAAACACTTGACACACTGTGTGACCTTGGGCAAGTCATTTAACTCCTATATAAAAGTTTAAATAAAAACAGAAATTTAACTGGTTTTGTTATGATTTGGAACAAATAGCAAACTACTTATTTAAAAAAGAAAGAGATCTGAACTAGAAAATCATAAGACCTGGGTTCCAGTTCAAACTCTACCACTTACTTATTGGCTGTGTGACCTTAGGCAAAATCACAATTTCTTTGAGTCTGTTTCTTCATCTTTAAAATAATATGACTGAACTAGATCAGGGGTGGGGAAACTGTGGCACTTGAGGTCCTCAAGTGCAGCCCTTTCACTGAATCCAAACTTCACAGAGCATTTCTCCTCAATAAAAGGATTTGTTCTATAAAACTTGGGGTCAAACCCAAGGACCTAGAAGGCCACATGTGGCCTTAAGACTGCAAGGTCCCCACCCTTGGACTAGACAGTCACTACAGATCCCTGTCCTTCTAAATTCAATGAGTCTACTGGCAATTAGAGTACAACACCATGTACCAATCAATCAGTCTACTAGAATTTACTATCTTTAGCTAATTATATGAATTGGTTAGAAAAGTGACAAGGAACCCTAAGTCATGGGTTTTATCCAATATTGGCTAGTTAGTTTTTGTTCCACCCCCTGAAACTCCCATCTTGGAAATTTTTCATCAGTCATATGGTGATTGGGCAAGAGGGGATAGATCAGCATAAATATATTTTTGGAAAAACAAATTCCAAAGCTCCATTGGTGGCCCAGAAGTATACTGGGCACTGAAGATATGCAAAAATTTTAATTCAACAAATACTTACTATATGGAGAGCACTGTGCTAGGAACTTGGGGAGTTTCAGAAGGTTAGAATCCCTATCCTAGCACAAGGTATCTGATCTCAGAGAGATTAGAATCTAAAATGATCAAAATGATAAACACAGGACAGACAGAGCTACCTGTACAAAAGGCAGCTTAGGTGGCACAGTGGACAGAGCACCTGACCAAGAGTCAGAAAGACCTGAATTCAAATCTGGCCTGGGACAGTTAGTGTCCCTGGGCAAGTCACTTCCTTTTTTGCCTCAGTTTCCTCATCTACAAAATGAGCTAGAGAAGGAAATGGCAGAGCTAAGAAAACCCGAAAAAGGATCACAAAGAGGCAGAGATGATCCAACAGCAACAATATATACAAATATCCTGCAACTATCTAAGTACATATGTGAGAGAGGTTAAGTAAATAAGATTTAAATGGCTATAAAACTAAACTGGTGGGAGTTAATTGGGGAATCTAACCAGAATTTGCAGTAGATCTTGGCAGAAAGAAAGGACACCATCTCATTTCCAAACTCTCCCTTACTGGCTCAACAGAATTAGTGTCTCCCCCCTTCCCTTCCCCAATCAATTCTAGCTCTCTGCAAAGTTCTGGAACCCCAAATCGGCTGCGCACTTCAGGGCCCACAAAGCAGTAGGTGTCTTACCCCGTGGCTCCCCACCCACAGAATCTCCTCGTGGAGGTCGAAGTGGGACACGGACACCGGCACGCCCACCTCGGCCACCACACTGTGCAGCTCCGAGTAGACGCCCTCCATGATGTGCACGGATTCTGGGACAGACAGTGCCTCCAGGGCCACTCCGTCGGGGTCCAGCTCCACATTCTGCAGCAGACTAGGGTTCAAGTGGGCATCCAGCACAGGGTCCAGGGTGGGATGCAGGGCTGGGGCATACTCCGTCAGTCCAGGATCCAGGCCCTCAAAGTTCATGACGGCAGTCGAAGCAGGCAAGGGCCCCCCCTCCCGCCCCGACCCCTCCTACTGGCCCGGTACCGAACCTTTAGTAGGGCAGCCCCTGAGGGGACATCCTGGTCTGCGGGGGGGAGAGGAAGAAGCTGTACGTGGCGGGGAAGAAAAGGGGGAGGCAGGCCCAGCTACGGGCGCCTGACCAGAGGCCCCCCCCCCCCGGGGGGGCTTTCCTGGGCACCTGAATCAGGTAACCCGGGAAATCAGGCAACCTCCATTGCCAAGGGGGTCTTCCACCCTCTCTACAGACCCTCACCTCCTACCGTCCCATTTCTTCCCTGTACCTCTTCCCCACACACCGTCTTGCCTGGCCGCCCACACCATCCCACCCTCTTACCTGCCTGGCTTAGCCCAGAAGTACCTGGGGTAGGGGGAGGGCCTGGGAATGCTGGAGGAGTGGGAAGGGGGAGGAAAAGCTACCCAGAATCCTCTGGGAGAAAGGGGTACAAGAGACATAAAATTTTCCCAGAGTCTGGGGCCTACTTGTTACCCAGAACCCTCTAGGTAGAAAAACAGGAAGAGGCGGAGATAGAAAAGGCCTTACCCATAACTCTCTGGGCAGGGAGTGGGCGGGAGCAAATTATTAGCTCCCGAGGACCCACTAGGGAATAAGAAGGGCGGTTACCCAGAATGCCCCTGAGGTGGGGGAGGGGCGGGCGTCAGGATCCCGGGAGCTGCGTGGGTTCCCAACATCCTTGACGCACTGACTTTCGCCCTCAAGCTTTGAGTGATGGATACTTTCGGTCGAGGGGACGAAATAAGATTAGGAGAGGGAAAAAGCTAGTTCAAAGAAAGTGCCTCCGCGGGAAACTCCAAATCTTCCCGGCCTTTCTTGGCCGGCTTAACTCTAGAAACTCTTCGGGCTTGCCCAGGGCCAATCAATGAATGGCGTTTGGGGGCTCGAGCCAATCAGGCTGGGCCGGAAGCGCCGGGCTCGGGGAGGGCGGCAGTTGGTGCTTTACTCAGAGCGTCCCTGGAGGGGCGGGCCTACGAGTCGCCGCTAGGGACCTCTCCTGTTGTTATCAAGCCTTTAGTGAAGGACTGGAAAGAAATGTGAGACAATTCGCCAGAAGTGCCACTAGAGTTGGGCATTAGGAAGGCGTGTGGCGGGAAGAGCCCCGAATTTGGTATTAGAAGTTCCGAACCGACTTTTTTGAGCAAATCGTCTCTTGCGATCTCAGTTTATCAGCCGCAGAATAAAGAGGTTGGACTGAATCAGGAGTTCTTAACCCGGGGTCCTGCAAACTTTTTTTAAATAACTATTTGAATATAATTGATTTCCTTGTGTGTTAGTTATTTAAAAACATGATTTTGAGAAGTTTCATAGGTTGTCATTCTCATCCCTGTCGTCAGTTCTGATTATTAAAATTCCGCCTTACGCGGGAGATGTATCCCGACCCCTCTTAATTCAATGCTTCCTCTCTGTGTACAGCTTATCTGGTATATTTGTTTGTATGCCGTTGGATTGTGAACACCCGGAAGGCAGGGACCTTCTTTTGCCTCTATTTGTATCCCCTGAGCCTAGCATAATGCCTGGCACTTTGTAGGCGCCTAGTAAATGTTTATTGAATTGTCAAAATCAATTGGCATAAAAAGCTAAGAACTTCTGAACTCTGCACTAGATTTTCCCCGGGCTCCTTTCAGCCCCACATTTAACGATCCTGTGGTTAATGAGCCCTCGGCCACGCTGGATCCTACACATCCTGCAGACCTGCACAGCCCACAGCCAGCAGGCGATTCGTTGTGCAGGACCGCGTCTTGTCTTTCCTGCTCCCGCTGTTCTCCAGAACACTCACTCTATGACCTACTGTTCTTTGATTCCCTGGCCCCAAAACTTCATTAGCATTTCCTGTGGTGTCCAGATACATGAGAGAAAAAAGGAAGTGGGAGCCAAACCGCTGCCCAACCCAAGTGACTGCATCCTCCGCATCTCCCTCCCAAGGGACCTTTCCTGGAACTCCTGTCTGGCTGATTGCTCCTTCCCCAAAGGCCCTGGAAACATTCCCAGGGGTTATGCAGCTGGGAAAATTCCCCCAGCCTCAGGAGCTAAGTAGCATCTCCTAGGCTAGGAGATAGGGATAGAATAGGGCTTCCTCCCTTCAAAGGGACACTGACTGAGATGTTCCCCAGTTACCCCCACTAAAATAATCCAGTAGATTGAAGGGGAACACCACAGAGAATACCATTTACAAAAAAGGTTCCAGATAAATCCCCCCAAAAGCACCCCTCTATTATTATTATTATTACAATAACTTGAGTATCAAAGTGTTATTATTACGTTAACCTTTTATTTAGTATTTTATTTTTTCCCCAGTTAGATGTAAAACAAATTTATAACATTCGTTTTTAAAACTTCCAGTTCCAAATTCTCTGTTTTCCTCCCTCCCCCACAGCCCCACATTGAGGAGTCAAGCAATTCCATATAGGTTATACATGTGTAGTCCTGCAAAACATTCATAATAGTAATATTGTGAAAGAAAACAGACAAGAAGAAAAAAACTCAAGAAAAAAAGTATACTTCAGTCTGTTATCCAGACACCAACAGTTCTTTCTCTGGGGATGGATAGCGTTTTTCATCATAAGTTCTTCTGAGTTGTCTTGGATCACTGTATTGCTGAGAATAGCTAAATCATTCACAGCTGATTGTCTTACAATATTACTGTTACTTTGTATACAGCACATTTCACTTTGCATCAGTTCATGTAAGTCTTTCCAGGTTTTTCTGAGAGCATCCTGCTCATCATTTCTTATAGTACAGAATTAGAATCAACTTCTAATTCTTTACCCTCAGAAAAGAGCTATAAATGTTTTTGCACATATAGGTCCTTTTCCTTTGTTTGTTTTTTTTAATCTCTTTTGGGATACAGACCTAGTTGTGAAAGTATTGCTAGGTCAAAGGGTATACATGGTTCTATATCCCTTGTGTTCCGAATTGCTCTACAGAATGGTTCAATCAATTCACATCTCCACCAACAGGACTTTAAAGTTATTTTTCCCATATTCCCTCTAACATTTGTCATTTACCCTTTTTGTCCTATTAGTCAATCTAATAGTAGTACCGCAGGATTGTTTTAATTTGCATTCCTCCAATCAGTACTGAGTTAGAGTATTTTTTCATATGGGTATAGATAGCTTTGATGACTTCATCTGAAAACTGATTTATCTTTTGATCCTTTATCAATTGGGGAATGGCTCTTATTTTTATAAATTTGACTTAGTTCTCTATGTTTGAGAAATGAAAACTTTATCAGAGAAACTTGCTTCAAAGTTTTTTCACAATTACTATTGTAATGATTTCCCTCCATCCTAGTCCCCCCATTTATTCTATTCTCTTTCTCCTTTCACCCTGTCCCTCATCAGAAGTATTTTGCTTCTGACTACCTCCTCCCTCAGTCTTCCCTCTCCCTTCTATCAATCAACCTCCCCCTCCTTCCCTTCCTGCTTTCTTGTAGGGTAAGTAGGATAAATTTCTACACCCAGTTGAATTTGTATGTTATTCCCTCTTTGAGCCAATTCTGATGACAGTAAGGTTCACTCACTCCCCCCCAACCTTCCCCCTCTTCCCCTCTGTTGTAAATATTACTACTGTTATTAAATAGCACACAGAGACAAGAGATGAAAAGACACCTCTCCATTCACAGGGGTCCAGACTGAAATTACTCTCTTTCCAGCTATGGTGACCTGAAGATAGACTGTATCATGGAGTGGATTTAAAATTAGACTTCATAGAAAGGTTTGGATTGGAAAGGTCCCAAACAGAGAAAACAACTTGGTTTAGAGAGTCATTCAGTAGCCAACAAACATTGTATTTATTATTTTCTAGGGACTGTGCTAAGCCCCAGGGATATAAGAAGAGGCAAAAGACAGTTCCTGCCCTTGGGGAGCACAATCCCCAAGATGTTCCCCAAACTCAGAAATGCCAAGATCACTCAGCCTCTGCCCAGGGGCTGCATACAGTTATGACCCTCCCAACAATACTCCTGAGTGATCTTGAGGCAGGTTAAAATATAACTGGGAAATATTTAACTAAATAAAAATACAATAAAACATAGATAGTATTACATTTTTAAAACTAAGTATGTGGCCAGGGAGATCCTCATGTAGGATTAGCACCCCTCCACCCCCGCTTTCTGTTTCAATTTGACACCACTGCTCTAGAAGATTCTAGACAGAGACCATAGATATCACACACCCCCACCCCAATTTTGAGACTGTGTGTACTTAAGTTTCAAATTAAGAAAGACAAAGGCTCTCAGAATTAAAGGGACAATTTCCTCCCTCCCACTCCTAACCAGAGTAGGTCCTAGAATGAGGGAGACTATTTCAATAAACCCCTAGACTAAAACATTATCAGGCTCCCCAGGCACCCTTTCAAAGTGTTCAAACAGAGGTCTGGACTCCACAGAGGTCCTAGATGATCAAGTCCCTAGTTTTCACATGCTTTAACCTTAATCTCTAGATGAAGGAAGGGTCAGTTTGATCAGGAGACCTGGGACTGAGTTGGAAAGGCCAGATGAGGGGTGTCCTGGTGATTTGCATAGTGGTCAAGGCCTAGCTGACATCAGGGGATCCTGGCAGCTCCAGGGCGGGTGGAGCCCTGGGAGAAGCTCTTGCCCTAGAATAGTCCCACAGCTGCCCCAGCAATCCTGCTTCCTATCCTGCTCCCACAGTACCAGGAAGTGAAACAAGGCTGCGGAGCCTTGTGTTTGCAATTCATCCTGATGCCTGTCATACCAAGACAATCCCCATCCCACCCCACTCCCACAGCTAGACTCCTTCCTAACCTTCAAAGTTCCACTTCTAGGGGCTTGTAGACCATACCTCCTAGAGCTGGAAATGGGGAGGAAAAGCAGGGACATTTCATAGCAGTGGAAGGAGCTTCCCTAGAAGGAAGAGGCCTTTTCTCATCTCTCTCTCTCTCTCAAACTGCTCTACCCTCTATGATTGAAAATGGGTCCCACCCAACACAAGGCTGGATCACAAAGTCAACTTGCTTGCTGGATTAGTTCTAACTCTATCCTATAATCTTTTTCTTAGTTCTCAGGGGAAGGAAGGGAAGGGAAGAGAAGGGAAAAACCCAAATTTCCATCCTCAGATGATAAGAGTCAGCATCTTGGGGAGGCTCTGAGGGCCAGCAGATCATCTCCCACAGCCATGGTGGTCAACCATTGCCTCATTTCATGACGTCTAGAGCTGTTCTAGGCCCTTCAGACTCTTGGCATTGCCTGGATGTAGCAGGAGGAGCTGGGGCAGCCCCAGCTTCCCACCATGCTCTACCCCCACCCCCACATCCAATCTTACACTCTCTGTTGCTCTATGTTGCATCATGGTAGGTGATGAAATCAATTAGGCAGGTTTTACACAAGGATGCAACTGAATACAGAGCCCTAGTGCATAGAGTATGAATCTCTATAGATTTGGCAGGGGGGGGGGAGGGGAAGAGAGTATTTCAGGGTGATGCTGCTTCTTTTGCTGTCAAGTGCTCTGATGTACCTGGCCTTGCCTATAACTAGTGCCAAGAATTCAGGGCCCTGGCCTGGCAATCCCTCTACTGATGGACATATGGTGAGTGGCATCTCCTGGCCCGACACAGGATCCTCTTCACACTAAAGAGAGGAGGAAGAGAGAAGGGAATAAGTATTTATATAGGGTCTATTGTGCCTGACACTTTTTACAAATGTTATTTCATTTCATCAGTCAGACTCAGATGCTGTTCAGAAGTCAGGAAGGGGTAGATAGATCTGGGGTTGTCCATGAACCAACCAGGGGCACTATCAGGAAACCTCTTTAAGCCCCCATTTGCCTTAGTTTCTGGTCTACCAGGGGATAGAAGGCTAGGAAATAGTATGCCTGCATTCTGTCTCCCACCTGAACTAACCTCACCAATCAGCATTCCTTCTGAACCTTATAGAAACTATAGAATTCATTGTAGACTTCAGGAATAAAATGTCCTTAACTACACATACCTCTCTAGGAAAAAACAAACAAGGGACAGCTAGGTGGCCAAGTGGATAGAGCACTGGCCCTGGAGCCAGGAGGACCTGAATTCAAATCCAGATGTAGGCACACACTAGTTGTGCAACCCTGGGCAAGTTACTTAACCTTGATTGTTCTCCCCCCCCAAAAAAAAACCCCAAACCAACAAATATCTGTTTTAAAAGAAAGAAAAACAGTTAACCTGGGGACCTATCTGGGAGCTCTGAGGCAAGAAAACTGAAACTCCTATCCCAGATAGGGAATCTAGGAATGTCTGGTTCTTGCTTCAAAGAAAGAGGCGTAAAGCAGGAGTTGGACCTGGGCCTCACACTGAGCTATCTGCTGTTCAGGGTTGGGTAGATGCTTCTCCATTTCAATTTCCCTTGGGAAAAAATTAGTAAAGTTATGTTTTGAGAGCCTTAGCTTCGGGGACTAAAGAGAACAGAGAGGCCTAGCAAGGGGAAGGGCTGTGGCCAAGATTTGCCTCAATGAGACAAGCCTTGCCTTTTCTTCCCTTTCCACAGAGGCTTCAATTCCTGGAGAGCATTACACATGTCCCATTGCTGGTCTTTAGCCACAGTAACCACATGACTTACTTCCCCTGGAACAGGGACCAGATACCTGGGCTCCCCAAGAAGGTGGCAGTGGTGGGTGTGTGTGTGTGTGAGAAAAAAGCAAGAGGGAAATCCCACCTGCTGTGAGTCACCTGCCCAGAATAAAGGGAGGTACAGAGTGGAGAGCTTAAAAAGGCACAAGAAGCAACTCAGTGAGAGAGAGAGAGAGAGAGAGAGAGAGAGAGAGAGAGAGAGAGAGAGAGAGCGAGCCAGAGAAATAACAGGGAAAGCAAAGAATAAAACAGAAAGTCAGAACTGGTCACAGATCAGTGTGTGTTAGCTATAGAACCAGCTTGTCAGGGAGATGAAGTCTGGGCTCAGGGTGCTGCTGCTCTTGCTGCTGCTGCTGTGGACTGCTGAAGGCCGGGCAGTGCCAGGTGGAAGAAGTGTTGCCTGGGACCGGTGCCAAGAGCTGTCTCAGAACGTTACTGCCTTGGCATGGGGCATTCTCCCACAGATGGGAATCCTGGTAAGTAGCTCCCTTCCTGGTAGAAGGTAAAGGATGATAACCAAGCACTAGATCATGATATACTAGATAATACATGATGGGTCTTAAGTGAAGGAAAGGTAGAAAGGTTCGGTCTGAAGTCAAGACTTACTCAACACTTAAAGTGGCTGGGGACCCACTTTAACCCTGCAAATGTTGAAGTACTCAGCATATACTGGGTGAATAAGGTATTCTATAAGGGACAGAGTTTCACAGACAAAAAAAAAAAGACTCCACCACCTCCCCTCCTCTTCATACAAAACAGAAAAACAATCCTTTAGGAGTCTAACAGTTGTGGGGAAATATGATGATATTGTTTGAACCTAGCCCTACGTGTATGAGAAATCGGATCTGTTTTTTGGAGACCAGGTTTGTTTAATGCTTAACTCAGAACCTAAGACAAGAACCCAGTCAGATCTGGAGATTGGAGCAAAGAATGTGAAGAGTTAACTCCTGTTACACAGCTCAAGCAACTCATGTGTCTTAAGCTGGAAATTGTCTCCATGCTGACCAATGGCTCCTGTTTCCTTGTTTCTTTGTTTGGATCTTAGGGAGTAGGCCACCCCTTTTTTGCCTTTCCCCTTCTGCCTGATGACTTAATAAACTTTTCTAAATTATTTCAGTTCTGGGTTTTGTTCTCTGCCACATCATAGTTGACTAGGAGATTACATTAGCTAAATAAAGAATGATGCAAGGGGGGAAAGGAAGAGTGCTAGCTAGCAACTATGAATCAGCAAAGTGGAATCAGAGAAGTAAACCCTGAAGAGAAGAGGAGATAGGTGGATATGTTCTGGGGTAAGACTCTAGGGCCAGGCGGGGTCAGGAATGGGGAGGCCCAGAGGGATTCAAAACTTTCTGTGTTGCTTCCCACCTTCACCCCAACTCTAGGAGATGACAAGAGAGGAAGTTACTGGAGAGATCGTAGATGCTGTGCCCCACATTCAGTGTGGTGATGGCTGTGATCATCAGAGTCTCCGTGACAACAGCCAGGTACCTGGGAAGAAGCAGAGGAATGGAGGGGACTGTGAAGAGGCCTGGAGAGTTGGGGGGGGGGGGTAAAGAAGTACCTATTATCCCCCTTCTCATTATCTTCCCTTCTGTCAGCTCTGCTTGCAGCAGATCCATCGAGGCTTAATCTTCTATGGTTACTTGCTGAACTCGGACATTTTCACTGGGGAACCTTCTTTACTGCAGGACAGTCCTGTGGGGCAACTCCATTCCTCCCTGCTGGGCCTCAGCCAGCTCCTACAGGTATGGAGGTGAAGGATGAGTCTGGGGTTGTGGATTCAGGAAAGAGTAAACTGGAAGCTCTCATGAGTTGTAGAGAGAAGTGGGTGGTTGAGATTTGAGGGTCAGGTTTCTCTGTATCCCAACAGCCCAAGGACCGAGCCTGGAAGAAACAGCAGGTTCCTAGCACCAGCGCGCCATGGCAGCGCCTCCTCCTTCGCCCCAAGATCTTACAAAGACTTCGAGCCTTTGTTGCTATCACTGCACGAGTTTTCAGCCATGGGGCAGCCACTCTTAGCCCTTAGGGAATGGACAAATACTACCTCAAACATCAGAAGGCTAACATGGATGAAACCGACCTTTACTACATGGAAGAAACCAAGTAATGCCGAGTTGCACGCTTCACATTCTGATAAAGTATCCTAAATGTTGACAAGTACCAACACTGACAGCAGTCTGAATGGCTAAGCCAGCAGATATTTATTTAGGGAAAGATTATTTATCCTCACAGGAGAGTTGTGGGGGAGGTATTTATGATATTTATATTAATGTATGGATTTTCTCCAATAAAAACTTATTTATGTACAAACTGTATCTGGCTTTTCAGGTGTGAGGGCTAATGTCGGGGAGAAAGGTAGAAGATAAATGGAAAACAGCATGGAAGTCTGTCCTTCAATTCACCCTTCCCAACCTTTAAGTGGATAGGGAGGGACAACCTACTCACTAATTTTCTGAGGTCTTTCAGGCTTCAGGTTAAATCCCATCATTCCTCTTAGTAATATTATTTACTAGATGCTAACGGAAGAATGTAGATCAAGAAGGAGCATAGAATAATACAAGGGTGGGGCTCCTTTGGGGTATGCCCTTCAATGGTCCCCACCCCTCCTTTCTCAGCCTAAAGTTTAGGGACTGAAAATCACCAAATGAAAGGAGCCCAAATCATTAAAAGAATGAACCTACAGGGGGTTCCGGGAACATGAGGGTAAATTCCCCTAAAACCCAATGGGATTCTCCCTTAAAGGACACTGAGGCCCCCACTGAAGGGGATTTTATCGCTCCAGGGAAGCTGAAATCTTGGGGATGGGGGAAGGGTTAGTGGGTGCTTTCTTCCCTCTGTTTCACTGTTGTTCCATGCTCTTTCCTCCCCCTCTTCAGCCCAGTCCTCTTCCCCACCCCCACCTCCACCCCCACCATTGTCCAGGCATGGGACAGAAGAATAATCACAAGACGACTATTAGAGAACACAGTTTATTATACTGACTTTGCTCTTGTCTAGTTATACTGGTTAATTATCACACTACCAGGACCTGCTTGGTCCCCAGCAACATTTGTTATCAGAGCTTCAGACAGCCAGCTGCCCATCACGAAGAGGTTCCAGCTATCAAAGTGCACATGTGAGACTTTGCCAGGGGTAACGAGGGCAAAGGCAGGGCAGGAAGGCAGCATAGGAAGCGCACAGAACAGGGTTAGGAGTTCTGGGGGTTGAGGTCACAAAGCTGTATAACCATTGATAAGTCCCCATTTGTAAAATGAATACAGAAGGTCTTGTTTTGCTTCATGGAGTAGCTACTGTTAGTAAGAAAAGTGCTTTGTAAACTTCAAGTTACTAGAGAACCAAGTTATTATGGGGTCTATCCACTTGACCCCCACTTTTGGAGAAAGCCTCACAAAGTAAAATGAGGCAGATGTTGCTTATCCCTTACAAAGAAAGCCTTATTTATGTCCACAGGATTTCACAAAGTGCAAGAGGAGAAAGAAGAGACAATTTGGCACTGGACATGGGAGAACAGGGTGCTGTGAAGTCCTGTTTCTTCCTTTTCTTAACTCTACCTCCCTCCTCCCACAACAAACACCAGGTTCTTGATCTCCACCAAACAGATGGAGAGGGGTAGTGGGAGAAAGGAGAAATTTAATTCCTAGTAATTAGGAATATCAAAAGTCGAGGTCCCATCCATGAAGAAGTGGCTCACGGAGGAGGGGGCCTCATCGTTGGTGGACAGGATAGGTAAGAGTGGGTCATCTTTCAGCAGGAGAGCATCTTGGGTCAGCTCGTCATTTTTCAGAGCTAGGCAGTGCAGAAGGGTCAATCAGGTCAAAGGCCCAGACAGAAAACCGTTTCTCAGAAGCATTGGAAAGGCTAAAAGGGCCACTTTGGGTGGGAGAGGGCTTGAGATGATAGGAAAGGAATGTGCTGTACAAATGGGATGAACCTTTTGCAAATAGCCTTTCTCAGAATGGAGTCAAAAACTTATGCTTTTTTAGCAACAGGCTATGGTACAGTCTAGTTAGATTTTAGGCAGCCTTTGCAAAGCTCATGCACAGTATGTCAGCCCTCACTCACCTTCAATATCTTTCATATTCAGAGTTAGCAGGTCCTGCCCGAGGCTCTGCAGGTCCAAGGGAAGCTCAGGCTCTTGCTCCCACTCTGGATGAGGCTCCAGATTCAAGTCTGGTTCTTCTAGCTGCTGTATCCGACATGGTGAGTGCACATCATCAACCTCCCTAAACAGACAAACCAAGAAAGAAACAAAATAACAATGCTCAGTATGTGTGAGTATGTGTGTGTGTGAGTCACATATGTGTGTGTGCAAGTGTATGTGAGTGTACTAATGTATGTGTGAGTGTGTATGAGTGTGAGCGTATGTGTATTTGTGTGTGAGCGTGTATGTGAGTGTGCAAATGTGAGGAGGTTTATAAGTGTGTATCAGTATTTGTGTATATATGTGAGTGTATGTGTATGCAAATGTGAGTATGTAAGTGCATATGAGTGTGAATGTATGTGTATATTTGTGTGAGTATGCAAATGTATGTGAGTATGAGTATGCTGTATGTATGTGTGCAAATGTGAGTGTGTGCGTGTGTATTGTGCAAGTGTGCATATTTGGGTTGTGTGAGAGTATGTGTGTATTTGTGTGAGTGCGCAAATGAGTGTATGTGTATGAGAGTATGTGTATGTGAGTGTGTGAGTATATTTGTGTGTGTATGTGAATATGTATGTGCAAGTGTGTGTATGTGAGTTTGTGAGTGTATGTGACTGTGCGAATGTGTATGTGAATGTGTGAATGTATATGTGAGTGTACAAATGTGAGTGTATGTGTGCGCAAGTGCATGTGTGTATATGTACATGAGTGTATGTGTGTGTGAGCAAGTGTGTGTGAATGTGTGCACGAATATGAGTATGCATGTGCATGCAAGTATATTTGTATTTGTGTATGCAAGTGTGCAAGCATGTGAATGTGTGTACGGACACATCTGTGTGCGCATGAGTGTGTATGAATGTGTGTGCAAGTGAGTGTATTTGAATGTGTGAGTGTGTATATCTGTGTACGTGAGTGTACAAATGTATGTATGTATGTGTGGGTATTTGTGTGTATGAGTGTGCGAGTGTGAATGTATGTGTGCAAATGTGTTAGGTGAGTATGTGCATGTGTGTATGAGTGTGAGTGTGAGTGTGTGCATACTGCCAATCAATCAGCCAACATGCACTTAGTAAACACTTATAATAGGCCAGGCATTGTCCTAAGTGCAGGATATTAATGAAAAAGAAAAAAAAAAGCAGTCCCAGCCTTCAAGAAACTTCTAAGAGGTATGTAAGTCAGTAAATACAAGATAAATATTGAGTAGCTAGAAGGTAGCCTCATAGAGAAAGACAGCAGCAGTTGGAGGGAGCAGGAAAGTCTTCCTGGGGGAGGTGGGGCTTAAGTTGAGCCTTGAAGGAAACCAAGGAATCTAGGAGTTGGGGGCTGAGGAAAACATTTCAGGTACAGGGGACAGATGAACTCACATGAAGAAGAGGCATTAAAGCAGTATGGCTGGACCAGAGAGTGCATGGAGGGAGTATTTGCTACGTTAAAAGTTTAGAAAGAAAGGAGAGGGCTAAGCTGTGAAGAGCTTTAAACGCTAAACAGAGGAGTTTCTATTTGCTCCTACAAGCAATAGGGAGCCATTGGTAGTTATTGAGGAGATGATATGATGAGACTTAGGCTTTAGGAAAATCATTTTGGCAACAGGGTGGGGGACAAGTCTGAGTGAGGAGAGGCTTGAGGCAGGGAGACCAAGCAGAATGCCCCTGCAACAGTCCAGACCAAGTTTAGAAGGGGCCAGACTTAGACAGCACTTACATAAACAGATATAGGATGGTTCCTTTAAGATACTTGTAGAGAAAAGTATCAGGAAAAGGGAAGAGACGGGGTTGGATTTCTCTTGTTCCACAGATTTCCAAATAGTTCAGTCACAGGAAAGGAAAGAAGATTAACAGAGAAGGAGAGCAGAGGAGCAAGTGAAGAATGAGAAGTCAAGGAAGAAAGAGGAAGTATCTGAGGAAGACTGAGAGAGCTTGCCACGGGCTGGTGAAGAAAGCACGCAGCTTAGGAAGGAACCTGACAAGGCTGCATCTCACCTGTTGGAGACTACAATGAGTTCTCGGCTTAAGTATTTCCTTTGTTCTGCAAGATCAACTGTGGTAGGAAGAGAAATCATCCGCGTGTGATTAGGAGGAAAGAATGATGGAGAAGGTTAATAAACACAAATCAAATTCTGGGCACCCTCCTTCTGCCCTCAACCCCATACCACCCAGTCTGGTCACTGACAAATCACACAAGCCTCCCTGGATAAGAGATGCTGCTGGGGGTGGATTCTGCAATCTCTAACAGGACTTCTTGAGCCTAAGATTCCATGTTCCTACCTTTTTCACGGTAATAGGGTCCAAAAGCTTCATCCCGGGGTATGCCAGGGTAAAGGAAGCACAGTGGGTTCTCAGGCACATTCTCCTCTGCCAGTAACTGGTAATTACGTATGATCTCTGTAATGGGGAGTAACTGCAGAATTTCTTTAGTGTAGGGCTCTACCGATCGGAGGATAGCCTTGTCTGGGGGCAGGGGAAGAGGGGGAGAAGACATCAGAAGGGTAAGGCTTGAGGGAAAGGGGTAGAAGTCTACCTTTAAAGTAGAAATCTATTTTAGGGCTCTCCTCAGTCCCAGTCAAGTAATCAAAGTGGTCAGAGAAGAAGTGATCAGAAGTCAAAAGGTCAAATCGAGCACGGCTCAAAACCTGGTAAGGGAGAGGACTCAGGGAGGACAAGGCTTTGGGTCTTACCATCATCCTGATGTTCCACCCATGAACAGGTGATGCCCCCCTCTAGTGAGGTCTCACTGAATCGCAGCAGAAAGGTACCTGGCAAATTCTTCTTCAACATCTTCAGGGCCTGAAGACGGGTCACAAAGCCCTTAACAAGCCTGTAATATGGGATGGAAAGAAGGGAGTGGGAAAGAGCCAGCACATGAGCCTCTTTCCTTCTTTCCTAAGAGAAACAGCACGAGTGGAAAGAAGGCTGCTTTTAAGTTAAAAGAGAGGTCTCTGAGGAACTGGGATCAACACATTTCACCTCACTAATCTTTTTGTCTGTTTGTTTTGTTTTTTGCTTTTTGGAGGGCAACTGGGGTTAAGACATTTGCCCAAGGTCACACAGTAAGTGTTAAGTGTCTGAGGCTGGATTTGAACTCTGGCCCTCCTGACTCCAGGGCCAGTGCTCTCTTTGCTGTGCCCCCTAGCCACCTCCACCTCTCTAATCTTTACTATAAAATAAGGAATACCACATTTGGATGTCATGACACTGCTGTGAGGCTCAAATAAGACCATGTCTATAGAGGGCAGTCTTTACCACACCGTCTCCACTCTTCAGTCTGTAGTTGCAGGGCCCATGAGGGGGAGCCTCAAACTCACCCCCCAGTACAGTGGGCTGCCAAGGCCAGAGCATTCTCTTCATACCCATCTTTCCAGATCTCCTTCAAGTGGCTGTTCACCAGGTCCAGAATCTTGTCCAGCCACGTCCAGAAAGGCATCTTCCCAGGAGGGCTGTCCTGCTAAAGGAGAGGAGAGGATGGGGAAAGACCTCAGAGAATGTGGAAGGGCCCCAAAGGATGGAGAGCTCTGCCGTCTTGAGAACATTCATTACCTTGGAGAAGGCAGGCCAGGACAATGACAACTGTGACTCTTTCTTATGGTCTTGCCCTGAAGGACAGAAGGATGCAGGGGTTTCAAACAGAGGGATAGATGGAATATTGTTCTGGGAACGACTACATTTTTAAGAGAACAACAATGAGCTAAGAGAAGGTAACCAGGACAGTCTGCAGGTGGAGTGGGACAGCATGTGGAGAGCGTGCCCTACAAAAAGCCACTGAAAGAGTGGGCAACGGGTACAGAGATGACTTAGGCAAGGGGCCTCAGAACTAGGTCTTCAGGTTTTTGAAGGATGTTGAACATTCGGAAGCTGCTCCAATCAAAACAATAAAACTGACAGCATCAATAACTGGCATTTATACAGACCTTTTTCAGGTTTACTCTGCTTGGCCCCAGAGGACTGAACTAGGAACAGTAGATGGAATGAAGACAAGGGCTTCCAAACAGTTAACTCCCCAAGAATGGAATGGAACAGGCAGCCAGGAGACTGCAAGTCTTCGAGCCAAAAGCTGGATGGTCGCTTGTGGGGACCATCATCAGGGTATAAGGTGGACTAGACATCTCTGTTGTCCCTAGCAACGCTGAGATTCTACAGTGGGGACCGGAAGGCACACAGGACAGACAAGGGGACAGATGGGCAGTGTGGGGAGCCAAAGAAGAAGGGAAAACAAGGGGACTGGAGAGCATCTGTACCAAACAGTTTTTTCTTCAACATGTTAAGCTGATCTTGGTCAAGACCTCGGTCAGTACAGGAAGAGAACTGCCAGCTGAGGGCCTGGCTCAATGCTGTCCACGGGGCCTTGGGGGGGCTGGAAAAGAACTGTTGGTTCTAGAGACAAGAGAGGAAGGACAGCTCAGTTCAGAGGCGCCCAGGGCGCACCCCTCCCTGCCACAATTCATCCTTAGGCCTGACTTAGCCCTAATCCTCCCTCACACTCTGGGGAGTCCCTTTCCAGTCTCTCACCTGGGGTTCAGAACTGAGCATATTAAACCAGAGTATGGAGGCCCAAGCGTTGGAAAGCTGGTTCATGTTGGAGATGATCACCACAGGAAGACTATTGGTCTAAGAGAAAGACATTGGGATGGGGGGAGGGTGGACAGGGAAGGAGGAGGGTGTTCTAACAGGAAGCCAAGGGCTTGGGGCTCCCTCCCCAAAGGAGAAGACTCCCCCCTCTCCTCTCCCCCCTCTTCTCTTCCTACTATCTTCCTTTACCTGCAACTCTAGATTCAGCCCCTGGTAGGAGTATTTGACAGTGAAGTTAATGATGTGAAGTTCCTCAGTCACAAAGAGGAGTCCCTGAAGAATCAAGTTTGTGGTCAGTGGGCCCTGCTGGCTGCCTGGCACAGTCCTGGCCCCTTCCTTCCTCCTCTGCCCTGATCTCACCTCGCTGCAGCCCTTCCCAGAGCTGCTTGTTTTCTGCTCCTTCAGTGTCTGTGAACAGAAAGGGAAGAAGAGGCGAAGGGGTTAGAACAGGGTCCCCTCCTACCTCTAATACATATGTAGCACTTTATGGTTTGCAAAGAAGTTTACAGATATTATCTCACTTGAGCTTCACAGCAAACCTGAGAGATAGGATTTATTATCCCACTTTACAGATGAGGAAACAGTTGCAGAAAAATTAAGTGACTTGTCCAGGGTCACCCGGCTAGTAAGTGTCTAAGGTGGATTCAAACCCAAGTCTCAGCTCTCTGGCCACTATGCTACGCTGCCACCCTTACAATGCTGCCACCCCACCCCCACATTTCTCCCCTTCACCCGTCTTAAAGTGATTACAGAATTCGAGGGTTCTGATTCTACCTACCAGACAGCGGAAGTCCCAGATCAAGCCTTGGCTCTTTCCCTTCTCCGGGGTCAAAGTTTTCTGTTCCGAGGTCAGGATGTTGAACATTCGGAAGCTGCTCCAATCAAAACAATAAAACTGACAGCATCAATAACTGGCATTTATACAGACCTTTTTTCAGGTTTACAAAATGCTTTCCTCACAATCACCTAAACTGGAAGATTAGATGGCATCAAAGACACGGTTAAACTTGCCTCTGGGCTCCCACTTCTGAAGTAAAGCTCCAGGAGGAAGGGGACATGCAGGAAATCTGACAAGTGGCCAGGGTCCAGCCAAAGCCCAGCCCCCCCTCCAGAGTCTCAGGGGATAGGAGACAAAATTTGATCCTTGCCACATCCCATTCCACCATGAGTCTCCAGGCTCTTACCCTTTTATTTGGGGAGTATTCCTGTGAAACAAGACAAAAGAGTTAATGGAGCAGCCCCTAGAACCGGAGCCTCTTCTTGGGAAGAAACAATCTTCCTTTCAGGGCCCAGATTCCTATTCTCCTCCTCTAAGTGCCCTCCCCGCAAACCTTCCTCATACACACATTTCTCCTCGCCCCCGACTCACTTGTCAATGGTGACATGTACAGTCAGGGGCTCATTCGAATCCTGCAGTCTCACCAAGAGCCTACAGAAAGAAAGAAGACTGGTCAGCTTTGGCCTCTGGGCCTGGTCAGATGCTTGAAAGGTTAGTGGGGAGAAGGGGGAGTTTGAACATAAAGTGGTAAGGAAGGAATTACTTTGGATCTGAATCCTGGCTTACTGTTTTCTATCCTATGTTTGCTAGGGCAAATCCTTAATGTCTGCAAGGGCCCTAATCTCCTCACCTTTAAAATAAGGGAGTTTAACCAGATGACCTCTTAGAAAGCATCCAGCTCTGTATTTATGATCCTGTTTTTTCTCAAGCCTGTGCTCTGCTCTCATTCCCTATGCCTGAAATGGATTTCAAATCCCAGCCTGAACCCCACCTACTAAAGGACCTTCTTGCTTTTCTTCAAAGTCCATCAGATGGCACCTACTTGGTGAAGCCCTGCTTTACCCACCCAGGTGAAAGTGATCTCTCTCTTCTCAAATTTCTCATAGCACTCCACCTGGACTTTCCTTTCCATGCCTCTTAGTCTCCCCTTATATTTGGGAAGTTCTTCTTCTCCCCTTTTAGATTATAAGCTCCTAGGACAAACTTTGCACATAGTGGTCTCTTAAATACATGTTAAATTGAAACTGAGAGGAAAGGGATGAAAGAGATTTGGAAGGGGAGAGGGAGAATAGAAACTTCTCTTTTTAACCACAAAGTAAGACATCCATTCAACACAAGAGAAAGAGGATTACATGCGAGGTTGGAGGAAGAGGGAGTTATAAGTTGGGAGAGATTGCCACTACGAAACCAACCGTGTTTGGGCAGAAAACCTACTCCCAGTCTTGAGGACAAGGGGTCGGTTCAAAGGCAGATGCATCTGAGGCTGAGATTCCACTATAAAGGCACTAAGGGCAGGAGAAGGAAGGATATGGTTAAGGTAGGCCACGGTGCAGCCCCCCAGTCTCCAAAGGGCCCAGCTTTCCCTGCTCTTCCTCCCCCAAGGCCTTCCTGCCCAGGATTGGATGCCTTCTGTGGCAGTACCTGTGAAGCAGAAGCTGCAGACATTCTGTGACCCCTTGCAAAGGCTGCTTGTTTTTCAGGGGATCATTCTCATAGCTGACCATATTGCTCAAATCCTCAAGTTCCTTCAGTTGCTGCTTTAGCTGGAACAGTATCTTTGCTCCTGCTGTGAACCTGGCGGGGGAGATGGAGAAAGAGCGAACAAGACTCGGGGGGGGGGTCTCTACCTCACTACATCCCGAAACAGCTCTCCTGCAGTCACCCTGAAGATCTAATAATAAGACTAGTCAGAGAAAAGCCACCAGGCTATGGGTAAATCTATTACTCCTAATAGAAAAGGGTAGGCACTGGGGACACAGAGGGGTGAGTTCAAAGGATTTGAAGAAGTGATTTTCCTAAACAAGAAATACCAATGAGTACCTTCTGAAAAACTAATCAAACTCTCCAGTAATCAGAGAAGTTCACATTTAAGCAACTCTGAGTTACCCAGTGATGTCCATTAAATTAACAAGCAGTTAAAAATAGCAAAATTCAGCACCGTGTGGACTACAGTAAGATGCATATATTGCTGATGACTCCAGGCTTCTTGAAAAGAAACACAGCAGTTAAGATTTATAACAATGTTGAACTCTGGTATATCACTATGACTGTGCCCTAAGGATGTTATTGATGGATATTTTCCCAATTTATGCCAAACAAAACAAAACAAAAACCTTATAGTTACTTTATGTTCAAATTAGTAAAACACAAAAACCCAAACCCTAGAATCAATAATTAGAGAATGGGTTCACAAATTTTTTTTATTTAAGTGTATGGAGTACTTTGTGCCATAAAAATAATAAAATATGAACAACAGGACAAAAATATTCCTAGACTAGAGCAGAGGAGGCTGCTGGGAGGGACTGGAGTGGGTGGGAAGTTAGGGTCACTTTTGGAAGGTGGGGCTGCCAAGCGTCACTAGAGGAAGAGAGGCAGTAAAGGTCATCTTACCAACTCTCTAGCTTATCCAAGTTGAGGTCCAGAGGGGCCCCAATGCAGGCCTTTTGCTGACGATCTTTCCAATCATCT
Source organism: Pseudocheirus occidentalis (assembly GCA_028646575.1). NCBI lineage: Eukaryota > Metazoa > Chordata > Mammalia > Diprotodontia > Pseudocheiridae > Pseudocheirus > Pseudocheirus occidentalis. The sequence continues at coordinate 211,357,218 of CM053597.1, read as the reverse complement.
AGTTCCTTCAGCAGGAGCTCAATCAGAGTGGCACATCGGCCCAGTAATGCTCTGGAGGTATCCAACACCTCCTAAAGTCAAGAAGTGTGTAAGTCTTAACCTCGGCCAAAAGCTGCTGTCCCGCCTCCCTTTACAGCCTGCCCAGGTTACAGCAGCATGACATTCATGGTCCAAAAAACCAGGGTCAAGGAGTATGGGCTGCACGCTGCTTCCCCGACCAAGCCCCCATATCCAGACTGCTAGCTCTCCCTCCTCGCTTCCCAAACACCCTCTCCCTTCACTCCCTTCCCACCTTCCTTTTTCGGTCCAGATCATTGAGTGTTTCCTGCAGGAGTTGTTGTTGTCTGGCATGCTTAGAGTCCATGGAAGATGTCTTCGCTGGACAGCAGAGGCAAGAAGCAGGGATCAGAACCAAGGCTCAGACACCTGTGTTTCTTCCCTGACTCGTCCTGGCCTTGGGAGAGGGCTGATGTCCCAGTAGTTTAGGCAAAGTATCAGGCAGGACAGAGGTTTAGGAGGAATAGTGAGGGAAGACCCTCCCGCAGGTCCCCTTTGATCCGTGAAGAGATTCCTCCAGCATCCTCTCCCTGGTCAATTCCCTGGGGGGCTGGCCATCTCTGACTCTCGATCTACTACTAGGTGATTCCCTGCCACCTCATGCTTCCTATACTCCCTCCACCCCCCTTGGGAGCCTCCAAGCAAATGCCCCAACCCTCAGAAGCACTTGGTCTGCGCTCTACCTGGGGGGTTCTGTGTCTTGTACCGAAAAGAGAAGATGTCTTGGAGGTCACTCAGGTGGTAAATATCCTTAACCAGTTTCTACAGAGAGTGGGAGTGGTGAACAAAGCTGAGATGAGTGAGGGCTGGACGTGGTAGATCAGTAGGGAGCCCTGCCCACCTCTCTTCTGGCCCCTACTACCTGCATCATATCTTTCAATTCCTGGATCCGAGACTCAATCTCCTGTTGCTGCTTTGTCTCCATGGGTACCTCAGAATCTGCTCCTACATTGTCCTGAAAGAAGGGACTATGAGCACATCTGGCCATAGACTTAGTGCCTGTAGTCCCGTTACTACCTAGCATGGCTGAGGGACATGTAATGGACATGCTCTCTCCATGGACAATATGAAAGGCCCTTCTAGTTCCCCCACCCCACCCTACTCTCTCCTTACCCAACACAGGTCCACTACAACCAAGAGGACTTTTCTTACCTGCTGGATCCTTTGAGCCTGGTTCAGGATATTTTTTTCCTCTAGCAGCAGATTATAAATTATGGAGGCCAACCGGACGGGATTATCTTGGTACAAAGCCTAAAAAGGGAAGAAGGGAACACAATGACTCCTTCAGAGCCACCTTTAGTGCTTCCTGCCCCAGATGCTCAGCCTGTCTCCTACTGCCATCCTTCAGTGTTTCCTAAAGCCTGGACTTATCCCCCACCCCTCACCCTTTTCTGCTGTGTCCCCTCCAACCCTGCCACACCCCCACATTCAGGACCTGAATATCCCGGCAGAACTTCCTTAAGTTATGCTGTAGTAGTAGGTCAGAATCCTGACTATAGACATTAGATTGGGAGCCCAGTTGGTCCAGGAGATGATGGAAGAGCAAGTAAGCATGAGATGTATCAGGGCTCATGACTGCTTGGTACCTAGGCAGCCAAAATAGAGAAGGTTAAAATCTTTGTAGGGGTCACAACGTAGGGGCCCTGGAGTATGGGGGGGTTTTCCCTGCTGTCCTAAGACCTCCCTCATGTCCCATGTACCTCAAGCTCTGGGAACCCTGGGGGCACAGAGACTATACATGAACCTCACCAATCTTGGTCCTCAATCCAAGAGGCTAGGTGTTTCCGTACATCCATAGGCAAGAGACTGTTCGAATAAAGCACATGTAGCCGCTCTTGGAAAGGCCGGTCTAGCCCCTGCAAAACCTCCCACTTGGCCATCCAGGGCTAGACACTACAGGCCACAGCAAGAAGAATATCCAACTATGAATTTCTCCAGGCAGGGGTATCTTCAGATACACTGTAAATTTTTATAGTTCAGATGGATCTGGCTCAAACTCAGCAGAACGGTAAGGTCTCTTCTGGTCAAGTATATTCCTATTATAGAAATAATAATCAGTCTATATCTATATAGTGTTTTATGGTTTACAGAATTTTTTCTTCACAATGATCTTGAGTGGTGGATAGTGAGAATGTCCATTTTACAGATGACATAACAGCGGCTCAAGGAAACAATGTGGTATTGTACAAAGTACCCTGGACCTGGGGTCAGGGAATCTGAGTTCAAGCTCTTGTTATATGACTTAGTAACCATGACCATGGACAAGTTATTTTAGAACTTGGTGCCTTTCAATTTTATCATTTGTAAAATTAGTAGGTTGGAAATCAGCGGAATCAAACTGAAATACTAACAAGCCACTAAAATGTGCATAAGGATCTCTGCCAGACGCGTGTCCTCTTAGAAACCACATATTAACATTATCTATGTTCTCCTGTGTTTTTGTTTTATTAAATATTTCCCAAATACATTTTTATCTGGTTCCCACAGCACTCAGGAGTTGAGGAGTTCCAAAGGCCCTGACATTCTGCAATTGGCCCCTTTCACACAAATGGAACCAGAAACTGTCTGGAACTACCTCTACACATTCTGAAAGTTCAGAATTCTTCCTACTTGGCCTCTCTTGGCAGCCAACTGGAAAATATCACTTTCCAAACAGACCCCAAAACACAGCTCCACTTTTATAACATGTCTAACTACAGTATATAAGTCAGCGAGATGAGGGCTTGTTCACTTTATCACGATTCAGTCCCACCTGTCTGCTATAGTCTCTTGGTCAGGGCATAGCTTCAGAATTTCTAATTGCTTTAATATGAATACCAATAGGTGCCTTGCCCGGCAGTTTAATTGGCGCTTCCTAGGAGGATGTAGTGCTATAAATGGATAGCGCCCCGATCTGGGAGTGAAGACCAGAGTTACAGTGTGCTATGTGACCTTAAATATGCCTCTTAATATAACCTTCCTGAGCCTTATTTCCGATTTCTCAATGTGGAATATATATACATATATATTCCAAGGATATCAAAACTAGAAAAGAAAAAAATAATGTTTATGTAGGAACCAACATATCCACTTTTTTTTTTAGTAGTAGCAAAGAACTGGAAACAAAGTACCTGAATGTAATGGATTATCATTATATCTTAAGAAATAAACATGAGGAATTCAGAGAAACATGACAAGAATTATAGGAACTGATGCAAAATGAAGTAAGCAGAATCAGGGAAATGATATATACAAGGAGTAAAGAAATAGAAATGCTAAAATGAAGCCCACACGTCAATATATCACTATGCCAATTAGTTCTGCTTTATTGCTTTTATTTGTTGTAGTGAAGGCTCCTGGTGGAGGGTTAAGAGAAATGGCAGAGAGAACGATGTCTGGAAATGACTGTGATGTAAACGTTATAGACATGATGGCCTTCAATCTACTCAGTCCTGGGTCACTTTTGCCTACTCAGAACTGAAGGTCTTGGTGCTTTGGGATGACACAGCAAAACCTAGGTGGTCCCTGTCCCTCTCTATCATCTTGCCCTCAAAAAGAATGGGCTACATTAGTTTTAAAAGGGAAATTAAAATTTTCCTCTTTTTCCATCTGCCCTAAGTCTCTCCAATTCCAAGCAACATGGGAGGCAGGGCCAGGCAAACTTGAGAATGAGCTTGGGCTGGCTCTTTTGTTTTGTTTACTTACTGAGTATAGATGACTGAGCAATGCCTCTGGGAAGGATGTTTCCAGGCTCAGAAGCAACCTTGTGAATCTGAGAGTTCACAGTCAATTCCAGCTACCTTTCAGGAGGAAACCTGGTAATTACTGTAAGGTTTCTTGGGGGAGATGACCACGGGCAGGAGGATAAGTAGGACCCCTGGCATGATTTGCCAGAAGAGACAGTCTTGGGAGGCAAATGCTTGGAGAGTGACCAGCTGAGGTGAAAGTAAAACACTGATCCAGCAGTTCCATTCTTCAGGTTTGGATATTTTAACTCTCAACCCCCAGGGAAAGTATAACAGTAATTATAAAATGCTGCTACTTCTTGTCTACACTTTTTGTTAATATGAGCTTTTGTGAACCTTTTCTATTTTTCAGCATTTTATGTGGAAGAAGTAAATATCTGTCTTATATCTTATTTACATTGTACACTGAGTCCCTTTCTATATTCCCTGCTTTGAGTAGATCTTGGATATGAGCAAACCTAAGCTTTCCTTGGAGTTTTGAGGTGGAGGTACAAAGACCTCTTAATTTTATTTTTTTAGATATCATCCCTTCCTATTCAACTGATCCTATGCCCTCTGCCTATGCATACATGTACACACATATACACATACTCACATACGTATTTATACACACATACACCCTCCTATACATACATACATACATACATACATACATACATATGAGAAAAATCTGATGAGTTAAAATTATCATTTTTCCATGTAGGAATGTAAATGGTTCAACTTTAATAAGTTCCTTATGATTTCTTTTTCCTGTTTACCTTCTTGTGCTTCTCTTGCTTCTTGTATTTGAAAGTCAAATTTTCTGTTCATCTCTGTTTTTTTCATCAAGAATACTTGAAAGTCCTCTATTTCATTGAATGACCATATTTCCCCCTGAAGCATTATATTCAGTTCTGCTGGGTAGGTGATTCTTGGTTTTAGTCCTAGCTCCTTTGACTTCTGGAATATCATATTCTAAGCCCTTTGATACCTTAACGTAGAAGCTGCTAGATCTTGTGTTATCCTGAGTGTGTTTCCATAATACTCAAATTGTTTCTTTCTGACAGCTTATAATATTTTCTCCTCGATCCCCTAGGAACTCTGGAATTTGGCTATGATATTTCTAGGAGTTTTCTTTTTGGGATCTTTTTCAAGAGGCAATAGGTGAATTCTTTCAATTTCTGTTTTGCCCTCTGGTTCTAGAACATCAGGGCAATTTTCCTTGAGAATTTCTTGAAGGATGATTTCTAAGCTCTTTTTTTGATTATGGCGTTCAGGTAGTCCAATAATTTTTAAATTATCTCTCCTGGATCTATTTTCCATGTCAGTGGTTTTTCTAGTGAGAGATTTCACATGGCCTTCTATTTTTTCATTTGTTTCGATCTGTTTTATAGTATCTTAATTTCTCATAAAGTCATAAGCTTCCATTTGCTCCAATCTAATTTTGAAGGAATTATTTTTGTCAGTCAGTTTTTGAAATTCCTTTTCCATCTGGCCAATTTGGCTTTTTAAGGCATTCTTCTCCTCACTGGCTTTTTGGGCCTCTTTTGTCATTTGAGTTAGTCTATCTTTTAAGGTGTTATTTTCTTCAGTATTTTTTTGAGTCTCCTTTAGCAGGCTGTTGACTCACTTTTCATGATTTTCTTGCATTATTATCATGTCTCTTCCCAATTTTTCCTTCACTTCTCTTGATTTTCAAAATCCTTCTTGATCTCTTCCATGGCCTGTAACCAGTTCATATTCTTCTTGGAAGCTTTTGATGCAGGAGTTTTGACTTTGTTGTCTTCTTCTAGTTACATGTTTTGACCCTTTTTTCCACAAAAAAAGGATTCTGTGGTCTGACTGTGCTTCCTCTGCTTGTTCATCTTGTCAGCCAATTATTTGACTTCTGAGCTCTTTGCCCGGTAGAACTCTGCTGCCAGAGTGGAGAGAGCTGTGTCCCAAATTACCGGGGTTTTTGCAAATGTTGTCAGAGCGATGAGGAGGGCACCCTCTCTATGCCACCACAACCTCTGGCACACTGGCACTCCTCACCCCAGGACCACCACCCAAGATTGCTACCCAGATCCAAGCAGGTCAAAGCAAGAGCGATTACCCTCTGAATGGTCTCTTGGTCCCCCTATGATCTGTAGGCCAGGAGCTCTGGAGGCAGCAGCTAAAGCTGCCACACCTCTGCCACCTCTGCTGCCCTGTGGGCAGGGGCCAGACTCTGCTCTTCCATCACTCAGGTCCAAACTTGTTCCCTCTGACCTTTTCTTTGGCATTTATGAGTTGAGAAGTCTGGAGACCACCACAGCTGCCAATGATTCACTCTCCTGAAGTCTGCTCCTGCTGGTCTGTGCCTCTGGTCAGGGCCACCCTGGGTCTGGGTCCAAGCAGCTCATGCAGAACTGGGCTCAGTTCCTAGCCCTATGTGATAGACTCTTCTTGTCAGTCTGCCTTCAGTGGGAGATTTGTTTCCCTCTTTCACTTTGTGGGTTCTGTAGCTCTAAGATTTGTTTAGAGTCATATTTTACAGGTATTGGAGGTGGTTGGAGCAGGAGCTGAAGCAAGTTCCTGCTTTTACTCCATCATCTTGGCTCTGCCTGGAGGAGGTTATAAAGAGCCAGAGACAAGGAGACAAAAGAACCTGGCTCTTCCCTTTGGAGGTAAGGCACTCCCAGGACTGACATGGACCCATGTGTGCATGGGTCCAAAATAACATAAAGGGTTCACTACCTTTGATGCAGTACTCTCACTACTAGGAAATTACTTACAGCAAGAAAAAGGCTATCTTTACAAAAAAATTTATAACATTGCTATTTTGTTGGGAAAAAGTTACAAACAAACTGTATTCAACAAATGGGTAATGGCTTAATAAATTGTGGTATGGCAGTATGATAGAATATTATTGTACTGTAAAGAACAAGGAATATGGAGAATTTTAAAAATATGGGAAGACATATGAAAGAAAGGAGAGGTAAAACAGCAGATATATCAGTTTTTGAGGGGCTATGGGAGACAAGCTTACTAACACACTACTGGTGGACCCAGGAATTAGCCCAACTATTAGACAGCAATTTAGGATTATCCAAGAAAAATGACTCCATTGTTCATACGCTTTGACCCAACGGTATCACTACGGAGCATATACACCAAGAAGGTCAAAGATAAAAATAAAGATCCAATTCATGTCAAAATATTCCCGGCAGCACTTTTTAATAGTAGCAAAGAACTGGAAACAAAATAGGTGCTCACCAACTACAGAATGACTGAAGAAAATTGTGGCACAGGGCAGCCCAGTGTTATAGCGGCTGGAGTGCTGGATTTGGAGCCAAGAAGACCTGAGTTTGTTTTTTGTTCTGTTTTGTTTTTTTGGAATGGGGAAGGCAAGGTAATTGGGGTTAAGTGACTTGCCCAAGGTCACACAGCTTGTGTCAAGTATCTGAGGCTGGATTTGAACTCAGGTCCTCCTGACTCCAGGGCCACTGTGCCACCTAGCTGCCCCGAAGATCTGACTCTGAATGCCAATTCAGACATTTCTTAGCTATGTGTGACCCTGAGCAAGTCACTGAACCATTCTGTGTGTTACTATGTCAGTTTCCTGATCCAGCTGGGGTCAATGACCTCTAAGAGCCCTTCTGATGCTAAATCTATGAATATAATGGGACTGCACTGTGCAGAAGGAAATGATGAATGAGGAATTCAGATAAACTTGGGAAAATTTATGCGAACTGCTGACAGGATGGAATAAGCAGAGCAGTAAAAACAACAACAAAAAAAGGAAGCTGTATTCTATGTAACTGAAAAATCAACAATGGTCATGCAATGAAGGAGACTTCCATTCTCTGGCAGAGAGGGAAAGGGACTCCTAGGTCAGAATGCTGTAAACACTGTCAGAGGAGGTCATTTGGGGGGGATATTTTTGCTTAATTCTTTTTCTTTTTTTCACTTTTTGGAGGGCAATTGGGTTAAGTGACTTGCCCAAAGTCACACAGCAAGTTAGTGTGTCAAGTGGCTGAGGCCACATTTGAACTCAGTTCCTCCCGACTCCAGGGCCAGTGCTCTACTCACTGTGCCACCTAGCCGCCCCAATTATTTTCCTTTGTCACAACGTAAATTGTTTACATAAAAGCAAAAAGCAATAATAAAACATTTTAATGGTAAGAAGCATATGTGGGCATGTTCTAATGCACTCCAATGAATTTCTTTGTTAAAATTTATTAAGTATCAGCTAAATGCAAGGTATTGTGCTAGCTACTGGAGACTCAAAAGACAAAAACAGAACAGCTCCTGACCTCAAGAAGCTTACATTTTACTGGAGAAATGCTACATATATACAAGGAAGTATCTACAAAGTGTTGTTCTTAACTCTTTTTAGGGAGTGTAATTTGGTTTCAGTTTGCATTTTTTGGTTTGTGCTGTTCAAATGAAATTTATCATGAAAAAAGATAAAAAGCCATACAATGGAATGTAATTTTAAAAAATGGGTATAGACTCTCCCTTCAATGAGTTTATAATTTTATGTAACGCTTCCCTCGACAGCCTCCTGCTGTGCCACAATATGCAACTGAAGGTGGAAAAGAGGAAGCCTTTTGGGATTTGAGTAAATTGTGTGAAAGAGGTGACAGGAGAGGTACAACAAAATCACTCTTAAAAGGACCAAAGCAACGCTTGGTGGTGCTTTCTATCTAGGGCACTCTGCATGGCAGTCTGAATTCCTGGAGTGGTCACCGGGGCTACCTCTTTGAGTGAGAACCCTCAGAGAAGGCTGAGGTTACCAACAGCCCAGCCTCGGGCATCTCCAGGTGGAACGTGAGATGCCAAAGAGTAACGCTGATGGAGAATATGAGAAAAAGGTTAAAAAAATATTAAACTCATAAACCAAACAGAGGGGATCCTAAAAGGCAGAAGGAAGAAACTGAGAGGCTGAGAGGAAAAAGGGTCCAAAGAAGAGGAGAAAAAAACCCAAATAATAAATGAATAGAAAGAGAGATAATATATTTAAGGAAATTCAAACAACTCAGGACTGGAGAGGTAAAAAGGAGGGAACAGTGTGTGGTAAAAACACTAGCATCAAAATATTCTCAAGTAATCACAAAAAGAGAAAAGGGATAAAATTAAAAATTTTAAATTAAATGTAAAAATAAATAAATTTAATTAATTAAAATTAATTAAATTTTATTTATTAAATAAAATTAAAAATAAATAAATGAGGAAAACACAAATGACCCTAAACATGATAAATAATATCCAGCGAAACAGAAGTTTAACAATCTTGATACGACAAAGTCCAATAATTTGTACATATAAGAAGCACATTTTTTTAAATTGCAGAATTAAAGAAACAAATAAAACATGAATAATAATACAGTAATACCTAGTATTTATGTAGAAGATATAATGTGCCAAGCACTATGCTAACTGCTTCACAAATGTTCTCTTATTAGATCCAACTACAGGGATGTATATGTGTGTGTGGGGGGGGAAGTGCTATTATTAACCTATTTTATACTTTAAGAAACTGAGTTGACAGACATGAAGTGACTTGCCTAGGGTTATAGACCGGGCATGTGTCTGAGGTTGGATTTATACTTAGGTCTTCCTGACTCCAAGGACAGTGCTCTATCCACAATGCCAACAAGCTGCCTTTGCTTCAGATGATTTTTTAAAAAGCAGACGTTGCAATTCTGTTATCAGATAAAGCAAAAATAAAAATTCACAATGTCAAAAGAGATTAGAAGTTTACTAGCTGTGTAATTCCAGGCAAGTTACTTAATTCTGATTGCCTCAAAAAAAAAAAAGAGATTAGTAAAAAAACCCCAAATATTATACTTTAAAAATGAAAAAAAATTCATAATCAATGAATTAATATGAGTATTTAATATATATACCAATATACATCTAAATTCCCAAGAGAAAGGTTAACTAAATTACAAAAAGGCCTAGTTAGTTACATAATAATTACAGGATATTTTAATGTTCCTTTCTCTGAGCTGAACGAAAAAGAAACAAAATGGAAAATGTGAAACTGAACAAACTTCTGGAAAAAACAGATCTGAAAAAACAGAATAGTAACATTAATGAAAATACATATGTATACCTAGTTCTCAATACCACAAGAGATCTTTAGAAAAAGAGACCATGTGCTAAGACATAGAGAAGTTATGAGTATAAGGAAGTAGAAATACTAAACACATCCTTTACATAATACAGCAATACAGTAATTAATACAGCAAAAGACAGACATAAATGGAGACTTAATAATGACATTCTGACTACTGAATAATCACTAGAAATGATAATTATGTGAAAGAGAATGGTAACAATGAAACCACATAAACATTTCTGAGATGCAGCTAAAATAGTCCTCAGAGGAAAAGGAATCTGAAAACATACATTAGCAAAATAAAAAAGAGAAGTTTAATCAATTGAGTATTCAATTTAAAAATCAGAAAAGAAATAAATCCAAAATAAGTACAAAAAAAGAAAATTTAAAAACTAGAGAAATAGATAAAATTAAAATAAAAAGGTTACTGAAATGAGAAATAAAGCTGAGCTAATTCTTTGAAAAGATTAAAATCAATAAATTCTTAACAACATAAGTCCCCCCAGAAGAGAAAAATAAAAAATGAACGAGGTGAAATTTCAAATACCAAAGAAAAAATAATTATCAGATACAATTCACAACACATGCTCACAAAACTATAGTATGCAAAGGAAATAATTAGCTACAAAAGATAAACTAACATAAATATATAAAACAAATAACTATTTCCCATTGGATATGTGGTGAAAGGGTATGGACAAACAGTTCTTAAGAGAAATGCAAGCTATTAACAACCGTGTGAAAAATTGCTCCAAATCACTAAAAATAAAAGAAACAAAAATCTAAAATTCTGTGATTTTACACCATGCTCAGCAAATTGGCAAAGAAAACAAAGTATGAAACTGGTCTACGTTTTTGAGGGACTGGATGGAGAAAGACAGACACACAAATGCACAATTGGTTGGGCTGTGAATCGGTTCAACCATTCTTGAAAGAAATTTGGAACTGTTTTTTAAAAAGTGACAAATATCCACATTCTTTAACCCAGCATCTCTCTGCCAGATGTATAATCTAAGGGAGTAAAAGACAGGAATGTCATGGGCCAAAGGACTCACTGTAACAGTTTTTATGATGGCAAAGAATTGGATGTATAATCTAAGGGAGTAAAAGACAGGAATGTCATGGGCCAAAGGACTCACTGTAACAGTTTTTATGATGGCAAAGAATTGGAAAAAAAAGCGGAAACTAATTGCAGAATGGTTAAGTAACTTGTGGTACATTAATATTATGGAAAATTACTGTGTAATGAGAAAAAAATTAACATTAAACAAATCATAGATGCACAGGAAGGCATAGAAACTGATTAAAAAAATGAAATGAGTGGAATGATTCCCACAATGTTAGTGAAAAGAAAGAAAACCAGAACTGAACACTGGTCAATTATAAAGACCATGTTTGACTTTAAAAGAGATACAGAACATCATCTGGTCCAACTCAGTCATTTTACAGATGAAAAAATGTTCCTCCCTCATTCTTTGCCAAGAGTGGGGACTCTGCATGTGGAACATTGTACATACAGTCAAATTCCACTTAATGTATCGGTTAGTTTAGGGGAACTATACTTTTTCCTTACTCTTTCTTTTTTCTTTGTTACAAGGAATGGCCTGCTTTTGTAAGGGGGTAAGAGAAATTAATCCAGAAATAAAAGTTATGCAAACGCCAAAGATACCAATTTTTTTTTTTAAAAGAAAAGCTAAAATCATTGGAGGGTGACTCAATTTTTCGATGGTTGGGCTAGACCAATATCATAAAAAATGATGATGCTATTACCTAAATTTATTGCCCGATACCAAACTACCAAGGATATATTTAAAATTAGGCAGTAGTGTTACTTTAATAAATTATATACTGTATTTTTTTTAAAACTACCCTCCACTACCTCCTAATGAGTTTCAGGTAAGAAAGAGAATGGGGTGCCAAGACTGGAATATCCTAGGGAAAAAGGGATGGGGGAAGGAGGAAATTGGGGAAGACCTGGGGAGGGTGATGAAATAAAAATATAAAGGGGTATGGGGGAGTGATGGGGAGGGGGGAGTCGGGTTATGCATCCAAATTCAGAGGCGGTGGGTAAGTCTGAGACCCCTGCACTCGCATGTGGGGTTTCAGATTCCAACGGCTCCTGGAGGCTCACACACTCACACACTCACTACAACCACATTCCCAGGGCTCAGGCTATGCCCTCCCAAGATAATATCATAACCAAATTCATTTGGAGGAGCAAAAATCTGGAATTTCAAGGGACGTAACAAAAAAAGGAGCTCAAAGTTAGCATGGCACTACCAGACTTCAAAGTGTCTTATAAAATAGCAATTAGCAAAATGGTTGGTTAAAATATAGCAAAGTAGATCAGTGGGAAAGACTTGTGAAGCATTAATCAGAGACTATCAAACTTATTAACTTGGTGTTCAATGAATTAAGAACATAAAATTCTTGGAAGAAGAACTCTATCTGACAAAAACAATGGGAAAACTGGTAAGCAGTTTGGCAAAAATATAGGCTTAGCTCATCATCATCATCATCATCAACATAATAGCAAGCATCTACATAATGCTTTAAGATTGCAAAGAATTTTACATATATCATTTTAACCTCGCAACAAACCTGAAAGGTGGGTATTATTATTATTATCCCTATTTTATAGACTAAGACTGAGGATTACACAGTTTAAGTGACTTGGCTAGGGTCACCCAGCTAGTATTTGAGTTCATATTTGAATTCAGGTCTTCTTCACTTCAGGCGCAACAGTCCATCCACTGCACCACATAGCTGCCTGGCATCTATGAATCACAATGCATACTTGAAAAATATAAAAAAATCATGTTGTTAAAAGTTGGAGGAAAAGGGGCAGCTAGGAGTGCAGTGAATAGAGTACTGGCCCTGGAGTCAGGAGGACCTGAGTTTAACTCTGACCTCAGATACTTAACAAAAAACTAGCTGTGTGACCTTGGGCAAGTCACTTAATCCCGACTGCCCTCCAAAAAACAAAAAAAGAAAAGTTTGGAGGAAAAAAGGATGGAAAATCTTTCACAACTATCACTAGAGGGTAAATCTTTAAACAAGATAAAGAAATGATCACAAAAAATGAAACATAATTTTGATTACGTGAAATTGAAAAGCTTTTGCATAAACAAAATCAATGCAGCCAGGATAAGATGGCAAACTGTTGCTTAGGGAAAACAATCTTTGAATTGCACAGAACCATGAAGACAATATATGCAATGCCTAAAAAATAAAAGGATAATTTAAAAAACCAAATGCTGTGTAATTATAATAACCAAGCTTCTCCTATGAAAAGAACTAAGGAAATTGAGCCCTATCCCCTTACTGAAGAGGTGGGGTACTATGGTGCCAGAATACTGTACAGGTGGGGGCACCTGGGTGGTACACTGAAGCCCTGGAGTCAGGGGGACCTGAGTTCAAATCCAGCCTCAGACACTTAACACAAAAAACTAGCCGTGTAACCTTGGGCAAGTCACTTAACCCCAACTGCCCTCCAACCCCCTCCTCCCCACAAAAACAGAATACTGTACAGGTTCTGTGTTGACTGGCTTTGCTGAACTGTTTTTAATCTTGGTCATAAAAGCAGTTTCAATAGGTAGAGGAAGGGAAACTAATGTGATATAAACACAAAGAGGAAGTACAACACAGGAACAGACTTACTTAAACCATCAATCAGGTACAGTGGTAATACCTGGTTGAAGACTGTGAGCCCAGAAATATTCAGATCTTAGGAATTTCAAGTCTATCATTCTATCCACCCACCCATATATCTATATGTAAACACATGAAAACATACATACATGCATATACACATTGCATGTACACACATGTGCATTGTGCACACATGTAAACACATAAACCACACAAGTGCAAGTGTATATATGAACTGTGTAGATATTTTATAAATACCTATACAAACATATAATGCACGTGTGTATATGCATGCACGTGTATAGATTACATATGATAGATACATACATGTATACATATCTGTATATGTATAGATACACATCTGTATATATACATGTGTATATGTATGCACGTGTATAGACATATCTGCATTGTATTTACACATTATTTATATTATATATTATGTTTACATATATAAATTATATATTTTCCCCGTATAGTAAATGAGAGTACTTTAATTGTGATTCACAATCAGTTGGAAAGGAGATAAGTATTTTAGAGGGAAAGGGCACACAAGCTGATCAAGAAATTTGCAAAAATACCTAGACTGAACAGAGAGAAATCCAACTGAGGTACTGGAAGAAGGCTGACAGATAGTACATTCCCAGGGATCTAGGTTAGGGGCCTAAGTTAGTGAATGTGTCAAAGCCCCAGCTGGCTCTCGGCTGCTGAAGCTCACGCTGAGTCTGCCCTCTGGATACCTAGAAATATTTGTTGAACACTTCCTACGAGCAAACTGCTGGAGAGCAATGTTTACCCAAGCCTCTCTTTCTTCCTTCTATGACTTTATGCATCGGTAAAGAGAAAAAAAGGATCTGTTGCGAAAAGCCTGCTGGGGGAGGGGCAGGGAGAAGAGGTCTACCTTTCACCGCTGGGTTTAACGGTGAGGACCAGAGGTGGCAGATAAAGTCATGCCCAGAAAGGATCACCTGCACGTCTGGCTCTACACAGCAACAACTCCCGCCCCCCACTCTCTCCCTAAAATGTTACTTTCATAAATTATATACTGCATTTGTTTAAACCAACCTCCACCACCACCTAATGAGTTTTAGGTAAGAGAATGGGGTGCCAAGCCTGGAACAGCCCGGGGAAAAAGGGATGGGGGGGGGGAAGCAGGGAATTGGGAAGGGTGATGTAATCAGAATATAAGGGGACTGGGGAGTCGTGCAGAGGGGGTAGTCGGGTTATGCATCCAGATTCAGGGGGCGTGGGTAAACCTGAGCTCGCAGGTGGGTTTCAGATTTCAGGGGCTCCTGGGGAACCTACGACCACAAGCCCAGGGCCTTCCTTCGCCCTCCCACGGGGGCTTACCTGGCGGTGGTCGATCTACCCAGCTCGCCGCTCAGCAGCCCAGCACTAGCCCGCCCGCCCGCCCGCTTGACCCTAAACACTGGAATCCCCTCCCCTCACTCCCAGGCTCCGCCCGCTGCCTGGCTGTTCGAGGCCCGTACACCCCTCCCTCCGGCCGCGCGCGCGGTGCTCTGTACTCTCTCGGAGCCTCGGTGGACTCTTCGAAGGCTTCTGCAAGACGCCAAGCCCCTCCCCTCCCCAAAGGGCGGGGCGTGAGAGGGAAGTCCCTCCTTCCTCCTTCAGCAATTGGACGGAAGGTCCAGGAAAACTCCTCCCACTTTCTGCGGCGGGAGGGAGCTCCAATAGAGGAATAGCCCAATGAAGAGTTGGAGATTGAGCCCGGGAGGGTGAAGATTTCCGGGAATTGAGGTGGAGCTACTGGGGAAAAGGAGCAGATCTCTAGCTAGGGGTGAAACTAAATGCTGTCAGTCAATTGGCTCCGGAGTAAGTCTCAAGGCAGCGCGTTAGATGTAGAGCCCGACCGACGTTAGGAGACTCACGTTCGTGAGTTCAAACCTGACCTTGACCTTTTTGTCCGAGTGTCCCTAACCTCAGTTGCCTCATCTGTAAGATGAGCTGGAGATGGACTGAGTTGGATTCTGATTCCAAAAAGGTCCATTTAATGCTGCAGTCATTTATTAAGCGCATAGATGCAAAGAACAGTTTAGCGGCATTTATTAAGCACTTGCATTTAATGAAAAGGACGAAGCTCTCTGGCTCTTCTTTTTCATGTTCCCCTCCCCCAGCTCCAATGCCAGATTGTAGGTGGCCTCTGGTTTCTCTGCTATCCCCAGATCTTGAATGACCCCCAGTTCCACAGGGAGGTGGCTTCTGTTACCTCCTCAGTCGTTTGTTTGCTCCTGCCCATGGTGGGAGTCACTCCCTGGCCTTTCTTCCAGCTGCTGCTCTTTTTTGTGGTTCTCCACTCCTGCCACCTTTGATCTGTGCCTGGGAGTGGGCTTTCTGACCCCTCCTTATTATTGTAATAATATTCTATCAGTCTCTGAACCCCAGATTTAACCACTGGCTTAAGTGCCAAACCGGCCACTACCCCTGCAGGCCCCCCCATTGTCCCCATCAGTCCGACAAGGAAATCATAGCCTAGGTCCAGAGCCCCTTCCTGTGCTCGCTCCCAGGCCTGAGCTGTGCAATTCTGGGCAGCATAATAGAAAGCTGTACCAAGGTTATAGTAACTCCCCACTTGGGGTAGGAACTGCATGGCGCTGTGTACTCGTTCCTCCTTCTCATAGACGCAGTCTGCGGTGGAGACTGATCGAGGGGCCCTTCCCGACCTCTCGGTTCTCTTGCCCAGGAACTGCAGAATGGAGAACAGGACCGGGTTCGACTTCCTTTCTCTTCTGTTCCCTCCTAGATCCTGGAGCTGTTGGATGAGGGTCTCTGTGGCTTTCACCCCTCCCAGTCTATAGAGCTCCTGCCGAAGGGCATGGGCGTCTGTTGGACAGCCACCCTGCTCCAGAGTTATGTACAATGCCAGGCTAATCAGGTACCTAGGCAAAGGGTCTAGGCGGTTGAAATAGGGAAGAGACTCAGGTGTCAGGTTCCCACAGGAAAGGGGGGTAAGAATGGGCGGCTGGGACTCCAAGGAGGAGGGAGGGAGGGTTGGGGTCTTTGGCTGGGATCCAGCTGGGAAGGCAGCTACTGGGTATAGCAGGAAGCCGCATAGAAGCACCATTACAGGCATTTTGGAGGGTAGTAGATACAGCCTTGCTAGAGAGAAATATAAAGGAGACACAAAGCTATTTCTTTCTTGCTAAAACCTAAAAAGATTCAGATCCCAATCAGGGAACAATTCTACCCATATTACAACCTCCACCTCAATAACTTGGTACCAACCACCAAGGTTGGAATTTTTGGACTGATTATCCAAGAATTTGTGCTCTCCTTCTTCCCTTGCCACCTCTGGTCTCTTCATGTTTATCTTTGACTATGGAAAACTAGAAAATCATTTCTCATCAAACAGAAAAGACAGAAGGAAACCCACCTGATCAAGAGCGACACTTGGTCCTCCTTTGTAGGTCTCCCTGCCTTGTGACTCTTATTGTGTATTTCTCTGCATGCCCCTCCTCCTATTCTATCCCAAAGATTGGCAAGAGATGTGGACACTGTAAATATTTGTACATCTTGGACCAGATCAGACCTTGTCCCCTTTTCATGTAGGAAAGTGAACCGTTCGAAGTTTGAGGCTTTGAATTCAAATCTTGTTCCTCACTAAGCCCTATGACACTTAACAATTTATTTAAATTCCATGAACCTGTTTGTTCTTCAGTATAGTAGGGACAACAGCTAGGTGGTGCCGTGGGTACAGCATTAGAGTTGGAGAGACCACAATTCAAATCCAGCCTCTGACTGTGTGACTCTGGGCAAGCCGTTTAACCCATTTCCCTCAACTTTAAAATGGGGGTAATGATAGTACCTACATCTCAAGATAATTGTGAAGATTAAGTGAGATTTTATATATATATATATATTTTTTCTTTTTTTGGAGGGCAATTGGGGTTAAGTGACTTAACCAAGGTCACACAGCTAGTTTTTGTGTTAAGTGTCTGAGGCTGGATTTGGACTCAGGTCCTCTTGACTCCAGGGCCGGTGCTCTATTCACTGAGCCACCTAGATGCCCCGAAATAATATTTTCAAATGGGATATTTGTAAAGTCCTTAACATCGAAACTGGCACATGGTAGTTGCTATAATAATAGGACTTATTGTTATTTGCATTGAAGATCAAAAGGAAGCTATATAAAGGTAAGCTATTATTATGCCTTCATCCTCGTTAAGGAAAAAGAGGTTTGCTTAACGTTTCCTCTTCCTTGCTTTTTGAAGCCTCTCAAACTCCCGTGTTCCCGCTCAGGTTCTGAGAAGTTCAGGAAATGGACATTATGGAAGATAAAAGCTTAGTTTGAGATTCTCCAAATTTACCCAGGCTGGTCCTCAGTCAAGACAGTTACTGCTGCCATATTTGCAATCTTTCTCATGCAGGAGACCTGTTACAGCCTGCATTGTATTTATATAACCTTTAAGGACTTATCCTTATTCAATTGGATTCAGTCAAAGGGACACACTTGAGGACCTAGCAGGCCACAAGTGGCCTCAAGGCTGCAGGTTCCCCACTCCTGACCTAGAGTCTCCTCCTCCATGAAACTATAAGTACCATAGGATATTAATAAAGGCTAAATATGTAGTACATGCTTAATGTTTGAATAATGACTGAATGGGGTACTAGGAGAAAGAAGGGTCTGGAAGCTACAGGGAGAGAGGCCAAGACAGAACTGGTCAGGTATTGGTCCTTAAATTGACAACCTGTATCTATCATAAGTTTCAGTGGATCCAGGATGTTTCTTTCCCCACTCTAGAGCCTCATGGATCATTTAATTCTAGCTATATAAAAAAATCTATATTTATTAAGCACCTATTACAACCACTAAATAGGTCTTACTAAACATAAAAGAATTAACATCTTTCTACTCCTGTTTAATTTTAAAATTAACATAAGCTTTAGTTGCTCATCAAAACTTTAGGAAGACTGGTTGGATTGGTCTTCATGCAAAGCATTTGCAAACTATTTAGAGCCTCTGTCCCCTCATCCCCAAAGTGTTAGTTATTCCATAGCCTATATCTCATCCAAGAAAACAGGTGAACTGTGTTCACCAAGACTGTCAGCTGCAAGTCTTGGGGTAGAGGGTGTTAGGGTATGCTTGGCCAGGACTTTTTGATGAGCTTGGCACTTTATGATAGCCTTTATAAATTCAGGAAGTTTTAGCTGATACTGCGTGATACTTCAAGTTTCAGATGAAAACTCAGAGTGGTATGGAGGACAAAAGCCTGGAAATGGGTCTTGGGGTCTATGGGAACAGAACCAGGACAAATTCATGCCTGCTGTGAAATTTGATAGATCACCCACTCAGGCTCATGATTTGTCCATCTGGAGGGACAAATGAGTAATGAATAATCCCCACTCAACTGAAATTTGCCCAAGAACTATAGAGTAGGGTCTTATTAAGCCTTGCCAACACCTTGGAACCCAAGAATGAAGGTCTCAGTGGTTTCCTTTCCTTATTCTATAAAATCCAAGCCACAGTAAAAAGCATTCAACTGTGCAAACAACCTTTTCCCTAGCCACACCCATGACACTTTGGGTCTGACCCAGGGTCCAAGTTGGGAAATTCAAGTAAGAGATCCTAGAAGGATTAGGGTTGGCCAGAAAATGTGGTCAAGGAGTGAGAATTCTGGGAAGATAGTGGGGTAGGTCAGACAATTCCAAGCTCTTCAGATTTCCCCCACAAACAAGAAGACTTGGACTTATATGAAGGAAGAGATTATCTACTCAGATAAACAGGACAAATAAGCGTAGTATGATCTTACATAGATGCGTATAAATGTATATGTCTATATAGGAGTACGGTTATAGATATCGAAGTATACGTATAAGTACATGTATGTAAGAGTATATGTATAAATATATTTTTCGTGTATATGTCTATATGTATGTGCATATATGTGTGTGTGTGTATATCCAAACTTAATTGTAGCTTTCTGGGACAGTGGGGATGGGGGCTCGGAGTATGGGGGGAAGAACAAAGTAAAAATTGTACAGCAGAGATAAAAAGAAAACTTACAAGGAAGCAAAGACAAAGTTTAGTACTTAATATATAGGGTTTCTTAAAATGTAAATTTATTGCTGTATATTTTGAATCCTCTCTTACGTTCTGCTGTGTACATGGTAGTGCTTTTTCCCCTTGTTTGTATTTGTTTCAATATTTAAGTTTGTAATGTTTCTTCTTTTCCTGCTGTTTATTTAAGTTTAAAATAAATGAAAAAAATAACCCCAAAGTGTGGTCAACCTATTCTTAGAAAGTAAGAGAAAGAAGAGGAGGTCAGTCTCTATTCTGGCTTTCCTTGTGGTGATGATCACTTGATACAGTAAGTGGAATTTGGGTCATGACGATGGTAGGTGCAGTCCTGCTGGAAAGAAATAAAAGGCAGGGGATGGGGTGGGCTAAGAGAATGGCAAGGTGCTGAGAGTGTTGCCAGGTCATAACTACAGATTGTTTTTAGCCCATCTCGTGCAGGACTTGAACCTAAGACTTGTCCCACTCACTGTACCAGCCCTGAGGGTCTGTTAGGAAATCTCACTCGTCTCTGGAAGGAAAAAAACGCCTGAGAAATGAGCCTCTTAGGTCTGACTGCCTATTTTTCTGTGCTCCTAGCACCTGGAATAGCTAAAGTCAGTAGGAAGTGGGAAGCAGATAGGTTCAAGAGGTCAAAAAAATATAGGGTCTATCTCCTCCTCTGTAGGCTGGACTTTGGCCTCTTTGTCTTTGTTGCCACAGTCACAAAAGCCTTCTCTCCTTCTCCATCACTATGCTCTGTGATGTCACTCCCCTCCTGCCAACAGCCATCGGTACAAGGAGCAGAACGATGGTGTCACTGCCACTTTAAGTGAGGTATACGTGGAGGCCTGGGTAAAGGGGAAACGTTTTGAGATTCATGACGACAGAGGCAGGTTTTTATTTGCTGCTTTAATTTCATAACAAAACACAAAACATGAAGCACCTGTGAGTTGCCCCTTCACCACCCCCACCCCAAAGCTCCAAAGCTTGGGAACAAGGCAGGTAACCAAGGGCAGGGCCTGATACCCTGAGAAACTGGAACAAAGTCCACTCAAAGGAAAACTCTAGTGAGGAAACCCTCACTGCTCCCTTTGCCAGGCTGCCCCAGCGCCTGGAGCTGCCCCTGGGAGGCAGGTGTGGGGACCGGGGCTGGGCCAGCCTCGAATATGACACCAAAGTCAGCTCCTTAGTCATCTTCATCCTCAATCAGAAACCTCCTCCTCTTGTGGATCCTCGAGGGCTCAGGGGAGCCTGGCTCAGAATCTGTGACATCTGAAGGGAGAGGAAATGGTCAGGATCTTAAGAGAGGGGTGACAGACAGGAAGAACAGGAGGAAGGCTATTATACACAGGCACACAGGCACTCACACACAAGGTGATGGAGAGACAGAATAGGAGGGGGGGTATTACACACACACACACACACACACACACACACACACACACACACACACACACATCCCCTACCTTTGTTTTTGCTTTCATTTGTTTCTTGCTCCCCATCGCTATCTAGTAGTTGTTGCTTCTGGGACCCAGAACTTGATGGCTCCTTGCTAGCTTCTCCCTCTGAAATGGCCCAGTGAGGTACACCAGTAAGGGACCAAGGGCTTGCTTGCCGTGTCAGTGCCCCTAGCCAGTCCCCTAATCCCAGACCTGTTACCTGCTGACTGCAGGTCAATCTTCCGTTTTTTGGCTGCCACGGGGGACCCTGGGGCACGAGCCACCTTCTCCTCCCTGGGCTGCTGCACTGGGCGGTCTGCAGACTGTGGCTCGGGCCCTGCCTGACCCAAAGAAGCTGCTGCCCTCCGCAGCAATGCAGGGCTCAGCTTCGCCGGAACTCGCCAGAAAGTTTCCTAAGTGGTCAGGGAAGTCAAGGTCAATGGTCTTAATGGAGAGAAGGGCAAGAAAAGCACCAGCCTCCAGTCCAGTCCATCACCAAGCCGAGGCACTCACCTGCTCTGAGGCTGGAGGCCGGATCCCTAGCTTTCTTAACAGCTTCTGGAAGTCCTGATTCTCCATTGCATCCTCATTTTCCTCTGTCAGAGGCACCAAGGGCACTGCCTGGGAGCAGCCTAGGAACAGACAGGACAGACCTAGATGAGGGAGAAAGGCTGTCTCCTCCAAGCCTCGACTCAGATCCTCAGAAGGCTGCTGTGACCTACTCCTCAAATATTCCCCAACCTTTTCCACTCACCATCTTCTTCCCGGTCATCAGCTATTCGAATCAGGCAGTTCTGGAGCCAGAGGATGGGGGCAGAGAAATCTGAGGAGGTAACGGGAAAATGATGTGCCTGGTGGGCCTCTACTCCATCCCTCTAACCCCAAGCCCTGGCCCCCTAGTCTCATCACCTTCCTCCTGAAGGATCTGCCTAAGGCTCTGGGGTATGTGGACTGAGGTGCCTTGGGCCGCTTCTGCCCCTGGACCCTCTTCATCCTCTTCGCTATCTTCCTCCAGCAGCTGATCCTCCTCCTCTTCCTCTAGATCCTCCTGGTCTGGGTCCTTCAGAGGATCCTTTCCATTCAGCTGGAAGGAAGCAGGTATAACCTGGGTCAGAACATGGAGAAAACTGGAGAATACTGAGTGTGACCTTCTGATTCCTGCCCACTTCACTAGAGGACATGGGAACGGCCAAGAAGCAATGAGATCAAAGGGCTCAGTGTGGAAGCAGTGCCAAGATGCTGCTTACAAGACTGGGAGTCACAGGCTTCCTCCGGCGCTTCTTGTACAACTCCCGTCGGTCTGCAACCAGCCCCAGGGACAGAAGTTTCTCCACTATCCGGGCCCGTGAGCGCTTAGCTGTGATGTTCTTCATGATGTGACCCAGGATATCTGCAGAAGGGGCAGACAGGGGCAAGTCCAGAGGCAGGTGACGGAGAACAAGAGACCAGAGAGTTGTAGGAGGAGGCTGACCTGACCCACTGCTTCCCAAAATGCAGGACATGAGCTCTTGCAGCTACTGAATAATCCTATAATCTATGTCTATCACATTTCTCACACAAACGGTTCTAAACCTTTTTTCCGCTCCTCAAATGACCCCCTGCACCTGCACCTCTACCACACACACTCAAATCAGCTGACTTACCCCCCTACTTCACAGAGAAGGGTGAAGCCATCTAAGGAGGACCCGCCCACCCCCAATTCCCCTAATCCATTCTCTCCCTTTTCCCGGTCTCATCACTTCCTCTCTTCCTTCCCTCTGGCATGCTCACTCCATGATGAGGCCAATCCCTCTTCTCTACCTGCGGCTCCCAGCCCATCCCCTCTGTCCTCTTCCAGTACCCTGCTCCTGCCTTCTCTTCCCCTGCCACTATACTTTAAGGTCTTCTATACCACATGCCTTTTCCTTAACCCCCCGTAACCTGGTTTCTCCTTCTACTACTCTATTGCTTTCTCAAACATCATGAATGACTTCCTCATCACCAAATCCAAATGGCCTTTCACCATCCTTAATCTTTTCTGACCTTTCTTCAGCATCTGACACTGATAACTTTCTCCTTCCCAATCTCCTCTCCTTTTTGAGTGTAAGAGACATAAATTTTCTGATCCAGCTGTTCTTCATGGTTTATCCCTTGGCCCTGTTTTGTTCTCTCTCTGTATTCTTTCCCTTGGCAATTTCATTAATTTCTATGGCTTCAACTACCCGTGTGTAGATTACTCATAGAATTACATATCCAATTCTTGACCTCTTCTCCAATTTATAGATGACCAATTCTAACTGACTCCAAGCATCCTCCACCTCCATGTTCCAATGGATACTGCAAATTCTATCAATCCCAAATCTTTCCTCCTAAGTCCCTCTTTCTGACTTCACTGTTTCTATCAGCAGGACTTACCCAATCTCCCACATTTGAACATTTGGTGTTTTCTTTAGCTCTTTACTTTTCCTCATTTCTCATATCCAATGATTACCAAATTCTACAACTCCTGTGTCCCCCAGTCTTCTCTTTCTGTCCACATCTCTCTTTTCTTATTGCCAAGAACTCAACACAAGCCTCCATTACTACCCATCTAGACTCCTGAAACAGACTCTTTTTGAGGATTCTTCTCTAGTCTTCTCTATGTTCAATCCACCCTTCATTCTGCTACCAGACTTCCCAATGTGTATATCTCAGGGGAGGGGAGATTTTAAAAGCACCCAGTGTACGCCAGGCAGGCACTGGGCTAAGCACTTTTTACAAATAGTATCTCACTGATCCTTAGAAGAAGTCTGCCAGGTAGGCACTTTTCTTATCCCCATTTCACAATTGGGGAAACTGAAGAAAACAGAAGTTGATGAAATTATCCAGGTTCACACAGCCGGTATGTGCAAGAGGTTTGATGTGAACTCAAGTCTTCCTGACTCTAGGTCCAGTGATTTATCCACTATCTGGTCATATCACTTCTCTGTTCTAAAAGGTTCATAGCTCCATATTGCCTAAATAAAGTTCAAACTCCTTGACCTGATGTTTAAGGCCTTCCACAATCTCATACTACCCTACTTTATGGCTTAATCTCATACTATTCACTAGATGCCAAAATGGACTATTCTCTATTTCCCAAACATGACTTGCATTTTTTGTTAATGTCCTTCTACATGCTTTGTATGTATTTACTCATTGGATTCCTACCTATCCTTTAAAACCTAAATCAAATGCTGCCTCTTCCATGAAGCCTTTCCTGGTCCCCTTTAAGTAATAGGCAACTTGGCCTAGTGGAAAGAACATGGAACTTGGAGTCGGGAAGAATAAGATGCAAATTCCAAATTAGGAGTTTGATGATAACCTCATCAACCTCAATTTCCCCATCTGAAAAATGGGGATAATTGCAGCACCTGCTTCCCAGGGTTGTTGCAAAGATCACAAGAAATAATACATGGAAAGCATTTTGCCAGCCTTACAATGCTAGATAAATGTTAGCAATGATGATGATGATTAATAATTTTCCCTTCACACTTCATAAAGAATGCTGTTTTGAACCAATTTTAACTAAGCTTTATTTCTCCCCCAATAGTTCGAACAGCAGGCTGAATGTGGTAAGCACGGATTAAGATTTAATGAAATTTAATTTCATTAAAATTTAATGAAAATCTTTTTATTTGTATCCTCAGAACTTGTACATCATCAGTGCTTAATAAATGTTGTATTTTTAAATTTGTTTATTCAAATGATAGAAAGGAAGATTTCATGCTTTGTTCATAGTATTCAAAGTTGGAATCAATTTTTATGTCTAATAAGTAATAGCTGAATAAAATATGACATGTCGATATAGTTGAATAGGATTCATATGTTTATAGTTAAAAGAGGCCTTAGAGATTATTTATTCCAAGCCTCTATTTTTACAGATGAGAAGAATGACTTGCCCAAGGTCTCAGAGGTAGGAAGGAGCAGAGTAGAGATTGTCACTCCAAAGTCATTCTGTCATGAATGCTACTATGACATGAAAAGTGGTAAAGATGAGAAATATAAATATAGAAATACTTATAGAAATAGAAGAAAGTAGAATTATAAGAACACATGCATCAATTGTGAGTAAAACAGTTTTCAAGGTACAAAGATGGAAGGAGATCAAGAGGACACAAAGTGGACAATGAGTGTTCTCTTGAAAATGTAATTCATTCAGCTTATATAGTTTTGTTGCTTATTACAATGGTATTGGTTGAGATAATTAGCTTATAATACTTTTTTTAAGGAGTAATGAGCCCAGTGTGGAGGATGAAAAGGAGTGGTGGAAGAAATCAGATTATGTGGCTCCCCTTCCAAAGACCATTCCCCAGCCACCAGCTCACCATCGGAATCCTGGAACTCTTCAAAGAGTCGCTGCAATTCTAACTCCTGATCTTCTGTCCACAAAACCAAGTTTGTTCCTTTCCTGTTTGGAGAAAAATCAAGATCAGTGGAGGAAATAAGCACCAGAGAAGGGAAAGAAATCCCTAATTCACCAAGGATGCCTGCCTTTGTCTCCGGAAATCCTTGACGCTGTCAGCCAGCCCAAGTCGAATCAACTGGTGGATGACTTGTTTTCGAGAATGAGTTGTAGTGTTCAGGCGTGCCAAGATGGCATCTATCACATCCTCACCTGGGGAGAAAGGAAGGATGGGTGAGTAGAGGGAGGTCTAGAGCCCAATGTCCTCCACTCCAAGCCCTTCTGGGTTCAAAGCCTTATGAGGATCATATATTTCACTGGATCACAGACATACAACTGGAAAAGAATGTAGAGGTTAACTAGTTCAGCTCCTTTCTTTGCCAACTGAGACAGTGAGGTCAAGCAAGTTGCCCAAAGTTAAGAGGTGCTGAGTGGCAGGGCTAGGGTTTCAAAGCTGGGTCTTTTGACTCCATAAGCAAGCATTTTTTCCACTAAGCCAAGCTGCCTCAGGACTTCCCAAAGCATGTCACTCTCTTGCTCAATAAACTCCAATGGTTCTTTTCTACTTCTAGGGGTCAAATACACAATCTTCAGTTTGGTATTTACAGTTCTTTCCAAGCTACCTTTCCATACTCATTATCTATAAATGCCCTTCATGTATTCAATGGTCTATCCAAACCAGACTTCTTGCTAAATTTTACATATATCCTTGTACAGTCCTGGGATTTACTTTCTTCTCATCATCACCTCTTAGAATGGCTACCTTGATTTTATGTGCACATGTACACGTGCGCGTGCGCACGCGCACACACACACACACACACACACACACACACACAGAGTTTCTCCCTATTGTTTCATTTTTGTCTCTGCACGTCCAGTGACTAGCATTTGGTACACACTCAAAAGATGTTGGCTGCCTGATACAGCCATGCTGTCACATTACCTTCTGTGTCTTTGTGGGCCAGGTACAGCTCCTGTAGCTGTTTCTCCTCCTCTGGGCTCCACTTGGGAGGTTTTCGTTTGGAAGATCTACAAGAAGTTGGAAGGGGAAGGAATGGAATTGCTGGTCTCAGTGGGAGGAGCAAAAGGCACAGAGGTCCCCTCGAAGACCCAGAAAGGAGAAGATCTTTAAGTACAAATGAAAATGAGCCAAATAAGACTCAGGGAAGTGGCCATGGGTCTGTATGCCTTCCCTCCCTTCTCTAGATGCAGTGAAGGACATAAGCAGCATTCTTCTATGTCATGTCCAGATCAGGAGCTGGGGGTATTTCAGGCTGAGGGCAAATGGATCGAAAGAACACTGGGGAGAAGAGGGAAAGGAAAACTATGAGACCAAAGCAGTCCAGCCAGGACGGGGCCAAGGGAGTACAGGGTTTGTTCTGCATTTTCACTGTGACAGTCACATTCACATGAATTCTTGTGGTTTCTCCAAATTATCTTGAGGTCAGGTGGCCTCTCCCTAGGACAGCCAGCTCCCCCTCTAGAACAGCCTCTTGAAGCTTTCCTGGACTCTCTGTCCTCCCTCAACAGTTTGCCCTGCCTCCACTTACTCAGCATCCAGAGAACCATAGCCCTCAGTCATCTCCCGAACAACAGCTGTGTTCTTCCAGAAAAGAAGTTCCACAAAGGCCTTGTGGTTGACTTCAGTCAATGCAAAGAACTTGGCCAGCACATATCTGGCAAAAGTAACCAATTCCTGGGGGAAGAGAGGAATCAGGGCAGGAAAGATCAGGTTACTTGTTGTAAGGTAGCCTTACCCCTGGAGCCCACCTCACTACATCCCTGGCCCTCTCCTAATAGCCTTCCCAACAATCAGCTCCCTGTACCCTCAGACCAACCCTGGAAACCTTCCCCTTAACTTCTTAGATGTCTCTCCCTACCTAGCCCACATCCCTTCATTCTTCTGGCTCCTCCAGTTCTCCCCAGCTTTCATTCTCCTTTTTCTCCCCTGACATCTCCACTCCTACCCCTCTCCTGTCTCGCACCTAGTCTAGGGCTCCCTCCATTTCCACCCCCTTCGGTTTCCCCTCACTTTATAGGCTCCAGAAGCGGGATCATTAAACAGCCGATTGAAGAGACAGAAGAGGGAGATCTGGAAGAGCAAGGCCTCCATCTTGAGATCGTGGGCCAGGCGGTGCAGCATCTTGACCACACAGTGATTGGTATGGGGGCTGTTCTTCTGGTAACTCTGTAGTAACAGTACATAGGCTTTGACAACAGCTGAGCAGGCAAATCTATAGTTAGGTGCAAAGAAGGAGAAAGAGGATTTCAGAAGTCAGACACTCTCCTTGTACCCACAAAGACCACCCCCCATCTCCCATTTTTCTCTCACCGTCTCAGGTAATCTAGGAAGTTAAACTCCTTCTCCAAAACCTGGACAGCTTGCAACTCTTCTTCCTCTTCTTCCTCTTCTCCTTCTTCTTCCTCTCCACCTTGTTCTTCAGGTTCCTGCTGCCCTATAAACAGTGAGAGGAAACAGCAGGGGGGTGATCTGAGGAGTCACCAGCTCTTAACAGACACTTTTTCATCCATTCATTCCCTCCATACCTAGAGAAGAGGGCGTGAAGAAGCCAAATACTCACGAGGAAGTGGGGCAGAGAAGATCTGTCTCAGCAGCTCAATTTCTTCATCTAAGGAAAAATCTGGGGAGCCAAATATATCCCCTTCTGGCCATACTTCTCTGGAAAACAAGAGGAAAGGTATAGATTCCATTTAGGCCAGATATGGCGTCTGGAAGGATTTAGCATTAATAGAATTACTCTATTTGTTGACCATGAAAGTAGTAAGGCCTAAGTAGCTTTAAGAATTAAAATATAAGGGTGGCTAGGTGGCAAGGAGAACAGAGCACCCTCCCTGGAGTCAGGAGGACATGAGTTCAAATACAGCCTCAGACACTTACCATAAAAAACTAGCCATGTGATCTCGGGCAAGTCACTTAACCCCAATTGCCCTACCTTCCCCCCTCCAAAAAAAAAAAAGAATTAAAATAAAAATGTGGGGGGCCCCTGTACTCAGGACCTAGCTTCAGAGAATCTGACTTGGTTTCCAGCCTGCAGCAGACCAGAAAAGTCTAATAAAGCTACCACCACCGTAGCTATGAGGATGTCTCTCCACAGAGGTTTCATAAAAGATGAAGAAGAGACAGGGCTCTAACCTGGCTGACCGAAGGAGGGTCAGGGCCTCAGAGGCCTGCCCAGCCAGGAGACTGTCCTGGATCCGCACCATAGCTTCTGTGCGCTGTTCTTCCACTGGCACCTCTGAAGCAGCATCGAAGGGCACCACAGAGTCCAGAGGGAGCTCAGAATTCTGGGGAAGGACAGGCTTGTGAAGGCAAGAAGGACAAGATTTTCTGACCCTGCCCTCCACATAGTCTCTGTGGACACCCACCTGGGCACAGATCTTCAGCTGCTCAGCAAGGGCCGGCCACACGCCCTCCGGATCCTCTGCGGGGTGGGGAACACCACCAGCAGAGGCTGCGGACTGAGTGTGCACCTTCTTCTTCTTTCTTCTCCTTCTTTTGTTCTGTTGAGGAACACAAAGGTGGTGTTGGAGGTGGAAATATTAGTTCTATCATGGGTGCAGGACACCCAGGCTGGTCAATCCTCCCCTCTAGTGGCAATGACTGAAATTCTCTCCTTATCGTTAGTCCCCTGTCCCGCTGTGGGGTCAGGAGCTTCCATTGTCTACGCACCAAAACAGCCCTTCTCAGTGGTAGAACAGTAGTATTGTAAACAAATGGGATATCATAATTACTAGCTGCCTGGAGTTCATATTAACTAGAGGAAGCATGGTGTAGAGGATAGCTTGCTGGACTGGAGTCAGGAAGACCAGGTTTCAAGTCTCGTCTCTGACACTTATTAGCTATATGATCCTGGGTGAGTCATATAACCTGAGACTCAGTTTCTTCATAAGGATAATATTAGTACCTACCTTAATTGGGGTGATGTGAGGAATAAATCAAATACTTATGCAAAGTGCTCTGTAAACCGAAAGTGCTACATAAATTGTGTTTATTTATTATAGCATCAAGAGATAATGTAGCACAGTGGATTGATAGTCAGCCTTGGAGTCAGAAAGACTTGGGTTCAAGTTTCACCTCTGTCACATAATCTCTGGGCAAATTGTGACCCTCTCTGGACAGCTGTACAACTAAGATGTAGGAAGGGTACTGATCTGAACAAGCAAAGGGGTTCTCCTTAATGGGAGTTCCGCATTCCAACACAACCACAGGGTCATTCCGAAAAGAAGTCTCTGCTCTCAATGAACTCTATGGACCAGCTGGGTCGCCGGCAATGCACCCGGAGCCCTATTGGCAAAGCTGCCTTATATGCAGGGTCCCCTTAGTTCTTCAGCCACGATAGCCCTTTTAATGAGGTCTTGCTAGGAGTCTCTCACACTGTCAAATTTCAACACAAAACATGAGGCGCGTGCCCTTTTCTCATGTCCTAAAGACTAACTGCCCCGCTAGGCTCTGGCCTCTGCCCTCTTCTCCGTGGCTCCCCCACCTACTCTCTTCAGCTGCCCCCTAATCCAGCTCTTCGGCAAGGCTCTCTGAAGCTCCAGGCCTGCATTTCCAACACTCTCCCACACAGTTCCACTGGCTTATCTCTGGGGCACTTCAAGCTCCCTGTGCCTTCCTGCCTGAACGTCTTTTGGCCAAGAACCTGCTCTTCCTTGGAACATCCCTAGTCTCTGTCACATGTGCTTCGGACCATAGGGTCCTCTTTGATACTTCTCCTTTGCAACCCCTCTTACCCAGCCAATCAATTTCTAAATCCAACGGATTGAACACTCCAAGATATCTCCTATCTATCCATCTCTTCTTTTCCATTTGAGGGCGTATTGTATTATGACTAGAGGGTCAGGTTTAATCAGGAAGGCCTAGATGTGAATCTTCCTTCTGATACTTACTGGTTGGGTAGCAAGGCAAGTCACTTGAACCCCACCAAATCTCAGGGTCTTAATCTATTAAACAAATATAAGGCCACCTCTGTACTACCTAAATCATGGCACTGGTGTGAGTTAATGAATGAGATAATGGGCATAAAGCACATTTCAAACCTTGAAATGCTACATAAATGATTATAATAATAATTATTATTGGAATTCCATTCCCACTGCCAACATCTTAATCCAGATACTTAATACTTCTCACGGTAAACCACTATAATGTCTTCCAGACTCCCCACCTCCAGTCTCTTTCTCTACCAATCCACCTTATTCACTACTGCCAGTGTCATCTTCCTAATGAACTGAGTATATCACTCATATATTCAAGAATCTTTGGGAGCTTTCTCATTACTTACTGAAGCAAATTTAACCTCCGTAACCTTGGCTTTAAAAGTCCCCCGTAACCCAACTTCAACAACACCTCCCCTTAACAAGCATATTCTTCAGCTAAAATTGGCCTGTGCACACGGAGGCCTTTTCTGACTCCACACCCTTTTCCTATTTATATCGGATGAAACCCTGACAGCCCCTCAAAACCAAGGTCACTCAAGACTTGTCTTCTCCATGAAGCTTTTTTCGCTCCCTCAGATGGAAAAATTAGTTCTCTCTCTTTAGAGCTCTTTAGGGCATGCTATACTTCCCTTCTGTGATGATCATGTTTTATTTTATATTATATTCATGGAGGCTGTATAGCATGGTAGATAGTGTGGGGATATTAGAAAGACCTTGATTCAAATCCTGTCTCTGACCCTTAGTAGTTGTAGGTGGCACAGTGGATACAGCACTGAGCCTGGAGTCAGGAAGATTCTTCTAATCTGGTCTCAGACTCTTACTAGCTGTGTGATCCTGGTCAAGTCATTTAACCCTGTTTGCCTCAGTTTCCTCATCTGTAAAATGAGCTGGAGAAGGAAATGGCAAACCATTCCAGTATTTCTGCCAAGAAAACCCCAAATGCAGTCATGAAGAGCTGGACATGTCTGAAAAAGACTGAACAAGCTATTGACAATTGACTAGTCACTTTACCTCTATGCCTCAGAATACTCACGGGGTCTTACCTACTAAGTCATAGAGAAGTTATGATCTGCCTCAGTGCCTTTGGGGAACTGACGAAATCAAAGCTCTTTTTCATATCATAATTATTTCTGGTTCTCCTACTAGACTGCAAGTTCCCTGAGTAATGTATGTTATTGATTTTGTATCACCCTCAGTGCCTATCAAAATGCCTTGACACATAGTAGGTGTACAGTAGGATCAGTGATTTAGAGCTGAGATTAAAATTGATCCTTCATCATTTTTGTTGTTGTTGTTTGTCCTTCATTTTTTATTTTATTTTTTTAAATAGGTTCTTTTTTCCCCAATTACATGTAAGGACAATTTTTAGCAACCATTTTTACAAAATTTTGAGTTCCAAATTTTTCTCCTTCCCCGCTTCCTAAAACAGTAAGTAATGTAACATAGGTTATATAAGTGCAATCATGTAAAAATTATTTATACACTAGTCATAGTTGTAAAAGAACAGACCAAAAGGAAAAAAATGACAAAAATTTTTTTTAAAAAGTGAAAATAGTACACTTCAATCTGCATTTAGAGTTCATCAGTTCTTTCTCTGGATATGGACAGCATTTTCCTTCAGGAGTCCTTTGTAACTGTCTTGGATCATTGTATAGCTGACAAGAGCTAAGTCATTCATAGTTGATCATTATACAATGTTATGTTACTGTTAACTGTCTACAGTGTTCTCCTGGTTCTGTTTATTTCATTTTGTATCAGTTCATCTAAGACTTTGCAGGCTTCTCTGAAATCCACCTGTTCATTTTTTTTTTCTTTTCTTTTCGCTTTTTTTTGGAGGGCAGTTGGGGTTAAGTGACTTGCCCAAGGTCACACGGCTAGTTTTTGTGTTAGGTGTCTGAGGCGGATTTGAACTCAGGTCCTCCTGACTCCTGGGCCGGTGCTCTATTCACTGCGCCACCTAGCCGCCCCGACCCGTTCATTTCTTATAGCACAATATTCCGTTCCATTCCATTCACATACCACAGCTCATTCAGCCATTCTCTAACTGATGGGAATCTCAATTTCCAAATCTTTGCCACCACAACAAGACCTGGATCATTTTCTTTTTTATCTTATTTAAAAGTAACTGTTTTGTCCTGTAACTGCCTAAGCACGGTTCTTTGCCTCTGAACTTAGTTCATACTTCAGCTGGCCTGTGATGGGTTAAATTTAAAAATTCACCTCTCCTGCCTCATGTAATTTAACTGACCTTAGAAAGTGTGTGAGAAAGAAAGGAGCGGGGCCTGTTATCTTTAGATAACAAGAATGTCTGGTTTGCTGTCTAAAAGTCTGGGTCACTATCACTATCACACCTGAGGAAAAGGACAGTTCCCCTTTTATAGGGTTTGGGGAATACAGACCAAAGAACAGAGCAGGGTAGGCGGCATCATGGGATTAAAGACAATATGATTGGTTATAGAGCTGAGGCACAGGGAACAGTATGATTGGTTGGAAGTTTGGTGATGGGGGCTAGCAACAATACCACTCCCCCCTCTGTCCTTTTCCTCAGGATTAATGGAGGCAAGTCATTGATCCCTTCATTAATAGGTAGCAAGCCCCAGCTAATAAAGGCTTTCTGGTATGGAGACTGGCCTCATTTTACCCTTTTGTTAAAATCTCAGTCATGACAACTAGAATGGACTTTAGTGGTCAAGTTCAATGCCCTCATTTGATGGACGAGTCTCAGGATGTTAAGTGACTTGGCCCATGATCAAACAGCCACTAAGTATCTGAGGTAGATTTAAACCCAGGCTTTCTTATCGATGTGTCCAATATAGCAGTTCAATCCAAACGTTTGCTAAATTAAACAAAATCAAACATCTTAAATCATCATTTCATTTTGTCCTCACAATGTCTCCTTTGGTAGGGCATTTTCAGAATTGTATAGTTTAGGAATCTGTGATATAAAAAGGATAAGTGATTCATTCAAGATGACTGCGTGGCTGAATTAGGAAAGCAGCAGAAGTCATCTGATTTTCAGGTCAGGTTCTTTTCACTCCACCAGTGGTTCCCCACGTGTGGGCCAAGGGCCCCTCTGTGGATGCAGAGTTATTGCACCATGTGCACAAACCCATATTTGCGTCAATCACGTGTTATGTGATTCACAATGATAAACATGCAAACAGACTTTCTGTAGATTAAATACATGTGTGCTGCATGTATATGTTGCTCATTTAAAAAAATGTCTCTGGAGAGATTGTTGTGATTAATAGCATACACATCCATATGGATGTTTTATTGAATACGTAGCAGCTTTTTGTCAATCCAGGACATGCAATACAACTACTATCATAGGAAAATTCACAAAAAAATTTTGACATTAAAAAAGTTTTTCAGGTTCAACAAAGTTGTGAACAACGCACTCCCTCTATTAGACCATGATGCCTCTCAAGAGATGCCTCTCAATGGTCGAAACACTGTAATCCAACTCTAAACTTTCAGTAGTATATTTAGACTGGGTAGGCCACAATTATGCTGTCAGGGCAGGAGGGGGGGAACTGTGTGGCAGGTTCGATGTGATCTGGAATGCTAACAAGGGCTTGCCACATTCACTCAGAGAGAGAAAGTTTGGATTGGTTGCAGAGAAGGTAAAAAGGAAGAGATTCCTATGTAAGAGACAGATTCAGAAAAATCTGAGAAAACTTGTATGAACTAACAGAGCCAAAAGTAAGCAGAACCAAGAGAACTAACTACATAATAACCACAAAATTTTAAAGGAGAACAATTCTGAAAGATAAAAATTTTGATTAATGGAATAACTAATTACAACTCCAGATCACTGAAGCACCTGTAGCACAGGGATGATGGCTTGTAGCCTAGGTGCAGAATGAGACATATATTTCCATTACAACACAAATTTATTTTGCTTGATTATACTTCTGTTGCAAGGAAAGGTAGAAGAAAAAAAGGTGAAAGGGTAGAGGATAGTGAGAATCATGCAAAAAAAAAAAAAGCGTCAATGAAACAATGAAAAAAATACACAGGAGACCAAAGTAGGGTTCCCAAATAAGCAGGTACTACTAATGTTGGGACTGCCATTCAATTTATAATATAGTAAAAAGAACAAGCTACATGTATTAGATTCATGGTTTCATAAATAATTCCTACTTTCTAGTTTTCTTCATATATGTTCATATTTGTTGATTTTCTCCTTTGTAATTTAAAAACTTTTTTTGAAGGAAAAAAATTGTGAAAAAGGATGATCCAAACCTCCAAACCACTGCCCTCCCAATCCCTGATACCTGCACCATTAGATTTCCACGGTTTCGGCAGAAACGCTCTAGCATCTTAAGGAAGAGATGAGTTGTCTCCACCAGGTCACGAAGATATGAGCGGGGCTGGCGTGTCTCATCAAATTTCCGAAAGAGAGTCAGGAATAGTTCTCTGTACTCCATTATGTAGAAGACATTGTCTAAAAAGAAGCAAAGAGACCAGGGGGACTGGTCTGAAGGCTTCTACAGGGCTAAAGAAGAAAGAGTAAGGAATAGAGATGACAGAAAAAGATGCTGACATGACAGAGAGGGCTTAGAGCATAAAGCCTGCCTTACTCTTGATGATGCGGCTACTCTCCCTCACTGCTTCATCCTCAGACGTGTCCATCTTGTTCACCGTGGCCAGAAGTTCCTGATAGGCCTTTAAGGCTAGGTGCATTCTGCAGGGTTTGAGAGGAAGGACACAAAATGAAAAGGAGAAGATGTAGGAATCTGGCAACATGCTTCTGACCACCAGAAGCTGGAAGAGCAGCAGCAGGCTGCCTCCACTCTACCCCATTCTCCTTATCCTGATGACCAGAGTCCTGGGCAAAGAGAACTGTCCAAAAGGTCACGCAGCCAGAACCGAGGAATCCAGAATGATCAAAAAGAAATTCTTGCCATGGAACTCACCGGCGACCCCAAGAGACAGCCTCCTTCCGATCAGTTAGCATCATCTCATAGTAATTGGTGAGGTTCTGTTCAATGAAGTGGAAAGTTCGGACACTAAGAGTCTCAGAAACCAAGCCAGGCCGAAAATTGGAGGTGCGGTTGAAGGTCATGAAGAAGGCCAATGCCCACAGATAGTATGTCTCATCATGTTGCTGTGCCTTTTCCCGGAGGAGGTGGTCCTAATGCCAGGGAAAAGGACACCTCATTATGAGAAAATATTGGGCACCTGCCTAGCCTGTTTTTCACCCAGTGTCCTATGGATAACAGAAAGCCCTGGGGATCCTAACTCTCTTGGTCTTCCAAGGTCTTTTCACACCTCCTTATACACCCTGTAGGGTCACCCTTTCAGATCTTCTTCATTGCTCCTTCTTTCTAGTCATTCTTCTTACAATGTCCTACCATCTCCTACCACATCTTCTCCCACATGTCAGTGATACTTGTGGGGCTTTTCCTCATCTGGATCCATATACTTGAGCAACTTCCCCTGAGATCCTCATTTTATTGTTGTTCAGTTATGTCTGACTCTTCACGTTCCCATTTGGGGTTTTCTTGGCAAAGATGCTGGTTTGCCATTTCCTTCTCCCATTCATTTTACAGATGAGGACACTGAGGCAAACAGGGTTAAGTGACTTACCCAAGGTCACACAGTGTCTGAAGTAAAATTTAATCTCATGAAGATGAGTCTTCCTGACTCTAGGTCCAGCACCCCATCCGCTGCACTGACTGGCTGTCCAAGTTCCTAATACTAATTTCTTTTCTACCCTCCCCATATCCTTCCCCCCCATCTCTTTTCTTAACCTCTCTCCCTATGTTTCCATTCCATCCTTTCCCCCCCATACAGAGTCTTTTCAAAGTTCACCTTGACCAGGCCCATGAGGCGGTTATAACAGTTTTCCAGGAACTCAGAGCAAAAGTCACGGAGGAAAAGGCGCACATTAAGGGCAGAACGGCGCTGGAGGGAGGGTTCCTGGGCAAGCTGGCGGCGCCGGGGCACATAGCGAGTATCTTTCCCCACATCTGGGCTGTAGGTCTGAAACTTGAGAAGGAGTTAGGAGACAACTGTAAGATCATCAGTGCAGATCTAGAAGGGACCTCAGTGTCATTCATGGTGCCTCCTTCCCAACGCCTTCATGCATATCCCTGGTCCTTCCTCTGCATGGACTCTCAGGACACAACACCATAGTTCCTGTGTCTGAGGAGGCAGGCAATTTCAGTCCTGGCAAAGGTTTCTCTTTGCCTCCTGGTCTCCTCTACTGAGACCATACACTAGCTGCAGCTGCACAGAGAACTTACCACCTCTACTCACATTGTGTAGACTTTTGTGAAAGACAACATCCCTGTCTCCAATGGATTTCAGCCCCTGGATAACGTAGGATCCTCCAAAACGAGAATGTCTATGGAAAGGAGACAGTTCAGTATGACTTTTCCTTTTCTCTGAAGTCTTCTCTACTATCTCATACCTCCCAAATGTTTTATCTCCCAAATATTCCTGTCTCCATTGTCTTGAAAAATATGACTCTAGTGGTACAAAGCATACTCTGTCTGACCAAGAGCTTCCTCAACAAATGCTCCCAGCCTATGAGACCGAGCCTGAATCCCACTGCCAGATCCCATGACACATGAGGGAGCCCAGCTCACCTGCTGCTCCGCTGAAGGACTCGGCTCTTCTTCTCCGCCGTCTCCTTCTGTCGCAGAATTTCTAGTTCTGCCACATCAGCACCCTGCTTGCGTGCTGAGCGCGCCTGCCCTGCTGTGGCCAACTGCTCAGGATTCTGGGGGGAGTCAAAGGGATTTCTGAGGTTGTTACCCCTCCTTTACCACTTCTCTTGGGGCAGGGTTCTGGACTAAGAATGGGCAGCCAGCAAGGCGGTCAAATCAGACCACAGTGCCAGAGCTGTCCATACCACTGGGAAGGGGTAGGGCCTTACCTGATCCCGAAACATGAGGGAAACAATTTCTAGCACGTGTAGACTCCACTGCTGCTCAGCTGCAGAACTGGCCAAGAAGAGCACCAGGTCATCAAGGCCACTGAGGTGTATGGCCCAGAGCAGACGGTCGTGGACACTGGCTTCATCATCGATACTCTGTACAAGAGAAGAGAGCCCCTCAGTCCTGCTCCTATACTCCTGTATCCCAGGACCTACCTACACCTTTGCTCTACCCTTGGCAGGCACAGTTGGCAGAAGCAAAGCCAAAACCCAGGTTTGTGTCTTTATTGGAATGCCTTGTATTCCAGGGTGGGGGGGAGGGAGGAAGGAGAGAGAGAGAGAAAGAGACAGAGAAAGAGAAAGAGAGAGAGAGAGAGAGAGAGAGAGAATGTGTGTGTGTATCTCTTAGACCTAAATAGTCACCTTTTCTTGATCACGGTCAGCTGGGACATGGAGAATGTTTCTAACAAGTAGGAGAATCCGCTCAATTAGCAAGTTGTCTTCTTCCTGACGCTCCTCCCAGCCCTGTAAACACACAAGGAAGGTGACCTGGTTACTTTTGTGGAACTCACCTTGTTTGGCAGGTTGGGAAGGGTAGCACTGAGATCAGCTTGGGAAGGTGGGAGAAGATCTGTGTGTGAATCCCAGTGCTGGGGTCTACTGACTGTATGACCATGGACAAATCACTTTCTATCTCCAAGCTTCATCATCTTAAAATAGGGGTAATCATACCAGGAGAGTAGGGCTTTTGTGGGGCTCAAATGAGATGACATGTGAAATCCTTGGCAAGTCTTAAAACACTACATAAATGTCAGCTGTTATCATAAGGGTTGGGGAGATGGGAAAGGATTCTAGGGGCACAGATGTATAGACAGAGCAGTGGATAGAGCTGGGCCTAGAGTCAGGAAGACTCATTTTCCTGAATTCAAATAGGGCCTCATTCACTTATTAGCTGTGTGACCTTGGGCAAGTGACTTAACCCTGTTTGCCTCAGTTTCCTCATCTGTAAAATGAGCTGTAGAAGGAAAGGGGAAACCACTCTAGTATCTTTGCCAAGAAAAACCCAAATGGGGTCACAAATGAACAAAGATTCCAAAAGCACAAGACTTGGAACAGTTAAATTTAGAGGATTAGATTATAATATCCCTGAGGGCAAGAATCCTACCTCTAGTCCCTGCATCTTCTAACAATGCCCAGTTTGGGACTCTGAGCACGGCAGGTCCAGGACACACGGCTCACTTACCAGCTGTAAAAACTCATAGAGTGTCTCACTGAGGACCCCAAAGGTCTTCTCATTGGCAAAGGCCTAGGACAAGAAGGGAAGAGACACAGATGTAACACAGATGTATCTATCCCACCCACACTAAGCACAATCCAACAGTTCTCAAGAGCCCCTGGACAACAGTCTTACTTCTTTGTATGCTTGCAGGTAGCTTAACACTTGCAGGAAATGATGCCGGAAGCTGGGATCCTGAGGAACTTTCCCAAAGCAGAGCAGGGCAGGTTGTGTCAGGTTCACCATCAACCTGAAGAGGGAAGCGAAGGAATATCTATGAGGCTCCCTGACCCACCAAAATAGGGACCACTAGCTTATATCTTTCTTTTTTTTTTTTTTTTGGAGGGAGAAAGCAAGGCAATTGGAGTTAAGTAACTTGCCCAAGATAACACAGCTAGTTAAATGTCAAGTGTCTGAGGCTGGATTTGAACTCACCACAGTGAGTCCACCTAGCCACCCCCTACACTAGCTTAAATTCATGCTAACCTTCCCAAGGGGAAGCCAAAGGCTGGGGACAAAAGTGTCGTGGGGAACCAACCTGATAACAGCATCAAAGAGTGGCTTGTCCTGGCGGTGCTGGATGAGGAGGGGCAGAAGGTCTCCTTGGAGGATCTGGGCTGCCCCTAGTTGCTGCCGCACGTCACGTGTCTCATCCTCATACTTCAGGTAGCGGATCAAATCCTTCACACTCTCTGCAGGGGGAAGAAAAGACCTCTGGGAGCTGGGGGCAATTGAAACCCACACTCAATTCCCACCTCACACAAGCTGAGGAATTAAAAAGTCCCCCAACTTACTTAATAATACCTAAGGGTCCTTACCTAAGCAATCTGGCTCTTTGTGGTAGATATCTCCTTCAAGGTACCCAAGGGCACTGCACGTAGCTAGAAGTTCACAGTTCATCATGTACAAGTCTATATATCAATAGCTCAGCCAGGAGAGAAAGGAGGCTAGTTGACAAAGAACCAACCGAAATGGGGAAGCCTGAAGAAACAGAAAAATGAGAGCCTGTGCAGACTCCTTTTCATCTAAGGGCGATAGACACCCAGTACTCAGACACTCAGTCTTCTCAGTGGCATTGCAATTACAGCAGCTCATGTTAATGTTTTACTGATGTTTCATATTATGTTTCATATTAAAGTTTTCAAAGAGCTTTACTCACAACAACCCTATGAGCTAAGTAGTACAGGCATTACCATTCCCATTTTAAAGAGATTAGGAAATGGAGGCTCAGAGAAAGCCCCAAATCTGAGCCTTAAAAAGCCCTGTCCTTGGGGTGGCTAGGTGGTGCAGTAAATAGAGCACCAGCCCTGGAGTCAGGAGGACCTGAATTCAAACCCAGCCTCACATACCTAATACTTACTAGCCATGTGACCTCGGGCAAGTCACTTAACCTCAGTTGCCCTGTCTTCCCCCCTCCAAAAAGGGGGGGGGGGGAAAGCCCTATCCTTCTAGCCTGGTTCTCAAAGAGCTTCACTTGCCAGAGTCAGAAGGACTGTGCTCAAACTCCAGGAGAATTCTTAGGCTGAGGATGTCTCTCTTTGTGGTCCAATCCAAAAAGGTTCCCCACCCAGGCACTAAGAGCCAGCCTCCACTGTCACTGGCAACTCAAGATTTGAAGAACTGAGTATGAGGTGCAGGAGCCACCACAACCTAATGGAAAGAAAAGGTCTTTGGGTTAAGAGAGAGACCCATCATGGAACCACAACATCGCTGTGAGACAAAGATGGGTAGACATCAATTGTATATATCATAAGAAGTTTCCTTTCCCCATAAGAAATACTAGCTCACTGGAAAATCCAATTTGTCCCCTGCCAGCTGCTGCCCAATGCTAAGGAAGCTCAGCTTTGAGATTCCACCATGTTCTAGATGGGGTCTGGCACAGCTAGAGAGCCCCAGCATTCTCCTTAGTGAGGGGACTGAGGCTGATGAAATGGCAGGAAGGATACATGGGGAAAGGTCCTTCAAATGTACTCTAAAAAGAGCTAATTCAGACATCTGTCTAGTCTCCCAGACCTTGGGAATCACAGCTCTGAGACTGTATGGTTACACACTAATCTGGAAAACGACTGAATGATCAGACGATCCTAGATCATTTACAGTAATGGGAAAACACCTAGAGATAACTCCAAACTTCAGTGGTTGTGCTTTCCTACCCCCAACCTACTAAACCTTTATTAGGATTACTTACAACTAGCAAAGGACACACAGGAGACAATCTCCCCTTTCTGAAAGATTCCTCCTGTCCCCAATCTCATCAGCTACCCACAGGTACCCAGCAGGACTTGTGTCCACTGTAACCAGAACCACAAACACATCCATATAGACCTCACTTTCCCTACCTTGCCTATGTAGGTACTTAGAAATATCCGTAGATCAGCACCTTCACGTTCCCAGCCTCCAGCAACCTCACCTAAAGACTCTTCACCCTCTGCTATCCCCACCTTCAGCCTCAGCCTCCACCTACTTCCTTAGGGAATAGCAGAAGGACCTAGGTCAAGCCTCATGCGATCTTCCTGGTCTGCTTTCCTAGGCCAGCCCCCATGTCCCTCTATTGGTAACCTACTTTTTGGCTCTGCTCCACAGGGGAGCATAGCTTTGCACAGCTCACAAAGGGGATCATTTGCTAGATACTCATAAAGCATGAACTCCTTTCCGTTCTCCTGACTCTCCTCTCATGTGTGTCCCACCCCCCAGAGCCCTGGGCAGAGGGATCTAAAAGTACAGGGGGTCCTGGGACCCTCTAACTCTCCTCACAGACATACACAGAAGAGGCTCTTTCCCTATTCTCTCTCCTCCCAAAGCAGCTACCCCAGATACAATCAGAGCCAGCTGAATGGCTGCACATACAGTCTATTTCCCTTAGAACAAGGCTGGGGATACCGAGGCACTCAGGGGATGGAAAATAGGGAAGAGGGAACAGGAAAGAATCAAACATGTACTCTTAGTACACCATGTTACCATGCACACTTAGTACTTAGTACGCTTAGTTACCAGGGGCCAGGGCTGAGCACTTTACAA
The DNA here is from genome assembly GCA_028646575.1 of Pseudocheirus occidentalis. Taxonomy (NCBI): domain Eukaryota; kingdom Metazoa; phylum Chordata; class Mammalia; order Diprotodontia; family Pseudocheiridae; genus Pseudocheirus; species Pseudocheirus occidentalis. Next base: position 211,315,713 of record CM053597.1, on the reverse strand, counting down.
AGATCTCATTTGATCCTCCCAGAAACGCTGGGATGCAGGTACTATTATTACCCCCATTTTACAGCTGAGGAGAGGGAGGCATACAGAGGTTAAGTGACTTGCCCAGGGTCACACAGCTAGTAAAAGCCTAAGGTCAAAACTGGACTCAGGTCGGTGCTCTCTGTCCACTGCACTGGACAGAACTACTGACCAGGCTAGCAATGTCACCTAGGGATAACTATTAACAGTGAGACAAGTCTCCACAAATGCCTTTCTGGTTTGTTTGTTTTTTACCCTTCAATTGCTGCATAACTCAATGTCTCAAACGGATCACAGGTTCAGAATAAACCCCACTTCAACCCTTAATTCTCTGTGCCCAACACCTTTTCCTATCCCATCCTCATGAAAACTCCATTTCAAACAGCAGCCCTGTATGTACTTTGTAAGACGGGGGGTGGGGGTGGTAAAGGGGAGCAAAAGGAAACGAGGGAGGAAGGCTGGTCTGGTAACCTTGGGAGGTCCTTATATGAGAAAGCTGATACATTCACTCGACCCCTTGCAAGTGCTTTCTAATCCAGAATGTGGAATAGATATGGGAAAAAATGAGTCAGGAGGCCTATTGTGTAGCTCCCAGGCCAGAGTCTGACTCAGGTAAAACATCCGGGCCCCATTCATTAGAGGCAGCAGAAAATCGCTCCTTGAGGGAGTGACGGCTTTCACCCAGCAGGAGCACGCTGCCACAGAAGTAGCTCTTCATGACAAGAGACCCCTCCTCCATAACCACAACCTCCTTCCCACCCCTCTGGCCTTTGGGCCTTCATCTCATCCATCGCCATACAACCACCTATATCTTGTTTATGCACTCGGGCTGGGCCTCCTCTGTGACCACTGCACCCACTGCATCAGGAGTCAGATTACCTAAGTCTGGGGCCTGGCTCTGCCATTTATTAGCTGAGTAACCATGAACAAGTCATGAAGCCTCAGGTTCTTCACTGGCAAAGTAGCGACGAGACTACTTCTACTATCTACCTCACATTTTAGTAACTGTAATACGCTACATACACGTGAACTCCTGTAGAGACAGCTGGGTGGCTCGGAGTCACAAAGACCCGAGGTCAAGTCTCGCCTTAGATACTACCTGGGTGACCCTGGGCAAGCCGCTTAACTGGTATGACTCAGTTTCTTCAACTATAAAATGAAGATGATAGAAGCAATTTATTTCCTAGGGTTATTATGAGGATCAGATGAGCCGCTGTGTGTATAGCAGTCAGCACAGTGTATATGTACAATACATGCCATAGAAGTACCAGCTCTTATTCATGTTTGGGGAGGGAAGTCCAGCTCCCTCATTTCACAGAGAAGGATACCGAGCCATTGTGAATAAATGACTTGCTCAGGGGCACATACCTAGGAAACAGCTGAGGTGGGATTTGAACTCAAGTGCAGAGCTCCACGAACTATGCCACACTGCCAAGAACTCACCCTCCATGTAAAATTCCATCTTGCAATGTTACCATCAACCAATCCACAAGCTTTTATTAAACAGCCACCACGTACCACACACTGGGGGACAGGGTTTGATTTTATTTTTTAACGGAGCAATCCCTCCTCTCGGCTTACATTCTGAACAGATCACAGACCTCAAGAAAGGGAAGGAGGAAGGGGAAGGGACAAACATTTATATGGCCCAAAAATGAACCAAAAAAGCCCCACCACAAACAGTATCGAACTGGGTCCTCATAACAACCCTGTGAGGTAGGGGCTCTTATTTACCCCACTTTACAGTTAAGGAAACTGAGGCATACAGAATTTTTGTGACGTGCCCAGGGTCACATGGCTAGTAAGCCTGTGAGGCTGGATTTGACCTCAGGCCTTCTTAATTCCACCAGCTGCTTCTCACTGAATGAGTATCATTAAAGTTTCCCACTGCTGTAAGTCTCTGGCATCTTGAGTGTCTCTTTTATCGCCCAATGTAAACGAAAGCTTCTGAAATAACCCAAGCCTTCGGTGTTTTTATGAAGATCAGAGCTTCCCTTTGGTGTTAGGCTAGTAGATGCCAGAAAGGAATGGGGTCTCTCTGTGCAGACTCCCTCATCATGCATAGCTCTGCCTCTCCAGCACTTACAAAGGCTGAGCCGACAGAAGGGAGGCGCATACATCTGCAGTTTTCTTCTGCTCCAGCCTGTTTCTTCCACATTGTTCTCCACACCTGAATGGAGAGCTTCACAATTGAACCTTTCCCCACTGCTAGGCAGGGTTTCCATCTCCTAGCTTCCTTCTCAGTGGGTGTGCCAAAGTCCAGGAGAGTTGCCATCTGTTAGAGGGGACAAAGGACTATTTTCAACCTGTCTCTAATCTTCAGTGGCTACTTATTATCTTTAGAATAAAACACTGACTCCTCAATCTGATATTGAAAGCTCTTTGTTTTCTGACCTTAACCTACCCTTTTCAGTCTAATTTTACTTTCTTCTCCTTTCTACATTCTAGCAACACTAGCTGTTTCCTGGATGTGCCACACCACCTCCCCTTATTCATATTTGGGAAGCTGTCCTCCCAAATTTAGAATCTGATACCTCTTCACCCTACCTTTCAGACTCATTTCCTTCAAGGTTTAGCTCAATCACAGCCTCTTTGGTTCAGCCTTCTCCCACAACTCTCCACCTCTGACCAGCCAACTGCAATAAGAGCCTCCTAACTGCTCTGCCAACCTCTCCTCTTGCCAACACAACTACCAAAGTCATTACTACAAATTACAGGAATGACCGGGTCTCTTCTCTGCTCAAAAGATCCCAGGGACTTCCTGATGACCTCCATGATCAAATGCAAACTCTTTTATTTGATACTGATTCTTCAGGCTCCAACCAAGCCTTCCCAGACTGGTCACACACGATTCCCTTTCACACACTCTCTGGTGTAATCAAACTGGTTTTCTCGTCATTCACTCTTCTGTCTTGTGTTCTTGCACGGCAGTCCCTCAAGCCTAGAATGCATTCCGTTCAACCTCTCAGAAAGCCTTTCTTTCAAACCTCAGCTCACACACCACCTCCTACACTCAATCTCTCCTGATCTCTCCCCTTCCTTATTTAATTACTTTGTGTTTGCTTTCTATAGAGATTGTAAGCATATATGGAGTCTCCTCCATAGAATGTAAGCTCCCCAAGAGCAGAGACTATTTCATTTGTGGTCCTTGCACACTCAGAGACATAAGAGGTGTTTAATAAATGCTGGGTGACTGCTTGATTGATGCTTGCCCCAACTGAGAAGCATTCTTTGTCTCTTCAAAATCTTCCTAGAGCATCCTTCTAGTCTCTCAGGTTCACAGGTTTGGCACTACCTGACTTCTCACTTTCACTCACCCCACATATCTAATCAGTTGCTAAATCTTAATTTGACCTCCTTAACATCTCTGGGACATACCCCCTTCTCTCCATTCATATGGCCACTGCCCTAGTTCTGGCCCTAATCATTTATGCCTGGTTTACTAGAGTAGCCTCCTTGACCCCCATTCTGACCCATACTTCAGTGGTCCCCAAAGTGGGTGATACCACCCCCTGTGGGTGGAATGATCCTGGGGACAGGTGTAGCCTTAGGTGCAACTATACAGTTAATCAGAGATTTCTTTCCTAGTGTGTAAGATTTTCAGGTTGGGGTGTCTAGGTGGTGCAAGGAATAAAGCACTGCCCTGGAGTCAGGAGGACCTGAGTCCGAATCAGCCTCAGACACTTAACACTTACTAGCCATGTGACCTTGGGCAAGTCACTTAACCCCAACTGCCCTGCCCGCCCTCCTCCAAAACAACAAAAGATTTCCAGGGGGGTGTTGAGTAATGTTTTTAAGGGGGTGATAAGCCAAGTAAGTGTGGGAACCTCTGCTCACCATTCCCACAGTGAAATTTCTTAAAATACAGGTCTGACTTTGTCATCATGTCCCTCCCTCTCAAGACCCCAACTCAATAAATTCTAGTGGTTCTCTGCTACCTCTAGGATCAAATATAAACTCCTCTCTTCAGCAGTAAAAGCACTTCAAAGTCCTGCCCGTTCTTACTTTTCCAATCTACTTAAACATTACTCCTCTCTGCCATTTCTACAGATACCCAGGGCCTATCATCCAACAGGGTTATTTAAGATTCCTAAGCAACAATTTTCACAAGGAGGACTCTTGCACCTTAGCCTCCTAACTCTTCAAGCCAGAAGTCAGGAAAACCAAATACAGTGATGAGAAAAAGTTATTTTCTTCCATTGATCCTGGACTGTATTTTAATATAACCCATTTCCAAGACTATAGGAGCTCCTCTGTTAATAGATAATGAAGAGACATTTATTGTTTGCCTGGTTGGGAGGATAAGATATATACGAACATGAAATATAACTAAGGCAATGAAAAAGGCAAAATGAATGGTATTGACAATAGTTACTACAGAAACCCAGGAGGGAGAGGTCACTTCCAATTGAAATGATCAAAGAAGCTCTACATAGCTGGGTTTTGAGCAGGGCCAAATTTGGACAGTTGAAGAGGATTTTAAATGGTAAAGTTATTTTTTAAAAAGTCTGCTTGGGACTGAGACAGAGAGTAAATGTAAGGAAACAGTATAACATAAGAAAGTAAGTTTGGACCATATTATGGAGGTTCCTCATAACATCACTGATTTGGAGCTGGAAGAGATCGTAAGAGGTCATTTAATCTAACCCAATTTATAGGTGAGGAAATAGAGATACAAAGGGATTTGGGTCATACAGGGAGTAAATAAACGGCAGAATCAGGAGATAAATTCGTGTTTTCTGACTGTAAATTCAGCACCCTTTCCACTCTATGTTTCCTCCTCAAATGCTGGGTTAAGGAGTTTGGACTGTGAATCCACTGAAAATGTTTAAGCAGGGGAATGGCATAAACAGGGCTAGGTTGTAGTTATACAATAGTAAATAGTAACACTATGGGGAGAGCAGGAGAGTTTAGAAGGATGAAGACTGAAACAGAAGAGTGTGACCAGAGGAAGGAGCCCCAAAATAATGGCCAATTCTTGGAGGAGAGGAAGAGTTTCTGATAATGATGGGAAAACAGGAAGTCTGCTCACTACCCTAGCCCCAATTACTCTAAAGATCCATTTTACAATCCTGACAAAAATTGCTTTTGAGATTGGTCCTCTTGTCTACACAGCTGAAGTATACACACACCAGCAAAGGTTAGAAATATTTAAGAACTCAACAACTCCCCTTATTTTGATTTATTTTTTTAAACCCAGGAGTAATCTGAATGACTTGCTGGTTAGGGTAAAGGGAAAGGATGTATTTGGAAATCAATGTGGAAAAAAAGCATCCATTACAAAGAGAGTAGTTGATATGGGAACCTGTTGGGTGGGGCCCACACACATTCAGTGCTTAGTAAACACCTTCTTTATAATTCTTTCAACTAGGGTAACAATTTCATCTGCTGGGGTCACCTCAGATCTGAAATGATATGGAGAGAAATGGGGAACAGGATAATTAAGTGACTAATAATTCACATAAATCACACTGATATAACTGTTTTAAAGTTTAAACACACCAATTTAATATTTTTTCCTCATAACATCTCCCTAGATGATGAGGATGATAATACTTGTAGTTCTGTTCACTTCACTTTGTATCAGTTCCTACAAGCTTTCCAGATTATTCTTGACTTTTCCATCGTTTCTTACAGCAAAATCATATTCCCTTGTATTCATGTAATAGCCAACATTTATGTAGCACTTTACAGAGCACTTTACAATTATTATCTCATTTTAGCCTTACAATAACCCTGGCATAGAAGTGGTGTTACTAAATCCATTTTACAGATGAGGAAACTGAGGCTGAGCAAGGTTAAGTGACTTGCCCAGGGTCACATAGTTCATGAATGTCTGAGGCTGGATTCCAACTCAGTTTTTTCGGATTCCAGCAGCACTCTATCCACCATCCCACCTACTTACATTGTTTATACAATGTAATGCTACATTATCTATATATTTATACACGTATATATATACCCTCATTTGGTCCTCACAACAACCCTCTGAGGTAACGTTATTATTATCCCCATCTTACAGATGAGGAAACTGAGGCATTGGGTTGAAAATTATTTGCCAAAGGTCACATAGGTAGAAGAGTCTGCGGTGTAATTCAAACCTCCAAATCCTGAATCTCCATGCAGAGTTCTGTCCACTAAGCCACACTACCCTTGTTTCCAGTAGTCATCAAGGAAAGTCCGGGACTACAAACCACATTCCTCTTTCTCGGTGGGAGAAAATGCACTGGATTTGGAGTGAGAGTCTAGCTGACTTTAGGTAACTAATTTAACCTCAGTAAGACGAATGGCTTGGACCAGGTGATCTTTGAAGTTTCTCCGGGAGAATGGGGGGAAACCCCTCCACAATGTCTATGAATTCTTAATCTGAATCTGGATGAAGTGACCCAAGTCGAGTCAAAGAGCATTTATGAAACTAAACTCTCACTTTCAAGAAGTCTTTCTTAAAGCGCCTCTTCCGCCCCCTCCCCGCCCCCTTTAATGCTAGCGCCTTCCCCCGGTTATCTCCAATTTATCCTGTTTAGATCTTGTTAGTACAGGGTTATTGGCATGCAGTCTTCCGCCTTACGACTGCAAGCTGCAGGAGGGCAAGGGGCTGTCTTTTGCTTTTCTTTGCATTCCCAGAGTTTAGCACTGAGATTTCTCTGCCCCAGGACCTGATCTGGAACATAACAGTCCCTTTAACAGCTCCTGGGACCCATCTTTGCTCCTCCAAACCTCTTCCCACCCAGACCAAGACTGAACTCGCGAGTCCTCCTCCCTCACCCCCTCCCCTCTCCTCCAGGATTTCTCCCTCACCCCACAGCAGAGAAATACTGGAAGGAAAGAGACTAGAGCGCTAGCAGGATCGATCACAGGCTACCGCGCAAGCGCGAATCTCCCTCCATTCAGTAGAGCGCCAGCTGGAGCGACCGCGGCCGCCACGCATGCGCAATGCTCCCCTCTCACCGACCTCCCCCCCCCCCCCCCGCCGTAGAGAAATAGTAGGAAAACGGTAGTTTAGGGTGAGAGTTCCCCCCACACCTTCCGTCGCAGGTAGGGCATCGAGAAGTCCAGGGTCCGAGTCCGTTTTGGGCAAGTGCCCGGCGCCTCCGGCACACGCACTCACCACTAAGCCTCGGGTCCTCCGGCCGGGAAGAGCCTGCGGAGCCGGCGCTCTTTCCCGCCACCGGACCAGATGGAACCATCCATTCACTGGAGGGGGAGAGGGGGCGGGGCCAGACTAGTCTATCGCGTCGGCAGAGTGGTATGACCCTTGGTCTGGGGTTGTGCCGGAGAGTTTGCTGTGGGTAAGCGGCCTGAAACTGACTCCTGAAACGGACTCAGTGCTCAGGGGACCCCCTACGGAGAGTGAAGTTTCCTAGAATTTATTTACCCTTGATTTTTTGAGTGATAGGGGTGGCGGGGCAGGTTGAGTCATCGGCTTAAATGGAAGCTGGTTGTGGCTCCGGATTGAAGTCCTAACTGGAGTCCTTGGGACCCAAGTTTTCTCGATTTGTAAAATGAGAGATTATACAAACTGTCATTAGGTGGCATAGCGGATAGTGCCCTGGAAGAACTGAATGCGAATCCTGCCTTGGGAGCTTACGTATTATATGTGACCCTCAGCAATCGCTTAACCTTTGGGTTTCTTATACCCTCACTCTTTCATCATCTCTCTCCTTACCTCCCATCCCTCAAGTCTTCAGTCCCAGTGACACTGGTCTCTTTGATGTTAAGAAACTCCCTTTCCTGACTCAGAATTTTCACTGACTATCCCTTAGGCATGGAATTCTCTCCCTTCTCCTCACAGCCGCCTGACTTGCCTGACTTCCCTGGCTTTCTTCGAGCCCCAGCTGAAATCCCACCTTCCTACCTAGAACCCCAACCTTTTTTAATTCTAGTGCTTTTCCTCTGCTTATTATGTCCATTTTTTTCTTGTGCATAGTTGTTCCCAACTATGTTGTTTTGTCCTTGAGAGGAGAGACTGTCTTTGCATTCCCGTTGCTCAGCACAGTTCCTGGAACATAATATTGCTTAATAAATGATTTTGACTGATTCACCCCAGGCCTCTGGGCAAATCACTTAACCTCTCTGGTGTGGAAAAAAACAAAACAAAACCCTGGTCTCTGTTCCTTGATTTGCTCTTCTGTAAAATGATTTTGGAGTCCACAGTCTCAGATGTAAATCTATAGATATGGCTGTGACTAGGCTCACAAAAAAAAAAGGATCAGTAACATATTTTTTAATGGATCTATCTCTGTTGAGTTTATTTTGAAAAATAATGAAAAGTAAGGTAGACTTTTTTTTAAGGCTTGAATTTTTGACTTTTAGGAAATAGTTTTCATGTATTGATAAGAACCCTGAATTTGAAGATAGGAGAGTTTGGGGTTCTAGCTTAGCCACTTGCCAGCTCTGTGACCTTGGATAATTCCATCTCTCTGAGACTCACTTTTTTCATCTGGAAAACAGGGATTATGACTCCAGGACTGTTGTGAAAATTTGTTTAAATAAATTGCATTAAGTCTTAGGGTATAAATGTCAGCCATAATTAAGACATTTGAGTAGAGGGGATGAGAGGTTGGTGTTGGAGTCAGGAGGCAAAAAAAGATCAGATTTATTGAAAGTATGGAGGGAAAGTAGAAAAGAGTTAGAGAAGTAAAAATGGGAAACCAAAGGGAGAGAAAGGTGCCGTTTAAAGGATGATTTGATATGACTCAGATCACAGGGGCTCTTCTAACTTGGATAGACTGAACTGCTAGAACAGTTGTTCCTCCTGCTTCCATTCCACTGACTGTCCCATCTCTTGACCAGGACCTAGGCTTTCTGTTTTGGGATATAGATGCAATTTGCCACATGTTGAAGGTGGAGGGTGTTGGAGATGTTGAAATTCCTATGACCAAAGTGGAGAGCTAGCCCTGGGATCCACCCACCCCCGTCCCAGAATGAAAACGCAACCCAGCCATTTTGTGTAGAGGGGTTTATGCTGCTTTACAAAAGAGCCCAAACCTGAGGAGTATGCCCTCATCCCAAGCAGCCAGCCTACCCACCAGGCAAGTAGCTCTGAGTTGGGGAGAATTCACTGTCTTCACGTATCATGTCTCTCTAGCTCTACATGGTCCAGCTACAACTTGGTCTGAAGCTTCTGTTCCATCCTCTACCTGGAATCCCTCTCATCAGCAAAGTCTCAGCCTCACCCCCATAGAGATGCTGAGCTTCTCCACCCCAAATTCCCTGCTAGACTAAATAGCTGTCTCCCCCCTGGTATGCACTGGTCCTTTGCCTCTCTGAAGCTGTCTCTTGCTTTTGGGAGCAGTCCCCACTACCCCTGTAGCTGGAAATCAAGGGTCACACACAGCTGGCAGTACAGTGAAGAGGGGAAATTTAGGGTGCCAGGTCTGCTTTTACCTTTTGCACACCCTGAGTGGGTTGTGGGGAGAGGCAGGAGAAGCACAGGGTGACACACAAACCCCTTTTCCTTCCCCCAACTTTCATGCCCCTAAACACAAGCAGATACATGGCCACACACATCCACATACATATGCACAAGCATGTAACCATGGCATGGTGGGGGGTGGTATCTGCACTAACCAGATCTCACACAGCAAAAAAACAAACACCTTGCCCCCACAAATAAATAAAAAAATAAAGAGGTACATGCCCCCCATTCCCCTGGGGACTGGCTTTCCCCCTGCCACCAAAACAAAACAGCCTTTGTCCACCTCAGTCCTACCGAGGCCCCTATAGGGCTTGGGTCTTTAGCTCAACAGGCTCCCCAGTGACCTCTGGTTGCCCCTCAGAGTCATTGGGCCTGATACCCTTGAGGATAGTTAGTCTCTCTGAGACACTCTTGATCCGGGGAAAGAGGAGGAAGTCATAGAGGAGGCCACCTAGAGTTCCCCCGATGAGCGGGCCTACCCAGTACACCTGTAAGTAGAGGAAAGGAGGTTTGAGCTAGGAAAGGGGAGGACAGGGCAGAAGAGAGGCCACTCTCTTGGTTCAACCCCCAACCCAACAGACATTCTGGAATGTAGGCAGTCTGGGATTAGGATGTGGAACTGGACATGACCTGAGTGGAACCCCTTTTTTTCCCTAGGTAGAACCTCTCCTTTCTCCTTCAAAACCCAACTTAAGATGCTTCAGCAGCCCTCTCAAATCGTCTCATTCTCTCTGGGGAGAGAAGAGGATAATATGAGCAAGCTGAGTTGTACCTGTTGTCTGACTTCATACTCAAGAGGTTGTGGGGGGGAGGGTAGAGGTGACTATAGTCACTTCTAGAGAAACTGAGGCCAGGGAGATCATCTTTCCTTTCCTGATGATTTTCCCACTTTTGGTAATTCTTTAAGCCATATCATCTCAGCACTATGTATGTTTGTAAATTCATATTTTCACATTATTTTTTGAAAATATCTATTTTTCAGGTTTGTGTGCATTACATTCCCAACAAAGCAATTAATCCTTTGACGATAAGGGTACATTTTCTTCATCTTTAGTTCTGTCTCTGTCATAGTATCTCAGCACACAATGGAACACATAATGATCTGAGAGGCAGCTTGAGTGAAAAGAGTGATGAGTTTATGGTCCAACCCTAAATTCATTTCCTTGACTTTGCCCTGTAATACTTGTATAACTTTGGGTATAGCATGTGTGTCCTCTCGGCTTTAGAAAACCTTGTTTTGCGATGAAGATTAGATTTGTACTATTTGCAAACAGACAGCCCCTCTCAGAGGCCCACTCAGGTGAGGTCCCTGGTGGGCAGCTAAGAGCTCCAGGTGGATCCCTGGGTCCCACCCACCTCTGTGTCCTTCCCTTGTCTGTCCCTCTCCCTTACCCAGTGGTTGCTGAAGTTCCTGGTGAGGATAGCTGGAGCAAAGGATCGAGCAGGGTTCATGCCTGCACCTGTATAATACATCTGCAAGAGACACGGCTGTAAAAGAAACCTCCACAATCTTCCCCCTCCCCACCTCTACCCCACCACCATGTCCCCAGTCTGAGGTGACTCAGTTTCCCTGTAGTTGGCAAAACAAAGGTGAGGTATGTGGGCAAGACAGCTGTTCTGAGGGAATCGATAGGTATGGGAGGCAGGTCAGTGGAGCCAGACCTGATGACTTGTAACCTGAAAGCAAGCATAGCTCCATTGCCCCTGTTTAATGGACCTCTACCTCAGATATAACTTGTAAGTTAGCTATAGAGACACCTGTTCCCTCCCTCTCTGCTGTTCCACCCCCAACAAAGGGAAAGAATTATCAGTATGTGGACTCTAGGAGATTTCAGAATTCAGAAAGTTCTTCTGGGGATTGGGAAAGGTTTCAGGGCCCTAGCACCCCTTGAGCATGGGGTTTCCCTCACCCCACCCACAGCTTACCCCAAACAGGTGCCCCAAGGTGAGAGAGACACCAATAGCTAATGCCACAGAACCCAAGCGTCCATTCCTCCTCTCATCAAACGTGGCAAAGATGCAGAGCACAAACTGAAGGGTCAAGAAGATCTCCACGATAGTGGCCTGACCCACGCTCACCCCAGGGTGGAGCTGGGCAGGGAGGGAGAAGAGAGGAGATCGGCTTTGAAGGGCGCAGCGGCACAGCCCCGCCCCCACCCACCCCGCCCCGCCCCTTCTTTGGCACCACCTTCACGATAGTTAGGCATCCTCCCAGGAAGATGGAGGCTAGGAACCAGTCGGATACTAGTATTCATGATTTTATTTTATCTTCAACAGTACTCCAGAGGGGATGTTTGAGTATAAGTATGCCCACTTATAGCTGAAGTCCAGAGATAGTAAATTCTCCAAAGCTAACAAGACCCCAGGTGTCTCGACTTTCGGGCCAAGGCCCTTAGCTGCTGGTGAAGACACACACCCTTTTCCCTCCGCAGCCCCTTCCTGACTCCCCAACTCTGATGCTCCTCTCCCCCTCTGCATCCCCGCTCCCCCAGCCAACATGGAGGAGTAGAGAGGTTCCCCTCCTGCTCCTTGTGGCCATTACCGTGTTGAGCGCCAGGTTCCCACGCACAGCTGGGGGGGTTACACTATACAGCACAGCAGCCCCAGCAACGGCCCCCAGCAACTGGGCTACAATGTAGCAGAGGGCTCGGAGCAGGGACATCTGGGAGCCCACCAGGAATGCGAAGGTGACGGCGGGATTGACGTGGGCTCCGCTGACGTGGCCTACTGCCTGCACCAGCGTGGCCAGGGCTAGTCCAAAGGCCACAGCCACCTGCAGGACGTGTACAGGCCCGGGTGCCCATCGCAGTGAGGCCCCCAGTCCAAAGAAGACATAAAAAAGGGTGGCAAAGAACTCGGCAAAAATGGCCCTCCAGAAGGAGGCTGAGCGGAGTTCCCACATTGCAAGGGGGGAGTGGGGGGAACAGGGGAGACGGACACAGTTCGTGGGTCCCTGCTACCCCCCTGGCCTGGCCCCACTGGACAGCTTCCTTTATAGAAGAGCTCTTAATCCGCGGGGAGGGGCAGACAAAAGGCTGCTGGTCCAGCCTCTTAACCCCATCACTGCTGAGGAGGGATGGGCCCACTGTCCACACCTTATAAAGCTGCTTCCCCTGCCTCCCCCCTCCCCCCTCCCATTTGAGAGAGGAACAGAATCAACAGAGAAGAGTTGGGAACTGGGGAGATTCTGGGAAGGGGAGGAAAGAGGGGAGCTTTGTGTCTTGCATTGAAGGTCCAGTGTGCTGAATTGGTGTCATAGATAGATGAACACTGCTAAATTCTGCTTGTGGTATGGAAGTCAGGCTCAGAGAAAGTCCTTGGGGTCAAAGGCAGTGTTCTTGGGGGCCTCAGGGCTACTCTGAGTCAGCCAGCTTCAGGAATTGGGGGTAGGAATTGGGGGATGGCAGGGAGGGTGTGTAAAGGAGTGAATTGCCCCATCCAAGAGGATTAGAGGTTCCACTGTTATTGGCTGGCCAGGCCTGGAATCTGTGAACCCTGCAGGCCTGGGACAGAATGCTTTTTGCTGTGTCTGGTCTTTCTCTGAGCCCTGGTCTCCCTCTGCCCCCTCCATTCCGAGCCCCAGCTTGGCCTCTAGCATCATGGGGTGCTTTTCAGGGGGAGGAAGTAGAACCAGGGCAGGGTTCTTCATGGAGGTGCTGGAGGGAGATGTTGGTAATTTTACCTTAAATCAGCACACACTTTTCTCTATCCTAACTCAAGATTTCAATAACACTAGGTAGAGGAGGAGCGGGACATGTTGGCAGCCTCCACCATTTCCACATCACGACAGGTTACGCAGACGACAAGCTTTTTCTGAGAGGCTCCTGATGAGAAGAAAAACTCGATGGAGAGACCAGCAAGAATGGCCCCTAGGGTGGGTCCCATCCAGTATGCCTGCCAGGAGGAGAGGAGAGGGGGTCAGGACCTGGTTGGGATTTGCACAATCATGCTGAACTGTGTGCTCCTTGAGGGCAGGCATGGTTTGGGCTTTTCCTTGCATCCCCACACTTAGTTGAGTGCTCAGCACAAGCATCCTTATAGGGAGGTCAGGACCCATCTCATCTAATCCGCTGTGGGGAAAGGGGGGAGTCAAGAATGATCCAGGAATGATACACAAGGGCTCTCGGGTAAGTCAGTACACTCAGACCCGAGGGGGAGTAGGGAATTCTCGGAGGAGGAGCTCATTAGAGACCGCAGAATCATTCTTTGAGATGAAAAGGACTATTTAGAAAAGGAAAAGAGTGTGAGTTTAGGCATTAGAGAGGGAAGGAGGGGGGAGAATAAACATTCATAGAGCACCTGCTATGGCGTCAGGAAGCGTGCGAGGGGTTTGGGAAATATCTGGTCCTCACAGCAGCCTTGTGAGGTAGACGCTGTTACTGTCCCTTGTACAGCTGAGAAAACTGAGGCCATCAGAGGTTGTATTGTTTGCCCAAGGTCAGCCAGCTAGGAAACGTCTGGGGCAACGTCTGGACTCCGGTCTTCCCGATTACCCAGCGCTCTATCCCCTGTATTACTAACAAGGGACTTGACTTATCGAGGCCTCATCTAGAAAATGGGGCAAATGGACCAGATGATATTTAAAGTCCCTGCCAGCTCTGAGACTATGATCCTGTGGTTCTATATGAAGCAGAGTGGCCCTGTGAAGGTCACACAACTCCTTGGACCTATCCAAGGGGCAGGAACCCCAAGCCTACTTTTGTACTCCCCGGCTCGGCTTTAAGCACCCATTCTCTTAGGGCTCACCCAGTGATCATCCCAGATCGCAGTCACCACAGCAGGCCCCAGGGACCTGGCAGGATTCATGCTGCCTCCAGAGAAAGTCCCCTGCACAAAACAAGTAACAGCAAGATGTAAGTCTCTGCCCCCAACCCATCTAAATTGTATCCCGCCATGACAGAGTGTTGGAGGGGCCTGGGGTGGATGTTGTCTGTTTTCTGGCCCCAAAGTAAAATGGGTAAATTTGTACTTTGGGTGACATCAGCCTCTCCCTTTTTATTTCCTGTCAAGTATTAGAAAGAACCCTAGAGTTTGATCACTGAAGCCTGAAGCCACTCCTCATGTCAGCCTCTCTGCTCAGCTATATGGTCTCCTTTTCAAAAGGTATCAGATAATCATCAAGCTTGGCCTTAGAAAGTAATAGGAAAAAAGGAACAAAGAAAAAGCCTCAAAAATCTTTCCTCCTGTCTTTGTTGAGGAAGAGGACCAGGTGTGTGTAATATTGCATGTACTGCCAGACATGGTTGAGATGTTGACTGGTTTTTCTGAAATGCTCTTTTTTGTCCTTTTAAGTCTGTTACAAGGGATGGCTTACTGGAAGGGGGGGGCGGTGTGGAATGAGGGTGATATAGATCAATAAAACAATAGATCAAATAAAAATAACATCTAAAAAACATCAGAGCGGCAGACTCAAAAGCTCACACAGATGTTCACTTGAGATTAGTGCATATATTTGCATATTATTTGCATTTTTTTATTTTCAAGGTTAACTCAATCTATTAAGAACAAAACCAACTTTTTCTCACATTGAGTTGTGGTCAGACTTCTCTAAAGGTCCTAAAGGTAGGAGGGAGGAGGATGGAGGGGATCCTCTTACCACAGCCAGCGTCCCTGCTGTCACTGAAAAGCCCACAGCCAGACTGGCCAGCCCACCTGTCTCTCTCTGTTGCTGCTGGTCAGTAACAGCAAATACAGTAAGAATTAGGTGGAAGGTTGAGAAAAATTCCATACCCAGGGCTTGGCCCGTATGACCTCCACTGCTTACCTGGAGGAGACCAAGAATGCTTAGGGTTAGGAGACTGGAACGTGTGTGTGTGTGTGTGTGTGTGTGTGTGTGTGTGAGAGAGAGAGAGAGAGAGAGAGAGAGAGAGAGAGAGAGAGAGAGAGAAAAAGAGAGAGAGAAAAAGAGAGAGAGAGTGTGTAGCTTCTTAATTCTTCCAAATCTTGTGCTCTAAGGAGCCCTGAGGAGAGGACCTGAAGCTAATTTCTCAAAGACGGTGACTCCATAAATGATTCATTTAATAAATATTCATTTGCATATTAACATACTTTTTAACAGCTATAAAAGGGATTTTTTCTTATTTCTTTCTTTTTCCTTTTCCCCAAACAGGTCTCTCAGGTCCTACCCATCCCTTCTACCCTGCTTATTACTAGCTAATGGGGAATGGGGCAAGGAAGAGACTGCTACTCACCCTGGTTACAAACTGAGCTACAGAGGTCTGGGGCAGTACCAGGTAGAAAATGGAAGAGGCCAGAATGGCACCTGTGCTTTGTGCCAGGATGAACGCAGCTCCCTGAAATAGATCAAGCCAGCGGGCACAAAGCAGTGCCAAGGTCAGAGCTGGGTTGGTTTGGGCTCCACTGACCTCCCCCAAAACCTGCACCAAGGCCACTACTACCAACCCTCCTGCAAGGGCTGGCTGTAGGGGATCTGGGGTCATGCCTGGAACAAAGCCCCTCCTAGGGCAAGAGGCCCCAAGTACCACCCCTACAAAGATCAAGGTGCCCAGGCCCTCTGCCAACACTGCCTTCCAGAACTGCTGGCTCCTCAGGTCCTGGGAAAGAGAGGGTTAGAGGCTCAGTATACAACTGGTGCCTTATAGTAGATGAGCAGAGAAAGTAATACCATGATGCTGGACCCAGACTTAGAAATGGAGACCAGATGTTTGGGCTCTCTAAAGCAAGCCTTTTTTGTTTGTCAGTCTAGTGAACTGAGTGGACCCCTACCCAGAATAATGTTTTTAAATATATAAAATAAAATACACAGAATTACAAAGGAAACCAACTATATTAAAATATAGTTATCAAAAATTTAAAACTACAAGTTTACAGACCCCAGGTTAAGAACCTTTGCTCTATGAGAAGGATAGAATCACAATGAAAAGGCTGTAAGTCCTGTCTCTCTCCCTTCACATTTATTTCACCCCTCCCACACATTCATCTTACCTCCCAGATGACCATTCTGCCCTTATAATCTGGGGTCTCTTTTGATCTCTCCTCTCCAGATCAGAATATCATCTTTTAGGTCTAGATGGACTAGGGAATCAATGGATTGGTGAAGCTGGAAGCCAAGCAGTTCAGATACAACAGTCAAAGGGAGAAGAGTAGACAAGTCTGAGCTATGCATCTCCTCGACGCTAATTTATCCTCTTTCCTTTAGCCAATGGAAAGCAGTGCCTCATTCTCCCCTTCATTATCACCTCCTAGCCCTCTCCACTTGCCCCTGACTTCAATTTTCTTATTCCCCACGGAAACTATTGCTCCTTTCTCCACAAATCTTACCCCTTCCCTCCTCCTTAGCCCTCCCAGCCCCAGACTCTCCTGGGTGAGTTTGAGGTAGGGTCTTCAGGGGAGAAATGGAAAGGGAATTCTACCTCATCCTCTCTTTCCCTTTTCCGAGACCAATTATTTGGTGATTTAATTCAATGAACCTTTTTATTAAATGCAACAAACTTTTATTATGAGCAAGGCTTCTGGTTTCTAGTAACTCGGAGACTTTGGAAACGGGGACAAAGTCATCCTCTCACTCCTCAGTCTCCTCTCTGGGTTTGCATTTCAGGAGAAAAGATCTCAGCCCAAAGAGCAGAAAAAAGAAGTCAAGTTATATTCCCAGTGTCCTACAATCTAAGGCCCTGGAAAGGAATGTGTAGACTATAGGTCTTGGGGAGGGGGGCCCTTCCATTCTCACCCATTGAGCAACCTGGATGTCAGGTGGTCCCAGGGCCATGCTGGTGACTGAACTAGCCACCTGCATCTAAAAGTGAAAAATTTTAAAAAGCCATAGACAAGTATATGGTGGCCTACAAAGGACTCCAAAGTAATTTCTTTTCTATCCCATAAAAGACTGAAGAACCATTGCAGAAGTAGGGAATAGTGTGTGTTTGTGTGAACTCCCCAATGCCCAACTCTATATGCATAACACTTCAAAGTTTTCAAAGAACTTTATTTGATTAGGTAGGTTGTACAGGTATTATCATCCCTTTTTTTTGGTTTTGTTTTGTTGTATGCAGTCAGGATCACACAGCTAGTGTCTGAGGCCAGATTTGAACTCAGGTTCTCTTGACTTCAGGGCAGGTGCTCTGTCCACTGCACCACCTAAATGCCCCGTTGTTCCTTTTTTGTGGTTAAGAATACTGAGGTTCAGGAAGGTAAGGGTGACTGTATTAAGTGGAAGAGGCAAGATCTGAACCCAGATCTTGTGATTCCATGATTCAGTTATCTTCCCTAGCAGACTTTAAGTGAGTCATACTGATACTGTCATGGCAAGGCTGCTGGACTTGAAGTCCAAGGACCTGAGTTCGGATTCTGTTTCTGTCACTTCAGAGATGTCACTTCAGATTGGGCGTCTCTGGCCATTGGTTCCTTCATCTCTAAGACAAGAGGATTAAACAAAATGCTTTCTAAAAACTCCTTTAAAAACTTCTAATAGGCTATTCATTTGTGTTTTAGGAGTTAGTATGGGGGTATAAGTATGTGAGAGTGAATGTGTAAGTTGTTCAGACTCTATCTTCTGAGCTGATAAAAAAACTATCAAGATTGCTTGATAAGGTGGTTCCAGATATTCCCCAAAGTACAAGTTATCCCACCTTATGCAAGTGACCCCACTGGCTTAAAAAAGTAGGATGGTCTATCTGAGGCTGCTGCCTCTAATGACCCAGTTTACAGCAAGGAAGACGGTCTACATCCTTCAGAGAAGTTAGAGATGGGAAGGATAAGAGCCAGTGGGATATTGCTCTTGAGCGTAGGGACGGTCTGCTCATACCAGGTTCCCTCCCCTGGGATCTGCAGCTCAGCTCTGGGCCCGTGGGATGCCTACTCAGCATAGCAACATAACCCCATTGTGTGAATGGCTTTAGTGGGACAATGGCTCCAATTTAGTATCTGTCCAACCAGGATCAACCCCGGCCTTCCTAGTAACTCCGGGTCACCTCCTTTCTCTTTTCCCTTTCTCTGATGATGCTTTGCTGACTGCTGGCAAAGTCCAGAACAATCTCCAGGCTACATGTTGTGAGAGAACAACTCGGCCTGGAAGGGAACAACATTTACAGATGTTCCCCCAGCTTTTGCTACCCTGAGTTTTTATATCTCTTGTCTCTCCCAGTGCCCCAGATTTGTTTGGGGAAGTTTGAGTGCTGTTTCTCTCTCTCTAGGGTAGTCCTTCACGCTACGCCCCCACTTTTAATTCCCCACAGCTTAAAGTGCTATTTGCTGTACTACCAGCACCAAATGTTTAAATGTTTTTCTTATATACAGAGAACTATGATGGGCATCGCGTGGAAATTCCACCTACCCGTTAGGACCTCATAATCTAGTAGTGGGATATTCTGGACCAGACCCTACTCAGGCTGGTCCAGTGTTTTAGACTCATGATTGTGAGGAATATTCAGCAAGGGCACAGCATTAGTACATAGTAGATGTTCATGATAGACAGACACAGCTATCTACATTTGCCTCAAGTGACATATTCAATCAGAAGGGTATGGTGGACATGTTGACTTGCATGATGATGGAAAGCCTGTCAAGTCAGAGGAGTGTCCACCTCTTTGTGTGCTGAGCTGTTAGAGATAGACAGCCAGGAAGCTACACCAAGGGTTCAGACCCAATTGGTTCAAAACCAATTAAGCAAGAAGGAGAATTTCGTTGACTCCTCAGGTGAAAACTAGCTTAGCCTATGTAGATGTTGCTTCTATCATATCCCACCCTTTGGGGGCAAGAGGTTAAAATTCTTCTAGGGAATTTTCCATCATGTAAATGGCCATAGGGCCATTACTAATCAACCCTGATCTGGGGGATGTGGGAAGCCTGACATAGGCAGCATTGACAGAGCTGCTTAGTGTAGGTAAAAGAATAATCAAACCAGAAAGATAGCAAAAAAGACAATAAGCAATGCAGTGACCTCCTGACGGGGCACAGTACGGAGCTGACCAAACATGGAAGAGAACAAAGACCAGAAATCTTAGGCTTTGCCTCCCTCTTTTGGGGTCTGAGTAGTAAATTGGTGAAGTTAGTAGCAACATCACCAGGGATGCCTAATACTCAGAACTACCAATAACAAGAATACATTTTTGGCCTGTTTTGAGGATTTATAATTGATAACACTTCAGGCATAGTCACCAGTTCCCATCACAGGTAAGGGACCGGAGGCAGTGAGGAAATCATGATCTTCTGTCCCAGGGCAAAGTTTGATACTGCCACTCATCCTTCTACTCAGATAAATGTTCTCAAGCCCACCAGCCAAAGGGGAGTACAATGACAGGGAAACACAGGAGGGTGAAACAATGATAATAAAAACAACAGTTAAGATTATTGGGTTTGGGGCAGCTAGGTGGCATGATAGATAGACTGCCGGTCCTGGAGTCTTCCTGACTCATCTTCCTGAGTTCAAATCTGGTCTCAGACACTTAACTAGCTGTGTGACCCTGGGCAAGTCACTTAACCCTGTTTGCCTCAGTTTCCTCATCTGTAAAATGATCTGGAGAAGGAAATGGCAAACCACTCCAAGAAAACCCCAAATGGAGTCATGAAGAGTCGGATATGACTGAAAAAAAAATGACTAAACAAGAAGAAACTAGCATTTGTACAGCACCTTCAGATTTATAGAGAACTTACAAATCTCTCATTCCCTTCTCACACCAAGCTTGAGAGGTAGGGGTCAGTTTTACCTTCATTTTGTGGATAAGGAAGCTGAGGCTGACAGAGGTTAAGTGACTTGCCTACAGTCTCAGAGCCAGTGTCTCTGAGGCTGGATTTGAACTCAGTGTCCTCATTGAACTCAGTTATGCAGAGACTGATTTGCTGCTTCTGTCTTTAGAAAGGAAGCCACCGGACAAACAGGACAACATTGAAAGCCTCAAGTTGTACTTATCATAGACTTAAAAATAAGTGTAAGTGAAGTGTACGTAATAGAGACCTGCATTTCATGTATGATCTTTTTCTGTTTTATTCCATATAAGGACATAGACATTTGATTGGGTGTTTGTTAACTTCAGAATAAAAACAAATTTAAAAAAGAAAACAGAAAACATCACACTTCTAAACAATTCTCCCCGTTGGTCCCCTAAGCCCTTTCAGAGGAGTTTTCAAAAACACCCTGGGGAGAGAAGACCTGTCATGAGAGGGGCACTGGAGCAGTTTCTCTGGGGTCTGCGGAGCTCTCTGAGGGGGTGGGGATCTCAAGACTCAGGTGATTCCCCTCAGGGGACAGAATAAGGAAGGACTGGGAAGAGTCAACTGGATTTGTGTCTGAAAGGAGTCTGTGAGAACTTCAGGTTAGAATGGAGATGTGAAAGGTTGCAGAGAGGCCTAGCTCTTCCAGATGTACTCCAGAAGAGAACTAGAAAGGACACTAGACTAAATAATCAGAAATCCAAAGATGAACATCAGGATGCACCTTTGCCCAGCCCAGAACTACATAAAAACACAATCAGGAGCACTGGCACTGGAGAGGTCTTACCAGCCAACAGGAGCTCAGCGGACCTGAAGCCTGAAGGAATGCTCTGACTAGGGACATCGGACAGGTGGTAGAGAACCATAATGCCTTGATCCTGGGGGGCTGGAGACCCACAGTAATCTGCTTGGGGATGCCCAAGTGAGATTAAGACCTTAGTACCCTGATGGGGTAGACCCCAAGGAGTGGGAAGACCTAACTTTTCTAAAACCATAAACAATTACTGGAAAAAATGTGCAATCCTCTTTTCCATTCTACTAGGTATCTGGAAATGTTCATTTTATTTGATATTAAGTTAAGGATGGAAAGAGGCGGCTAGGTGGCACAGTGAATAGAGCACCGGCCCTGGAGTCAGGAGGACCTGACTTCAAATCTGGCCTCTGACACTTAACACAAAAACTAGCCATGTGACCTTGGGCAAGTCGCTTAACTCCAACTGCCCTCCAAAAAGCAAAAAAAAAAAAAAAAAAAAAAAAAAAAAGGATGGAAAAACAAAAGCCAACAACAAAACCAAGGAACCCTCCTTCAGTTAGTTAGTCAAATAGCATTTATTAATTACCTACTGTATGCCAGGCCCTGTGCTATGGGCAAGACATCTTTGTCCTCTTTGTCACAGGTCCTCAACCCTTTTTGTGTCATGGACACCTTTGACAACCTGGTGAAACTTATGGATGTCTTCTCAGAAAAATGTTTTTAAATGTGTAAAATAAAACACAAAGGGAAACAATCATATTAAAATATAGCTTTCAAAATATTAAAAAAAAACTTATAAACTCCTAGTCAAGAATCCCTGCTCTGTCTGAAGTAGCTACTGGACTAATCCCATTAGATCAGTGGGGGCCTGTTTTCTGTCCTGGTAAAAGGATGCTCAAATAGGATAGAGCACTAGTTCAGGCAGAGCTGGTCCCCCTCATTGCCATCAGATGGATGCCTTTGTTCTCGTGGTACTGGGAAATCTATTAAGTGTGAAGGGTACAGATACTGGACTTTTTATGTTTCAGGTGACCAAAAAGCCCATCAATAGCTCAAGCCTTAGCCTCTTGGGCCAATCAAGTCTTAAGGACAAATTTCTTTCCTTAAAAGTATAGTATGTGACTAATATGCCGATATATTTTGCATGTTTGAACATGTCTAACCTATCTCAAATTGTTTACCTTCTCAGAGAGGAAGTAATGGGAGGAGGGAGAAAATATGGAACTCAAAATTTTAAAAAATAAATGTTAAAAATTGTCTTTACATGTAATTGAGGGAAATTTTCATATACATACACACATACATACATACATATATATACACATATATATATACACATATATGCATATATATATATTTCAAAGTGTAACATGTATGCTCTGATCCTTTCTCTCAGAGCTGACCTGCTAACCTTCTCCTTTAAGGTTCTAGGGTACCCTAAGGAGTTAGGGTGTCTCTTTTCTATCACCATGAGCTCAAGCTCCCACCAGCTGTGTTCCCCCTCATAACCACTCAACATCAATTGACTTTTACAAAGAGATATTTACTTCTAAAGTATAACAAGAACATAATACAAATATTTTCTGCATGACCTCAGTTTCTGGGGACATAGGCTCAAAATAGTTCCATTCCTATCTGGCATCAGTCTCACCAAGTTCATGTCCAAATGTGATACAATTGAGTCTTTGTGTTGGGCTAGGGTCCTAAAGGCTTCTCCTTGCTCTTCCAGGCATTGGAAGCTATGCTGGCTGCAAAACCCAGACTGAATTCCAGTTCCTAGATTCTTGTGACATTCTCTAGACCTTTAAAACTTCCAATGCTCTATTCCCTTCACATAAAAGCAGAAAGGAACAAGCTAAAAGGACAAAAATCAAGGCCTGTTCCTTGGGACCATGTGTTCTCAGAGGAGATAAGGCCCTAAGTCTGGTCTCTCACTGGACAGACAGCCTGAGTGAAAGACTTACTGAGCTCCTAGATACTCAGATGAAACAAAGGGCACTGGATAGGCTTTTTTTTTTAATGCTTTGGAGCCAATCAAAGAGCCTCTCCCCCACCAAGTGGTTAGCAACCAGAATCAGTTAAAGACTGCATTTACAGGCTCCTGACTTTCCAAGGCACTCACCTAACACATCATCATGATTCTCCCAGAATGAAACTCTCCATTGTCTTCCATTCAGAGAGGCTGGCTGTATCAGCCAAGCAAACTGATGGGGCCTGTGAATGTATCAGATGCTGATGACAAAGGGAAAGACAAGCTTATATGGCAGGGACCCTAATAGATGGCCTTCTTACCATGCTCTTGTACCCCTTTGTGCCTGTCCAGTCTGGAAGAGCAGTTGGATGACCAAAATCCAACATCTCTCCAACTTTGTTCCAACAAAACACCCTTTGGAGCCTGAGCAATAAAATTCAGCCCATACTGCTGTTTAAGATGACCATATGCAGGGATGTAGAGGAATCCACTCTCTCACATCTACATTCCAGCAAAGACCTGAAGAGGATTCCAGACGAAACAATAATAAAAGGAGGAAAAATATAGAAATGAGTGAGAACATGCAATCCAGAACAGAAAAAAAAAGATTCCCTGAAGCTAACAGTGACTAGGAAAAGAGTCCCAACAAGGAAACCGCGTCAAACTCTGGCAAATGGATGTTAAGACTGAGAACTTGGGGATGGGAGTCAAATGAAGGAAAAGATGATTAAATAGGAAAAAAGAGAGAGAGAACAAGTACAATGAAGAAATAGGTGAGGAGACACATGGAGAGGGGCAGGTAAATGTCTAAAGAAGTCCTGATGGTGGTGAGCAGGCCTTGATGAACTAGTGGGTGTACTCAAGACTGCCTGAGGCTCCTGAGGGCTTCCTGGGGCTCTGTGCCTTGGGGAGAAGGCAAGCCTAGGCATAAGCAGCTTAGGTCCAAGCCCCTCATGTAGAACATGGAGGCTGTTCTACAGGGTGACTGTGACCAACCCTACTTGCAAGTTACTACCCTACCAGACAGCCAGAGCCCACAGCAGCCTTGACATCTGGGGACCTGAAGGAAATGGTTAAAGCACTGAAAAAGAAAATTGAATCTGAAAAAGAGAAGTACATCTTCCCAGTAGTGGGCCAAAACATTAATTTAGGCAGGCAAAATCCTCAACAATGATCTTGCTCTCAAGGAAACAAAGTTGAAGAGAAGAACTTGGGGGGAGGTGGGATGGTTACAGTGACAAATTCCAAAGCAGCAGCCACTTCAGCCCTATCACCAGCTTCAGCTCCATAATCAAACCCTGCTACTAACCCCTGAAATTACTTCATCTGTGGCAGTAGCTAAGTTCAAGCCCCCACCACTTCCCCTGCCTTGGGCTGAGCTCAGGAACTTGTACCTACTGGGTCTCCCAAGGAAGAAAAAACAGTGTGAAAGTCAGCGAAGAAGGATTCCTAGGCTTTGGGGCATATCATGGGTCTCTCTGGCAGTTTGTTGAAGCCTGTAGACCTCTTTTCCAAACAATATTTTAAAATATATATAAAATAAAACACATAGGTGTACAAAGGAAACTAATGATATTGAAATACAGTTACCAAAATTAAAAAAAAAAGTTCTTGTATCTCTAGGTTAAGAATCCCTGCTGAAGAGGCACATATTGGCATCAGTCTGACATCATCTGATCAACTTTATGGTCAGTCAGTCAGTACGTCAACCAGCATTTATTAAGTGCCTACTACATGCCATACTACTGTGCTGAATGTTCAGGATACAAAGAAAGGTAAATAGTTATGTTCACAAGGAACTCAGTCTAATGGGAAAAGATCACATACAAACAGCTGTATAGACGAGCTATATAAGGGGATAAATTGGGGGCAATCTCAGAAGGAAAGGATGAAGATCAAGGGGGGCTGGGAAAGACTTCTTGTAAAAGGTAGGATTTCAGCTAACACTGGAAGGAAGGTAGAGGAGCCAGGAGGCAGAGGTGAGGAGAGTGTTCTAGACATATGTGGAGCCAGTGAAAACTTTAGGAGATGGGAGTACACAGAGCCCCGATTTAGTGGAAACCATTAGATTAGGAGCTCCTTGAAGGTGGAGACTGCTTTTTGCCTTTCTTTGTATATCCAGCACATTGTAGGTGTTTAATAAATATTTATTGTCTCTGACTCTGACAATCATACTTCGCACTTCTAAATAGTGAGCAGGTAGAGCAGCTAGATGTCTCCCCAGATAGAGTGCTGAGCCTGGAGACAGGAAAACCTGGGCTCTGATTTGGCCTCAGATGCTTATCAGCTGGATGACCCTGGGCAAGTCATTTAACCTCTGTTTGTCTTAATTCACTGAAAAA
The DNA here is from genome assembly GCA_028646575.1 of Pseudocheirus occidentalis. NCBI lineage: Eukaryota > Metazoa > Chordata > Mammalia > Diprotodontia > Pseudocheiridae > Pseudocheirus > Pseudocheirus occidentalis. Next base: position 211,290,544 of record CM053597.1, on the reverse strand, counting down.
GGAAATGGTGAACCACTTCATTATCTTTGACAAGAAAATCCCATAAACAGTATGGTGTATGACAAGGGTGGGGAACCTGTGGCCTTGAGGCCACAAGTGGCCAGCCACATCCTCTTAATAAAAAGATTTGTTCTGTAAAACTTGGACTCAGTCAAAAGACTGTACCCAAGGACCTAAAGGGCCACATGTGGTCTGAAGGCCTAGGCTCCCCACCCCTTGTCTATGGGGTCACAAAGAGTTGGACACGACTGAACAATAACAGCATATAATAAGGATATTTCCACATCCTGGCCAGCTAACATTGCTTTGCCTATGCAGATATACTAACAACTCACCTTGAAAATTTATTGCTTATATGACAAACTCAACAACCTGAAACACTGAGAACCTGCTAGTGAGTCAGGAAAAGAGGTGGGGGATGGGAGAGGCTTTTGAGCAGTCAAAATAGGCTGTTGTAATTTCCATAGGGTTTATGTACTTTATTCATTGGAAAGTTGCTTCATCTGTCACTAATAATACTTTTGCTTATTTGAGATGCAGTTTTTTTATGATTCTTTTTTTTTTTTTTTGCTTTTTTTTTTGGAGGGCAGTTGGGGTTAAGTGACTTGCCCAAGGTCACATGGTTATTTTTTTTTGTGTTAAGTGTCTGAGGCCGGATTTGAACTCGGGTACTCCTGACTCCAGGGCCAGTGTTCTATTCACTGCGCCACCTAGCCGCCCCTTGAGATGCAGTTTTAACCACCTTGGTGTTGTGTGTGTATATGTGTGTGTGTATGTAAGTAATTTATGTATATATTTTCAGTCTTGAACAGATTAGAAAGGAAGGAAAGGTGGTAGGAAACCTAATAACAGCATAACGTGACAACAAAGGAAAACATACATATAGTATAAGAAGCTGATGAAAGAAATGAAAAAGCACTTTTGTATGGAGATAAATTACCTTATATATTTTAGAAATGTTCCTGTTATTATCCTTATATTATTGGCAGCATACTATAGTCACTGATGTTCACCTTGATTAATTATCCTGACTCATGAAGAAAAGTTCAATTCTATTCTGTCCAATAAACCAAGGAGGCAAGCAATATATTTGTAGAATTCCATAAAATTTTTAAAGATTGGTACTTGAAGTGGTAAACTTTAATTATGCAGAAAATTTGAATGTTTGAAATATTTCCATTTTCTTAAGGCTGTATAAATCTAATCCAATCTGATAAACATTTATTGAGCATGTGCTCTGCTAAATTTTGGGTATAAAAATGAATAAAAAGATAACCCCTACCCTCAAGGAGCTTACAATCTAATAGGGGTAGGAAGAAGCAGGAAAACAAGTATGAGGTACAGAAACCAGGACCCAACACAGGGGCATCTTGCTCATTAAAGAAAATGCAAAGTGGAGTGAGCCAAAAGGTCCAGCTTCTACCCTCTATAGAAGACGGCATCGGGAGGAGTTTGGTACTGTCCTCTACAGTCCTCCAGTCAGAGGGGAGAAGAAGCTGAGGGATGTGGAGACACCAGTTTGGCAGCAAGAATGACCAGAAAAAAAGGAAGAAACAGACTTAAAAAAGGAAGAAATCAAAACAAAGGAAATAATCATGAAAAGAACAAATAACTTAGAAAAGATGAAAAACCTTACCCAAATAATGAAGCCCTGCTTTTCAAAAATTACCTGAAACATAATGCATTTTGTTCTAGACACTGTGTGAATCTTTACAGTTCAGGTGTATTTCTTGTAAAAACATATTGTTTGATTCTGGTTTTTTTTTTAATCCTTTGCTGCCCTCCTGCATTTTGGAGGTAAATTCATTCCATTCAAGTTTAGGATGGTTATTGTTAAGTGTATATCTTCCCTACCATCGTGTCCTTTTATATGTCTTTCTTCGTCTCACCCCTTTTATAAAGAAGAAGAGAATGGAGAAAAAGAAAGGATCTATAGCAACACTAGTAGTCTATAATTGAAGTAGTCTGGCAGGTGGCGAAGTAGATGGGGCAGTGAACCTGCAATCAGTAAGATCTGAGATCAGATCTGGCCTCAGATACTGTGTAGCTGTGTAGCCCTGGACAAGTCACAGAGGTTTGCCTCAATTTCCTCAACTGTTAAATGGGGACAATAATAGTCCCTATCTGGCAGGGCTGTTGTAAAGATCATATGAGATAATATTTGTAAAGCATTTAGCACAGTAGGCTGGCACATAGTAGGTTCTATATAAATGGTTATTCTCTCCCCTTACCCCTTTTCTCTTCATTAAATTAAATCTACAATATCTAGTTCTTATACTTTTTTCTCTATTTTAATACTTATTTTATTATCAGTCCTCCAAAGCTTATCTTTATTTTGTTTGTGACTGTTCTTTCCCTGATCTGGAGGAAAATCTAGCAAAGCAGACAGAGAAGGAGTAGTCAGGTAGGAGGTAAACAAGGAGAGAATGGTGTCCCAAAAATCTAAAGAGAAGAGAATTATCAAGGAGGAACGAGTGATCCACAGTGTCAAAGGCTGCAGAAAGGGTAAAGATAACAAGGCACTGGATTTGTAAACCAAGAGATCATAGGTAACTTTGGAGAAAGCAGTTTCAGTGGAATGATAAGGTGAGAAGCCAGACTGTAAGGAGTTAAGGAGAGAGTGAGAGGAGAGAAAGTGGAGGCAACTATTACAGATGGTCTTTTCAAGGAGTTTAGCTACAAAAGGCAGAAGAGATCTAGGAATAATAGTTAGAGGGGATGGAAGGATCAAGTGAGGGTTTTTTCAGGATGGAGAAGACATGGGCATGTTTGTGGGCAGTAGGAAAGGAGCTGAGAGAGAGAGAGAGAGAGAGAGAGAGAGAGAGAGAGAGAGAGAGATCAAAAATAAATAAAAGAGTAGGGATGAAAGAGGAGACAATCTGTTGGAGGAGACTAGATGGAATGGGATTAACCTTGGTAAGGAGTAAGGACACTTCATCATATGAGACAGGTGAAGGAAAAAATTACAGAAGGTACCTGAATGATAGCAGTTGGAGGAAGAGGGGAAAAGAGGGAGCTCACAGCAAATGACTTCAATATTTTTGTAAAATATGAAGCAAGGCACTCAAATGAGAGAGGAGGGGGAGGAAGAGCCATGGGAGGTTTGAGGAGGGATGAAAAGGTTTGGAAGAACCACTGAGGAGAGTGAGACAGTGAACTGATAAGGGAGGTACAGTAGAATTGCAGTGAGGGTCCAGTTGAGATTATTAAACACGAATCTGTAGTGGACCTATTAGAAACATACTTAGTCTAGGAATAAACCATACTTGTTGGAAAGCCAGGAAGGTTTTTGTTACCTTTGTTACATTTATTCTTTCTGAATAAATGGGTAGCCTCTCCAAAAGACTCCAGAGAATCAGACAAATGCAAGCCCTTTTATGCTGCTTTTATTAGAATTTCCTGCCTTCAGAACTGGGATTGGTTCCAGCTCTTCTGGCTTATAATCTTTCTGGCTGCCCACTACACATTTACTCCTTTAGATGTTCCCTCCTTCTGAACATGATTTAACATGGGTTCCATGTCTGAATAATGAAGCTTTAATTCTATGCAGGCTGTGTCAATGTTTTTATAGAACTTGTGGCAACCAAACTGCTAGCATTTCTCACAGACCCAAACAGAATAGATGCATGGATCCTCTCTACCTTCATACATGTGCATGCACATGTGTATGAACATTGATGCAAAAATATCAAATACAACATTAGCAAAGAGGCTACCACGACATATTAAAAAGATTATATCCAAGTTAGATTTGTACCAAGAATCCCGGGTTAGTTCAATATTATTAGGAAAATGATGGATATAAAAGAAGATATAATAAAACAATACAAATTGAACGATTATGTCAATGGATGCAGAAAAGGCTTTTGACAAAATAAAAATATCCCTTTTTGTAAAAACACTAAAAAGCATAGGAATAAATGGACTAGGGGCGGCTAGGTGGCGCAGTGAGTAGAGCACCAGCCCTGGAGTCAGGAGTACCTGAGTTCAAATCCGGCCTCAAACACTTAACACAAAAGCTAACTGTGTGGCCTTGGGCAAGTCACTTAACCCCAACTGCCCTCCAAAAAAAAAAAAAGGAAAAAAAAAGGAATAAATGGACTAGTTTTTAATAAGTCATAGACACAGGTTTCCAGTGGCTAGCTACACTATTAGTATGTATTGTGATTTTAGCCCCACTAAATCTCTCGTTCTTTTTTATAAGAATTTTTTCTTGGTTTTTTAATCAAAATGATTTTTATTTTCTGTAACCACTGCCCGTGCATTATGGCCTCTCATCTGTCTGAATGTTCCCCAGTGGCTAGTATATCTTCTTTGTACATGGCATAACTTAATAAATGTATGCTGACTGGTCATCCCTTGGTTTAGATTCATAATCTAGCCACTGTGGGTTTTAACCTAATAACTAAAGCCCCGAAGCTTGGCAGGGTGCTAGGCTGGCCGCGTGTAGAGAGGAAGACTCACTTGTGTCTACTGAGACACAGCTGATGAAACCATTTGGCTGGTGATAAAGTGCTTAACTTGGCTTTGTGATAAGTATAGCTCCACCTGGTGGACAAACCAAATATTATATTCTTTTACTGAGTAATTAATAAAGTCATATACTACCTTCCTGCGTTCTTCCTGTGTTAAAGGAGCCACACGGGCCGCTGTTGCAACAGCTCAGGTATCACTTGAGATACATACTAAATGCAAATACAACTTCTGTCTTGCATGATATATAATCATATAGATTATGAATGACATGACCAACACAATTTTTAATTTTTGAATTTTTCTGGAAACTTTGCTTTCTCTTCAGATTTTTAATTTATTTTTAGAAAAAAAAGTTCCCTCTTTGGGACTTCCTCTATCAGACTGACAATACTTTATAAGATGACAAATATGTTGTGCTTGTGAATCTTCTTGTTAATTATACAGTCAGCTCCATGCAGTTGGTAATGGTGCTGTTGATTTGCATGTAGAATAGACTTCCTGGATATTATTTGACTTTTTTGTATGCTCATTATTGGTGTGTACTGTGCAGTTACTGATTTTCTGAGTTTGTTACTTCGCCATAGCACTATATAGTGCTGACTATATGCACATATCTATTTCACCATTTATTACATATTTAGAGCATGTTTGATTGTTTTTGAGTTATTTGTTGAATACATTTATAATTAAAATTTGAATGAAATGGTTGTCAAAACTCGAGAAATGAATGAATGAATGAAGCATTTATTAAGCGCTTATCATGTGCAAAGCACTGTGCTAAGAGTTGGACACACAAATAGAGAAGTTAGACATTCTCTGCCCTCAAGGAGTAAGCTCCATTCTAATGGGGAAGACAACAAGTCAGATGGAAAGATCCCTGGTCCATAGGGTACAACAGCAAAGCAGATGGTAATGGGTAACACTGTTATTCCCAAATCTCTTGTATTCATGATACCAGGCTATCTCCATGAGTGTCCAAGACAAGATGCAGTCAAAATGATGGTGGTTACAAAGTGACTTGCTTGACACATGCTGCCTTCTGTCTCTTCCTCAAGGTGCCCTGCTACTCCAACTAGGCTAACTTGCCTGCCATGAAAGTGGCAGCTGGTTGGTAGTCGGTGGGGATAGCAAACCCCTTCTCCACAAGAATTGCTTCCCCAGATGATGGTCATGAGGTCTGTTGAGGTAAAGAATGGGTATAGAAACAGAAGTTTTTTCAACCTAGGAATAACACTAGAGTGTAAAAATAAGTTAACAATATTGTGTGAGATAGATGTACACTGTGAATGCACTTGGTGGGTTCACCATTGTAGTAGTTGGGATATCGTAGGAGTACAAGCAGCCTACTGAAGTCCAAGTACTTCCTTCTATAAGCTTGTAGAAAGGTTTGGGTATCACTTTATTACTTGCCAAGAGAGTGTAATAAAAAAGTTTTTCACCAGGTGGCACCATTCTCCACCCACCATCCCACTAATGTCAGTTTCTTTGACTTTGTACAAGTCCTATCAAAAGCCTGGTTTTTTCTACCCACCAAAGCCACCTGGCTGCAAATGTCTAGACGAAAATCCTCCAAACTTTTGTTGAGTTACAAATTCTAGACCATTTTAAAAAATTGCGCTGAATGATAAAAATTAGGAAAACCTGTAACTCTAGGGCCCCCACTTCCCCATCTGAGAAATTTCTTGGCTCATTTTAAAGTAACAGGAATTGGCATAAACTGCCACCAGTAAGATGTAATCCCCTCAGGTTAATCCCACATACCAAGATGGTTGGCCAGAAGAATTTAGAAACTGCTTCAGGCAGCAAACTCTCAGGAGGCAGCCTGGTACCTGGAAATGATGCTGTGTTTGGAGTCAGGCCTTGCTTTAAATAATGGCTGTGCTGTTATAGGGTCCTGCGTAAATAGTTTTACCTCTCTGGGCCGCAGTGCTTCATTTGCAAAAGGAAGAGTTTGGATAAAATGGTTTTTAGGTTCTCTTTCAGATATATAGATATAGCTAGCATCTATTTATTTATTGCTTTTTGGAGGGATGTAGGTCAATTGGGGTTAAGTGACTTGCCCAAGGTCACAGGACTAGATTTTGTGTTGTGTCTGAGGCCAGATTTGAACTCAGGTCTTCCTGACTCCAGGGTCAGTGCCCTACTCACTGTACTACTTGGCCATCCCTATAGCTAGCATTTATATAGCACTTATTAACTCATTTGATTTTCACAACAATCTTGTGAGGTAGATGCTATTATTATCTTCATTTTACAAATGAGGGAACTGAGACACAGAGAGGTTGAGTGGTTTGCCCAAGGTGGCACAGCTAGTTTGAACCTAGGTCTTCCTGACTTCCTCCAAGTCCACTGTACCATCTAGCTGCCCAAAGTTACAAAACTATATTCCTCTCTATCGGGGATTGATCAGCAAATTATGGCCTATATGCCAAATGCTTTGCTTCCTACTTTTGTAGGCCCTGAAACCTACAAATGTTTTTTTACATTTTGAAATAAAATTTTATTGTATTTAAAAATGTAAAAATCATTCTCAGCTCATACATAATAGAAAACAGGTGACCAGCATCCCTATTCTATATTTATGGGGCACCCCCTTTGGGAGTCATCCCCACTCCCAACTCAAACACAAAGGTCGGAGTCTGGATGTGTAATTGGTTCAAAGGTACTCTGTAGTCTGATAAATTCTTAGAACTCTAGTTTATGAGCCTCCTCCAATCTACTTACTTTCATTAGGTAGACAATAGATTTAATTAGTTCAGAACAAAGGCATTTACTAAGATGGCTGAGTAGGAACACTAGGTATGAAACATTTCCCCCACAAACCTGGGACATACTCCCACGTATACGCAGTGTCACTAATAGTGAACACAGGTGTATGGAATACATGTGGTTAAGACAACTCATGCCACAGGTACCACACATCTATGAAGAGGAGCCCAAAGAGGGGTAGGGCTGCCTGAGACCCCAAAATACCAACATGTCAGGTCCTGTGGAAAGAATTCCACTCAAGTCTTCTCAGCCAAGGAAAAAGTAAAGTTTATTGAAAGTTCAAGTTCGCCATGTGGGGTCTATCACACAGAGTAAGTCTGTGCTAAGCTATTGCAAGGCGCTTTCACACCACGTGGAGGGAAGATAGGGTCTTATATACAGAGGAATCTAGAGATGGTTCAGAGGAGTAGCCTGGGGAGAATCTTCAGGAGGAGCCAATGAGTTCAGACTCCAGTATAAGGTCAATGTTCAGACTCCAGTAATGAGTCTGGGGAGGGTCTTCAGGTGGAGTTAATGAAGTCAATGCAAGAGTAGATTGATATTTTGATAGGCTCAAGGGTGGGAAGCAGATGGACAATGGAGGGCCAGGCTAGTAACAGGTTTGGGTCCAGCCACAATGAAATACTTATGGCCTCTGCAAATGCCTCCTGAAGATTCAATCAGACTTTAAGAGGTTTCCCAGAGTATGTACCTCAAAGATTCAAGGAGAGCTCAAAAAGGGGGGGTGTCCCAGAGTCTACACCTCATCATTGCCCCCCTCAAACAAATGGGACCCAAATTCCTTTGGGGTAAAGGTCTCAGCTTCTGAAAGTGCTTC
>CM053597.1:211270120-211281982 GCA_028646575.1 Pseudocheirus occidentalis | reverse complement strand
AATGGAGACTGAACGAGCTGAATGTGCTTCCATGCCCTCATTCATTTAGGTAGTGATGAATATGTATCTAACAACAACCAAAAAAATGCACTTAATGTTGGTGTTACTTTCACAATCAACCCTGGTTGGAGAAAGTGTTGAAACACACCCACAGAAAGACAGACCTTTTTTTTGCTTTTTATTTATTTATTTATTTGTTTGTTTGTTTGTTTGTTTGTTTGTTTGTTTTGCTTTTTGGAGAGCAATTGGGGTTAAGTGACTTGCCCAAAGTCACACGGCTAGTGTGTCAAGTGTCTGAGGCCGAATTTGAACTCAGATCCTCCTGACTCCAGGGCTGGTGCTCTACTCACTGTGCCACTTAGCTGCCCCAAGACAGACCTTTCTTAAGAGAATCAGAGGTAGTGTACCTCCAGCCCCCAAATTTGGGACACATTAAGTTTTCTCTCTTCTAAATGGAGGTGGAAAGAGATCTCTCTAGAATCAGGGAATGGAGTGAAGGATCTAACAGGCTTTTCTAAATAGTTGCCTGGGAGCCATGGAGACAAGGATTAGGAGGAATATATAGTGCTTTATTCTTGGAAAGTCCTTTTATATGTATTAGCTCATTTAGATATCATTAGCTATCTACATCATAGAACAGGTTGGATGAGTTTGGAAAAAGAAAAAAGTACTGCCAGCTTAAATAAGACCACACCAAATTTTAAAACAAATTTATTAAGGAAAAATATAAACTCACTTTTGTCTCTAAAAGAATCATCTGAACAGGCAATTAATCAATTAACAGACATTTATCTTGTATTTACTATATTCCAATCATTATCCTGTATGCGGTCATATAAAGACAAAAATGGAACTGTCCTTGTCCTGAAGAATCATTCCTTCTATTGTGAGAATACAATTCATTCACAGACAAGTAAATACAGGAAACTATATGTGTGTGTACACACACACACACACACACACACACACACACGCATATATATACACACACATATAAAAATATAAAGTGATTTGGGGGTGTGGGATGGGACAAAGCCTACTAATAACTGAGGGTATCAGGAAGGCTTCCTTAAAGGAGGTGATCTACTCAGCTGAACCTCAATGAAAGCTAAGAGCTTCTCAAAGAGGACGTGAGGCATGGGTGCACTCAGGTGGGAGATGTTACATTATGCCCAGAGAACAGTCAGGATTACATGAAGGGGAATAGTGTACAATCAAAGAGAAGACTAAAGTTAGATTGTGAAGACCCTTGAATGCCCAACAGAACACTCTACATTTTATCATAAGGAGAATTGTGGATACTATTGAGCAAAGGACCGATGGGATCAGACCCATGTTTCAGGAATATCAGTTTGTCAACCACGAGGACAACAGATTGGAAAGAGAAACTGCAGTCATGAAGACCAATTATAAAGTGATTGAAATAGTTCAAGTAGCTCACCCAGCAAAATGGTTAAGATGACTAAAAGAAGAGGAAAAAGGGAAAAGCATTTATTAAGGTCCTACTCTGGGCCAACACAATGCCCTAGACAAAAACAAGATTAGGAAAAATAACAAAGTCAGAAAAAAGTATGGGTTTGGAAGGAAAAATAAGTTCAATTTTGGAAATGTTGAGTTTGAGGTTTTTAGGGGATATCCAGGTAGAGATGCCCACTGAGCAACTGAAGATTAGTCTTGGGCCTTAGCAGAGAGATAACATCTGGATATAGATTTCAGAGTCATCTAGCCAAAGATGATAGTTAAATTCATGGGAGTAGATAAGATGATAGTTAAATCCATGGGAGCAGATAAGATGATAGCTAAATTCAAGGGAGCAGGTAAGATCACCAAGAGAGAATACAGAAAGATATGAGAGGGCCCAGGATAGAGCACTGGTGGTATACCCTCAAATAGGGAGTGAGACAGGGATAGTCACTCCAAAAACTGAAACTGAAAAGGAGCAGTCTGGAAGGCAGCAAAACAAAGAGAGAGCAATGTCATCAAAACCCCCGGAGAGGAAAGTATCCAGAAGAAAGGAGTAGTCGACTTCCCAGTTTTGCAGAAGGCATTGCAGAAAAGGATGATTTCCCCATGCTCACTCTCCTTGACCTCTCTGCAGCCTTTGACACTGCTGCTCATTCTCTCCCCCCTGGGTTTCAGGCACACCACCCTCCCTGGGTTGTCCTATCTGACCACCCCCTCTCTATTTCCTTTACTGGATCCTCCTCCAGATCACTCCCCCTGACCATAGGATTCTGTCCAGGGCTCCCGTCTCTCCTCCCTCCTATACCACTTCACTTAGTGGTCTCACCAGCTCCCATGGATTTAATTACTCTCTCTGGGCTGATGATTCTCAAATCTATCTTTCCTGTCCCAGTCTCTCTCCTGATTTCCAATCTTGCGCCTCCAACTGCTTTTCAGATACCTTGAATTGGATGTTCAGTAAACATCTACTAAACTCTACCTGTCCAAGATAAAATTCGTTATCTTTCCTCCTAAACCTTCCCTACCTTCCACCTTTACTATTATTATAGAAGGCAACACCTTCCTTCCAGTCCCTTGGGCTCACAGCCTTATGTGGTGTCCTCATTATTTCTCATCCCACATCCAAGCTGTTGCCAAAACCTGTCAGCTTCACCTTAGCAAAATCTCTCTAATGTGCCCCCTTCTTTCCTCTGATGGTGCCCCCACTCTGGTGCAGGACCTCTTCGCCTGATTACTTCATTATAATAGCTGGCTGGGGGTGTCCTTGCCTCAAGCCTCAGGCTTCCAATCCATTGTCCACTCAGATACCTAGGAGATTTTCCTTAAACATAAGTCTGACTAAGTCACCCTCTTACTCAATAAACTCCAGTGGCTTCTTATTGCCTCCAGGCACAAACATGAAATGCTCTGTTTGGCATCCAAAGTCCTTCAAAACCTACCCTCCTGCCCTTTCAGTCTCCTTGCACCTCATCCCCCAATATATCCTATTCAATTCAGTGACACTGGCCTCCTGGCTGTTCTATGAACAGGGCACTTCATCTCTTAGGTCTGGCATTCACACTGGCTGTCCCCCATTCATGGAATGTTCTCCCACCTCCACTCTGACTCCTGACCTCCCTGGTTTCCTTTCAATTCTAACTAAAATCCACCCCAAGCCTTCCCTCAACTCATCTTAATCTCTTCTCTTTTCATTATTTCCTATTTTTCCTGCATATAGCTTGCCTGTATATTATATATGTGTGTGTGTGTGTGTGTATTTTTGTATGTTGTCTCCCAGTTAGATTATAAACTCCTTAAGGGCAGGGACTATCTTTTGCATCTTTTTGTACCCCCAGCACAAAAGCTAGCATATAGTAGGTGATAATAAATGATTATTAAATTGATAAAATGACATTAGAATCAGAAATAAAAAGATCATTTGTCACCCCAGAGAAAGCAATTTCACTCAGGGGGTAGAGATAGAATCCAGATTGCAAGGGATTAAAAAGTGAATGCCCTGTAAGAAAATGGAGTTAATGAGTATAGACAGTCCACATTTCCCATCCTGATCTTAGGAGTTAAACCATGGAAGGAGAGAAAGACAGAGAATGGATTGGTAAGGTTAAGTGAAGGATTTCTTTGTTTTTATTTTGTTAAGGATAGGGAAGATTTGAATATGTCTATAAGAAACAGGGAAGAAGCAGTGGACGGTAACTGAAAATTAGGGAGAGAGAAATAATGGTGAAAGAATCAGACTCTTGGAAAGGAAAGGAAGGGATGGGATCAAGAGCACAAACAGAGCTCAGTCAGCTACAGTATCTTCCTATTACCTTCAAGATCAAATTTAAAGTCCTCTCTTTCATAATTAAAACTCTTCCTAACCAGGCCCTTTCATAGGGGCAGCTAGGTGATGCAGCGGATAGAGAACAGGACTCAGAGTCAGGAAGACTCATCATCCTGAGTTGAAATCTGGCCTTAGACACAACAGCTGAGTGAGCCTGGGCATGACATTGAACCCTTTTTGCCTCGCCATTGCAGTATCTTTACCGAGAAATCCCAAAATTGCATCGTGACTGAACATGACTGAACAGCAACACCTGGACCCTTCCTACCTTTTCCATTTTCTCGTGCTTATCTCCCTTTCATACATTCCCCAATCCAGCTATACTTCTGTATAGCCGAGCACAAACAGCTCTCTAGAGCTGCTGTGAATAGTTTTAAAGTTCTGGTCACATAGTATAGTGAACTCTCTATTCAGCAATAAACTAAGGTAAAACATCCACAGAAACCAAAGTACAGCATTCCCAATGATATAGCATAACAACTTATTACTAAAGTGGCCACATAGTTTTAAACAAAATATATCATTCAGTAAGTCCTTAACTCAATCATCCTTAAGGATTAAGCCTCACAACTACAAAGATCAAAGCTTTCCCACCTCTAGGCAACATTGTCTTAATCTCCCAGTCAAAAACTCTTCTTTCTTCTTGATTGGAGATTAGTTTCCAATCATCCTTAACTCAATCATCCTTAAAAGGTATATGGTACAAAGTAAAAAGTTCTCCTACCCCTAGGCCACAGTAAATCATGATCTTCTCAGTCAGCACTAAATACCTAAGGAGAGGTCTTTTTGTCTTGGCTTAAGGCTGGCTCCCAGATTCCATGGTTCTTCTTCCACAGGTCTAGTTCTTGCCTGAATCTACCCAAATGTCACCTGGATTCACAAGTACTGTTTCTTCTACAAAGACTTGATATAATCAGGGCAAGGCTCAAAGACACTTGAAATGAAACAAGATGCTAAATAAATAATTGAAACAAAGCGCTAAGTACTTCTTTGCCATTACAAGTTAGCCACCTTCAAACTCAACACTCTTATCTCCTACATTCATACTGCACAATCCCATAGAGAAGCAGAATGATCTGCCTCTCTATATCTCTGGCTTCCATTGTAATGAGTACTAGCTTCTCAGGAGGCTTTTCTTGGTCATTCTCCTCCCCCTGTCAACTCATGCCTTCCCTTTTATTACTTTCTATCTATTCCGTATATGTCTTCCATAGAGCCAATTATTTTACAAATTGTTTCCTTTGTTAGAATGTAAGCTTCATGAGGGCAGCACAGTTTTTGCCTCTCTCTGTATCCCCAGTGCTTAGAGCAGTGCCTGGAACATTTGCTGTCATTCAGTCATGTCCAACTCTTCATGCCACCATGGACCATAACCACCAATACTGTCCAAGGGGTTTTCTTGGCAAAGATCCTGGAGTAGTTTGTCATTTCCTTCTCCAGGGGATTAAGGCAAATAGAGGTTAAGTGACTTGGCCCAGGGTCACAAAGCTAGTAAGCCTCTGAGGCTGGGTTTGAATTCAGGTGTTCTTGCCTCCATGCCCAGCAACTGGAACATAATAGGTGTTTAGTATGCTTGTTGACTAACATAAATATTTTTTTGCCAGGAAGAGTGGGCATTGGCAAGGAGAGGTACATTTTATACTCTAAGATTGCAATAAAAGAAGAAAGAATAAGCCAGGATGATGAGATTATTTAACATGTGGAACTGGGGAAGAGAAGAAGGAAGTTACTGGAAAAGGATCTCAATTGATTCAGTGAAGTGTGAGGCAAGATCTTCTCCTGATAAGGTGACTTAGGAGACATGAAGATAGAGAGTTTTTGGAATAGTAGCTGGTAGGAGAAGCATTCACACACAATTAGAAGAGAGTAAAAGGATTGTTATGCATCCTTCAAGTTCCAATAAAGTCGAGATAGATTTGTAGTGCACTCTGTGAAAGCAGGACCATAGGACTGCCTAGTTCAAGCAAAGACTTCTGGGTATACCAGATACTTCTAACATGAAGAAGATATGAGGAAATGTGTCCCCATAGAAAAGAATGCTGTCCCTGGGCAGGATAATACAAGGCACCAGTTTAACTGTCCATACTTGTTCCTAGAATGTACTAGTCATATCATACCTTCAACTGGAGGTATGTAATTAATCCTAAGAGAAATAAATAAATATCTTCCTATGCAACACTTTGTTTTATGTACAAATGCTTCTAAGTCTCATATACTACAAGTTATGGATTAGTTGTCAATCTGGATCAAGAGAGGGAATTTCTAGCCCAGTGGAAACCAGCTGGAAAGTTCCCAACACTGATGCAATCACAGGCCCAGAACTCTGCACCTTTCATTCCCCAAAGAAAAAAAAATAAGCACATTTTTCCCAAACTATATGTTATGGAAATCATTTGAAGCTCTCTAGAGACAGTATGTATGTTCCAGAGGTATAGAATTTTTGAGAGAGAATATTCTGTCATCTTTATTTGTATAGATTCTCTAACTTCCACTAAAGTGGGCTAAGCTAATAGTATTGGCTGCTTGGTTCATCCAAAACATCTCAGTGGGGGTTTTGCTGAATGTTGAAAAGCTTGAAGGCATAAATCAAATTAAGGTGATGACATTTCAAAGAAAAAAAGAATCATACCTTCAGCAATTTCCTAACTATATTTCCTTCCCTGAACACAGCACTACGTCCCTCCCCATTGATCCTTCAACTGTATATTACCTTTGACTCTACCTGTATGACCTGAACATGTCACTTAACATCCATGGATCTCAGTTTCCTCATTCATAAAATGGGAAGATTTGAACCACATGGTCTCTGAGGGCCCTTCTAATCCTAGATCTATGATCCTTTGACCCTATGTGTGCAGAGCATGGCTCTCTTCTGCAGTCTTTCATCTCACTATCTTAATCAGAATCCCCCTTCAATGTTATATTTTTTTTAATTGAGTGCCTAAATCAGGTAGAGAACTATAAGAAACAGAGGAAAAAAATATTAAAATTCTGAAGTGATGTGAATAGAAAAACCTGAAACTTGAGAGCCAACCAATGATACTTTTTCTGACAAAAAGCATTTTTATTTTGATATCTGAATAAGTGTTGACTCGACCTTTGGCATCTTTTACAACTTATTCATCAGCTTGTTGCACTGTGCCTTTCTCAGAAATATAGATGCCATCCAAAAAATCTTCTGATATCCTTGTTTTTGACTGTGGTGGCCAGCTGGATAAGGGCAGCTGAGTTTGAAACAAGTTCAATATCATTTCCTTCAAGAATTAACTCATCTTTTGGGGCTTGAGAAACAGCACAAGCAAGACCTGATCTCATACACACTCTTCGGATATATTTTTCACCCAAGAAATTTCTGATTTCAACAAATAAGCCGTTCTCTTGAATAATAGCATTGATGAGGAAGTGAGCAAACACAGACCTCATATTCTAACAAAATACCAAGATAATGCCTTTTTTGTTTTGTACATGGGTACAGATTGTGCACACGGTTGCAAATTCTTTTTTATTTCCCCACCACTTGTGTACCCAGAGCCTTGTTTCTTCTTTCCAAGGAGACTGAGCTCAACATTGATATGGTTGAAATCCCTAAGGAAGAGGCTCCTTCACAATAACTGTCCGACCCTTAAGAGAGATGTCAGCATTTTCTGTGATGTCAAACATCTGGTTGCTTAGAATGGTCTTCATTCTGGTAGCAAATGGGCCAAAGAGCCAATGATACTCTTAATATAGCAGTGAACAGATTTCTAGCCAGAACAGATTGACTGAAGAAAGATGAAAGCACTAAAAATCACTGAATTATCTCAAGAATTAAAAAAAAATAGAGAATTAAGTGATGGGCCTGGATAAAGCAATCTCAGAATTTCTGACCCCTCAGAAATTTTAGAAAAATTAAAAATTTGAAATCAAAGAAAACATCCTTGGCCTAGCAAAAACAAATCAAGGTACATAAGGAAAAAGAATCTGCAGGACCAGGGCAGAGCCAAGATGGTGAAGTAAAAGGAAGAACTTACATGAGCTCATCCCCAATTGCCTCAAATACCTGTAAAAATTACTCTGAACAAATTTTGGAGCTACAGAAACCACAAAATGACAGATTGAAGGGGACGGCTAGGTGGCGCAGTGAATAGAGCACCGGCCCTGGAGTCAGGAGGACCTGAGTTCAAATCTGGCCTCAGACACTTAACACAAAAACTAGCCGTGTGACTTTGGGCAAGTCACTTAACCCCAACTGCCCTCCAAAGAGCAAAAAAAAAATGACAGATTGAAGTATATCTCCAGGTGAGGACATCCTGGCAAACTTATAGGAAGGTCTATCACAGAAGGCTGGGAGTGGAGCACAGTCCCGTGTTGGTCATACCAACATAGACCTGCAGCACAGACCAGGCTGGAGCAGATCTCAAGGGATTTAATCACTGGCAGCTGTGGCAGTTTCCAGATTTCTCAACCCATAAATTCCAAAAGAAAGTAAAAGGTCAGTAGGGATCAAAGGGCTTGGAATATGATGTTCTGGAGGTCAAAGGACCTAGGATTAAAACTAAGAAACACTTACCCAGAAAAACTGAGTATAATACTTCAGGCAAAATATGGACATTCAATGAAATAGAGGACTTTCAAGCATTCTTGAGGAAAAGACTATAGCTGAACAGAAAATTTAACGTGCAAATACAAGAATCAAGAGAAGCATGAAAAGGTAAACAGGAAAGAGAAATCATAAGGAACTTCTTATAGTTGAACTGTTTAGTTTCCTACATGGAAAGACAATATTTGTAACTCATGAAACTTCTCAGTATGCAAAACATTTCCACAGCAGTTATGTTGTGAAAGAATAAGTATATTTCCCTCCATCCTATCCCCCTCATTTATTCTATTTTCTCTTTGACCTTGTCACTTTTCCAAAGTTTGTGTGTGTGTGTATGCATGTGCATGTCTCTGTCTGTATGCCTGTATGTATAGGTGGGTGTATGTGTGTGTATTGTATGTGTGTGTGTGTGTGTGTGTGTAACACATGTATACATAGACAGAGAGTACAGGGTGAGTTGAATATGAAGGGATAATATCTAAAAAATAAAATTAAGAGGTGAAAGAGTAATATATTGGGAGGAGAAAGGGAGAAATAGAATAGGGTAAATTATCTCACATAAAAGAGGCAAGAAAAAGCTTTTACAATGAGGGAGAAGAGCAGGGAAGTGAGAGGGAATGAGTCAACCTTACTCTCATTGGATTTGGCTTAAAGAGGGAATAATACACACAGTTAGGTATCTTACCCTACTAGAAAGTAGGGGAAAAGGGGATAAGAGGGTAAAGGAGGGAAGATTGGGGGAGCAGGCAGGCAGAAGTGTTGTAATGAGAAATGAGTGAGTGAGACCATTAATCAATTTTAAGTGGAATTTAATAAGCCAGCAACTGCAAGGGGTCAATCTCACCCAAATCAAGCAGCCCTGAGATGCATTTCCTCAGGGCTTATATAGACAAAAGTCACAATATAGCTGTTACCAAGGGGAAACTACAACTTAGTTGCTACACAAGCTGGGAAAATACAGAAGCCAAAAGGTAGCAATCAGTTCATTGCCTGACGATTGTTGCTTAGCAATCATTTGGTTGCCCAACTGGGAAGTTCCTGAGTCTGTTCCAAGAGCTAACTAAAAATGAGGGAACTATGGGTTCCAGGTGGTAGGTTTGGACACGCTTACTTTGCAGGTTTGTTACCTAGGCAGGCTTTGTTTGATTCTGAGCAAGTCTCCTAGGCAGGCCTCCGATGATGGGGAGAGATGGGAGATGTTCACAAAATGGGGGGTTACAACAGAAGGAAACACCTTTGAAAAGGGACCAGGTCAAAGGAGAAAATAGAATAAATGGGGGGATAGGATGGAGGGAAATATAATTAATCTTTCACAACATAACTACTACAGAAATGTTTTGCATACCTACACAAGTATAACCTATAATGAATTGCTTGTCTTCCCAGTGGGGGTGGGTGAGGAGAGAAGAAGGGATAGAATCTGAAACTTAATATTTTAAAAACAAATGTTAAAAAATTGTTTTTACATGCAACAGGGAAATAAGATAAATAGGCAATGGGATACATAAATCCATCTTGCCCTACAAGAAAGTAAAGGGGAAGAGGGTAAGGGGAGGGATAAGGGATGATATATGAGAGGACAGAGTTGGGGAAGGAGTAATCAGTATGTTTGCCATCTTGGGGTGGGGGGGTAGGGGAGAGATGGAGAGAAAATTTGGAACTCAAAATCTTGCAGAAATGAATGTTGAAAATTAAAAATAAATAAATAAATTCTAGAAACCAGCAATCAAAAAAGAATCTACAGGACAACAACAGGAAAATGCAATATTCAACATTTCTAAATACATTATCCTTAAAATCCAACATTACAAGAATGAAGAAAAACTATCTCAAGCTGCCAGATGACAGAAATGATCTACTGAGGAGTAATGAACTCAAATCAAAGCAGACTTCTAAACAAGAATTTAAAAATTATCAGTAAAATTGGAATAAAATGCATTTCAAATTAAGAAGCATTGACCATGAACCTTCAATTATCTCCCCCACTAAACACAACACACTGTTTCAAGGTAAGACAGAGATTTTAGAAGCAGTCAGCCTGAAAGATGGGGAATTAGAGGCAACCCAGCCGAACTCTCTCAACATTTCTCTCCAAACAACTTTAAAATAATGCCTCAAATCAGATTTTGGTGTGGCAGGGGCAACAAAAGGGCAAGGTGAGTCATTTTTCAGTCCCGAGAAAACTTGGGAGGTTGGCAGGAGAAGTTTGTGATAGTGGACTGGAAACTTATGGGGAGCCCAGACACTTGGTGGCAGCAACAGCAGCAGCTTCAGGAGGTCTCAGCCCAAAGATGGTAAAGCAGCAGGAAAGCTGGATTGAAAGAGATTACAGGGGACCCTCTGCTGGCACTACATACAGCTGATTGACAATTCTGTTGCCCATATGAAGTATTTGGTCACAGTTCCAGGGTGGAGAAGATTACTGAGGTTTGCTCATAAGGGAGCAGGGGCCTTGGTCACAGTTCCAAGGAAGAGGGACAGTGCTAGAGCTTCTAGTTACTAGGGAAGAGTGGCCCTCCCAGGGAAAAACTAGAGTATAGACCAGGAGAGCAGTCAGGATCCAACTGGAAGTATCAAGAAGAAACATTCCTCTCACTTAGGTGAAAGGAGAACACAGTCCAGGAAGGGAAGTGCCCCAGCAAGACAGCAGCAAGTTCCACTTCAGCAAACAAGCAGAAGATCCTGAGCCCCAGTGTGGTGGGAAAAAGCAAGCACCAACATCTGAACTCTCCATGTGCCTTAGCAAAGCCAAGGGAACTGGAAGACTCCAGTTCTAAGAAACACTAAAGGCTATAAAACCCTTTGAACCAGCAATACTACTACTAAGTCTATGTTCCAAAGAGATCAGATAAAAAAGCAGAGGATATACAGTCATAGATATACATGTACATATACATATACACACATACATATATATGTATGTATGTATATTATATGTATGTATATATGTATATAAAATCTTTTTGTGGTGGCAAAGAATTGGAAATCCTTCATTATTTGGGAGATGAAGTCATGGGCAAGTCATGGCATATAGTTCTAATGGAGTACTATTGTGCTATGGGAAATGATGAAGGGGTGATTTCAGAAAAACATGGCAAGACATGTATGAACTGATGCAAAGTGAAGTGAGAAGAACTGGGATGTCATTGTGCACAGTAACAGCAATGTTGTAATGACAATGAACTATCAAAGATTTGGCTACTCTGATCAATACAACAATCCAAGACAATTCCAAAGGACTCATGATGGGAAAAAAAGGTTACCCACCTCCAAAAAGAGAAATGATGAACTGAGTGCAAATTAAAGTATAATTTTCTCACTTTCTTTGTTCTTTTTGCCTTTTTGAAAAATATAGCTGCTTTTCCTGCAAGCAGACAAGATGGCAGAAGTGGAGCAGAAGAAGAAGCGAACCTTCCGGAAGTTCACCTACCGCGGCGTGGACCTGGATCAGCTGCTGGACATGTCCTATGAACAGCTCATGCAGTTGTACAGCGCC
>CM053597.1:211238414-211270020 GCA_028646575.1 Pseudocheirus occidentalis | reverse complement strand
CTATCACCTACAAGCCTGTAAAACATGGCCGGCCGGGTATCGGAGCTACACACTTCTCTCGTTTCATCCCTCTCAAGTAACCTGGATCCTAACAATAAAAACAAGAAGATTCATAAAAACAAAAAAAAATTAAAAAAAAAGACATATATAAGGTAATTTGAGAAGAGGGCAGTAGCAGTTAGGGCAGTGGTTCTCAACCTTCCTAATGTTGCGACCCTTTAATACAGTTCCTCAGGTTGTGGTGTCTCCCAACCATAAAATTATTTTCGTTGCTACTTCATAACTGTAATTTTGCTACTGTTACAAATCTATCTGATATGTAGGATGTATTTTCATTGTTACAAATTGAACATAACTCACAGGTTGAGAACCACTGAGTTAGGGGAATCAGAAAAGCTTCTTGTAGAAGGTAGTGTTTGAAATGTTATTCTAAAGGATTATATGAAGTAAGGTGAATAGGGAATACATCCCAAGCATAAAGGACTATTGTGCAAAGACATGGAAAACACAGTGTTCTGTGTGAAGAACAGAGGAGGACAGGTTGGCTGAATCTCACACTCCAGGAGGGAAAGTGATGTCCTATGAGACTAGAAAGGTATTTGGGGGGCAGTTCGTGAAGGGCTTTGAGATAAATAGGAGTTTATATCCTAAGAAGGCAGAATGAAGCCACTGGAGTTGATTATGGCAGTGACATGGGTAAATCTGCACTTGAAGAAAATTACTTTGGCAGCAGTGTATAGGATGCACTAGATTGAAGAACAAGTTGAGGGGGGGAAAGCCAATTAGGAAGCTCTTGCAATAATCCAGACAAGATATGATCAAGTCCTAAACTAAGATCCAAACTAATGCTATATGAGTAGAGAGAAGGGGTTAGAGATAGGAAAAGTGAAGACAGAGACAGCAAGATTCCTGGAATCTACATTTCACTTAATGTAGTCTAAGATCACTTGGGTCTTTCTTAGCTGCCACATCACGCTGCTGACTTATGCTGGGTTTTTAGCTCCCTAAACCTGCTAGTACAACAGCTGTCTATTCATGCTTTTCTGATCTTAAATCTGTGGAGTTGACTTTTTTCTTGTTCTGAAGTTAAAGGCTTTAATTTGTCTCAAATGAATTTTATCTTACTAGATTCAGCTCAATGTTCAAGGTTGTGAGGTCAGTTCAGCCCAATGCTCAAGGTCCTTGAGGATACTGTCATCCAATGTGTTAACTGGATGATAGTATCTTGGTCTCTCTGGATTGGACATACATCTTATTTCTTTACGCCACTGAAAGATAAGCCCTTATGGAGAATCCCCAGAAGGAATGCAAAAAGTAGGTTCCTTTTTTGAAAAACTGTGGATAGAATGCTGAACTTTAAGTCAAAAAGACCTGGGTTTAAATACTGCTTCAGATGCTTTCCAGTTGTGTGGCTTGAGGAACCTCCCTTGGCCTAAGTTCTTCATCTGTAAAATGAAGGAGTTGGACTCAGTGGTGTCTATGAAATACTCAGTTAACAAATCACCACTCCGAATGTGAATGGGATGTATTCAGCCATAACAGAGAAGGATAGCCGAATGGATTAGAAAGCAAAGTCTAACAATATGGTCTTTCAAGAAGCAAACTTGAAACCTTCATAGAGTTAAAATGAGGAGCCAGGGTAGAATTTATTGAGTCAAAAGAACTAAAAAAAAAGCAAGGGGCAACAATAATGATCTCAGATTAGACAGCACTAAATAAAAGACGTGGTTAAGAAACACATGAGGAAAGCATGTTATGCTTAATGTATATATACTGGCATAGTATATGGCATAGTATCTAAGTACTTACAGGGAAAGTTGAACAAATTGCAGGGAGAAATACACAACAGAATTATAATTTTGGGAGATGTCAATTTGACCATTACAGACCTAAAAATGCTAATAGAAAGTTAAACATGAAAGAGGTTAAGGACATGAATATTAAGAAAGTTAGATATGTTGGCTCTCTGGTCATCACTAAAAAGAAGGGTTTACATAACTTTTCAGTTGTGCATGGCAACTTTATAAAAATTGATTGTGAGGAGGAGGAGGAGGAGGGACACAAAAGCCTCAAAACAAATACAGAAGAGCAGAAATGTTAAGAGTGTCCTTTACTTACAGGGCAGTAAAAACTTATATACAACAAAGGGCATGTGAAGAGAGCATTAAAATATTAGAGACTGTCAGTAGTCTTATGAAAAAAAATACTCAAATACAAATCAAGGAACCAGGAAAATGATTTATACTGTAATGTTCTAATGAAGGAAGACAACACAAAGGGAAACTAGAAAGTAAAGGTTTGTAAGGAGGGTGTCTGTAAGACTGCTAGTGAGGGAGTGAAGTCCAGAGAATGAGGAATGGAAAAACAGAGTATAGCAATTGTAAGATGATGGCCTAGGAAAGACAGAGTAAATAAGGGGTAGAGGATTACAGTGAAGACAAAGGACAGGGTTAAGGTTCATAAGACTAGAGAAAAGAAATTATAAAAAAGTATGATCAGATAAAGGAATTTTGGAGTTCAAGAGCCTAGAAATTGAACACTTGCAAGTCATGACAAGATCAAGGGCATGGCCATCTCTGTGTACAACTGAGGTGAAGTAGAGGTCTTGGGAATTAAATATATTTAGAAATGAGGATGTTAGGGATTTGTGGGAATATTCATGTGTATGTTGAAATCTAGTTTGAAGGCAAGTGTTGGAATGGGAGGGCAAGACTGAACCGGGTACTAAACTCATTCAGGAAGGAAAGTGAATGTCCTAGTGGTTGATAAAACAAAGTCCACCAGGATCTGGATTGAGTGACACATTTGGATAGGGAAGGGAGGGAGATTGCTGAGTGATGGTGGGAAAGGGAAAGTGACAGAGGGTAGCAAGTGTAGTCCAATTCCCCCACTACCAACAGTGATTTGGTAAGAGTAACCAGCACTGGCAAGGGCAGTTAAGGTTGCACTGTCATCAGGATGGAGGCAAGTTTCAGTGAGTACCAGAAAATGGGAAGAATAAGAAAGGAGAAGGTGCATAGAATATGGGTAATTAATTTATCCATTTCCTTAATCACTTCACTCTCACACTTCACCCCTAATTTTAAAAGATCCCAATTCTGCTGCCCATCAATTTTATCATTTTGTTATGTCTTGTGTCACGTAGTCATCCATATCTCTCTCAGATGTGTTCAGTTTTGTGTTAGTCCATTCCCATAGAACTTTGTAACTCATAGCCTCTAATAAATCCAGGCCCCATTGGTCTGCTTCCTAGTTCTCTGTTTTGGGGATGTGTCCTACTGTGAAGGATAGCTAATTCTAGTACAAAGAAAAAGATTAGGCTGCTACAACTCCCCATCCCCCCAACTCTGAAATTCCTTATAGCAACACCATTAACACTGAACGTGACAAGTCACTTGGCAAACACATCATTAAACAATTGCTAAATTCAAATATCCATGATACAGGTGACCTTTAATACTACAGAAAATCCAAATAAATCCTATTCCCCTGCCCCCATTCTTGTTACAACATAATTTGCCAAAATTACCTTCTTTTGTGGGGACTTTTTGATCCTAGATTAAGGTCAACCATATCTCAACATTAGCCATTATATATAGCCATTTTCAGAAAAATTGTGGACAGGGAAGTTAAAGAGTCAACTTTAATAGGGGTTGAACTAGATTCAGATAAATTACAGTTCTGATATTCAATGATCCGCTGATTCTTCTTTCTCCTGGGTTGCTATGCCAATAAGAAAATATTGGATCATAGGAAATAATACTGGAAGAACTCTTAGAAATAAAGTCTAGACTTCTCATTATATGAAAGGGGAAGTAACATGACCAAAGTCAATTGAGTTAGAGTTGAACCCATAGCCATTCTGAAAAAACATTACAGAAATTGTGTAATTGGAAACAAAGTCTACAAGGAACAAGCTTACCTATAAATATTTGACAGAGTTAACATTACAAAAGGGATGGGGGAAGATATACAAAATAATGGAATTATAGAGGAGGATTTACTTAAGGCAGGTCCTGCCTCTCCCCATCTTGTTTCTTGGCAGAAATGGGGGATGCAGTTTGCCAGAGAAAGCGTCCCTCACCTGCCAGAGGAGGGAAGGGGCCTTACAACTGCAGATTTAGATGGGCTAACAAAAGGTTCCTCTGTGGACTCTTGCGATAGCCTGCTGATCAGTCTGCATTTCCAGGCTCTGGACATTTTCACTGACCACTCCCCCTTCTAGAACTCTCTTGCTTTTCATCTTGGCCTCCTGGCTTCCTTCAGGTTCCAACCAACGTTCCACCTTCTGCAAGAAGCCTTTGTGGTCCCTTTATTGCCCTCCCTCTGTGGTGCTCTCCACTTTTTTCCATGTCTCACTTATACATAGTTGTCTGCATGTTGTCTCTCCTGGTAGACTGGAGCTCCTGGAGAGCAGGGAGTTGTTTTTTGTTCATTTGTTTGGGGTTTTTTGGCCTTTCTCTGTATCCCCAGAGACAATCCAGTGCCTGGCACATAGTAAGTTTCAGTTGACTTGATAGGAACCAGCATTTTGAATGGGGCCAAACTGGATCATAGGATCATTGATGTAGAGCTGAAAGGAACTTCAGAGGCCATTAAGTCCAAAACTCATTTCACAAATGAAGAAGCTGAGACCCTGCTAGTTTAAGTGACTTGTTCAAGGTCACACAGGTTAAAGGTAGGATTTTAATTCGAGTCCTCCAACTCCACAGCTGGGAAGACATGGGGAGGTTAGCTCTATATGGTTTTTGTTATTTAGTCATTTTTAGTTGTTTCTGACTCTTCATAGGACCATTTGGTGTTTTCTTGGCAAAGATACTAGAGTAGTTTACCATTTTCTTCTCCAATTCATTTTACAGATGAGAAAACAGGTAATCAGGGTTAAGTGACTTGCGTAGGGTCACATAGCTAGTGTCTGAGGATGGATTTGAACTTGGGTCTTCATGACTCCAGGTTCAGCACTCTATCCCCTACCACCTAGCTGCCCCTGTATGGTTACCATAACAGTAAAGGCACTGGATAGCTAGAACCAGCAGGATGCCACAGGAATAAGAGAAATAGTTGTAGTTTGGCACACAACAACACAAACTGCACTTGTACACTGTACTTTATGCCTGGAATTCCTTCCTCCCACCCTCACTTCCTTCTCTCCTGAAACTCCTTGAAATCTTAATCATCTGTTAGAACCTGTCTCAGATAATCTTTCCAATCAGAATGCGCATTATCCTGTGTGAACTTCTTTTCTGCTCTTATATTCTGGTATATCTATTAGCCATGTATATATAATATCCTTCTACTAGATTGGAAACAAGTGATGGTAGGAACATAATTTTATATAATCTTTTTATCTCCCTGAGAACCCAGTAATGGTCTGTCAGTATTAGGTATTTTACAAAGAAATATTTGTTAAATAAATGACTATAAGTGAAGTTTATAAATTATACATCTCTATAATCCTATTGTATAAAATAGGTATTTCTGAACAAAATCTAACATATCTGTAAATAGTTGAGGGCAAAATGAAAATTTTCATTTCTTTTTTAAATTAACAAAAATATATTTTCTCTCCCTCTCACTTCCTCTCACATTGAAAAACAAAACCATAAAACTCTTTAACAAATATGCCAAGCAAAACAGATTTCCCATGTTGACCTTGCAAATGATGCAGTTCAGTTTGTATGCTTACACACACCCTGCTCTTTCTAATAAGCATCATGAAAAAAATTCTTTAGTTTCCTCCAAAATGTAATTAAGAGGGTGTGGCTAGTTGGCACAGTGAATAGAGCACCGACCCTGGAGTCAGGAGGACCTGAGTTCAAATTTGCCCTCAGAGACTTAATACTTACTAGCCAAGTGACACTGGGCAAGTCATTTAACCCCAATTGCCCTGCCTTCCCCCTTCAAAAAACAACAACAAAAAACCCCAACATGCAGTTAAGATTCATACTAGGTGACAGCCATTTGACACACATCCTTTCCATAGATAGGTAGGTAGGTAGGTAGGTAGGTAGATAGATAGACATGTAGATAGATAGATAGATAGATAGATAGAAAGATAGATAGATAGATAGATAGATAGATAGATAGATAGATAGATAGATAGATAGATAGATAGGTGGGTAGGTGGGTGGATGGATGGATGGATGGATGGACAGAAAGACATGTAGATAGATAGATAGATAGATAGATAGATAGATAGATAGATAGATAGATAGATAGATAATGAGATATGGGAAAAACAGACTATTCATCAGTGATGCCATAAAGACAGATTTTATGTTTATTATTACCAGACACAGCACAGTTGGTAGCACTGGAGAAAAAGATAACAGGGTAGAAAGCACAGCATTTAAAATGAGTTTGAAGGTTTATAAATTGAAACAAACCTATCCAAGCCTTGGTAAAATTTTCATGGTTACTAACCAGGAGATGTTAGGCAAATTATAACCATAGGTCTCTGGTTTTCTGATCTGTAAAAGTGAGTGATAAATCCCTCTGCCTTAAAGGGGTTGTTATAACAAGCCCATCCTATAATGTACACCAAAGTGTATTGAACCATACAGATGTTTTAATAAAACAAAGAGATAATCTATGATAAGAGGCCTAAGTTATTATTGCTAGAAGGTGGTGACTTTGGTCTGTTATAATGCCAAACAGTAAAGAGAAAAACAAATTCTTCAAGATATTACTGATAATAGAATGATCCCCTTGAACTATAGTGTCAGAAAGAGAGTTTCTGATGCCTTTTCTCATCATTAGTTAAAATGAAAGGCATCAGTTATTTCTGCAGAACAGCTTACTAAATAATAGAGCTCTTTGCTAATGGAGTACTTCTGAATGAATAGTTCAAATGCCGGTATATGTCATTAAAGCATAAATTGAGTGTTTGCTGATAGAAATGTCACTATGTAATTTCAAAATTTATAGATGGTCAGATGAAATTTCAGTAATTTATGTGATTTTTCATTGTTTAACTATTAAATGTTATTAAAAAATTTTAACTTGTGTTTTAATATCCCCTAACTCCCAAGGGATAACAAAAATATGACATCTAAACTGTTTCAAAACATTTATATCCACTTTAACAGCCTCCAAAGATTTTCTTCAGGCCTCTGCTCTCACCTTGCCCTTGGTTTAAACAACCTGACATACTAAGATGTTAAATAATTATTTTCCTTTGGCTTTTCCTCATAGATGGCATTTTTCCAGCTTTACATAACAGAAAATAAACTGAAATTCAGTATAACTGTATAACATAGTCATGACATAGTCACAAAACCATTAAGTGTAGTAGTGGTGGTAGTTGTTTGTCCTTGTTCTCAAAGAGGACCATGACGTGCAAGTGAATTGTATTTCAGTGAAGGAGGGCTGCGCATCACTTTCTTCTCTGCAGCCATCTGGGGCTAGTGGCAAGATATGGATCAGGACACAGGAGATGGCCCCGGATGTAGTGAGAGACCATGGTGTTTTAAGCTATTAAGTGTATGTCGTAGGCAAGAGTCAAAACCAAACTCTGACACAAAGTCCAATGTGCTTTCCTCCATACCAAACTCTCTAGATCAGTGTTTCTCAACCTGTGGGTTATGTTCAATTTGTGACAATGAAAATATATCCTGCATATCAGATAGATTCTTAACAGTAGCAAAATTATAGTTATGAAGTAGCAATGAAAACAATTTTATGGTTAAGGGGGTCACCACAACATAAGGAACTGTATTCAAGGGTCGTGGCATTAGGAAGGTTGAGAACCACTGCTCTAGATGTTAAACCACTGCTTTAACATTAACAAATGAAAACAAAATTCACTCTAAATGGCACTATATCAGGGAGTACATGGTGGAGTGCATAGAAAATAAGCCTAAGAATCAGAAAGACAAGAGTTCAGGTGCCTTCTCTGACAAATACTGGCCATGGGATCCAGTACAAGTCCCTCTCTTCTCAGTGTCAGCTAACTCTGAGACTCTTAAATTGTAGAGTAGCTGATAATCTATGATGGTAGGAGTTTCCTCACCAGGTTATTCCCTGTGCCAAATGAAATCTGAAATCCAGACTCAAAAAAAGACAGCTAAATTAATATAGAAGTTGTTTGTAGATGTTCTGTTACATTTGACATAACGGCCCTTACAACATTTTAGCAGTGAAATTTTTTACAAATTCTACCTCTTCAACTATAACCTAAACAACATGGATATCTGATGCTTTTAATTATTTTAGCCAACTTGATGAATGTAAGTATCCCCAAAGTTGTTTCATTTGCATTTATTATTATATATTATGAGGCTGGACTTTTCAAGTGTTTAATAATCTATTACTTTGAAAAATTATTCATCTTTTAAACTTTTTACTTATGATGAAATTGATGAAAAACACTAACATTTATATATATAAACGAACATGTATATATGAATCTGTAAAAAAAATTATGATAGCTTTTGTTTTTGCTTTTTGGAGGGGGGAAGGCAGGGCAATTGGGGTTAAGTGACTTGCCAAAGGTCACATGGTTAGCAAGTGTGTTGAGTGTCTGAGGCCGGATTTGAACTCAGGTCCTCCTGACTTCAGGACTGGTGTTCCATTCACTGTGCCACCTAGCCACCCCATGATAGCTTTTTATCAATTGATAAAAAAAAGTTTTAGAGACTTGAAACTCAGAAAAATGATTTCATATTTTTACATCATACTTAACAGCTTTTCTATATCTTTTGTTATCAACATTCTTTAGTATTCTAAAGACTGTTCAAATAACAAAAGGGAAAAAAAGTGTGGTTCTACTTATAAGGACCAGAAAAATCCCATGATTCATATAATTAAACACTTTATAATTTTGTTGTAAATAAAAAGATATGCTCCTGCATGTATTGCTAAATAAATGTAAATAAATCCCCATAGACATGTGGGTTTATTTTATATCCTGATACTTTGCTGAAGTTATTATTTCAGTTAATTTTAGTTGAATATTTAGGGTTTTCTAAATAGACTATGATATTATCTGCAAAAAGAGACTATTGTGTTTTCTCTTTCCTTATTCTCTCAATTTCCTTTTCTTATATTATTGTAGTTAGCAGTTTTAAACTTTTTCAAATAATAGTGTTTACAATGGACAGCTTTGCTAATTTACCTCTATTTTTATTACATTTCTCTATAACATAATTTTGGCCTTTAGGTAACTAGAAATGAATATTTTTGCCAAAAGCTTTTTCAGTACCTGTTGACATAATTGTTTGATTTTTCTTGTTATTAATTATGCATATATATTTTTTTCTATTTGAACTAATCTTGAATTCTGGGTCACAGTCTTGGATGGCGGTCCTAGGGTAAGGAGCACTGGCATGGCAGAGCTTGTTGAGGCTGTGGAGAGGCAGTCCTTCTCACAGTTCTGAGGCAGGTACCTAGAAGAAGGTCTGACAACAGCTGTGCAAAACCCCAGAAATTTGGGACATAGCACTCTCCACTCTGGAAGCAGAGTTCTACTCTGGCAAAGAGCTCAAAAGTCAAGTATTTGGCTGGCAAGATGAACAAACAGAAGAAGAGAAATCAGACTATAGAAGCTTTTTTTTGGTGACAAAGAGGCTCAAAACACAGAACCAGAAGACAGCAAAGTCAAAACTCCTGCATGAAAAGCCTCCAAGAAAAATATGAATTGGCCACCACGAGGAGCTCAAGAAGGATTTTGAAAATCAAGTAAGAGAAGTAGAGGAAAAACTGGGTAGAGAAATGAGAGTGTTGCAAGAAAATCATGAAAAATGAGTCAGCAGTTTCTAAAGGAGACCCAAAAAAATACTGAAGAAAATAACACCTTAATAGACTAACAGTTTTAACATTCCTTCTTGATGTAGGTAGATCCTTCAGCTTCTGTTCTCTGAGCCTAGTGGAGAACCCCTAACCAGAAACTCAACATGTCTGTCCCCAAGATTCAGGAAAGAGAGATCTTTTAACTTTTGTGGAAACCCCATTGTTTTTTTTTTAATTTATGAACCATAAATGTCAGTGCTTTTTTCTTTTTTTTTTAATGTAAATTTTAATTTATTTCTTGGTTATATCATTCATTTCCACGGAAACCCCATTGTTGAAGTTGATCTCTACACTGAAAAAGGTTAGTTCCAAGCTACTGTGCCCAGTGGTGCTTCTGCTGGTAACCATGAAGCCTTGGAGCTCTGAAATAATAATAAAGACCCACTACATGGTGAAAGGTATCTCAGAAGCAGTTGAACACATCAATAAAACAATTGCCCCAACCCTGATTGGCAAGAAACTGAATGTTATGGAGTAGGAGAAGATCAACAAATTCATGGTAGAGATGGATGACACTGAGAATAAATCTAAATTTGGTGCAAATGCCATATTGAGAGTGTCTCTGGATGTTTGTAAGGCCAGAGCTGCTGAGAAAGGTGTCTCCCTATGCTGCCATATTGCTGACCTTGCAGGCGATGATGAAATCATCCTGCTAGTTCCAGTCTTCAGTGTGATCAGTGGTGGCTCCCATGCTGGTAACAAGCTGGTCATGTAGGAATTCATGATCCTCCCTGTCGGAGGAGCAACCTTTAAAGAGGCCATGTGCATTGGAGCTACCACAACCCTGAAGAGCATGATTAAGCAGAAATATGGACAAGATGCCATCAACTTAGGGGGTGAGGGTAGCTTTGTTCCTAGCATCCTAGAGTAAAAAGAAGCTCTGGACCAGCTAAAGAATGCTATTGGTAAGACTGACTATACTGATAAGGTCATAATTGGCATGGATGTTACTGCCTGAGAGGTCTTCCAATCTGGGAAATATGACTTGGACTTCAAGTTTCCTGATACATCTCCCTTTCAGGAGCTTCATCAAGGACTATCCAGTGGTATTTATTGAAGATCCCTTTGACCAGGATGATTAGGAAGCTTGGAAGAATTTCACTGCTACTGCAGGCATCCAGGTGTTAGGGGATGACCTTACAGTGACTAGTCCCAAATGCATTGAAAAGACTAAATGAGAAAGTCTGCAACTACTTCCTACTCAAAAGTGAACCAGATTGGCTCCATGACTGAATTTCTCCAGGCATGCAAGCTGGCCCAATCAAATGGGTGGGGGAGTAATGGTTCCGCATAATTCTGGGGAGACTGAAGATACCTTCATTGCAGACCTGGTAGTGGGTCTCTGTGCCAGGAAGATCAAGACTGGTGCCCCCTGCTGATCTGAGCATCTGGCCAAGTATAACTAGTTTCTCAGAATTGAGAAAGAGCTGGGCAGAAAGGCTAAATTTGCTGGAAGGAACTTCAGAAACCTTTGTAAGTTCTGTGGAACTACAGGAGACCTATGAGCTCACAGGTGCCAGTCACTTCTGTAGAAGTCTGCTCCTGTCCTAAGAATTGGCAACACCAAGTGCTAGACCAGTTTTGTTTTGGGGACAGGGGCCTGTGCTGTTTAACTTCCTTCTCCCTTCCACATTTTTATGATGTTCTTACTGCTTCATTAGAACTGAATACCAGAGAGTACTTGATCATCTGGCTCTCTGTTGGCAGATCCTTGTCATCTTGTGACTGGGATAGAATGACCTGTTCCAACTCCCCACCCTGTTGTTGATGTGTGAAGCACATCAACTTGTGATGCAGCCTTGATGAGCCCAAAGACCAAATTATTAGTGACTTCTGTGTGCAGAATAAAAGTATTCATTAACAGCCCCCCCCAAATAGACTAATTCAAATGGCAAAAGAAGTCCAAAAAGCCAATAAGGAAAAGAATGCCTTAAAAAGCTGAATTGGCCAAATGGAAAAGGAAGCCCAAAAGCTCATTGAAGAAAATAATTCCTTCAGAATTAAGTTGGAGCAAATAGAGAAATCAAGATATTATAAAATAGATCCAGAAGAATAAAAGAATATAAGGCAATGTGAGATGTATCATTAAAAAAAACACTGACCTGGAAAAGAGATCCAGGGGAGATAATTTAAAAATTATTGAACTACCTGAAAGCTATGATCAAAAAAAGAGCCTAGAAATCATCCTTCAAGAGATTATCAAGGAAAACTGTCTTGATATTCTAGAACCAGAGAGTAAAGTAGAAATAGAAAGAATTCACCCATCTCTTAAAAAAGATCCCAAAAAGAAAACTTCTGGAAATATTATAGCCAAATTCCAGAGTTCCCAGATCAAGGAGAAAATATTGCAAGCACTCAGGAAGAAACCATTTGAGTATTGTAGAAATACAATCAGAATAATACAAGATGTAGCCACTTCTACACTAAGGGATCAAAGGGTTTGGAATGATATTCTGGAGGTCAAAGGAGCAAGGATTAAAACCAAGAATCACCTACCCAGCAAAACTGAGTATAATGCTTCAGGGGAAAATATGGTCATTCAGTGAAATAGAGGATTTTCAAGCATTCTTGATGAAAAAACCAGAACTGAACAGAATTTTAAAAAAATAACTTTTGTTTATTTTTAGTTTACATCATTCATTTCCACAAGATTTTGATTTACAACTTTTCTCCCTGTCTTTCCCCTACCCACCACCCCAAAACAGCGATCCCATTGTATACCCCCTCCCCCAATCTGTTCTCTCCTATATCGTCCCCCATCACCCCTATGACTTTCTGGTAGGGCAAGATGGATTTCCCTATCCCAGTGCCTGTATATCTTATTTCCCAGTTGCATGTAAACAATAATAATAATAATAATTACCATTATTATTATTGTTATTATAGATGTATATATGATTTTTTTTAAACATTTGATTTTTAAAGCTTTAAATTCTAGATTCTTTCCCTTCTCCCCTTGTCAACAACCCACACTGGAAAGACAAGCAGTTCAATACAGGCTGTATATGTGTAGTTACACAAAACATCTCCACAGTGGACATGTTGTGAAAGACTGACTATATTTCCCAACATCCTATCCTGCCCCCCACTTGTTCTATTCTCTACTTTGTCCCTGTCCCTTTACAAAAGTGTATGCTTCTAACAACCCTCCCCCCAAACCTGTCCTCCCCTCCATCATTCCCCTTCTCATCCCCTTCCCCCCTACTCTCCTTTAGGGCAAGATACCCAATTTAGAATGTATGTCAATCACTCCCTAAGCCAAATTCAATGAAACTAAGGTTGACCCATTCCCCTTTTGCCTTCCTGTTCTTCCCCTTCATTGTGACAGTTATCCCTTGCCTCTTCTATATGGCTTAGTTAACCCTATTCGGTCTCTCCCCATCTCCTCTCATTATAATCCTCTCCCACCTCTCAATTTCACCTTTTAAAATATCATCCCTTCCTATTCAATTGATCCTGTGCCCTCTGTCTATGTATACCTGTACACATATATACACACACACATATATATTCATATGCATATATACCCTACTATATAGATATGTGTGCATATACACACACACACACATTTATATTCCCTTCAACTATTCTTATACTGAGAAAAGTTTCATAAGTTGCAATTATTGTTCTTCCATGTAGGCATGTAAATAGTTCAACTTTGATAAGTTCCTTATGATTTCTTTTCCCTGTTTACCTTCTCATGCTTCTTGTATTTGAATATTAAATGTTTTATTCATCTCTGGTTTTTTCATCAAGAATGCTGGAAAGTCCTCCACCCCATTGAATGACCGTATTTTCCCTTGAAACATTATACTCAATTTTGCTGGTTAGGTGATTCTTGGTTTTAATCCTCGCTCTCTTGATCCGTGGAATATCATATTCCAGGCCCTTCAGTCCCTTACTGTAGAAGCTGCTAGATCCTGGGTTATTCTTATTGTGTTTCCACAGTATTCAAATTGTTTCTTCTTGTCAGCTTGTAATATTTTCTCCTTGATCTGGGAACTCCAGAACCTGGCTACAACATTCCTAGGAGTTTTCCTTTGGGGATCTTTTTCAAGAGGTGATAGGTGAATTCTTTCAAGTTCTATTTTGCCCTCTCATTCTAAAATATCAGGGCAGTTTTCCTCGAGAATTTCTTGAAGGATGCTTTCTAGGTTCTTTTTTTGATCATGGCTTTTAGGTAGTCCATTAATTTTTAAATTGTCTCTCCTGGATCTGTTTTCCAGGTCAGTGGTTTTTTCAATGAGATATTTCACATTGCCTTCTATTTTTTCATTTGTTTGGATCTGTTTAATGTTATCTTTATTTGTCATAAAGTCATTTGCTTCCATTCGCTCCAATCTAATTCTAAAGGAATTATTCTCTTCAGTGACCTTTTGAGATTCTTTTTCCATCTGGAAAATTTGGCTTTTTAAGGCATTCTTCTCCTCATTGGCTCTTTGGGCCTCTTTTTTTAGTTGAGTTAATCTATTTTTAAGGTGTTATTTTCTTCCATCAGGTTGTTGACTCTTTTCATTATTTTTTTGCATCATTCTCATTTATCTCCCTAGTTTTTCCTCCACTTCTCTTATCTGGTTTTCAAAATCCTTCTTAAGCTCCTCTATGGCCTGTAACCAATTCGTATTTTTATTGGAAGCTTTTGGTGCAGGAGTTCTAACTGTGTTGTCTTCCTCCTGTTCCATGCTTTGATCCTTTTTGTCCCGAAAAAAGGAATCTAAAGTTGGATTGCTGAGTTTGCTTTTCTTCCTTTGCCTGTTCATGTTGCCAGTCAGTTACTTGACTGTACGGCAGTGGAACTCTCCTTCCAGAGGGGAGGGCTTTGTCCCAAATTGCTAGGGTTTTTGCAGCTGCCAGAGCTATTAGGAGGCCACCATCTCTACAGCCCCCACCAGCTTTGGCTCACTGGTCACACACCTAAGGACTGCCACCCAAGACCATGATCCTGATCCAGGCAGGTTAAGACAAGAGAATTTATCCTCTGAATGGTTGCTTGGCCCTCCTGCAATCTGCAGGCCAGGAGCTGTGAAGCAGCCACATGGAGGTAGTTGCAGGGCCACCACTTCACCACTTCTTGCTCTGGTGGCAGATGTCCAGACCTACTCCTCTCCCCCAAATTTAGCTGAGTTCCACTGACCTTTCACTTTGTCTTTGGTAATTATAGGTTGATAATTCTGGAAACCTCCACAGCTGCTGGTGATCCACTCTCTCAAATGCTCCAGCCACGGCTTGTCCTAGCTGCCCTGGGGCTAAAACCGCATGCAACTGGTCTTAGCTTCCAGCATGTTGCAATGAACCCTTCCTGTGTGCCTGCCAGGCTGCCTTTAGTGGGAGCTTTGTTTCTCTGTCACTTTGTGGGTTCTGGAGCTCTAAAATTTGTTTAGAGTCATGTTTTCTAGATATTTGAGGTGGTTATGGGGGGAGTTCATAGAGTTTTCCTGCTTCTACACCGTCATCTTGACTCCACCCCCCCAAACAGAAAATTTGTCTTTCAAATACAAGAATCAAGAGAAGCATGAAAAGGTAAATAGAAAAGAGAACTTACTAAAATTGAACTGTTTACATTCCTACATGGAAAGACAATATTTGTAACTCATGAGATTTTTCTCATTATGAGGACAGTTGAAGGGGTTAAATATGTATGTATGTATGTGTGTGTGTGTATATATACACACATGTGTATGTATAGGTGGGTGTATGTGTTTATATATATGTAAGTATGTATATGTGTGTACATGTATACATAGTCAGAGGGCACAGGGTGAGTTGAATATGAAGGGATGGTATCTAAAAAATAAAATTAAGAGGTGAGAGGAATATATTGGGAGAAGGAGAAAGGGAGAGATAGAATAGGGTAAATTATCTCACATAAAAGGGGCAAAAGAAAGCTATTACAATGGAGAGGAAGAGCAGAGAGGTAAAAGGGAATGAATCAACCTTACTCTCATTGGATTTCACTTAAGTAGGGAATATCATACACACTCAATTGGGTGTCTCATCCTGTAGGAAAATAGAGGGGAAGGGGATAAAGGGGGGATGATAGAAGGGAGGGCAGATTGGGGTAGAAGGCAGTTAGAATCAAACACTTTTGAAAAGGGACGGAGTCAAAAGAGAAAATAGAACAAATAGGGGATAGGATGGAGGGAAATATAGTTAGTCTTTCGCAACAAGACTGCTGTGGAAATGTTTTGCGTAACTATGCATGTATAACCCATATTGAATTGCTTGTCTTCCTAGTGGGGGTGGGAGAGGAGGGAAGAAGGAAGAGAATCTGGAAACTGGAAGTTTTAAAAACAAATGTTAAAAAATCATTGTTTCATGCAACTAGGAAGTAAGATATACAGGCAATGGGGTATAGAAATCCATCTTGCCCTACAAGAAAGGGGTAAGGGGAGGGATAAGGGGGGATATATAAGAGTACAGACTGGGGGAAGGAGTAATTGTTTTGCCTGCCATCTTGAGGTGGGGGGTAGGGGGGTGATGAGGAGAAAATTTGGAACTCAAAATCTTGTGGAAATGAATATTGAAAACTAAAAATAAATAAATTCTGAAATTTTAAAAAGTCAAGCTAGAAAAAAAAGCAAATAATTTGACCTTATTAAATCCCTTATAATTGGTCTTTCCTGTTTACCATCTTTTGTTTCTTCTCATTCTTTTAGGTCAAATTTTCCATTCAGTTCTGGCCTTTTCCTTATGAATACCTGAAAGTCCTTAAATTCATTAATATCTGGTTGCTTTTTTTTTCTTACAAGATTATATTCGGCTTTATTGGATAAGTCATTCATGCTTGCAAATCCATCTCCTTTGCTCTTTGGAATATCATCTTCCATACCTTTCAGTCTTTTTATGTAGGAGCTGCTAAATCTTGTGTTATCCTCCCTGTAGCTCCATAGTATTTAAATGGTTTCTTTCTAGTTGCTTGTAGTATTTTCTCCTTGACCTAGGAGTTTCGAAACTTAGTTATAATGTTCCTGTGGGTTTTCATTTTGGGATCTCTTTCAGGTGGTGATTGGTAGATTTTTTTTTTCAATTTCAGTTTTACTCTCTAGTTCTAAAAGTTTAGGGAAATTTTCCTTAATAATTTCTTGGAAGTATAGTCTAGACTCTTTTTGTTCGTAACTCTTAGATAGTCCAACAATTCTTTTTTTTCTCTTTTTTTTTTTGAAAGGGGAAGGTAGGGCAATTGGAGTTAAATGCCTTGCCCAAGGTCACATGGCTAGTTTCTTGTGTTAAGTGTTTGAGGCCAGATTTGAACTCAAGCCCTCCTGACTCCAGGGCCAGTACCCTATTCACTGCACCACCTAGCCACCTGTAGTCCTACAATTCTTATATTGTCTCTTCTTGATCTGTTTTCCAGATCAGTTATTTTTCTGATGAGATGTTTCATATTTTCTTCTATTTTTTCATTCTTTTGATTTTGTTTTATTATGTCTTGGTGTCTTGTGAAATCATTAGCTTCCCCTTGCTCAATTCTGATTTTTAAGGAATTATTTCCTTCTGTAAGCTTTTGCTAGTTGTTTGCTCTTTCTAGTTGTCGACTTTCTTTTAATAATTTTCTTGCTTTACTCTTATTTTTCCTCAGTCTCTATTATTTGATTTTTTCCCTTTTCTTTTGCTTTTTGGAGGGCAATTGGGGTTAAGTGGCTTGCCCAAAGTCACATGGCTAGTAAGTGTGTCAAGTGTCTAAGGCCAGATTTGAACTCAGGTCCTCCTGACTCCAGAGCCAGTGCTCTACTCACTGCACCACCTAGCCCACTCCACTCATATTTGATTTTTAAAGTCCTTTTTAAAACTTTCCAAGAACTTTTTGGTGATTATTTTATGAAGTAGATATAGACTGTTTTGACTTCACTGTCTTCTTCTGAATTTGAACCTAGATCTTTGCTATCCTCAATAGTAACTATCTATGGTTGCATTCTTTTTCTTTTGCTTATTCATTTTTTAGTCACTTACTTCTTGGCTATTAACTTTGTGTTATATCTGGGCTCTAGGTATAGGGAATGATGTCTCAAGCTTCAGGTTTTTCATACTGCTGTTTTCTGAGCTATGTCTGAGGGTCTGATCTCAGGTACTTCTCTCTGCTCCTGATCCTTGACCAGGGCTCCCAGCAACACTGTCATCACAAATGCTCCTGCTCCCTGCAGTTCCTTCCCACTGCAAGCTTTAGCTCATTCCTCTGTCCTGGAACTGAAACAAGAGCCTTGGCTGTCCTGTGAGTGACCATACAGGGGATGCACAGCTCTGCTACCGTATTCACTAGCATTTACCAGAATGTGCTTTCTCCTTCTCACCACAGCAGCATCCTGGGACAGAGTTTAGTCAGCACACCTGGGCCCCACATCCAACCCTAGAAGACCCTGCATTCTTTTCCTGAGCAGCTGTTTGACTCTACACTGTCTGTAAGGTGAAAGTTCCTGAAGCTGAGGCTGCCACTTACACAGCTGTCCCCAGGGTTTGTTGTTTGTTGATTCAGTGTCCAGAAGTGTCAGCCATGTCAGTTAGGCCAGACCACAACACCTAGGCCATATTCCCAAGTTGTCTTAGGCTGGACAACCACTTTACCCCAACTTTTAATTATTTCTGCATTTCTAAAGTTCACTTTTGAGGCATTATTTTAAATTGTGAGGACCAGATAATTTCCTGCCTTATTCCACTATCTTTGAAGAATTCTCTTGTATTTCTTTATCATTATTCAGTTTGGTACAAACTTCAGGGTTTTGTCAGGTAGGCAGTCTTTCTTCCATTCTGACAACTATCTTGGCTACATGCTATATATTCCTTTATCTTGTCATTCAGTAATAGTCAGAAACACATCATATCTGAATTTTCAAAAATTATATTTGAATTTATAACTTTTTTTCTTATTTCTGTTAGATTTGTCTGGGTCTAAAAGGAGGACATTGATGCATCCTCAACTGTACAAAACAGAACAAAATCACATCCAGCTCTGGTGCTTGTATATTACTTAATTCTTTTTGAGATCACTGAAGGCTAAGGAATTTGAAGAACAATTGTTTCTTTTCCCTCTTCTAGAATGAAATCTCCACATCATTGGTTCATTTACTTTCTCAGATGTAATTACTTTTTTAGGCTTCTCTTGACTTTTGTGTTTATAGTTCAAATTTTAATTCAGTTCTGCTTTGTTCAGGGATGCTTGAGCATCTCCTCTCTTATTAAACTTTCATTTTTTTTCCTCCTTAAGTTTATACTTAGTTTCATTGATATGTCGTTCTTGCTTGTAAACCTGTATGTTTAGCCTTTTGGAATATGAAAGTCTAAGATTTTCTTTCTTTTATAATATTTGCATCATGACCTTGAGTGATCCTGACTGTGGTTCCTTTGTTCCTGAACTCTTTCCTTTTGACAGTTATTACACTTTTTTCTTTGACTTGGAAGTGCTTTTATTTGGCTATAATATTGTTAGGTATTATGGTGACTGGTGGAGTTTTTTGTTTTTGTTTTTTCTATTTTCACTCTTCCCTCTACTAAATCTGGGCAGTTTTCTTTTATGATTTTTTGAAATATGGAGCCTGTTTTTTTTTTTGTTTGGTCATAGTTGTCTGGGAATATGACGATTTTTTTTTTTGCTTTTTGGCAGGGCAGTTGGGGTTAATTGGACTTGCCCAAGGTCATATGGCTAATAAATGTTAAATGTCTGAGGCTGGATTTGAACTCAGGTCCTCCTGAGTCCAGGGCCAGTGTTCTATTCACTGTGCCACCTACCCACCCTAAGTATGATGATTCTTAAATGATTGCATCTTCATGTGTTTTCTAAATATCATTATTATAATTATAATCATTTTGGTGAGTTAGATACACCTTATATTTCTTTTATCTTTTTTTCCTTTTGATTTTGTTCTACTATTTCTTGTTATCTCATGGAGTCATTGATTTCTTTTTACTCCATTCTATTTTTCCACCTCCTTATAATTATAGAAACCTAGCTCCTTCCAGTAGGGATTGCATCTCTGGCCACCTTCTTCACTAGTGGACATACCTTTACTCATCCCTCCCCTCGCTAAAACACTTAGCCAGAAGTTGGAGAAGGCGTTCTTTTTGCTCTAGACCCTTCCCTTGCTGCTGTCATTCAAGCAGCCTCTACTTATTTGAGACTTACTACATCTAGATTATATATTGTTTTAAACACATCCCATAGCTAGTTATTATTCGCTGCCAAGCTGTTTTCTCTCCTTTCTCAAAGAGTTTGATTTCCTGGCTCACAGTCGTCTTTTCTACTTCAACTCCTGCCCTTACACTGGGAGACTTCAATTGGTCTGTTGATAGTTCTTCAAATACTTCAAATACAGCCTCCTCAATTCCTTTGACTTGTATCTTCAATTTACTTCAGTCAAACACAGAAATAGCCATACATGTGATCTCACCCACAATTGTCTCATCTTCACAATCCATTACTCTAAAACTCCTCTGTCTGACCACCTGTTCTATTTCTCCCTCTGCCTCATACCCAATAAACCTATTCTCTGGCCTCGCACTTCTGTCCTGGGCCATCACCCAGGCTGTGGTCTAACATTTTCCCCTTCAATAGCCATAGTTAATTTGGTCAACTTAATACCATCTTGTACTCTTGAGTCCCTTATCTCCTTGTCCTATCTGTAATTGTGTTGCTTGGGTCAAATTCATTATGTAATCTCAACTGGGTTGGTCCTCACTGCTACATGTTTAGCCTCAGGTTTGAGCTTTAAACGTTTATTAGCTGTGTGACTGTGGGCAAGTCACTTAACATCTGTCTGCCTCAGTTTCAAATGTAAGATGAGGACAAAAATAGTATTTACCTTTTGCTACTCCCTCTCCATTTCCTGTCATCAGGAGAATTTTTATCCTCAGTACTTAAACACAATGCCTGGCACTCAGTTAGCACTTAAATACTTTTTTTGCTCATTTATTTGTGCAGGTTGTCTGTCTTCCATGCACTGGATGCTCTCCCTCATCACTTATGCCTCTTGGAATCCCTAGGCTTTCTTCATGGCTCAACTCAAGTGCCACCTTCTTCCAAAGACCTTTCCTGATTCCCCTAGTTGTTAATGTCCCCCAAATTATTTTGTATATATTTATCTTTATTTTGTATTTACTTACTTGTATATATATTGTTTCCCCTCAGTAGAAGATGATTTTCCTATGGGCAGGGGCTCTTTCGTTTTTGTCTTTTTGTTCCTGCTACCTAATGCAGTGCCTAGAACAGCGGTTCTCAACCTGTGGGTTATGTTCAATTTAAATACATCCTGCATGTCGGATATTTACATTATGATTCATAACAGTAGCAAAATTACAGTTATGAAGTAGCAACGAAAATAATTTATGGTTGGGGATCACCCCAACATGAGGAACTGTATTAAAGGGTCGCCAGCATTAGGAAGGTTGAGAACCACTGGCCTAGAAAACAGGAAATAATAGATGCATGTTGAATTGAATTACATTGTAAGATGTTCCATTTTCTACCTGGTTACCTTTGGAATATTTTCCTTCCTCACTTCTGCTTTGCAGAATCCTTAGCTTCTTTCAGGCACACCTCAAATGACACTTACTGTAGGAGGCTTTACTAAATTATCTCCTCATTAGTACTCTCTCCTCTGCTCTCCTTCACACCAAAATTATTTTTTAATTTACTTGGTAGTTAGATAGCTAGATAGACAGACATCTACCTGTATAAATAGCAGATGTTCACTAAATGTTGAAATGAATCTTGGTATTCCATTACTCTCAGCCTTTTTGTATTGCCAGAAGAATATTGATATTCAGTTGATGGGCTTTTGCAAGAGCAGAGAGGCTATATGATGTAATGGAAAGAGTGTTAGGTTTGGAGTTGGGAAAGTTTTGAGTTTGAATCCAGACTCTTGACATTTATTTAGCGATTTAACTGTGGGGAAATTTGTTCATACTATATAGTATTAGTTGATGGAACTGGGGAAATTTTAGGGATCAGTAGTAGCTGACTTTAAATCTTTGAAGGGTTGTCACATGGACAACAAAATTAGACTTTAAATATTGTATATAACAGAAATTCTTAGATTCGTGTATAGTCCTCTGTTCTGTAATATATGTAGAAATGCCTATTTTAGTTGGTGATCATTAATGTTAACTTTTTTAAATTAAAAAACATTTTTTCAAAGAAAGCACTATTTAATTTCCTAAGTGCTGTCTAATATGATTTTTCCTCACTTCTTGACTCTTTTTATTGTCTATCTGAAGCATTGCATATAAAAACTATTGTTTGATCATTCTGTGTTTTTTTTTTATCAATTTTGTTTTTCTGTTTTGCATGGTGAAGAACTGCTTGTTAATGGCTCTTGTTTGTTTGGTTTTGGTTTTGCATCAATTCCCTGTAAAACATGGATATCAGACCTTTATCAAGGAAATTCGCTGGAAGAGAGTTATCATGGATCTCAACAAGTCTTCTCTATAGGGACACTGGCATAAACATAGATTTCAGAAGACTTTGTTTAAATGTATAAATGTGCCCCCAAAGCCATTAAATTGTATACGCTTTGACTCAGGGATGACAGAGATGATGATGAACTCAAGGTACAGAATTAGAAATATATTTTTGGACATAGAAAATTGTGGATTATTTTGCTTGACCATGCTTATTTGTTACAAAAATTATGGGTTTATTTTGGGGGGGAGGGGTAGAAGGGTAGAGAAGGTAGAGAGCAGGTAGTAGGATTGCCATGAAAAAACAAGAAAGGAGGAAATCCTTATGAAACTGCACTGACATGATCAGAAGGAAGCTTAGAAGGAAACAGACAAGCATGTCATTTTTAATGTTTTGAATTCATTATATGTTATATATATATATATAATTAAGAGCAAATCATGTCGTTCACCCTTTCAATATATATGTATGTATGTGACTTCACATACTAATTGAGGGTATAGTGTAGTTATAGTCACCAAAAATCTTAGGAGTGTGTGTGCGCATTTGTGGACCACACATGTTTAAGGCCCTTGTAGCAAAGACAGAGTATTGTTCACTGAGCTTTGCCAGGAGGGACAGAGAAGTGCCAAGTACCTCAAAGACTGACCCTTTGTCGTGCACGAATGCTATGCTGACTTGGAGAGCAGCCAGCTGGTCTTGAATAATTGTCATTCAGAAGGGGATCTACTTTTGATGATCATTGTGCTGCTATTTGGATATTCTAAGTCTAAAATGTAGTTTTAACTTGTAGGAGCTTTTGTCAAAAGGCAGAATTTTTTTTTCTCCATCAGTCATTCTACAATAGTGTTATAAAAAAGAACAGAATGCAAGTGGAGGAGGGCAGAATGCCTTGCAAACTATGACCACCACAGCAGTGATAAGCATGTTATTTTTAGTGGTTAATTGTCTTCTGTGGATCTGGTTATATCAGTACAAGGACTGAGGTGTGAACCAACCTGTGTCTCTTTTCCCTGGAAGGTTTTGACACCTTTCAGCAGTTTCCACCATTCCATCATGATGCAAAACCTGGTAATAAAATAATAGCTGTACTCTGACATGCTGAGGAGCTGTTGCAGATCTTTCATGGAAATAAGCTTTTCTTATTGGTATTTCCTTCACCTTGCGTGGATGCATGCTGACTCTCTGTTGGCCAGTTAAGTACCCCAGGAATCTTCTACCCCTTCATTTGTCATTTTCCAGTGGCAGATAGCTAGAGTTTGTGCTCTATAGAGTTTGGTTTGATGGACATGTTCCTGGGAATACTTGGTCTTAAGAAGAGACAACATGGAACAGTAGACAGAGAATTGCTGTCAGAGTCAGAAAGATCTGGTTTCAAGTTCTGCCTCTAACACACTCTGGCTGGCTATGAAACCCTGGGCAAGCTGCTTAAACTCTTAGTGTCCCAGGTAACTCTTTAAGACAGTAAGTTGTAGATGACCATATGCAATGATAAAGGGAATTTCCTCCCTGGGAATTTCCTATACCAGTGATATCCAGGTAAAAATAGGACATTAATATGGAAATATGTTTTGCATGACTAAATATGTGTATTTTATATATTGCTTGTCTTCTTAAGGGGGAGGGAAAAGGTGAAGAGGAGGAAGAGAATTTGGAACTCAAACATTTTTTAAATGAATGTTAAAATTGTTTAAAAATGTAATTGGGAAGTATTTAATGAAGTAAATGTAAATGCATTAGGAAAAAACTCAGAACCAATAGGTCTTAAAATACTAAATTCATGAAAATCAGCAGAGTTATTGCATAAACTAGTTGATGTAGCCTAATATTTATACAGACCACACTAGATCTGGAAGGGTGTGCTTTATTTGTTTCTTTTCCTTATAAAGACCAGGTTGTATGTTCCTTGAAGATCCAATTTGGTTACTTTCTCTGCTGCTGTCAAGTACTCATTCAAGCCACATATGAAGGATGGGAATACTAGTCTTTTCTGGTGATATTGTACAGAACTCTAAAGATGTGGCAAATTTTTATTGTTATATTTTTCATTTTTAATATATTAGGGGCACTGGTGGAGGGTAGGGGTCAAGGGATCAGATGAACCATTTTTTTTGGTAATATAGGATCACCGCTTTTAACTTTGGAGAGTTTAGTTTAGTGATGAGGCTGGAAACCAGTTTTTCAAATTGTTAAGAACAAAGTGAGAGGAGAGGAAGTTGAAGCACCAGTTATATACTACTTTTTCAAGAAGTTTGGATGGACATCTCCAACAGAACATTCTGTTAAATTCAGTGTATCCAAAATTGAACCCATTATCTTTCTCCCCAAACTTCTTCTTCTTCCAAACTTTCCTATTACTATGGAGGGCATCACCATCCTTCCAGTCACTCAGGTTCACAGTGTAAATGCCATTCTCGATGCCTCACTCTCTTCATAGCCAGTTTATTACCATGTCCTACAGATTATACC
The DNA here is from genome assembly GCA_028646575.1 of Pseudocheirus occidentalis. Lineage (NCBI taxonomy): Eukaryota > Metazoa > Chordata > Mammalia > Diprotodontia > Pseudocheiridae > Pseudocheirus > Pseudocheirus occidentalis. Next base: position 211,245,374 of record CM053597.1, on the reverse strand, counting down.
TTCCCACTGTCTTTCCTATATGCCCTTTTCTCTCCCCAGACATGACTGCCACCTTTGTGCAGGCCCTTATCACCTCACTTCTGGAGTATTGCAGTAGCCTGCTGGTTAGTCTCCTTACCACAGGTCTCCTCATTCTAGTTAATCCTCCATTAATCTGTCAAATTAATCTTCCTAAAACATTGGTCATCCCCCATTCAAATAAATGCCAGTTGCTTCCTAACACCTCCAGGATCAAATATAAAATCTTTGTTTGGCACTCAAAGCCCTTCACAACCTGGCCACCTCCTAGCATTTTAGTCTTCATATACTTTTCTTCTCCATTTTTCCGGAAACGCACATTCTATTCCATGATCCACTGGCAGTGGCTTCCTTGCTGTTACTTAAATAAGACACTCTATCTCCAGGCATTTTCACTATCTGCTCCCCACACTTGGAAAGTTCTCCCTCATTTCTACCTCCTGATTTTGCTGGCTTCCTTCAAGTCCCAACTAAAATCCCATTTTCTATGAGGAGCTTTTCCAGATCCTTCTTAATACTAGTGCTTTCCTTCTGTTAATTATCTCCTGTTTATCCTATATACATCTTGCTTGAACCTCATTGTTTTCTTGTTGTCTTCCCCATTAGACTTTGAGCTCCTTGAGATTGGAGACTGTTTTTTGCCTCTCTTTGTAGCCTCAGTATTTTCACAGTGCCCAGCACGTAGTAGTGCTTAATAAATGCTTATTGACTGACTGACAAGGCAAGTAGGCGTATAAGACAGTGGTGGGGATGGTTAAGTCTAATGACAGTTTGGCGGTTTTTTTGCTTGCTATAGGGTAGGGAAGACTTGAGCATATTTGTAGGTACCAAGGAGAGGGAGAAATTAAAGAACAGGAAGAAAGAGTAATGGTAGTAGATCCAGTCTGGAGAATGCAGAAGGGAAAGAGATCAGGGGCACTTGATTTTTACCAAAACTGCCTTTCATCTGAGACTAAAGGAGGAAATGGTGGGTGATATCAGGGAATTATGAGATGAAGATAGGTTGTCAGGTGAGGAGGAAGGGAAAAGCGAGTATTGGCAGAGAACTTTGATTTTAAAGCATGAGGCAGAGAGCTTAGCTGAGAGATGTGGGAATGGAAGTATAGATACTGACTTGAGAGAAGAAAAGGTTTGGAACAGGTATTATGGAGAATGGCATAGAGGTTCCTGACAAGGTGGCTGCTGGACAGGGAAGCAGACCATCCATATACTAATTCCAGCAAAACCCAGAATTTCACACCAAACAGAATAATAATCAAGAAATCCGTTGAGAAACTTCAGTAAATGACTTCTTCCAACCCAGAACGACCCCAAATGTCAGCCAGAAGTTCATGGACAGTAGGAAAGGGATCCCCTCCAGTCAAGTGAGCTCCACTACCACCATACTATTCAAATGTAACCTGAAGCCTACTGTGCTTAGAGGAAACAGGAGTGTGGGGCACTCCTAAGAAAGCCCTAGAATGCTCAGAAACCTCTAGGGCAGTGATTTTGGGATACCGCACTGCCCCCACAAGAACCAGCAGCAGGCAGTGACCACTGTTGCCACAGTGCTAAGAATGGGACTGCTCAAGATCAGGAACTCTGAGGTCTTTAATACTGTATCCTAAGATACCATAGAAGGTTCTGAAGATCCAAGGGACATGAACCTGAGGAAGTAGAGTCATCACAGGAAGCCAGGGTAAGATCCAGAAGAGCAGATCACCCCATTTAAGAGTACAACAAGGGGGCCTGGCAGCTCTGTTACAAACTCTAATTTAGGAACTAAAACTAGATGGATGAATAAATCAAAGAAAACACTTAACTAGTGTCAAAAATTATTACAAATCTGAAGATACCCCCAAAAGAAACAGTAATACCATAACAACTTCAAACAGAAATTCAAAGGGAAAAAAATATTTTCCACAAGGACTGCATGAATACCTAGAAGAAATGAAGCAAAAGATTACAAAAAATGAAATAAAAGCTCCAGAAGAAATAATTAGAAAGATAATAAACAGCTTAGAAAAGTAAGTTGTAAACCTTACCAAAGTAACAGATACCTTGAAGACTAGAATATAAAAAATAAATCAATGATTCCATGAGAAATACTGGAACAAAATCAAAAGACTGATAAAATAGAAGAAAATATAAGATATCTGATGTTGGAAACAACTGACCTAAAAAACAAGTTAAGGAGAGACAATTTAAGAGTAATTGAACTCCCTAGAAATTATAATATCCTAGATATTATATTTCAAGAAATCAGAAATGAAAACTCCATAGATCTATTAAAACCAGAAGGAAAAAGCAGATAGAGAAGACATTGATCACCTGAAGGGAACCCCAAAAGAAAAAGTACCAGGAAAAAGTAGCCAAAATCCAGAACTCCCACATTAAAGAAAAATGGATTTTTAATGGAATAGAGAAGTTTCAGATATTTCTGATGAAATGATTAGAATTAGCTTTTAAATAGAAATACAATAGTCCAGAGAAAACCTTAATGGCAAATTTATTTGAGCAACTGGAAAAGGGCCATCACATATGTGTGATGATACAACCTTACCTTTCTAATAGGTGAAGAAGAAAGAAGCTTCCCTTTAAAACCTTAATATCTTCAAAAGATAAGACCTGGGGGTAGATTGGTTCTGTTCTGAGGATTTTAAGAGGCAAAAGAGATAGGAAGGGTAAAAGGAATACACATGTAGAACAGAGGAAGAGGGTGGTACTTGCTATTTCTCATAATTGGGGTGAATGAGAAGAAGAGTATACAAACATGGATGAAGGAATAGAGGAATTGAGCCTCACTTTTATTTAAAATGGAGGGAGAAGGGTTGAACACATCCATACATATACCTACACAATTTGGTGTAGAAATATATCAAACTCCACAGGGAAGCAAGCAGAAATAGGAAAAGGAGGCCCAGTTTAGAGGGAGATAATACTACAGAAGAAATAGCTCCAAGCAAAACTAACTTCTTCCTCCTGAAGGAAAGGAAAGGAGAATTTTTAAAGGGGGAGGAGAAGAATCTTTAGAATCTAAAAGAGTACCTAAGTTGCTTCTCAGACAGTTGAAAAATGGCTGAACAAATTAGAGTATACAAATAAAATGGAATGTTATTGCCCTCTCTGATATTATGAAATAGATTATTTCAAAGAATTCTGGGTAAAATGAACTGAGGCATAGAGAATTGAGCAGAACTAGGAGAACAGTGTACACAAAGACAGCATTGTTGAAAAGAAAAACAACTTTAAAAGACTTAAGAACTGAATGCACTGACCAATCATATCTCCAGAGAATCTATGATGAAATGTATTACCTATCCACTACCTGGCAGAGAGAGAATTGATTTAAGGTACAGAAAGAGATAGACATTTTTGGACATGGCTACTGTGGGAATTCGTTTTTTGTTGTCTTCTTTGTTTTGAATAATTTTTCCTCAATTACGTGTGAAAACAATTTTAAACAATAGTTTTTTTCTTTAAGTTCCAAATTCTCTACTTTCCTTCTTCCCCTCTTATCTCCCTGAGATGGAAAAGCAATCTGTTATGTCATATGTGTGCAGTCATGTAAAACATTTCCATATTAATAATTTTGTGGAAGAAAACTTTAACCAAAAAAATGAAAGAAGGAAAGTGAAAAACAGTATGTTTCATTTTATATTCAGATGTCATCAGTTCTTTCTCTGGAGGTGGACAGCATTTTTCATAAACCCTTTTGCATTGTCTTGGATCATCATATTGCTGAAAATGGCTAAAAAGTTGTTTATTACACAATTTGTGTATAGTGTTCTCCTCATTCTGCTCACTTCAGTCTGCATCAGTTCATGCAGATCTTTCCAAGTTTTCCTGAAATCATCCTGCTTTTCATTTCTTATAGCACAATAATATTCCATTACAATCATATGCCACAACTTGTTCAGCTATTCCTCAATTGATGAACACTGAGGATTCATTTTGACTATGCTTATTTGCTACAAGGGATTTCCCTTTTCTTTCTCGCACTTTTTAAGTGGCAGTGTAGGGGGCATTTGGGGTAGCAATGGTGATGACAAAAAAGAGGGCAACTAATGATTTTTAAGATGCACATAAGAGAAGTTCAGAAGGAAGCCCAGACAAGGACAGTTTTGAAAGTAATATGTAGAATTTATTATACTTTTTAAAAAATCTAATGGTATTCACTAGAGTCATAATTGCATGTGGATTTCTTTTTGTGTTCTACTGTATGTCTGGAAGTGCTATTTTGTGGTGTTTAAATTCAGAATTTTAAAAAATTACAATATTAGTATAGAAAATCATTTAGGGAGTAAGAAAAATATTGCTTTTTTACAGTAAGGGCCCAGTTAAGAGTAGCTAACACATTAGTAGTGAGTCCAGTCAGCATGGATTTGGGACTTTTTCCAGCTCAGTTCAGCAGCATTGAGAGCAAAAAAAGTGTTTGGTTATACAAGGTTGGGTTTTGGTGAGGAATGAGTGGGAAGAGGATAAGGAGGCAATGAATTCTTGAATGAAGGCAAGAGAGGAATTGAACTGATTCTCTTAAAAGGATTGATTTTTGGGAAGGGAAGAAAATATAGCCAGAGTAGGGGTGATAGCCTGGCAAAATTCTGGGGGATGCAGAGATTGTAAGTCAAGAGACATGGAATGATAGGAGATTATGACCAGATACAAGACCTTCCAATTTCTTGATCTTGGAAGTGGAATACTTGTGGATGACGGCAGTATCAAAGATATAACGATCTGTGTGTGTGGCAAAGATGGAATGAAGGAGTCATCATGGGAGCTGAGCAGATTGAACAATTGGGAGGTTGGGGTATTTGAGGATATGTTAATATTTATGTCTAAGTCTCCTAGTAGGAAGGTAGGAATTGAGGAAGAGAGGGATTTTCTGAATAAGGCACTTAAATAATTCTGAAGGGACCAAAGTAGGGGGAGTATCCTAGGGGTTAGAAGATAAAAGCCACTAGGATCTAGATGGGGTGATAAATGTGGATAGTGAGCACCAAAAGAGGAGAAGTTGCTAAGTGGTGGAAGGAAAGGAGAAGTCTAGAAGTGGTAGAAGCCCTCATCATTCTCCTTCTTTGTATCCTCTGCACTTACTGCAGAAAGTACTGCACATAGTAAGCACTTTTGACTTGACTTGACAGGATCACACATCTAGAGCTGGAAGGGACTTCAGAGGCCAGTGACTTCAACGCTTCCATTTTATAGATAAGAAAACTGAGTACCAGAGGGGTTGTGATTTACCTGGAGTCACAAGCTAGTAACTGTTTAAGGTGAGATTCTAGCTTAGATGTTCCTGATTACAAATCCAACATGCTATACACCATACCTTCTCTTGTTTCTCCTAGAGCTAACAAGCCCATTGTTTGGCAGTCTCTAAGAGGAGAGCTAGACCTTGAGCTACTGAAAAAAACTTTTCCACTTTGCCCAATGGGGGCTGTTTCATACTGGGAGGTCCCAGGTGACTAAGTCTGCAGCTATTGCCACTATGCTGAACATCATGAAGATTGCCTCGGAGATGATGCTACATGCTCTAAACCTAAAACTCCTGGGGTCTTCTGCTTATCCAGAAGGGCTTGTGGACACTTTTAGAACTAAGAAATCCTTTCTTTTACAGTTGAATGTCCTTTGCAACATATAACCGAGTCTGCAGAGGTCTGTTCCTTTTGTTGTTTGAAGTCTCTGAGACCCTCTGGGTGTCAGGGATGGAAGGCCGGTCAGTTTTATAGTGGAAGGACTCAGCCTATAAGACCATGGTCTTCCATTATTATCAGTAATAACCAAAGTTATTATTAGGGCTAAGAGAACCCCTCTAACCCTTCTGGGAGAGCGGTAAGATCCAAATTGGGAGCTAAGAGTATTATAAATGAAAGGGCAGGCTATATTATCCCAAAGTATGAGGGTTCCTTGGAATTTAGATATTCTTCCTTCTATAAAATATTATCCGCATTACATTTATGACAAAATATTTACAAAATCATAGAATTTTAGAGCTAAAAGGGACTTACAAGGTTGTCTCATCCAATATATATTCATACATATACATATACATATGTATAGATGTATGTATATGTACAAACACTTTATATATCCCAGAATAGTTATTGTGTAGTCTCTAAATACCTCCTGTGATGCAGAACCTTTCTCCTGAGGGATCCCATTTTAATTTTGGACTTAGTTAACATAATTTTTAAAATGGAAATAGACTTTAATTTCTTCTAAAATTTAGCACCATCCCATTACCACATCTCACTACCAGCACCCTCTCTGCAACTTCTGCTACACCCTAATTTCACTTCCCTGTCTCCAGGATGAGCATGTGTAAGTTCTGTAATATTTTGTAGATTTCTATCAACCTATTTCAAACCCTAAGGTGTTACATGATCAAATCATTTAGGGAGCCTTCCGAGGGGGCAAGCTCTGTTTCTGCCCAAGAGGTGGCAGTATTTCTCCAAAGTTTCCCTGGCAATTGATTGCATTATCCGGAAGATGCATTAAAGTGAAAATGAAGAGTCAAATCCTCTTTCAGCATAAGGCATAGCTCTCTGAAGTAACCCTGAAGCAGATAAAGGAAGAAGAATCCTAGATGTTTCTATTTGTGAAGTACATTGAACCGCTGTTAATATTTGCCTGTAGAGCTGCATCTTTGTGAGATACAATTCAGTGCTTTGAGATCATTCCATGTCTGTTACACTATCTAAGGACTGCCATCATCGTGACATGGAAGAGAATGTTGACATTTTGATAGTATTTTCTTTTCTTTTTTTGCACTTAATAGTATTGTATTTTTTTCCAATAATATATATAGTTTTCAGTGTTCATTTTTGTAAGATTTTGAGTTCCAAATTTTTCTCCCTTCCTCTCTCCCTTTCCCCCTGCCCAAGACAGCAGGCAATCTGATATATGTTATACATGTACAATCATGTTAAAACATAGTTCCACATGAGCCATGTTGTAAAAAAA
>CM053597.1:211213056-211237914 GCA_028646575.1 Pseudocheirus occidentalis | reverse complement strand
AACAGGGGAATTCACATCTTTTCACCAATGGACAGAGTTCTATACTTAACCCTAAGTTACTAGGATCTACTTAACCCTAAGTATATGATCTACTTAGCCCTAAGTATCTGATCAAACAAATTGATTACCATTACACTACCCCCAAACCCATTCCCACAGAAACAGGCATGTTCTTGTATTCAATCATAATCACATCATCCATCCAGCCCAAGACAGGACCACAATGCCTAGCTGTCTTAACCAGACAGGACCACAATAGCTAGTCAGGGCAGAATGACCAGAATGTTTAACCAATGAACCATATGTGGGACCCCTCCTCCATTATCTAATCCCTTAACAAACTCCTCCTGCGTTTTTAATATTAATGATATTCCTCTATTCTATCTAAACTTGTCATATAATTGCATCTTTACCCTATAAAAGTCCATCTTGCTTTCTCTAAAGTAGCTGGTTCCTCTTAGAACTTAGCCCACTTCATGAGAGGTGTCAATCTCAATAAATGCCTATACTTGGATTAGAGGTAGTCTGACTCTGAATTCTTTGGGACAGTTCAATCACAACATTTCATGCAACCACAACACTTTTTGGGTGAGCAAAGCCCCCACCACCTCAACAGTTTTTGGCATCCTTGGATTTAAACCTCAACAACTTTTTGGCATCCCTGGGTTTAAACTGCAACAAACATATCTTGATAAAACCCTTTCACTAAGTAAATGGAGAACTCTGTGGATGGCCTTGAACTTATCCATTAGTTCTCTTTTCTTGCTGATTTTTACGCTGTGACAGAGTTCCGGATGGTGTATAATTTTGCCCATCAATAAGAATACACATGGTGGTAGAATGAGAATTACTTAAAATATGAAATTCAACTTCCATACTGTTACAGTTTTAGGGGGGTCAGGCTGTATAGGTTTCACCTATACCCTTCCTCAACAGGCTTCAGGTGTCCCCGGCTCCCAGCTTCCACTATCTCCGGGAGAAACAGCTGCAGAGAAAACTTAAGACACAGGGCTTGCTTCTTGCTACTTTCTCTTAGGCTTGGCGTGGCTGGAACTCTCTCTTCTTCTCTAAGCTTGGCGTGGCTGGACTTCCTTCTGTCTCCAGGTAGCCTGTATTTAAGTCCTTTCTCCAGGGTCCCTTAGGGCCCCTCCCCTGGCCTTGCCCTCGCTACAGCGAGCCAATCGTGCATAAGGTGGAGAGATAATCCTGCTTATGGCAAACAGGTGCAACCTTCACATTCTGCCCCCAGGTGATCACGTGCCTGTTAGTGAGGATGGTTCAACCCATTACCAACAAGAGCCCCAACACCATAGAAGTCCTAATTGAAATCTCATTATGAGACATTCTCATTCTAAAAGATTATGCCAATGGAGCAAAAACCCTAGCTGGTCCTGCCGAACTGGAAAGGTTTAAACAGCAGGCTTACTGAAAAGCATTCTGAAAGGTCAATCCCCAAAATGACCACAGGGTAATGACTTTTTCAGCCATAGCAACTTTCCAAGACTTTCTGGTTCACAAGAAGTGACATAAGCTACACTGATGGAGTAACTACTCACATCAATGGTAGGTTTTTAAAAAAACCAATAATTTATTTTCCCCAAGTACATGTAAAAAAACCAATTTTAAATATTAATTTTTAACAAATTTTGAATTCTAAATTTTCTCCTTACTTTCCTCCCCTCACCTCCTCCCTGAAAAGGTAACAATCTGATATAGGCTATACACATGATGTTAAAGGTAACTGGAGTATTGGCTAAATCAAAACAAAGTAACCTCAAGAGTTCCTGTGAACCTAAATAAATCCATTCTCAAAATATGTGTCAGTGAATGAGTGAAAAAGAAGTGAACAATTAAGTGTTTACCATGTTCCAGCACCATAAAATTAAGTCTCCAAGGTCATACCCCTAAGGAATGCATCCCTGCTGGACTCAGAGTAAATACTGAGACCTATTTTCTCTGGACATGGCTAATATGGGAATTACATCTGACTGCAAATTTGTTAACAGGAGTTTTGTTTGTTTGCTTTCTCAATATAGGGGGAAAGGTAGATCTTCATTTGAAAATAAGAAAATATTTAATTTTTTAAAAAAAGAATGCTATTATAATCTGGTTTAGGCTTCAAGAAACCACAAAATCTATAGCCTATGTAGCTACCACCCCCCTCATAAACCATGGGATCACCAGTAAGATAAAAGACTGATTCAAATCACCTACTTTGTAGGACACAAGGGTTTTTTTAAATTTGCTAAAGCTTTATTTTCAGCTGAATGTCCAGTTTAGTGGGACATTTCAAGTTAAAATCAAGGAAAGAATGTCACATCTGCAAACTTGAAACCACCTGGAAACTGAGTTTGAATCATATCTTAATACTAATCTTCTAACCTGCACTGCACTAGGGAGGGGGAGGGATTCAGTCACCAGACCATTGTCCTAACTCATATAAAAGCTAAGATAGAGTCAGGGATAGACAGAGATCCAGTTCAAAGGAGAAGGTGGGGGTGGAGTTGGCTCTGAACTATTTCTGAATGCAAAGAGCTGTTTCATCTTACAAAGTATGAGGATAAATTTTCTTTATTACAAAGATCTACTACAGAAATACTGGAGTGGGCATGGGATTAAGGATAACTTTTTAATCTTTACATAAATTTGAAAATGTGTGGGCAAACAACCAAAAAGAAACCCCATTTCCTTTTTTACAGGGCTACCAGACTAGTAACTGAGCAAGGTGATGCCATGAACATAATCTATCTGGATTTCAGCAAGACATCTGAAAAAGTCTCCATCCAATATATTTACATGCAAAATAGAGAGATGTGGATTAGATAACAGTAAATTTAGTTTAGAACTGACTGAATGATTGGAACTCAAGAGTACAGATTAATGGATCAGTGTCAGCATGAAGGCAGGTCTCTGATACAGTGCCAAAAATCTTTCTCTGGCCCTGTTGTGTTCAACATGTTGAAATCATGACAACAGAGCATAGCTCCTTGATGGTAAAAGGTACATTTTTGTCTTCATATCCCCAGAATCTAAAATAAAGCACTGAATATAGTAGATACTTTAAAGTCAACAGCACTGAATTCAATGAAGGCAGAGATAGCAGATCTAGTGAAAAGAGTAGGGATTTGGAGTGAGATGATCTGGTCTTACTGGTCCGCATTCTGCCACTTGGCATCTGAGAGCTGTCTGAGAAGCCATTTAATCTGGGCTTCAGCTTCGTTGTATATGAAATGAAGGGACTTTTGAGATTGCTTCCAACTCTAAACCTATGATCCTCTAGGCATGTTTAAATGATGCAAAGCTAGAGGAATGCCTGATAAATTAGATGACAGAACTGAGATCAGGAAAGATCATCTGATCGTAGATCAAGAGCTAGCAGGGGTAACAGAAATCACCCAGTTAAATCCCATCATTTTACAGATGAGGAACCTGAAATCCAGAGACATTTTAAGTGATTTGCCTATGAGTATACAAGTAGTAAGTGGCACATTTGAACTCAAGCCCAAGTTCAACATTAAGATCTCAACAGTATTGAAATGGTGGACTGAAAGGAAGACAAAATTTAATAGACCTAACTGTAGTCTTGAACTTGGCTTAAATAAGTTGTAACAAGTACAGAATGAAGGAGATACAGTAAAAATAATAATCATAAAATCCAGCAGTTTCTATGAAAAAGATCCAGGATTTCTAGTAGACTGAAAGCTCAGTAAAGGATAGTAATATGATGTGGAAGCCAAAAAGGTTAATAGGATCTTATTCTGCATGAGTACAGAGTGTCCACAGTAATGGAGGTGACAGCCCAGTTGTACTGTCTTAGACAAAGAAGGGACTCAAAACCATGCAGTAGATGGTACTGGTTGAAAGAGCTAGGGAGAGTTAAGTCTGGGAAACGGCAACTAGCTGTCCTCAAGTATATTAAGAGTTTTCGTGGGATTGTTAACTTACTTCTACTTGGCCCCAGAGGAGAAATTTATGAACAAAGGGCCAAGTAGAATTACAGGGAATCAGAGATTATGAGCCTGTATACCGAAAAATTTACTAACAATATGAGTTGTCCAAAAGTAGAAATACCTCAGGGTGTTCCCTGTCACTGGAAATCAAAATAAGAATGATTCTACCTACCAGGTAAGTTTTTGTTTCTTTGGAAAGGACCTGTGACTTCACTGGTACAGGGAATTCCTAGTAAATAAATTTCCTCTACCACAACATAGAATGTACCTGTTATCTTCTCTGCAACTTAAGAGAGGTTAAGTGACACTTGCCCAGAGTCACACAATCAATGTATACCAGATGCAGGACTTGAAACCTAGTCTTTCTGACCTATGATTTGTGTTCTTTATCCATTGTCTTGTTGCCTCCCTAGGTGGGGTTTATTATTGTAAATTTACACAGCATCTTCCTCTTGAGGAGATCAAAGCATTTCACAGACATCCACAACCACAGTAATGGAAAGAACCTTAGTGGTCATCTAGGCCAATCCATAACACATACTTCCTCTCTTTACAACATCTGTCAAACAAGGAAAGTGAAGGTTATATTCTCAAAGATGGAGAACTGAGGCAAGGACATGATGACCTCCACCAAAATCAAGTCTTAAAAAGACTTCCACAAATCCTTTTCGAGATCGGAACCAAATCTATGGGCAGATGGGGTGGGAGTGGGTGGCCTACCAGTTGTACCCAAAAGACCTGAGGCTTGGGGGTACACCACAATCAACACATTAAAAAAAATAAATCCTACCATAAACAAGGCAAAGAGGCAGAACTATCCTACATTCTCCCCCAAATCCCTCAGGCTGTCATTTTGAGACTTCTCTTCCCCTTCAAGGCTGCCCTGGGTATTTTTAATCTGCTTTCACCTATATAAAAACGTCAAGGAGGGTTAGATTTAAGCATACTCTGATTTGCCTGACCTTAAATTCCCCTCCATTCCATTTCCATAATCCCTACTAATTCAGGGACAACTCTAGAACAGTGATCCATTTACCCTGATGGACCACCTGTACACAGCCCATGCTCAGGGTCGGGGGAAGGTGGGAGGACCTTTCCTTTGGGGACACTTCGCAGTGATACAGAATGAGGAGAGCCTGCCCTCGGCTCAGTAGAGGAAAGAAGCTCGCTCCTCCCCATTCTTCCCAGGACACAGGATCTGACTTCAGCTGACCCTCACAATAAGCCTGGTGAGGTAGGTGGGGCCGGTGTTATGATGCCCTTTGTACAGGTGAGGGAAATAAATCTGCTCCGGAGGTGACAGCGCTGCGCCTCTCCCCGACCCCATCTATGGCTGGTCCGCAGTAGGGACACGACTCAAAAGCTTGACCTTAGGACCCCAGGTCTGTTGGCCCTGCCTTGGGGGGGAGAGGGGGAGGAAGAGGAAGGAAGGGGGAAGAAGAAAGGGGGGAGGAAGAGGAAGGGAGGGGGAGGAAGAGGAAGGGGGGAGGAAGGGAGGGCTGTGCGTCTCACCCTTGGGTGGGCTCCCTTCGGTTACGAGGGTCGGTCTTACCCACCCCCCCACCCCCAGGCTGTAACTTCCCCAAGGGCCGGCACAGAACGCCAGCTTGGTCATCTCAGTATCCCCAGAGAAGGCGGTGAGGAAGGCTGTGGAGCGCAGCGGGGACCTCACCCGCACTTTCCGCTCTGGGGCCTCGCCGCTCCCCTCCGCTGGGGACCTCCATGGTCCCACTCCCCTTCCTGGAGCCAGGACGCCTGCTCGCGCCTAGCGCCCTCAGCTTTTCCCACGCGCCAGCAGCGTGAGGTGCGATCCGCGCGAGCCCGTGCGCACGCGCAGAATCGCGTGGAAGGGGGCGGGGGAAGGGTGCGGGGGTGGGGCAGAATGGGGAGGAGCGAGGGAAGCCCGAAGAGAAGCACCCCCTCCTCCCAGTCTCGGTCCCATTATTGGGCCGTCTCACCTTTTTCCCACGCCCACCCTAACCCCCTCCCTCTACTCGATCATTGGACTCGACCCTTGCCCATCCCACCCAGCCCCGTCCTCGCTCCTCCCTCCCCCCCATTCCTCCGCCTTCGAACGCACTTAGGATCACAGTGGGGGGGGATTGACACGCACGGCTGTTTGAGGCTCCTGAAAAGAGACAGGACTCGCCCCTTTCCCGCCGCCTCCCCCAGCTGTCCCCTCCGAGCCTCACCTACACCTGGCACCTCCTTCTGCACCTCTCCACCACCCTCCCCTCCCAGACCCACCCCAACCAGCTCCTTCCTAGGCGCGTCTGTGCTCGCTCGCGAAACCCACTGCTGGAAGCGCGGGGATGCGCTCCCTTCGGGTTCTCGGGGGAGCTCTGCTTGGGCCATCTGGACAGCCCCCCGGGCGGGGAGGATGGGGTCCCCTGGCCCGGGGTCCCCTCCTTGTCGGAAGCGTTCGCCATCATCTGCATGAAGCCGCCGCGGCACAAGGAGAGATGCTGAACAGCCACCAGCCGCAGCATCAGAAGGAACAGTAAGAGGGGGGGGGCACTCGTGCGACAGCGCCCCAAGCTCCTGCGCCTTCTCTCCCTCCTCCTATGCGAAGCGCTCTGCCCTCTCCCCAGTTCTCTACCCACCCCCCCCCACCTCCTCCCTTCTGATCTCTAAACTCCCACAGCGCCGCACCGTGATGCCCTTGCCTTGGGATTTGGGGGTTTGGGTCCGGCCCACCTGGGCTATCCTGCGGAATCCTTCGGGACGGGGGTTGAGTCATATTGACCCTCCTGAATGTACGTTTGCAAGGTGCGTAGGTGGGCCGATCACAGATTCTACTCCATTCTTCCCCTCCCACCTTTCCTTCCCGTATATATATATATATAGTTGTCTCTTCTATAATGCTGGATGTGGGTTGTTTGGGTGGTATTTACGTGTAGAGTATACTTGTGGTTAAATATTTGCATTAGAGGATGAGGTGGGGGCAGTGTTTGGGCAATATTTCCTCCAGTGTCTAGCTTTTTGTCTGATATATATATATATATGTGTATTATATATATGTATGTATATACATATGCCTCAATGTGTGTGTGTGTATGTACCTCTGTGTCCTCATTGTGTTAAGTGATATGGGTGATCGGGAGTGATGGGGTTTGTTATGGCTCCATTAGCTCAAGCCTGGGAGAATGTGTGTGTGTGTGGGGGGGGGGGTATTTATGTTTTACACAGCAGCACCTGTGTGGGTCATAAAATGAGTTTACAGAATAGGGTAGGTTTTTATGTGAGTACTTAAAGGGGGAGTTTCTTTGCACCTACTTCATAGTCTTTTGAGGACTGAATAAAAATAACATTTGGAAAGCACAGGGCCTGGAAAACAGTAGTCACTTAATGCTGGTTCTCTTCCTGCCCTCCCCCCCCCAATTAATTCACCAAGAATTAGATTCCCCCAGTTTAGCGTCAGCCAGCAAGCCAGACTAGGATCTTGTTTGCTTATGAGTATGTGTGCTGGCCTTTCTCCCTTACCCCAAATGTCCCCATTCCCTGGGAGCCTGCATGATTCTGCACCTTTCTTCCCTGCTGAGGAAATTTTGCTAGTACTAAACCTCCCAATCCAGTTTATCTCTTCCTCCTTCTGGGCTTGGGTTGCCAGACTGAGGTAGGATAGGAAAAGTCAGGATTCTCAAAGATTTCTACATGTATGCTCACATGCATATGCACACAGATGCACATATATAACACATATATAGATATAAGCACACATCTATATATAGTCAGTCCTCTCTTTTGACTCTGGGTGAAGCTCCTGAAATAGATATAAATGCCCCCCAAAGCCTGCATATAGAGAAGGGACAGGAAAATAAAAGGTAAAGATATCCTTCCTGAAATTTTTACTCATGAGTCCCCCAGTAATTAAACTTATACCACAGGTGCCAGGTATCAAAGATTAAGAAATCTACCCAGGGGCGGCTAGGTTGCACAGTGAGTAGAGCACCAGCCCTGGAGTCAGGAGGACCTGAGTTCAAATTTAGCCTCAGACACTTGACATACTTACTAGCTGTGTGACTTTGGGCAAGTCACCTAACCCCAATTGCTCTCCAAAAAGAAAAAGAAAAAAAAAGAAATCTACCCCACTTCTTCCCAGTATATCAGCAAGTGACCCTAGTGTTTTGTCATGTGGTTTGCCATTTCCTTTTCCAGTGGGTTAAGGCAAAAGAGATTAAGTGACTTACTGCCCAGGGTCATACAGCTAAGTGAGTGTCTGGGGCTGGATTTGAACTCAAGTCTTCCTGACTCCAGACCCAGTGTTCTATCCACTGAGCTACCCTCACTGTCCTCTCTGAATGGGAAGGGAAAGATGAAAATAGCATTGTTTTATTCCCCCTCTTCTCCAAGGAGATCGAAGGACTTAAATTTTAAAGAATGAGCCCCCTCGGTATTCTCTTGTGCCTCTCTTTACCTCTCAACATAAAAAAGCAGTAAGAGAAGGAAACTAGTCATCAAAGAGTTAGCTTTCCAATATCCTATGGGATAGAAGCCAATGGTACCCCAAGTTCAGCTCCCTTTTCCATAAAGACGTGCTGTGGGAATGGAAAAGGAAGGGAGCTCCTGTTTGTTTCCTGGCAATGCAAGATTTAACTGTCTTTCTGTATTGTCCTGGGAATTGTACTCTCTGAATGATGAATGTTGGTCCAGATCAGGAAGGAATGACACTGAAGCTGGAGCCTCCCAGTTGGAGACGAGAGAGAGGAGAAAAGCACTTCCCTCTGGGGAAAAAGGTGTACCAACTTTGTGCCTTCTGTTCCCCAGGCATAATTACCACCTTACCAGAACCATTTCTACATTTTTTTTTTGCTTTTTGGAGGGCAGTTGGGGTTAAGTGACTTGCCCAAGGTCACACGGCTAGTTTTTTGTGTTAAGTGTCTGAGGCCGGATTTGAACTCAGGTACTCCTGACTCCAGGGCCAGTGCTCTATTCACTGCGCCACCTAGCCGCCCCCATTTCTACATTCTTATCCCTCTTGGAGTACCCTTCAGAATTGAGGTCAACTTTTTTCTCCATTCCCCTATCTACCCCCATACTTTCTCTTCCCTCATTGAGGGTTAGCCACTCCCCTCGGACCTGGACTCTTCCCAGAGTCAGGCTTGACCATTAGAATTGGGGAGCCCTTCCTCTTTTCCCTTTCCTTTTTTTACCCATTACCTGTTCTGCATCCCAGTCCTGAAGGATATTGATTCCAAGTGACTACTAGAGTTGAAAATCATCTGATAAAACTTGCCCCTTAAAAGTTACCTCAAGGTATTCCCTCTCCCAGGGATATTAGGGATACATACTCTTTAATAAGAGATATTTGAAGACTGGAAAATCTTCGAGGTCCAAAAAACCAAACCCACAAATCTCTAATGGTAGAATTGTAGGTACTATGACAAAAGTAGGAGACACATTGGGGGCGGGGGAGAGCGGGACCTTCCTTCATATCTGAAATGTAGCCATTTGCATTTCTACTCATAAGACAGTTCTTAACCTCTTCTCCTAGAAGGATCAGGAGAGAAGTCTAGAGAATGTGTCTGAGACCTCTGATCTCTCCCCTTATCGACACCCCCAAACAGTGATTCATCAGAGAGTGGCATGCTGTCCCGCCTGGGTGACCTGCTCTTCTACACCATTGCTGAAGGACAAGAAAGAATCGCCATCCATAAGTTTACTGCTGTGAGCTGTTCTGCAGTTTCCCCTATCTTGCTCCCCAAGTTTCTGAAGGAGTAGGAGAAAAAAGGGCAGCATGCATGCAAAACTGCTGTTGGGAACCTATAATACATGAGGTTAAGTAACTAGTGATATAAAAACTCCCAGGTTAATAGGGACCATCTCGCTTCTGTCTCAAGCATGTATGCCTATTGACCTTCCTAGTCAATCTAGGATGGTTTCTAAGGGAATACCCTCTGACCTTGGGTTTTGAACTATGAACCAGTGAATTCAAACCAAGTATAGAAGTTATTATTTTTTTTTATGAGAGAGACCAATAATGGGACTACTCTAGTACTTTCTTTCATAGAATTATAGTCTTAGAGTTTAAAGGATCCTGTTTCAGAAGTGCTTTGTCCAAAGCATGAATCAGTCCCCTCTACTGCATCCCCAGAAAGCCATTTGGATTCTGCCCAACCTCTTATTTGAAGACATCCATTTTTGGGAAACTCATCCATTCTGTTCTTCCTTAGCTTGAGGGGAAACCTACCTCCCTCCAACTCCTATCTATTGGTCCTTCTATTAGTAAAAGGCTGAGACCAGGAAAAGAACACCACTATGTTTCAGTACTCATAGTTAAACATGGGCTGGCAATTATTGGGTTAGGAAAGGATAGAGATAGCTCATTTCAGAGTTCATTCAGCCATCTCTTTCCCTGAAGGCACTGAGAGCCACTGGGTTGCAGACATCAGATCCCCGGCTCCGGGACTGTATGAGCCAGATGCGGAGGATGGTTCAAGAATCCAGCAGTGGGGGTCTCTTAGACCGTGATCTCTTTAGGAAGTAAGAGCCTGGGTACAAAAGCACTTCTTTCACTTCTGTCTAAAAATCACAAATTCATAGGATAGTAAACTGGAAAATATTTTAGAAACCACTTCACCCAGTCTATTTTTATAAGTGAGGAAACTGTGGCCCAGAGACTGATTCACCCAAGGTCTCACAGGTAGTTAGGGTCAAGCTGTAGCCCAGCTCTTATCTTATTGTTTCCTTCCCCCAACTCTGGAAGGGTCCTCTAGAATGGGTGGTGTAATATTTTAACTTCATCCCCCTGATTCATTTGTGATTGTGTGGTCCAGATGTGTGAGCAGCAACATTGTGCTCCTGACCCAAGCTTTCCGAAAGAAGTTTGTCATTCCTGACTTTGAGGAGTTCACAGACCATGTGGATCGCATCTTTGAGGAGACCAAAGAACGCACAGGAGGCAAGGTGAAGAACAGGGCAATGAAGGGGAAGGAAATATGGTCTGGGGTGGAAGATACTTAGTGCTCTAAAGTCTTCTGTGGCTAAAGGAAGAGGATTGTGAGTGAGTCCCAGTGATTAGGAGCCAAATGGCAAACCTCTCCCCTGACCCCCCACCAGACAGATCCCAGGTCAATAAAGTTCCTGAGGTTTCCAGGAGGAAAAGCAAGGAATAAAGAAGACCAGCTACTATAAGGATCTGGCAATTTGATAGAAGTGGGTATCTAAAAGAAACTGAAGATAACGTATATACATCTATATCTTCAGGAAGCTAGCTCCAAGGACTTTTTGTTCCTTCCTATAGACAGAGCTAATGTCCAAGCAGTTCTTTGACATGCCTATTTACCTTCCTGGTCAATCTAGGGAATGTTGTCAAAGAGATTCCTGTTGAACCAGATGACTTCTGAGATACCTTCCATCTCTGTGTGAAATGTTAACAGCTTATTGATCACCCTGCCCCCTTTAATCTCTTTCCTCCCCTCATCCCTCTCCTTCCCTTCCTGTCCTCTCCTTTCTTTCCCCTCTCTTTTCTTTCTTCTCTCTCTTGCCCAGGTGGCAGCCTACATTCCCCAACTAGCCAAGTCAGATCCTGATCTATGGGGTGTCTCACTATGCACAGTGGATGGACAAAGGTGAGGATGCTGGGTAAGGGGGAAGAGTAGGCAGGGAGGGAAGAGTTGCAGGACTAAGGCCACCCCTTTCATAGCTTTTCTTTATCTATAGGCACTCAGTAGGACAAACCAAGATCCCCTTCTGTCTACAGTCCTGTGTGAAGCCCCTCACTTATGCCATATCTGTCAGCAACCTGGGCACTGAGTATGTGCATAAATATGTGGGCAAAGAGCCCAGTGGTCTGCGTTACAACAAGCTTTCCCTCAATGAGGAAGGTGAGAGCTGCCATAACGCAGACTGAAGCATAGGCTGCTACTTTTCTGCTCTTCCTTTTTACTTTCCATCAGTCTTAACCCCCTCTCCACATGCTTCTCTGTTTCTGCTCATTATTTTCCACCTTCCCAGGAAAATGGTCTGTGAGTTTCATACTGACCAACAGAATAAGAGAACTGAGGGCAACAGGGGGTGGGAAGCAGTCGTGTCCCAAATCCCCAACTGATAGAGCCTTGGGTGGATTATGTCTCCCCAGGAATACCTCATAATCCAATGGTAAATGCTGGTGCCATTGTTGTGAGTTCCCTGATAAAGGTAAGGATCCTTACCTCAGTCCAAAAATACTGCCAGAACTATTCATCTTTCAAGTGTCTCTAGCTCTGTATCCCCCATTTTCCACTGAGGCAAAGTGTAAGATTGCTCTGCCTTAACCAGCTCTTCAAATAAGCTTATCCCTAGCTCTGATTCCCCAGAGGGGACATGGAGACAGTGTAAGGATCCTGGTCTTGCCATCTCTTTGGAAAAGCCCCAGTACAATGGGTACATTTCTTGTCCTGGCGTAACACCTTGGTCCTTAGAGAAGAGGAAAGGCTCTAGCTACCTCCCCCACCCCAAAGGCTAAGTGCCAGGACCAGGGGGAGGACAGCACCTTTCTGTGCTGATTGGCCACATCAGGGTGAGGGAGTAGACAGGATGGGGGGTGAATGGCCTGACGGAAGCAGCTATTAGTCACCTGGAACTGCTGAGTTGGCCTTGAGCAGGGGGGTATCCGACTGGCCCACCAGCTGTAGGCCTCCCAGGCCTTGAGCAATAACCCTGAGGGCAGCGACATTCTGGGAGCCAATCGCAGCCCCTGTTGAAGAAGGTGGTACCAGATTGCCCTCCCCCCACTGCTGGTAAGAGCCTGTGTTTTTGATACTCTAGGCAGCACACTGGTGTAGGGAAGTGGGAGATGGGTCTGGTCCCCTCATTGCTCAATGCTGGCCACTCTGGGTCGTGTGTGTTCAGATGTTACTCCCTACCTTCATTCCTACCATGTCCATCAAGATCAGTTCTCTCCCCCTTCCAGATCCCTCTGCTTATATCCTGGGGCCATCACCTCATCCTTTGCCCTGTGCTAACATAGGTCTCTTTTTGCAGATGGACTGCAATAAAGCAGAGAAGTTTGATTTTGTAAGTTCCCTTGCTTTCACATGAAATGTTCTCAGTAGCGAATGCACCAGCCCAGATTATGACCCTTGTTCTCTGAGTTGTGGGAAGCCTTCAAGGCCTTTGCCTTGAACTGGGGAGCCTTTTGAAATTCCTGAGTCCTACAGCCAAATTGGGATCCATATTAAGTGATCCAGAAGACCTTGTCACCTTGGTCTTTGTCAGGGTAGAGGTTCTCATTACTTAGGTGGAGTATTTTCCCTGATTCCACTAATTCTCTTCTAGGTGTTGCAGTACCTGAACAAAATGGCGGGAAATGAATATATGGGTTTCAGCAATGCTACGTAAGACTCCATGAGAGATTTTGGGGGGGGAAGGGGAAATCTATGGGTTCTTTGTAACTTAACATCAATGCTTCATTTCATTGACATTTCACTGAGACGTAGCTTTTTTTTTTTCAGTAGATAATGGATTGAGGTTGATATTGATTAGGATACTGCCTGGGTTCCATCCCTGCCCTAGATGTTTCCTAGTCAAGTCCTCCTGGAATAGATTGTTGGAAGGTTTTCTGTATCCTACACTGTAAAGCAAGGATCTTTCCCTGCTCAGGGTAAAAAGTTTAGGAGGCTATCTATGATATGATTTCCCCTAATCCAGAGAAAATATTTCCTCTTTTGATGACCTACTCCAAACTTTAGGCTTACTAACTAGTTTTTGCTACAGGTTCCAGTCAGAAAAGGAAACTGGGGATCGGAATTATGCCATTGGCTATTATCTCAAGGAGAAGAAGGTAACAGTGGGTGCTGAGGGATGTTAGTAGAAATTCTGTTGAAACTAGAGGGGCAGAGGGCAGTGTAGGTGCAGTTCATAGCATACTGGCCCTGGAGTTGAGGACCTGACATCAAATTCTGCTTCAGACACTAGCTGTGTGACCCCGGGCAAGTCACTTAATTTCAATTGCCTCCCTCCCCACCCCCCTACCCCCCAAAAAACTAGAGGGACAGGAAGCTGGTGTTAAGGAATTTTAACTGAAAGGCATACGATTTCTGTTGACTAAATGATGCCAACCTAAAGCAGTTAATGCATTTTTCTGTTCTTCCCCTGCAGTGTTTTCCTAAGGGAGTGGACATGATGGCTGCATTGGACCTCTACTTCCAGGTAAATAAAATGTTTCTGCTCTGAGTCTTCTGAATGGGAATTAGAGACAGAATACTCTCCGTGCTGAAAAGGATGTCTTGTAAGGAAGTCTTCTCATCATATCAGGGTCCTCTATCCCTGCTCCCATCCAAAATTGAAGGTAGTGGCTGGTTATACAACATCCTCCACCATACCCCTTGTTTCCCTAGCTGTGCTCAGTGGAAGTGACATGTGAATCAGGCAGCGTCATGGCAGCCACACTCGCCAACGGTGGAATCTGCCCTATCACGGGCGAGAGCGTGCTGAGTGCTGAAGCTGTTCGCAACACCCTCAGCCTTATGCATTCCTGCGGCATGTATGACTTCTCTGGGCAGTTTGCCTTCCATGTAAGTCTACTTGGGCTACCCACATTTTCTGTCAAAAGATATTCAGGCTGATCTTTCTTATTTTCTTCCAGTCAGGAGGATCAGGCTATCAAACAAGAGCCTTTATGAATGGAGGGTTGGGGAAAGGATTTAAATGTAGAAGAAAGCTGTTAATTGGCTGGCCAAATTAGCAACATTTTAGAGGACATGTACATGTAAGGAAAATCATAGGCCAATTATAAGAATGTTAAAAAAATATTCACAGGAGCCTGAGCAGCACCTTGGCTGACCACTCAGGTGGGAGAGCCTAAGAGATGGGCATGTGGCCTCTCCCACAGTGGTTATATGACCAAGTTCTATACAATACTTTAAAAAAAAATTTTTTTTGCCTTTTTTGAAGGGGGAAAAGTAGGGCAGTTGGGGTTAAGTGACTTGCCCAAGGTCACACAGCAATAAGTGTTAAATGTCTGAGGCCAGATTTGAAGTCAGGTCCCCCTGACTCTGGGGCTATTGCTGTATTCACTGTGCCACCTAGCCGCCCTCAGTACAATTCTTGATACATGTTCAGCCCCATCTTTGGTTCTCCAGGTGGGCCTTCCAGCCAAGTCTGCAGTGTCAGGAGCCATCCTGCTTGTGGTACCCAATGTCATGGGGTTGATGTGCCTGTCACCTCCATTGGACAAGGTGGGAAACAGCCACAGAGGCATTAGCTTCTGCCAGGTAAGTTGCACCTTTCAGATCCAATCCAAATCAAATATTTGTTGAGTACCTACTATATGTTACTTTCCATGTGTTCCTTTGACTATGACTGTAGAAGCTGGTATCTCTCTTCAACTTCCACAACTATGACAATTTGCGGCACTGTACTAAGAAGCTGGACCCTCGACGTGAAGGAGGAGAAGTACGGGTAAGAAAGGTTGTAGAAACATTCCTAAGATAGACCATTCCCAACACTTTGAGCAGCAGGCACCCATGACTGCTCATCTAAGTGGGCCTAAATGCATTAGGGCTGTGCATGTGGCACCATTGTCCTCAGCTCACTGATTTTTTCCTCCCAGAACAAGACTGTGGTGAACCTGCTTTTTGCTGCCTACAGTGGAGATGTTTCAGCTCTTCGAAGGTACTGTCACCTAAAAACAAGAACTTGGGCTCATAGAGGAATAGTTTAGAAAGGTTTTAGTGACCGTCCCGTCCAGCTTCCTGTTATCTTAGATGAGAACACTGAAGCCCAGGGAGTTTGTGACTTAACTGAGGTCACACAGGGAATGCATCAGCTGGGATTGGCATCTGGGTCTTCTGAACTCCTCTCAAGTCAGTGCCTGCTGCCGCCATAGAAGTGTGCTGTTAGACAGAACTGGGAAGCTAAAAGCAGGGCCCTATGAGTGAGGACACAGCCAGCAGGTCTGAGGACTGGTATTTCTGGGTATCATCTTGCCCCCACTGTTACCTGGAAGTATCAGGTTCATATGGGCACAGAACCACCAAGGCCCCTGGAAGAGCTGGCATACTTTGGGCATGGCAGAGGCCCTCTTCCTTATTGTCCTCCATACTTCTCTGAATATCAGCCTTATTTCAGAAAGGACACTGCTGGTGACACCAGAACTGAAAGACACCAGTGCTATTGTTCCTAGGTTTGCCCTGTCAGCCATGGACATGGAACAGAAGGACTATGACTCCCGCACAGCACTACATGTTGCTGCAGCAGAAGGTATCTGAGATTAACAAGGGATTCAGACCATAAAAGCCCATTTGATGTGTTCTATCACCATCGAATCCCATTCCTTTGCCTCTCAGGGTCACCAGACACAAAGAATGAAACAATCTCCATTAGAGTACAAGTATGCATTTGTTCAAATTGAGTGCTATTGTCCTGATGACTACTGGGGACACAAAGACAAATTAGGACCACCACCCCCCCACTACAATTTAGAGCTAGAATTATTCCCTACTGTTTAAGGGAATAAGGGGATAGGAAAAGAACTTTATTTCCCCTCCTTGCACCCAACTCTTCATTAAGGGTCATGGGAGGCTAATGGAGTCAGGGTTATCAGAGGCTTCCAAGCCTTGACTCCCTCACCCCCTCTTTGTACCCCTAGGACACCTGGAGGTTGTCAAGTTCCTGGTGGAAGCCTGCAAAGTAAATCCTTTTGTGAAGGACAGGTGAGTAGGAGGAACCAGTAGGCCAGTAGGTAGGACTTTTTCTTGTTCCTTTTTATTGTTACCCAATTCTCTATTTGTCTGATTATTGCCTTCTCCTTCACAGGTGGGGCAATATTCCCCTGGATGATGCTGTGCAGTTTAACCATCTGGAAGTGGTCAAACTGCTGCAGGATTACCAGGACTCCTATACTTTGTCTGAGACTCAGGCTGAGGCAGCAGCAGAAGCCCTGTCTAAGGAAAACCTGGAAAGCATGGTGTAAGGGGGACTACTCCCTCCCTTAAACAAGAATCAAAAGGAATGAAGTCTTCCTGACTTCAGTGAGGGAAGAGGGAAGGCAGCTTGATGTCTTAGGCCAGAGCCTCTCAGAGGAGTTTTCATACTATCCCCAGCCCCTTCATACCCCCTGCCCCCATCATGAGCCAGATCTCCCCCACCCCACCTCCCCATTACCTTTTCAGATGAAGCCCAAACAGGGACTTTAGTGGCCACTGACAGTTTTTGAATTGAGTTTTGGTCAGAAGGCTTGGGTTTCTGATTAAGTACTCTGACTCAATTAGCATCCCTAGAGGGTTTACCTAGGTTTCTACTTAGATACAGCCAGTTCTCATTTAACCATGAGACCTTTCCACAGACCTCCTCCCTACCTCTTCCTTCCCTTACAGCTTAGAGGCCTACATCTCCCTACCCCACCCCCAGCCAGTGGCTTCAGTGCCTACAGGGAAGGACCCCCAGCACACCCCCCTGCCACTGCTTACTGGGAGCCTGAGCCACAGGGCTGGCAGAAGTCCAATTTGCATAATATGAGAACTGTCTGTACTGTTTCTTCTCCCTGACTGAAGGAACATATTAAAGGGAAGAAGAGGGCACTGATGAGGAGTCATGGGTTGCTACACCTCTTATAAGTATATACCTAGGAGAAATGGGGAAAGCTGAGGAGCCTGCTTTCAAGGAGGCTGAAGTGTACTTATCCCCTTTGGCCAGGATATAACGCTGCTAATAGTTCTTTTATAGACAGATAAAGTATTTTGTGATCAAATAAAATTTTAATTACACAAATCAATATTTTTTTTAAACCCAGCCCTTTCCCTTTCTCCTCTGATAAGGGGTGTTTAGCTACCATTACTACAGTAGGAGGGGCCAGATGTTATACAGAATGTATATTTATATAGTAATAGCCACTACATATTCTTCAAACCTTACTTTATATAGTTTCTCATTTCAGGGAAAAGGCAAAGATCATACTCTTCTAATTATGGGGTGAAGGGGACAATGGGTCTGTGACCCAGAGAATCCTATTTGTTGTATAATTTGATTAAAACCAAAAATTTTCAGGTCTCTGCCAAACATAAGTTGGGTTAGATCTCTTGCCCAGCAACCCTTTTACAAAATCAGTTCCCAGTACTAATGACTTAGCTAACCCCTAAGTTTTCTCCATCATCCTCCACAATTGTAAATGACTGGGTGTGGGAATCTGGACAGGCAAAAAGTCATGGATGGGAATGACTGCAGCTATGTGGGGCTGATAGATTATATGGTTCTGAGGTTGCTGGGGTCAGGGCCATGTTCTCAGACTACAGCACACTGAGTCAATAAAGCACTTGTGAATGAGTTAAAAGTCCAGACTCTGTACTACACAAAGAAAGGGATGACACTGACAACTCTATTTCCTCTAGCCACAGGCAGAAAGTTTGGTAAAGCTCCAAACATGGGTAGAATGGGAAAGGGTCACCCTGATTTATGTCTCATGTAGAATTATAATAACAAAGAAGTTAAAGCAGAGCTGCAGGGGCAAACTCTCAGAATGGGTAAAATCTAAGACTGGCTAGTAGCCCAATGGGAGGTGCAGGGATCATTCTCTATAACCAAACTGGTCCCCACCAAAATCAGACACACATCTGGTTGAACTGGGAGCTCTCTCTTCAACTTCCATAGGGAATGGAAGAAAGAATGGCAGATGGATTTAAGATATTGCACAATTGCCCTATACGGCTGGCTGAGTAGGTATAAGAACTAGAATAAACTGGGCTGGACATAGAAAAGGGCCCACCCAGGGGCTTCAGTGAAAGTCTCTAATTAAGCCACCCTAGATTCCTTCAGGCACATCAAGTCCTGAGTGGGTCAGCAGCTCTCCATCCCAAAGGGCAAAGGCAGGCATCACTGGGCCCCGGAACACTGTCCTTAAGGTGTACACCACAGCAGGCCTGCTTACATCCACCAGGCTTAGTCTCTGTGCCTCGTACTCCAGCAACAGACCCACCTTTTCAGGCTGGCCAATGCCTGTTATTGGGGTGCTCTCGTTGGCCAGCATGGCATGCCATTTCCGGTGAGCATAGGTGAACACCCAGGAATGATCGTCCATACCAATGCAACAATCCCTAGGTATGTCTACATCGGCCACACCTATTCGAAAATGCTGAGATTTCTTGACCGTTACCTCCCAATAGTGCCGACCACTGGTGACCGCAGTGTTACCCAGCACCACGGCCCACTCCTTAAAGCGTTCCACGTTGAGGGTCACTTTGGTGGGCTCCAGCCCCACCATGCCGTACTTAACACCCGTCTCCCCCTTGAAGAGCGCGAGGCTGGTATGAGCTGTCTTTTCTTCTAGCTTGAAACTAATGGCTGTTGGGCAAACCAGAGAAAGGCAACGAAAAGGATAAGGCTGGGATAGGAACTCTAAGTCCAAGAGGGGAGGTACTCCCCAAAGAAGACCCTGGGGGGGAGGTTAGAAAGGGAGGTGATATTTGGAGGTCTGAGTCCTGGCTGGGAAAAGGGGTGGGAGAGTGACGTGGGGGGGAGGGGTGGCGTACTGGCTGGGGGCGAGATGGTAGGGTGACGTTTGGGAGTCATTCAGGGGGCTTGGCTCCTGGATGGGAGCGGAAGAGGGGTGACAAGGTGATGCGGGGGGGAGGGGCGGCGATATCTGGATACTTTCTGGGAGCAGAGGAGGGGTGGTGGGATGACATTGGGGGTATGGGTTCCCGCGGGAGAGGAAAGGGTCCTGGCTGGCAGAAAAGGGACGGCTCCAGAGTCCTAGACAAACAGACTCGCCTTCCTAGGCCTCCCAACATCCGTGGAACCACGAGAATCACCCTCGCTGTATGGGGAGAGGGCCAGGGTCGGAGAGACTGGGCCACCTGAGCCGGTGACAAAAGCATCCCCCAGACCGAGACTGCAGGGCGGGAAAAGGGGCGGACCGAGGAGCGTGTGTTCGGGGAAAAGGCCTCCGGAAGTCTGTGGGAGGTCCCGCGGGTGCCCAGCAGAGAACCCCTACCTCTCCGGGCGGCGGCGGCAGTGGGTCCCAACCACTCAAGTCCACAGCGACGAAGTACACGCGCAATGGGCAGCGCCATCTTGCGCCCCGGCTACCTGGGCACGCCCCCCACGCCGGGACGCCGCCATCTCCAAGGCGCCGCTTCTTGGTCATGTGGCCCGGAGAGGCCATGGCGCGGCGTGATGACGTATAGCGTCTGCTAGGCTTCAGAGGATTGGGTGCGGCCCGAGTTCTTCCCACGCTGCTCTTCCCTCCCTGGCCGCTAGGGGCCCCTTGGAGAGAGGTTCAGGTCCTGTTAGCTTGTCTCTGAGTCTCCTTGACCCGGTTTGGGGTTTTCTTGGCAAAGATTTTGCAGCAGTTTGCCATGTACATCTCCAGCTCGTTTTACAGATGAGGAAACCGAGGTAAACAGGGTTAAGTGACATGCCCAGGGTCACACAGCTGCTAAGTGTCTGAGACCAGATCTGAGCTCAGGAAGGAGTAGTCTTCACTCCAGGCCTAGTGCTTGCCACCTGGGTACCCTGAGCAGTCGTTAACTGTGGCCTCACAGAGTGTTGTGAACCTGGGGTTGTTATGCCCCAGAAGCCCCAACAGCTGTGTATGAGGTGGGGACAGAGCCCAGGGGAGGCGCTACGTAAGCTTAGCCGGCTTGAGGGGCGTCCCTGATGCAGGTGGAGAAGGGTTAAATTGTAGGTGCCGCCTGGGGAGCACGCGGCTCGGACCCTGGGGGCCAGGCAGTGTCTCATTGCCTGGGACCAGTGGGGCCCAGCGCTGAAGGGCTGGCTAGTGTGGGAGGAACCAGCACATCTCGGATGCTCTTGTGGGCATTCCCTACCCCGCGGCAGCTGCAAGGCATGGTGACCAGACCGCCTGAAGTGGACGTTCTCAGCTACAGGTCCCATGGCCCTGGGCCCATCGGAGCTGGTTGTACTCTAGCAGATGACCAAAAACTACCGAAGAGCTTCCTGGAAGAGCAGTGACCAGCACACAAGAGGGCCCCCATCTTGGCCTTGCTTACCAGAATAACCGTCCCTAGGGGAAGCAGTACAGAACCAAGTGAATGTGAGTTGCCCCTTTAATAATCCCACAAAATGGCTCCGATTTTAACTGATTGTCTAACCTGAGTTATACTTTTAAGCATTTCTGTTGTATAAAGGAAATAATATTTGCCATATACCTTTTCTACATTATCCATTGAGTATCTTTCTACTGTCTTCTGAAACAAGATACAAACCTAAGCTTCAAATTATTCTTCCCAGTGTTCTGGAAGGGTACATGTTAAGAGTAAGAATTCAAGAGAAAAGAGCCCACTTCAGCTTGCCCACACTACCTGGTGGAGTTCAGTGAGCTCCAGTAGCTTCTTATTACCTCCAGGATAAAATATAAAGCCCTCTGACATTTAGAGCCCTTCATAACCTGACACCTTCTTACACTTAACTCTATGATTAAACAACAATGGCCTTGGGTCAGTTCATCAAACACCAAAATCAGTCTCTTGCTTCCATGCCTTTACACATACTGTTCCCTATTCTTAGAATGCTTTTCTCCACATCCTCCACCTCATAATTTCCTTGGCTTTTTTTCAAGACTCAAGCAATACCTTCTCCAAGAGGCTACTCCTGGTCCCTATAACTAGCTCCTTCTGCTTTCAGATTACCTTCCATCCATCTTGGATATATCTTGCAAATAATTATTTACTGTTGTCTCACCTATTAAAATGACACAGAGATCTCTTAGGATAAGAACAGGAGTTTATTCTCTTCCCCGGGAGGGGAGAAGAGGGCATTCTTCCCCGTGACTCATCATGGAGGAGAGGTGTGTTACAAAAGACAGTACAAGAATTTACACCCTAATGCAGTCAAACCCCCTGCCCGACTGTCTCCTCTCTCGTTGGCTGAGAGGCAGACTTAAGTCTCGGCACCAAAATCTTCCCCAAATGGGAAGTCATGGGGAAGGCAAGGGAGGAAGAGTGGTCCTGGGCTGTCCCTGACTCCCACTGGCCAGGAGGAAGGGCCTGCAGAAGAAGGAAAAACAGACAAAAGAAATGAAAGTGGGGGTCAAAAGATTCCTGAAGAGGCTTGCTGCTGATAGCAGCAATGGAGGGGGAAGAGGGAAGTGCCTGAGAAGTTTTCACTCTCCCCATACACCCCCTTGGTGAGAAAAGAAAAGGACACATTACCCAGGCCCCTAAGGAATTTAGATTCTAATAAGTAATGAGAAGTCAATGAAATTTTTGAATCAAGGAGTAATTTTTTTTCCAAGTGAAAATTTTTATATTTTTTAAATTATGTTTTAAAACAATTTTTAACATGATTTTTAAAAATTTTGAGTTCTAAATTCTCTTCCTCTCTCCCTCCCCTTTCCTTTTTCCCTGTTTGAAGAAGCAAGCAATTTGATATAGATTATCATACAACACATTTCCATATTAGTCATGTTGCAAAAGAATGAATTTTCAAAAAAACAAGAAAAAGTTGAAAAAAGTATGCTGCAATCTGCATTCAGACTCTCATCAGTTCTTTCTCTGGAGGTGGATAGCATTTTTCATCATAAGTCCTTCAGAACTGTCTTGAGTCTTTGTAGTGCTGAAAATAGCTGTCATTCACAGTTGATCATTGTACAATATAGCTCTTGTTATGTACAATGTTCTTCTGGCTCTGTTCACTTCACTTTGCATCAGTTCATATAAATCTTCCCAGGTTTTTCTGAAACCATCCTGCTCATCATTCCTTATAGCACAATAGCATTCCATTACAGTTATATATCACAGTTTGTTAAACTATTGCCCAGTTGTTGGACTGGACAATGTTGGACAGTTTCCAATTCTTTGCCAATGCAAAAAGAACTGCTATAAATATTTTTGTGCATATAAGTCCTTTTCCTTTTTTTAAATCTTTTTGGGATACAGACCTAGTAGTGGTATTGCTGGTTAAAAGGATATGCACAATTTTGTAACTCTCTGAGGATAGTTCCAAATTATTTTCCAGAATGGCTGGATCAGTTCATAGCACCAACAGTGTATTAGTTTCCCAATTTTTCCACATGAGGGTGTAGTTTGTAAACAGGGCTGTAGGAGATTAATCTAGTGGCAGTCTGTTGCGTGGATTAGAGAAGACTGGAACCAGAAAATTAATTGAGACATTTTACAGTCATTCATTTTTGTTAAG
The DNA here is from genome assembly GCA_028646575.1 of Pseudocheirus occidentalis. Taxonomy (NCBI): domain Eukaryota; kingdom Metazoa; phylum Chordata; class Mammalia; order Diprotodontia; family Pseudocheiridae; genus Pseudocheirus; species Pseudocheirus occidentalis. The sequence goes on along the minus strand of CM053597.1, from coordinate 211,214,890 downwards.
CTCTAGTTCCACATCCCCAGCTGCCCACTGGATATCACCACCTACATGTCGCATAATAGACATCTCAAACTTAACATGTCCAAAACAGAGCTCATCATTTCCCCTCCAAATTCACTCTCTTCACATAGCTCCACTATTTCTGTTGAAGGCACCAACAGCCAACCAGGTTTACCATCCAGGAGTCATCTTTGACTCTTCACTATCACCCCCTATCCCAACGGTTGCCAACTCTTGTGAGTCTTCCCCCCTCAATATTTCTGATACTCTATTTCCTTTTCTTCCTTCACATCAAAACCATCCTAGCTCAAGTCTTCATCATATCTTACCTTGACTGTTGTACCTAGATTCCTACCTCATCTCCCTGCCCTCAAATCCCTTCTCAAAATGACATCCCTAAAGCATAGGTCTTACCATGTTGCTTGCTCTCTCAAAAGCTTCAGTGTTTCTCTGTTGCCTTAAGTAAGATCAAATACAAATCCCTTGTTGTACACATAAAGCCCTTCACAATACGGATCTACCTATCTTTCCAAGCTAATTGGCTGGTTACATATTAATTACCCTCACTATATGTTCCAGCCAAATTGGCCTACTTGTTTCTCTGCATATTCCTAAAAGTTACTACAATGTCTATGATGCTCTGTTCTGTGCCTATCAGAACCCTTAGCTCCCTTCAAAGCTCTGCTAAAGTGCCAACTTCAGGGGTCTTTACTTATTAATTATAAATGCTTGTTGATTGATTTATTCTTGTGGGACATGATGGAGAACTTAAATTGGGTTGTTGTTGGTGGGAATATATGGAAGTGAAAGAAAAATAAAGGAAAAATCAGAAGAGTTAAGCATAGGAGATAAGACTTTAATAATAATAATTGACATTTTTGTAGTGCTTTAATTTTTAAAAACTTATGAAGTAGGAGGGGGGACGGAGCCAAGATGGCGGCATAGAAAAAGCAAGGTCCCGCAGCTCCCACACTGCCACCCTAAACACCCAGAAAATATGAGCCCAGACAAAGTCTAGGAAAGTCTAGGACTCTGAGACTCACAAAAATACAGAGAACACACCTCTCGCTGAAGGCAGCTCAGCAGCAGGGGCTCAGTGCAGCTGCTGGAATGGAGGCTGGAACAGCCTGAAGGCGACTGCAGCCAGGCCTGGGACTGTGGGAAGGAGCTGAGCCAAGCCCTGCAGCCAGCCTGCAGCGGTTCTACAGCCTCCAGCACCTCCACATCTGCAGCGTGAGGAATGGCCCACTGGCAGGGGAGCAGAGAACGGCCAGCCCAAAACCACAGCCACAGCCAGGCAAGGCCCCAGGGCGGCCATGAGGAGCAGAGCCTCCCAAGCCGCAGCTTGAGTCTACTTCAAAGAAAATCTAAAGCACCTGCCTGAGGGGAGCTTCGGTCAGAGAGTAGTGAAAGTTGAAACTTTGAAACTTAATTTGGGGGAGAAAAGCAGTTCTGCCAATCTGCCCCCCGGGCAAGGAAGCAGTGGGGGAGGGGAACTACTGGAACCAGCAGCAGTGGCCCCCACCAGGCTACTTCAGAGCCCCTGGCCTGCGGACTGCACAGTGGGGCTGAATCGATAGATCAGGGCCAAGTGCTCTTGCATTGAGCGGCCTGGATCCGGATCGTGGTCTTGGGTGGTGGTCCTGGGGTGCACTTTCAGCAAGCCAAAGCTGGGGGGACTTGCAACACCCCCCCAATAGCTCCGGCAGTTGGGAAAATTCCAGCGATTTGGAACAGAGCTTACCCCCTTGGAAGCAGAGTTTCACAGACCTAAAAAAAACAACCAATTAATTGACTGGCCAACATGAGAAAGAGGAAGCAAAATAAAAACACCAGT
>CM053597.1:211183744-211212556 GCA_028646575.1 Pseudocheirus occidentalis | reverse complement strand
TTTTTTAGCGTGTTTGTGTGGGAGCTGTGGTGCTTTGCTGCTTCTATGCCGCCATCTTGGCTCCGCCCTTTTACCCCTTTACCTCATTTTCCAACACACATCTTTTGAAATTGTCTTGGATCATTGTGTTGCTGAGAGAGCTAAGTCTATCATCCTCATTGATAGTATTTTCTTAACCATAAACCTTTCGTTCAGTTTGGGTATCAGGACACGGCTAAAAGTCTTTAAAGGAGGGCAAGTAAATACCTCAAATAAATATTCTCAATTTTTCTCTTGTCCCCAAACTATACAACGAGGTAAAAAGAGGCAAAAATCATCTAGAATATTGGATACTATTGTGTAAAAGTATGGTTGTTTTGAGAAGCTAAGGTGTAGGTTAGAAAGCCTCAAAGACAAGAAGACCTGGATTTGAGTCCAGCACACCCAGTACATACTGACTGGGTCTTTGATGGTGAACAAGAAGATGTTAACCTCTCTATGTTCTAGACGACTCTCTCTTACTATAAATTGCAGAGAAAGTGCTGACCTGCATTGGTAGAGAGCTTCCTCACCTGGAACTTCTTGGTATTGGTAAAATCACAAGTCCAGTCCCTAGCCTTCTGATTGTTTGCATTTCTATAGTATATTATAATTAGAAAATGTTTTTGTAAGTTTTCTTATTTGATATGTACAGAAGTATTATTATTGAGAGAAGCAGCAATGCAGAGTAAATGGAGCAGTGGACTTGGAGTCAGGAAGAGCTGAGTTCAGATCTTGCCTCGGCCAGGCAAGTCGCTAAATGTTGTTATTTGTAAAAGATGATTAATGACAGCACTTACCAGGATGTTGTGAAAATCAAACAGGGTAGTGATGATATATGTAAAATGCTCTGCAAACTCTAAAGCATTCTGTAAATGTTGGCTCTTTTTTCTATTATTCCCATCTTATACTTGAGGAAACTGAGGTTCATGGAGGTTCAGTTATGAGCTGTGTGACCCTGATCAAGTCATTGACAGAACTGGGACTTAAATTTTCTTCTAATCTTAAGTCTAGAACATATTACATTCCCTCTAAGATACCAGTTGATACTCTTTTCAACTACGGTTTCTAGACATGGTCCTTCCCTTTGCTCTGTATATTTTGTCCAGGCCAGTTACCTAATATGGAATTTGAAGCTAATCAAAATAGTGGATCCTATTGGAAGAATCATCGTTGGAATAAATAGGTGGATTTGCGTCCTTAGAATTACAGAATAATGTGACTCTTGTCTTTCATCCTCTTCAGTCTTGACAGAAGTCTAGAGGAAATGTGTGTAGGATATATTGGCAGTTAAAGTATAATTATGATGTGATTCTTTGAAGAAAAGAAGCAGATAAGTATCTTGCCCTTCCTCAGTGTCCTGTTTCTTCAAATCCTTGATACCCTAACTGAACTCAGTTTGGGGATCTCATTGGAACTATCTAGATAATTCTGATAACTGTGGCTAAGCAGAAATAGTGACTCAAAATACTATGGATTTAGGATATGGCCAAGAATAACGCTGCGATCACTAGAGTACATTCCAGTTATGCATAGGGTGTGGGCCTTCTCTTCCACTTAATACCAAGTTCTGGAATGAGTCTTGGAGAAGCTTCCTGCATCCATGATAGATTTGCTTTAGTAGACAAACATTCTCTGCCTTTGCCTGATACAGAGAAATCCTGGCCTGGAGTTTTGTATCGGAGTTTGTTTGGTCATTTGTGTCAGAAACCTCTGGTTTTTAAGGAATTAGAAAGCATATGGACAGTGTGGGTGGGTGTACAGCATTATTTTATACCAGTCCCCATTGGAAGTATAGCTATATAAAAGTCATAGAATGCAAGAGAAGGATCATTTTTCCTCTTCGGATTTGTATCCTTAGGTCTACCACAGTACTTGGCCTATGGTGGGTGTTTTATTAGTGCTGACCAAATCCTCCGACTCCACTTTCTGTACTTTATTTTGTTCAGATTCTTTTGGCCATTATTTTGGTGCCCAGAAGAGGGCAGGACAGAGCTTTGTTTTATTGTAGAATACAACATTTAAACATTTTAATTGCCTGAGGTTGATATGTAAATTTCTCTGTGCTTCTCTCCAAAGTTAAAATAATTTTATTTGAATCCTGTGCTTTGGACTCCCTTCAATTTTTTTGGTCTATAACCCAATCAACAGTAAGAAAGATAATCTATGTAGAATGTCATAAAAAGCCATCATCTTCTTTTCTATACATGTTTGACTTCCCGGTACAGTCAGCACCCTTCCTCGGGTCCATGAGCTACAGCTCTATCCGAATTGCCTCACTAATGCTGTCAGTGGGCCAGTGCAAACTGGCTGTATTTGACTGCTCCCAGACACATGTTCCACATCAGTCTGGCCCCTGTTGAATGGCTGGCTAGAGTCCAGCACATCTGCAGGTAATACGTGCTGACTTCTCAGCCCAGATGGAAAACCTAGGGGCCATTGGTGGGGTGGCAGAAATCATTTCACAGAAGGAAAGTTTTTACCTAGCTCCGAACACTTTCATCCAAATTTTGGGAACCTGTTTCATCCAGAGTCTCTCTCCTAAGACTATTGCTCTCCTTGGGAAATCATACATCTCCTCATTTTATCTGAGACAAACTCTTCTTTTTCCCAGGAGATATGCCTCACATTCCATTTTTAAAAAAAATTCTTTTATAATCACTGATAACTCTTCTGCCTGTGAGTTGTAAGTGAAGGAAGCTGATCAAGTTTTAGGACATATGGGCGTGTGGTAGTCAAGGCAGAAGGGTGGTTAAGGTATGCATGTATAAGAAATGGGATTGTTCCCTAGCTTGATTTTTCAACCAAACCATTTTAGTTAATTCAAGGATATGACTTTGAGACTTTGACATAATTCATTTTTGACTAGGCAGTTCAAATATCTAGCTCCTTTGTACTTTGGGATCCCAGACTTATTTGATGGGTATAGACTGCAAAGCTAGTATATTTTATGCATGTTCCTTCATTTTCTTTCTATCTGACACTGTTGGGGCAGCTATAAATCAGAAAGTAACCAAAAAGTCCCTTACATGTAAAGCTCAGAGGCAAATCAGAGGATATAGGAGAGAAGTTGTTGTTGTTGTTTTCCCGGGTGGATGAACATTACAGCCCTCTAAAGAACCATGAGAATTAGATTTGAAATTTAGGACTCTTGTATTCTATATCAATCCTGTTTCCTCTGCTAGTGATAAGAGATTTTCCTCCTACTCCCAGAAAGCTGAAAGTTATGTAAAGAATTCCCAAATAATCAACATTGTTGATTTATGAGGCAGAAGTAGAGTAACTAGGCTGATGTGATCCCTGGATTTCTGTACTCAGTTGAATTTAGTAAGCATTGTTAAGATCTTACTGTAGTAGCTGGCTAATGAGAGGATTCAGGGAGACTGGAGAAGACTCAAATCCTGAGTCCCACACATACTGTGCGACCATGGGCAAGACAGTTAATCTTTTTTTTTTAATTTTTTTTTGCTTGTTTTTATTGAAATGGATAAAATTCAGGGGAGGAAAGGTTCTCACTCTATGCTGACTCAAAAAAATGATCTAGGTGGTAAGATTGGGGTGCGGGTGGAATGGGGAGCAACGAGGCTCTGGAAAGGAATAGGTAAGGGCATGCTCATGTCAGGACTCCCCAAGATCCTCATATGATGAAAATGCCCTGAGAAAAAGAGTCTAGAAGGGCTAACTTGGAAAGAGGGGGGGTACCCTGTTGACTTTCTCACAAGCAACTAGAAACATACCACCACCCGTAACATAAAGGATACATCCAAGAGAGCCATACGTACTCCTGGGGACATAAACCAGAAGCGACCTTTGCGGTCTGCTGCAATCCATTCTGCAGATAAGTAAACTGAGGCTTCAGAGACTCAAAGATCTCATGCTGTCAGGTGGGATTCTGAAACCAGCCCTTCAACTTTCTATAACCTAACCTCCTGCCCTCCCCCTTCCATTCTTCTTATTGGGGCTCCCCTGAAAACCCTCTATATTCCCTTGGCCCCACTTTGTGACTTCAAGACCTAGCTAAGAACCCACATTCTCTACAAGAAGTTTTTTCTCAGTCCTGGTTTCTAGTGCCTTCCCTCTGCTGACCATTTCGGTTTGTTGCCTTTCTGTTAGCACAGGGCCTGGCACGTATTATAAGTAATTTTTCAGTCAGATCCAACTATCCATGACCCCCACCTTGGGGTTTTCTTGGCGGAGATACTGGAGTGGTTTGCCATTTCTTTCTCCAGCTCATTTGACAGATGAGGAAACTGAGGCAAACAGGGTTAAGTGACTCTCTCAGGGTCACACAGCTAGTACGCGTCTGAGGCCAGAGTTAAACTCAGAAAAAGGAGTCTGACTACAGGTCTGGCACACTATCCCCTGGGCCACCTAGCTGGCACAAAACAGATGCTTGAAGTTAAGAAGTTAATCTTTTAGTGCCCCCAGGCGATTCTCTAAAACTGTGAGTTATGCAGGGGTAGCTAATCCATATCCTTCTGTAGTTGTAGAAAGAGTTTTCACATCAGGAGACGTCCCCATAACCAAAAAGCCCCATACAGACCTGGGGTGGGAGGTGTAAGGTACAAAGTGAGGTCCAGAGATAACAAAAAGAAAAATGGCTCTTGCTTTCGAGGAGTTTGCATTCTGCCGGGAGAGGGGCTAGGGAAGAGAAGATGCAATCTCTACACAGCAAACTAAATGCAAGACACTTTGAGAAGGGAGAGGGAGTAAGAGAATACTGACAATTTAGGATGAGCCGCTAAGTGGCAAAGTGGATAGCACACTGAGCGATCAGTCATTTACTAGCTGTGTGGCCCTGGGCAAGTCACTTAACCTTCTTTGCTTCAGTTTCTTCATCTGTGAAATGAACTGGAGAAGGAAATGCCAACCCCTCAAGTGTCATTGCCAAGAAAACCACAACTGAAGTCACAAAGAGAGGACGTGACTGAAACAACTGAAAAGCAGCAGCAATTCAGGAGATCAGAAAGAGCTTCCTATTATACAGTCTGTTCCCTGAATACAGTCTGAAGGAGCTTAAGGATTCCAACATAAGTAGGGGACGGCGTATGCAGAAATACAGAAGAGAGAGGAGGCTGAGTAGACCGGTTTGGTCTGAAGTTCATGGAGGAAGAATAACCTGAAAGCAGTTTAGGGACTGCTCTGGAGCCAGATCATGCTAAAGTGAGGAGCTTGAGTTTTATCCTAAATGCCGTGGGGCACCTGTCTCCCCGCCGCCCCCCCCAGCTTCTTGCACAGCTGAATGACATTGTTTGACCTATGATTTAAAAAAGATTGTTTTGGCAGTGCTGTGCAAGGTGGATTATGTCTTCCATTTTTGTAGAATAGTCAAGATTTTCCTGCAGCACAGACTTTGGGTTGTGCTTAGGATATAGCCTTTGGAAGCTTTCACTTCTAAAGCAGCAGATCTGGGTTATAAAATACAGATAGAAAATGGATCTTGTTAGTTCAGTCCTACTCATTTTCAGGGGCACAGAGTTAGGCCTACACAATAAAAGTGTATTTGCTTTTTTCAGCTGGTGTATGTTTTTTAGTTTGCCTTGATTTTTTTTGTTAGCTTTTTGGAGGGGGGAGGGCAGGGCAATTGGGGTTAAGTGACTTGCCCAAGGTGTCACAGGTCCAGTAAGTGTTAAATATCAAAGGCTGAATTTAAACTTAGGTCATCCAGACTCCAGGGCTGGTGCTCTATTCACTGTACCACCTAGCCGCCTTGCCTTGATTTTTTAAAAGGCATTTTCTAGTGAGTAATGGTGGTAATGGCTTGGAATAGGACTCTTCATTTTTTTAATGTTATAATACTAACCTGGAGACTTTCTTTTTTAGAGTGGATTCTTATTTTGCTCACCCTAACACTCTCAGCCTCCTCTTCCTTCCTTCAGCTTCCCTTTTCCCTCTTCTCCTCCCCCGCCCTTAGCCTCAAGCATAACATATTTAGATGGAAACTGTTTTTAGGGCTTCTAGGTCTGGACAGAAAATGATATACAACCATATATAAATCTTGAGAAATCCGTAGGACCTAAAGTACAGTTGAACAGAGTCATTTCTAGCACATGAAGTTAAAATTAAATTAGAGAGATTGCTTGCACTGTGGTAACAGGTGTTTCAGTGGTGGACTTTCTGCTTCATGTTGTTAAGGGTCATAGCACTAAAGACACCAGAGATTTTAGAGTTGAGAAAAACTTTGGAGACTGAAAAGGTTGGGGTGAACGGTGATGCTTCTGGCAAAGAATCTGTAATATTTCATGACTGGGTGATGGATCCAAAAAATAATTGTGCAATGGGAGTTGATCAGAAGAGTCTCTTATCAAATTGATGAATCAGCTCGCTGAGATTGGGCCAGCGTGGGGAATGTGTCTTTGTTAGGAAAGGGGCATCTCCCAAGGAGGAAGAGCTCTGCAAACTCTTGTTGAGAAGATAAAATAAACTCAGTTTCTTGTGACTATAACTGTCTCTAGAGGACTGGGGAATGGGTCTTCATACAGTTGTATCTCTTGCTTCGAGCTCTTACTAAATGCTTTTTGTTGATGTAAAGGAGGGAAGATTGAGCTTGTTTTCTTTGAGCAGTAAGTCTGAGAGACGTTTCTTCCCTTTCTTTATTGCTGCTGTGGTTCCAATCCTGGTTGATATTCCCACAGTGAGCCTGCTCCCACCCTTCCTGTGTCCCCTGAACTGAGCAGGCACTTCCTGTTCATTTCAAGCTGAAAGTTGGAGATTGGGGGTGGGGTATATGTGGATATTTTCTTCCGTTCACTAGTGCTGTCTATCCCACAATCATGACAAAGAGGTAAGAAGAAAACTAGAAGGTGGGCTAAGTCTAAAGGCAGGCAGCTATGCACCCTGTGCAGTCTGGGCTTGGTCCTCTCCCCAGGAAAGAAAAGACAGGGATCAGGTTAGGTTATGCCCCAAGAGAGCGAGAGCAGTGACAGGGGCTGCAGGGTGGCCTTATGTGAAGTGGCCCCTGTCCAGTTGGCCCAAGTAAGAGGGTACTGGGCATTAATCTATAATTCTTGCACTTCCCCTGTCTAGTTTACAAGTCAAACTGCAGTTTTCTTTTGTCAGTTACTTCCGTACAAGGACATTGCTGTGAGGTTTGAGAGCTGTCAGAGGTGAGTGCTGCCTTAACCTTCTTGGATCCTTGACTCGAAAAGGTCATATTCTGCTGACCTTAACGGGGGCTTTCTTACTCTGTACTATGTGATTGTAAAATAGTGGCTTTTCTTTACAGTTCTGCTGACCTCTTGGAGGAGATACCTCAAACTTACGAAAGTCAATTTTGCCTTCAACTTTGGTGAGTATTTACTTGGTGAGATATTTATTCCTATTTCAACTACAGTTTTAAAACTCTGTTCTAGGGGAAGTATCAGAGAAGAGTGTCAATTAGTGACACCAAGTTTTTAATGATAGAGTCTAGCCTGATATGGAAATTCCTGATCGAAACATAGCTAAACATGAAGTGGCAATGGTGGGCATTGGTATAGCTAAATTATACATCAGGGAAAATGTGTCTGCCTGAGGTTTTTTAGTTATTAAGTGGAAGAAGAAGCTTTTTTTCACGTTTGGATCCTGGCCACTCTCTCTGTATGTCTGCCCTTTCTTTACCTGCTCTCAGTTTCTATTTTCTTACAGGAAGAGTTAGTGAGCTATTGGGGTCATTTTGAACATAAGGCATAGGAGGAGCCCTCAGCCACCTCGCTTTTCTCAACATAGCTGTTGGCAGACTGCTCCCTAGAGTTGTGTCCCAGTTGTCACCTATAAAGTCAAGAAGCAACTCTAGTGAAACCCTTCCTTGTAGCTGAGTGCTTCGAACATAATGTACTCATTCTGCCTTTTCCATTTCAGAATGAGAACTTGGTCCCTGAAGAAGGTCTTAAAAGGAAAAGGACATTGAAATAGCGGGGTCTAGGTATAGAAGAGATTAGTATAACCCCTTTTTTCTAGAGTTACTTCTTCCTCCTCTGTTTTTCCTTTTAAAAAAATTCTGGGCATTAGGACCCAGTGGAAGAATCCCAGCCAGGCTCTGGGTTTACTTCCCTTGGTGACGTAAACCAGCTGCCCTAGCTCTACCATCCCCCTTTTTCCTCCCCCCTCCTCTTCCTCCTCCTCCTCCTCCTCTCTCCTCTCTCTCTCTCTTTCTCTCTCTTTCTCTCTCTTCTCCCCCTCTGTTCTCTCCTCTCTCCCTCCTCTCTCCTCCCCTTCCTTTCCTCCTCTCTCCCCCATCTTTCTCTCTCTCTTCCCCCTCCCCCTCCTCCCTCCCCTCTTCTCTCTCTCCCTCTCTTCCTCTCTCTCTTCCTCTCTCTCCCTCCCTCTTTCTCTCCCTCCCTCCCTTTCTCTCTCCCTTCCTGCTTTCTAACATTAAAGACAAAATGCTGCTATCTGTGCCTTCCAGGCCTGGGATTACGACTTTTGGCTATAACAAGAGCAACAAGAAGGTAGGGAAAAGCTTTTTTTCCCCCCAGAACCAAGCTACTTCCTTTTTTGGGATCTGGCAATGTCCTTGGCTTTAGCGTTTTTGCTCTGAAAAGGGAAAGAGATTTCTGTTTGCTCCTTTCCTTGCATACTGTCTCCTCTTGTCATCTGGTTTAAGATTTCTAGGGATCTTCCGTCTCTGTATGTAAGTAAGGTCAGAGAGAGGTAGAGGAGTTGAAATCAGAAATCAGGCTTGCAAGTTTGTGTCTTTGTGGAATGAAGTAACTTTGACTTCCTGATGTGCCAGCACGCTATTGAGATGATCTGTCATCCCAGGCCCTGTCCCCCACTGACTGGGAAGGTTATTCTCTCCTTTTGCTTTAACCATTTTTTCCCTGCCTCCTCTCGTTCTCCCCTCTTACTCCATCTTCCCCATCCCCCAGGCTTTCTTATCCTAGACACCAGTTTATTGAATGACTGAAAAGATTCAGTAAAATTAGGACAGTTCTACTGTTAGCTCAACATTTTCTTTCAGACTTAGATAACTACTTTATCCTGTAAGGAAGGTTTGGAGTGATGACCCATCTCCAGTTAAAGCAAGGAGCTCTTCTAGCTTCTCTGGGTCCCAGAAGCCTGGACAGTGAGCTCAGCAGATAGCCAGGCTCAGCAGGGATCCCTGGCAGCCTGGTGGTTAATTCTGTGCTGTCAGTGGTACTGTGCCATGGCACATGGGCAATCAGAGGAGGGGTGCATGCGCATGCCCACATGCCAAGCGGATGTCCTTATATGCAGTTTCTTAGTACTACAGGGCACATCATTTGTCCAGAAGGGACTCTGTACTGCTATAGAAACACGATATATACTCTGGGTCAGGGCTTTGAAACTGCCCTCCAGAGAGGGATGTGCTAGGGTGCCTTTTGCTCCCCCAGTAGAGAGTAGGGCTGTTTGTGCCTTGCATCTCTCCCAGGCCTATAAGGAGATGCCCTACAGAGAATTAGACATTGGTGAAATAGGACTTAAGTAAATTTTGAAAGTTAAGGGTTCTTTTTATAGGTTTGACATTCAAGATTGGTCCATGGTAGGTGGGGTAAGTATTTGTCCCTGCTTACTTGGTTTCTAGACTAGAATGAATTGCTGAGTAGACATTAGGGTTAGTTGATATACCATTCCCTAGTTACCTTCTTGAGCATTATTGTGCTGTTGTATTAGGAAATATTTGTTGATTTATTGAAGATTGTCTTGACAAGAAGGTCAAGGATTACATCCATCCTTTCTTATTCAGTTCATAAAAGCTCATTGACAGTATTCTTTGTGGTTTATCCAAGTTTCAGGTTACACCAAAACCACTATTATAACTGATTTTTAAAATTGGTTGATGCTCATATTTGGGGCCTCTTATGTTTGAATCCACCTAAAATTATTTCCTTGCCCTTGTCTAGCTTTTCTCAGAAGTATGTAGCTATCTTCCTTTCCTGGTGCTCCAAGCTGGCCTAGGAGGTGGCCTAGGAGATGGCCTAGGAGACCAGATTTAAACCCTGAAATGCATCCCTATCATTTGAAGAGCCTGAATATTCAAGTCTATCAGGGAATATCCTGACCAGAAAAGCTGAGAATGGAAATGTAACCATAGAACAGAAATACAGTCACTTTTAATAGTAGTCAAAAACTCTTTTAGGCTCTTCTGTGTCATCATCATGATGACATCTTGTATATGAACGTTTATTTGTGTATACTGTGGTCTGTGACTCTAAGTACATTTATACTTAAATGATACTCGTACATTTTTGTTTCTGTCTTTATGCAGGGATTAATAGATGTGTGGGGATTAATGTGCTCAAGTCTGTGTAGGGAAGTGTATGAATGTTTAGAAGTGTATTTGTTTCATTTTATCTGTGCATGTTTATACCCAGAGTTTTAATGGTGTCACTAACCCACATGTCAGTTCCAGTAAAAGCTTATTGACTCTCAAGTACCACATGTTACACAGGTCCTGTGACCCTTCCAAGATGTTTAAAATATTAAAACAAAAAAACAAACTCAGATTCCAATGCCTTACAGAAGGATTGTTAAGTATTGTCTGCTTTCCTTAAATAAGCAGAATTTTTACAAAATAATTTACTGTCTGTATGAGTCATCTTTAATTTTCGGAAATTTAAAAAAAAATTGCTGCTCTACTTTTCTTGGAAGACTGTTTTATACCTTAGTGAAGTTTGTGGAAAACTTGTATTTGGAAAGATGTTTCTGTATTATTTAAAATTAAAGATCAAGTCAACAAGTATTAATTAAGTACTTTCTATGGATTGGACGCTATACTAAGTCCTAGAGATACAAAGGAAGACAAATTTGTGTAAATTAGGAAAACGTTTGCATTTGAAATACCAGAAAGTTTATATAGAGGAATGTGCATACTTATAAGCACTTAACCACCTTGTTGTTCTGGCCTCTTTTTTGGATGGTGTCTAATATTTATCAGATGTTTAAAACATACTAAATACTAGAATGATATGAATACAGTTCCTTCATTTTTCTGGCAGCTTATTTTTGTGGGAGGGTGGAGAGAAAAAGTCCTCTTTATATGTTATATTGAGCCTTTCTTTCTTTGGAATTAAATTAGTCCCTGACCAAAGGAAAAAAAACATAGATTTTTTTCCAAGTGGGACTTAGCAAAATAATTTAATGTGGTGCATTTTCCCAGGTCCGCTTTAATGGCCTTCAAATTATCCATGGCTTCTTCAAAAAGAATGGCTGAGGTAAGCAGACCAGGGTTCCAGGATATAAAAGCTATTTCTTCCCAAGTGTTTAAAGGAGCTGTTATTTGGTTGTTTAAGAATAGGTGAGACTGAAAGAGGAAATGTTCAGGACTAAAGGAATTTCAAACTTGTAAAGGGTCTAGCCACGCCCTCACTGACATCATTTCCCTGGCATGTGTTATTGTAATTTAACTCATTGTGGCATCAACAGCCATTTCCTTAGGAGAAAGGAAAACTGATTTAGTTTAACTGGAGAAGGTTTGCCTTTCATCTGGTTTCTTGCTTAATTTTTAGTTTCCTTCTTAGTATTAATGTGTAAGAATATCTAATAGGGAAGGAAAGTTAGAGCTGACTTGTGGATGTTCCCCAGATCCCTGCTGGGTTAGAGAAATCTTTCAATAGAGGTTGGAATGGGGATGTTGTTGAAGGGGAAAGAGGCAGAGTTGTAATAATTTTTTTTCTTCTAAAACGGAGAGAAGTTATTTCCTGTTTATATTTTTCCTCTTTTTCTTCTAGTTGCCATGATCACACCAAACCCAACAGTACTAAGAGCTTAGAACTCTTGGTCCCTTATACCGTCTCTTGCCTGTGTACTTAGGGACTACCCAAAATTAGACCTTAGTCTGCTTCATTTGACCTTAATAAGACAGTGTAATAGAAAATCCTCTCCTTTAAATCAGAACAGACCTGGGTTCTAATGCTGCTTCTGGCATTTCCTTGCAGGGTGACTGTGGGTAATCTACCTCATTTCTTCCACTGTATTTTATCATCTGCAAAACAGTGATGAAAATATCTATAGCACCTTAGCTCACAGAGTTGTTGTGAGGTTAAAATGACATCATGTATTTAGTTACTTTTTAATTAATTTTTTTTTGGAGGGCAATTGGGGTTAAGTGACTTGCCCAAGGTCACATGGCTAGTTTTTGGGTAGAGTGCCTGAGGCTGGATTTGAACTCAGGTCCTTCTGACTCCAAGGCCGGTGCTCTATTGACTGCGCCACCTAGCCACCCTCTATTTAGTTACTTTTTAGCATATAAATTTATATATTACAAGTGATATATCAGAAATATCAGTTATTCTTTTTATTGTAAATCCCCACTGCTATTACACCTACCTCTTACCAGCTATTATAATAGCTTCCTTACTAATCTCCTTGCTTCTAGTTTTTCTCCCTTCTGTTTTGTCAGATTAAAATTCCTAATGTGTAACTTTGATCATATAACTTCTTTGTTAAAAATTTATATTAGATAGCTCCTTGCTATCTACAGAATAAAATCCAAACTCATTAGCTTGGCATTCAAGGCCCTCCATGATTTAGCTCCAACATACAGTCCTGCATATATCCTATGTGGTGGCAGCACTCTCAGACCAACTCACTGCTTTCAGATCTCTGAGTGTTCCCTTTGGAATGTGCCTTTTTGTTAAGATTTTAAGGCCCAATTCAAATGCTGTCTCCTCTGTGAGGACTTCTCTGATTTCTCCTCCTTGTCTTTTTCACTCATATCATTCTGCCTTGTATTATAGTTCTTTTTACATATACCTTATTTCTCCTAGATTACAAACTTCTTGAGGGAGGGGCTATGCCTTATTTATCTTTTGGGCCCAGTGCAATTTCTTGTATACAATAGATGCTCAATAAATGTTTGAATGAATAAATAATTAAGGTAAAGTTGTAGGACCCCGTGAGGGTCCAGTTAGCCTCACAGCCGCAAAGTTCTGTTTTTAATTCTGGTAGACTATTTTGAGAATGTACATTATTATTTACAAAGGTGATCAGGCAAGAATATGAGTGGATCTTTGCAGTTTTGTTATTGGTGCTGTTAATGATTCTAGACTAGAGCTTATGTATTATGAGTCAGAATGACAGACTTTTTTATGAAAAAAGCCATCTCATTGTTACTAGGTGCTATAGCTTTATGCTGAAGGTAAATGGAGATACCTGTTCTTGACCTTGTAATCTCACCTTGAGCTAGTGGTTAACACGTATTTTTACTGTATTCCCATTATGTGCCCAGTTTCTGCTAGTTCTCGTATGCCTATGACCCTTCTCTTCCTTCAAAATGCAGCTTAGGTGCGT
The DNA here is from genome assembly GCA_028646575.1 of Pseudocheirus occidentalis. Taxonomy (NCBI): domain Eukaryota; kingdom Metazoa; phylum Chordata; class Mammalia; order Diprotodontia; family Pseudocheiridae; genus Pseudocheirus; species Pseudocheirus occidentalis. The sequence goes on along the minus strand of CM053597.1, from coordinate 211,199,305 downwards.
GCCATCTTCTACATGAAACTTTCCTCAGCCTCCCACGCCTAATGCCCTCCCTCATTAAATACCTTATATATTGAACTATTTTATAGTTATTTCTGTTTTCTTTATTTTGTATCTACTTGGAACACTAGCTCCTCCAAGGAAGAGGTTATTCTATTCATTATGCTTGTATCCTTAGTGTGTGGTGGAGTGCCTGGCACAGATCATGGGCCCTCAGTAAATGCTTGTTAATTGACTGATCAAGTATGGTTCTTGTGCTCTGAGAGCTTGAAGTCAGCCTACTGGGACAGAACTGATCTGTTTGGAACAATTCAAAAACAATTCAGGGCTAGGCAAAGCTGTATGGTTCTGATTATAAACACAAGGGTTTTGTTTGTTTCTGTTCTGGATATTTTTGGAGCCTGAACCTGGGACTTCATGCAGATCAGCCACTCCTGCAATGTGTAGCCTTAGAGAGTTGCTTGAGGCACTAAAAGCTTTAGGGGACTTGCTCCTGGTCATGTGTAGAACTAGAAAGGCCCTTAGAAGCTGTGTATCCCACCTCCTCCTGCAGAAAAGGCCCCAAAGCATAGAGGGGCTGAGTGACTTTGCAGGAGTCACACAGTGAACAAGTGAGGTGGCAGGCAGGTTTGGAACAAGAGCATCCTGACTCAACATCCTCTGGATTGTGCTGCCTTTCAGCTCATGAGTTACAGACAAAGGACTTGACCTTGGGTTTTCCTGATTTCTTTTGGCTACAACATGCTGTGTCTAATGTTTTTAAAAAAATTAAAGAGAGAACATAGTAAGTGCTGGAGTAGAAAAAGTTTCATACATGTATTAGAACATAAACTTGGCTTTGAAGGGTAAGTAGGATATAGTTAAGCCTTTGGATGGAAGGAAAGCTTTTAAATATGGGGAAGAGCTTGCTTGGCATGTTTGGAGGAAATAGGATAGGCTAGTGAATGGAACTGCTGGCCTGGAAGGATGTTTCTGTATTAAGGCTGAATAGGTAGAGTAACATGCATAGTGTGGCAGGGACAGCCCTGGACTTGGAATCAGGAGGCCATGGTCAGAGTGTGATGTTGAGGTTTTCTGGAGGAATTTTGCTATTTCCTTCTCTAGCTTATTTTAGAGATGAGGAGCTGAGGCAGAGTTAAGTGACTTGCCCAGGGTCACACAACTAGGAAGTGTCTGAAACTGGATTTGAACTCATGAAACCGAGTCTTCTTGATTTCCAAGCCTAGGGCACTGTGCCACCTAGCTGCCAAAATGGAATGTATGAGGTATTCAGGAGAACCAGCATCTCCAATGTGAGGGCTTTCCAAGTCCTTTTCAGGGCTGCTGATCCACCTTTAGCATCCATCTGATTGACCCAGCTCTCACTTGTGGCTCCAAGAAGCAGTGGCATGCTCAGTGTCCACACATAGACAAACTATCTCAGCAGATGGGCTGTAAGCAGGTTGAGGGTAACTGGGAGGCCTTAAACCTGTTACTGAGTCAGGGGGATGTCTGCCCCTAGCAGATGAAGACTTTCCCCAGCATAATGGGTGAATGAGAACAGTTTGTTCCAACAGCCATGAAGGTGGCTGAAGCAGGTGCTGTGGAGCACTTAGAGCTTGATCAGGCATGGAAGAAAGCCAGGTTGGAACAAGTTGAGATATCGCAGGCGATGTCACTGGTCCTGTTTGAAGAAAGACAAACAACTACATCTGCCTCACCTTTGTATGTGTGGTCAGTAGTTCTACAGGCCTTGAAAAACCAGGCAGAAGAGATTGGACTAAGGAAGTAAGACTTAAATGCATGAAGGTTAGTTCCTCATATTTGCAGCTTATTCACAGTTGCCATATCTTCATTGCCCACAAGATACTCATTTTTAATACCATTTGAGGGATAGTGGATTTTATTCCTTTTGTAGTCCTGATCTGGGACACTTCCAGGTAGGAAGATTTCAGTTGATGTCCCCTTCTTCACAGAGTTGTAGAGAAAGGAATCTGTAAATTTTAGTTCTCCTTAAACAAGTTGTTATTACTTCTTCAACCACAATAAAGTATAGCCTCTTTGTGTTCTGTACACCTTAGATTTTCAATTGGATGGGGCTTTAACTGTCAAGAAGTTCACCCCTTCACTTTATGGGTGAAGAAAAACCCTCTAGAGAGTAATGAAGTGACACATCCAAGATCACACAGCATAGGCAGTAGAGCCAGGGTTTGACCCTAGGACCTCAACTCCAAATCCAGCACTTTGTCGTGTGTGCACGCACACATATCCATGCAGGAAAAGAAGCAGCAGATTTGTTTTGTGAACAGCCTTTATTTTTTTAAATATAGTAAATTCAGTATTATTTTCAAAGCTATCCTGCTTGTCCATATTTCCTGTTGGTCATCATTTGTCTTCTAGGCATTTTTTAATTGCTTCAGTGACCCTCTTTTCTTACTTGCCTTTTCCTTTTTTTTAAAATGTTGGTGACCTCCATTACGGCTGCTGCCCCTCCAACTACTCTTCATGTTAAAGAATAAAGTCATTTTATCAGATGACTAGTTAAGTAAACAAATGCCCACGTTGGATGTATCTGAAAATGTATGTCTCATTCAGCATCTTCATTTCATTGCCTTTCTATTAGGAGGTAGATATTGTGTTTCATTACTAGTCCTTTGGAGTTGTGGTTGGTCATTGCACTGATTGGAGTTTTTTTAATATTTCAGAGTTGTTTTTCTTTGAATGTTTCTGTTACCATATAAATTGTTTTCCTGGTTCTGTTCATTTCACTTTTCATTGGTCCACATAAGCCTTGCTGAGTTTGTCTAAAAGAATCCCTTTTGCCCTTTCTTACAGTGTAATAATATTCTATTACGTTCACATACCATAGTTTGTCCAACCATTCCCCAGTTGGTGGGCACTTCCTTTAGTTCTAATTCTTTGCTACTACAAGGAGAGCTGACATAAATATTTTTGCACATACAGATCCTTTTTCTCTTTCTTTGATCTCTTTGGGATATAGGCCTAATAGCAATATCACTGGCTGAAAAAGGTATGCACAGTTTGGCAGCTTTTGGGTTTAGTTCCAAATTGCTTTCCCAAATGACTGGACCAATTAATTAACAGCTCCACTAACTGTGTGTTGATCTGCCAACTTTCCCATGGCCCCTCCAAATGATTGTCATTTTCCTTTGTTATTTTTGCCAATCCGATGGATGTGAGGTAGAGCCACAGAGCTATTTTAATTTTAATTTAAAAAATTATTAATGATTCAAGCCTGTTTTTCATATGGTTCTTGTTAGGATGGATTTCTTCTTTTGAGAACTTCTTCTTCATGTTCTTTGACTATTTATCTAATGGGGAATAATTATCCAGTACTATTTCTACTATACTTTGCCACAGCCTGGTCTTTGTGACCCAAAAAAATAAATTGTCACCTGGGGGCTAACCTTTTTGTGATAAGCTTCTCTGAACTTAGCTAAGAAAGTGTTTCGATGACAGACATGCAGATCATGACTGGTCCTTCCCAGTTTAGTAAGATTTAGAAGAGCTTGTACGCAGATTTTAAGAACCCAGGTTCAGCTCCATGTTCAATAGGTTCTTTAGAGGAAGAATACCTTTTAGAAGATCCCTCCCACAATGCAGATAGCAGTCCATGCCTGCCTGCCCATTCTGTGTAACACTTGTCCATGTTCTACTCCAAGTTCAACACAATGTACTTGCCCAACATGTTAGAGGTCTTTCTCATCTTTTCTGGACATTGTTGGGATGCTAGTGGAGTGTGCCTGTCATCCTTCATATCATCCAGTCCCTCACTATCATGTTTTTGACTCCTCTTTAACTTTGTAGTTCCTCATATTGCAGCTCATTCACAGTTGCCGTATCTTCATTGCCCATATGATACTAATTTTTAATTCTTTGAAGGCAGTTAAGTAGAAGGATGTGTCGAGTTAATTCAAGAGGCATTTATTTAGTACTTGCTATTTTCCAGGAAATACAAAGAAAGGCAAAAATAAGATTGATAAATTTGAGTTCATTGCCATTGTGATTATTACCAAAGGATTATTCCTTTTATAAAATAATCTCAGAATTCCTTTGAATATCAGGCTCCCTAGTGCATTTAGAATTATTCTTCAGCAAAACACACCTAGATGACGGTAAGAGATCTTGACAAGTTGCACCTGTGGCTGCATCTACTGAGATAAAGTTTAATGGGAGTAAAAGCTTGGCTTAAAAAAAACACACAGCCCAGCTACCCAGGCTGAGGGAGATGCCGCTCAGCCAATAAGCATGTATTAAGTACTTTTTGCTGGATGTTGTGCTAAGATGGGGAGCCAAAGAAAAGCAAAAATGGGCCCTGCCTTCAAGAAACTCACATTCTAGTGGGGGAGACAACATGCAGAAAGTGGCATCTGAACTGAGCCTTGAAGGGAGTCGGGTATGCTAAGAGGTGGCGATGAGGAGGAGGAGGAGGAGGAAAGTGTTCTAGCCATAAGATCAGATACAGAAACAGAAGACAAGCAAATAGGCCATTATGGCAGGTTCGAGGTGTGCGTGGAAGAGGGAGGGAAGTATAAGAAGCTTGGAGAAGTAGGAAGGGGACAAGATGTGAAGAGCATTAAGCTCAGTAGTTCTCGTGATAAAAACATAAGGGCTTTAGTGGATTGCAAGCTCAGTATGAACCAACCGGGTAACACGGTGACCAAAAGACCTACCATGCATGATATTAGATGGTATGGATAGAAGCATTGTGTCTAGAATCAAGGAGGCAATCATTTCTTCGGACTATGCCCTGGTCATGCACCATCTGGAGATCTTTGTTTCTGGACCTCACATTTGGGAAAGACAAGCAGGGCCTCTATAATTATGAGAGGATTATAGACAGTGGTATGTGAAGGACAGATTCAAGGAACTGAGTGTTTAATTTGGCCGAGGGGATGGGGAAAGTGAACATGACAAGTATATTCAGGTATTTTTAGGGAAGGAGTGCGATGAAGCAGGCTTTTGCTGGCTTGAAAAAACTGATTGTTAAGTTTCTAGAATCAGTATTTACAGCTTGGAAATTACTAAATGCTACAAATTAGAGCCTGATTTATTGTTTACACTTAAGAATGTAATGAGAAAATGTTAATCTAGATTAACCTTAAAAGTTTGTCATCCACACGGTTTCCCCCCAGAGAGCCAATTGTTAAACATTTACAACAATACATTCCTCTTTGAGGACTATCATATGGAAGAGAGGTTAGTCTTTTTCTGCTTGGCCTTAGAAGGCAGAACTTCAAGAGCAGTGGCTTCAGGGCCAAAGAAGCTGATTTAAGATCCCTGACCATTGGAGCTACCTAAAAAGGGAATACATAAAAACTGCTTGAGGAAGCATTCGTTTCCCCATTACTGGAGGTCTTCTGGCACATGGTAGGTAATTACTTCCTGGAGATATTATAGAAGGAGGGGGTGAACCACATCAAGTACTAAAAGGAACTTCACAGATGAACAAACACAGGCCCGGGGAGTCGTAACTTGTTCAGTGTCAGCTATAGGTGGAATTTGTGGGAAGTATGATTTGAATCCAGGTTCTTTTAATTTTAGAGCCGTTGCATTCTAATTTTGTGATCTTGTAAAATTTCTTATAAGCAATCTGTCATGTCAAAGTATACAGGAATTTATACCTAAAAACTAGAGGGATGTTGAAGTAAACAGAGTATCTTTGCTTCTGCCCCGGTTGTCCTGTTTGATAAACAACATAAAATAGTGGGAAAAGAAATGATTTATTTTGTGAACCTTGATTATATTAATATTAACTAATTTGTATTAAGGATAGCTTTAAGAGTACTTACCCATACCATTTCAGGTAATAAGGATGGTATTGACTCTCCTTTGACAATTAAGAACACTAGATTCATTCTATCAAAAAGTTGTTTAGTGGGCCTGTAGGTGGTGCAGTGAATAGAGCACCAGCCCTGGAGTCAGGAGTACCTGAGTTCAAATCCAGCCTCACTTAATACTTAATAACTGTGTGACCTTGGGCAAATCACTCAACCCCATTTGCCCTGCCTTTGCCCCTCCAAAAAAAAAAAAAAGTTATTTAAACTGAAAAAATACTGTTTGGTGAAAAGTGATGGATATGGAGTGAGGATTTGGGTTTAAATCCTGCCTTGTAGTACCTGTGTGACCTTGGGAAAATTGACTTAACCTCTCTTAACCATTCTCATATTCCTCAAATATAAAATGAAGGAATTGCTTCAAATGACCACAGGGTCCCTTGTTATTTCTAAACTACTGTCCTGCGATATTACTGTGATGCAATCATTTACTATATTGCAAAAAAAAATTGGTTCTCTTGATTTAGTCTTATTTCCACACATCAGTAGACTTATTTGGGTTTCTGGTTTCTTTTTAAGCCGCTGGTTCAAATAAGTTTTAGAAAGGGAGTTATATGGGGCACCTAGGTCGAGCAGCAAGTAGAGCACTGGCCCTGGAGTCAGGAGGACCTGAGTTCAAATTTGGGTTCAGACACTTAACACTTACTAGCTGTGTGACCTTGGGCAAGTCACTTAGCCCCAATTGCCCTGCCATCCCCCCTCAAAAAAAAAAAACAAAACAACAACAACAACAAAAAAGAAATGGAGTTATAAGTCCTTACGAGGGACCTCTGTTGCCCCTGGTTTTAGTCAGTAACTATCAGCTGATAGTCCTTTTCTATGGTCTCTAGTATGTTAGGGGAAAGCTCATAGAATTGTAGGCCATTTGCCTTTTCCTTGCTGATAGCTTTTGCTGTGTTTTGACTTATAAAGTTATTGCTATTTGTTTGTGAAACTCCCTAAATAGTTTTAGCACTTTATTCTGTATATAGTGTAAATATATCTGAGTTTTTTGGTCTCTGGTAAAGTCTTCCTCCACTGGCAGCATGAAGGTGATCCTGGTCCTTGAAGTTTCTAGAACCAGAAGAGACCTTACCAGTGAGGAAGCCTAGGCCTCCGCAGGTGAAGCTACTTACCCAAAGCTAACTAGCTAGATGCACACATATGTATCTCTGTCTCTATTTCCACATCTATCTCTCTGTATCTGTATATGCCATGATGGAATGTCACTAACAGTGCCACGTGCTAGCCCCGTACCGCGGATTAGGTCTGCCCTCCTCTGATGAATCTGCCTCCCATTTCAGGGCAGTGGGATGGAGAGTCAGAGGACCTTTGGGCATATTGTTTCACCTTTTGATGGGGCTACCTGTAAACTTGGGGAGGTTGAAAGAAATCATCTCCGAAGTCCCTTCTGTTCCAGACCCTCTGAATTGCATGGTAGATAGAGCCCCAAATTCAAGAGTCAGCAAGACTAACTCAAACACTCAGTAACAGTTTTACACGAGAAGGTCCCCTTTACCTTTCTGTGCCTTAGTCCCTATAACCAAAATGAGAGAGTTGGTGAGATAGGTGAGAAATTGGTCCAGTTCCCCCAAAAGTTCTTCTTATTAAAAGAATAGAAAGAAAATGTCTTAGAATCTTAAACTATCAGTCTCAAGAGAATAAGGATTATATCCTTAAAAAAAATTTTATCGCCCTCTAGCACATTGTGGTTTCTCTATAAATATTAAATCCATTACATCTTTATCTGGCTGAGGACCCCATGGCCATAGGCAAGTGCCCACATAGGAACTCGTGCAAATCCTGGAACAGCAGAAAATTCATTTTCTTACACATTCAGTTCCAAGAGTCAAACCTCTGGCTGTTTCTTTCTTTTCAACAAGCTTTAGCATCCCACTTGGACAATCAGTCTTCCCTCCCTTCTATATGTATATCTCCCCTCCTCCCAAGCGTAGTTTGGAGCATGGAGTTCTTATAAACTCTCTTCTCTGTGCACTGTCATCACTTTGCTATTCCAAGCCTGCTAGGAATTAGAACTTGGATCCAGGAACTGGGGACCCCGTGGCCTCAAGTGCTTCAATTCTCTAACCTACTTTGTGGAAAAGGATCAGGCTTTCTTGAGTGATGTACTCAAAATGCTTTAAGAGTCTTTTGAGGCAGATTGAAACTAGATACTACAGTCCCCAACCAATACTTTGGTATTATGACGAGAAAATAATGATATATAATATGGATTTTATTTAAGATTGAAAAGGAGTTTGGCCACTTGGACTCTCAGGGTATGCAGTCTTCAGATGTGCAATTTTGATTGCTGACTTTACAGTATTATTATACAAGAACAATTGTTTAATAATAATTACAACTTAAAATTTAAATTTTGCTTTAAGTTTTGCAAAGCATTTTCATACATTACTTCATCCAGAAGGGGATCCAGAATCCCCCCTTCTGATACTTTACTGGCTATATGGCTGCAAGCCTTGGGCAAATCACATAACCTCTGATTCTCACTTTTTTCTACAGCTATAAAATGGGAATAATATCTGTAGCCCTTATCCCATAAGATTTTGTGAGGCTAAAATTAGATAATGAAGTGCTATGCAAATGTTAGTTATTATTTTTTTTTTGGAGGGGGGAAGGCAGGGCAATTGGGGTTAAGTGACTTGCCCAAGGTCACACAGCTAGTAAATGTTAAGTGTCTGAGGCTGGATTTGAACTCAGGTCTTCCTAACTCCCAGGCTGGTGCTCAATTCACTGCGCCACTTAGCCACCCCCAGATGTTAGTTATTATTATTTACTCTCACTACAACTCTGGGAAATAAGTATTGCTAGTATTTTTTTTATTCATTATTCTTTTCAGTTTACAGCATTTAGTTCCACAAGCTTCTGAGTTCCAAATTTTCTCCTTCCCCCCGCCAAGATAGCATAAAGTCTGATATATACATTCACATTAAACATATTTTCATATTAGTCATGTTGCAAAAAAGAGTTATAACCAATGGAATGAGCCCCAAGAAAAAAGAAAGAAAAACAAACAAAACAAAAAAGAGAGAAAACAACCTGCTTCGCTCTGCTGTCAGACTCTGATGCTTTCTCTGGATGTGGACAGCATTTCCCGTGATGAGCCTTTGGGAGTTGTCTTAGAACCTGGCACTGCTGAGAAGAGCCCAGTCTATCAAAGTTAGTCATTGCACACTGTGGCTGTAGCTGTGCATGATGTCTTCCTGGTTCTGCTCCCCTCACTCAGCATCAGTTCATAGAAGTCTTTCCAGATTTTTCTGAAGTCTGCCTGTGCACAGTTCCTTATAGCACAATAGGATTCCATGACATTCATATACCACAACTTGTTTGGCCATTCCCCAACTGATGGACATCCCCTCAATGTCCAATTCTTTGCCACCACAAAAAGAGCTGCTATAAATATTTTTGTACATGTGGTTCCTTTTCCCATTTTTATGATTTCTTTGGGATACAGCTCTAGAAGTAGTATTATTGCTTGTATTTTTAGTCCCTGTTTTTACAGAGGAAGGAGGCAGCACAGGTTCCTCGCAGGATAGAACTTCCTGGCCTGGAGTCAGGAAGACCTGAGTTCAAATCTAGCCTCAAACACTCACTAGCTGTGAGACCCTGGGCAAGTCACTTATCCTCTGTTTGCCTTAATCCACTAGAAAAGGAAATGACAAACCACTCCAGTATCTTTGCCAAGAAAACGCCATATGGGGTCACAGAAAGTCTGACATGACTGAACAACTGAAATCCCAACAATTATGAAGGAAGAAAAAATGAGGTTAAGTGACTTGCCTGAAGCTAGTGAAGTAGAAGAACTAGGCCTCTGATCCTTAAATGATTATCTTAAGAAGATAATAGATTGCAAGAATGTAACATCTAAGGCCCCTTTCAGTTCTAAAAACTGGTGGTCTGCCTTCTGGACACTGTTACTGATTACCATTGGTAGCTGCTAAGGTCTCCCACTGAAAGGCTGTTTTCTTTCTAGAAGTGAGAGAAACTTAGGATACAGGACAATAAATAGTTGTTTTTCATGTTTGCCTAGCACTTTGGATGCTGCCAGAATTTAGTATTTTACTCTGAGGATCTTTGCTCACAGTCTGGAAGACCTTCATCCAGCCTGAGGGAGAAGATGCAGAGCTCTGCTGAATTTTTCTGCCCCAGACTCTCCTAGGTCTGGATCTGGAGCCAGGAGGCTGCAGTGAGTAGGTTTCTAGTTAGATAACATTGTGGTGGTTAGTGCTTGACTAAAGATTCTGGCATTCTTTTGGTTTAGAATATTAGAGTCTCAGCAGATGCCTCAGGGACATTTTGAATTCCACTGAGTGCTTATCCCTGGAAGATATGTGGATAGTATTGATATTCTAGGAAAAGAAGCAATTATGGGAGCTTGTTTGTTTGTTTTTAAAGGAAAGGGGGAGTTAGGGACCTTGGTGCCACATCTCCTTGGTCCAAGACAGACTAGCCAAAAGGTGATGAGATTCATCACTTAAAACCCAGTCTGGCAGCGTATAAATGCTACAGAGGAAGTTTGTGGTGAATGAAAGTATTTGTAGTGCGTTTTAGGGCAGAGGGAAATTTTTTTTTGTCCTGGATATATTTTGGGTTCATATTTATATTTGGGATCCAGGAAAACACATTAATCCTATAGCTTCCTTAGAAATCTAGCGTAGACTTCTGTGCCATAACCTATGCCAGGTTTCTAAGGAAAGCTATGTTTTGATACTAAACTCCAGGCCCATAGTACAGGTACTTCCTTTAAGCCTATGCCGGGTCAGACTAACTCAAGGGCATTGTAAAGTGTTTCATTGGGACAGAAGGTGAATGGATATAAGTAACCCTATGACTTTCAGAAAGAGAGCCCAGGAAGTGCTCTGACTTAAAATAGTCTGAATAGTCTGAAGCCAGTGGGTGATGAGCTAGATACATGTCTGGAGCAGGCGTTAGCACATGCACATTGTGGGGATGACTCAAGGGAAGCATATAGTACAACTGGGCAGATGGGGATTGTCTGTACTTTGCATTATTAGGATATCTATGTTGATGAGAGTACTGGTCCAGTTGAGTATTTGAGATTCATAGATTTAGGGCTTGAAAGAACCTTGTTGTTTTTCAGTCATGTCCAACTTTCCATGACTGTATTTGGGGTTTTCTTGGCAAAGATACTGGAGAGTTTTGCCGTTGCCTTCTCCAGCTCATTTTACAGATGAGGAAACTGAGGCAAACAGGGTTAAGTGACTTGCCCAGGGTCACACAGCTAAGAAGTGTCTGCGGTCAGATCTGAATTTAGGAAGAAGAGTCTTCGTGACTCCAGGCCCGAAACTCTCTCCACTGCACCCCCCAGCTGCCTGGAAAGGACCTTAGGGATTGCTTAATTTAATATTTTTATTTTACAGATGAAATTTGAGGCGCAGATTTATATATTGACTTACCCAAAGTCACACAATTCTGAAAATTTGTCTGTGAGCTGGAGAGTCAGGCACCAAAAGACATTGGGAGCCTTCTATGCCAGTCTGTCTTCATCTGGGGGCTGATTATGAATAAGCAAGGGATGCATCATCTAGAAGTAAACATTATTCTGTTTTATTAGAATTATGTACAGTTTTAAAATTAGTATTTATCTGATGGTTACTGGTTAACTGAAAGACCCCGTGTGGCTGATACTGGGGGTGTGTTTATGAAATGTGAGTAATTGAGGCTCATTTTTGGAAGCAAGGTCTCTTATTACAATGTCATTTGTACTGTACCTTGGTGTTCATGAGGCTACCAGACCAAAGCAGAAGCAGAATAGGGAAAAACTGTGACTCTGTGATTATGTGAGAGACAGTAGTTCTATCACCACTGAGATATTCTCTTCTAAAGAGCGGGAAGAGAAGCCGATCCTTTCCTGCCTTTTGGCTTCCTGTGAGTCAGCAGGACATGAAGTTCCTGCTACCGGAAAAAGGGAGTTTGATTTTCCACTCCCTGGGGGTCAGAAGGGAGTTGAATCCTTCTCCCTCTATGTCCCACTCTGTGAAACTGCCCCAGAATTAATGTGTAGCTGGGAGTGGAAAATGCAGTTTATAGCTCCTTTCTCCTGCTTGCCCCATTCAGTTTTAGTATTTGTTACAGTGCCCTGAGAGGTGGAGGGTTTCCGTTCTAGTGCGGAGCCAAAAACTCAGCAGAGAAGGGTGCTCCTGCATCATTGTATGGGGGTGGGGTGTATGTTAAGTTTCATAAGCTGCAGCAGATAATTTTGAAGACAGTTTGCTGTTTGAGGGTAATGTTTCCAAAACCATATCATTTCTTTGTGAAAAAACAGATTTGATGCAGATTAGACCAGCTGGATTGGTCACTTCAGGAATGATTCCTTTACTGTACCAGCTCATGACCTAGGGATGGACTCAGTTTCTTTGGTCACTTCTATCAGTGAATCCCAGTCCCTTGAGGGGAGTTCAGGTCCAGGGGCTTCAAAGGTTACAGAGTGGCCCAGGTTGTGACTCCGTAGTTGGAACTCCAGAACCCCCGCAGTTTTGTAGAAGCAGGATGGGAGAGTTGGCAGAATCAGAAGGAGGTGTACTACATAGCACCATGAAGGTATCACTGGGGCTTGCCCAGTTTGAACAAAAGCACGAGCCAGAACTGACACAGCTGCTTGGTTAGGTCTCAAGGAGTCAGTGGCCTGGTCAGAACCTGGGAAGACATGATGTGGGGATGGGAGGCAGCGGGTGATATGAACATCTCCCAAATTTGACTTATTGAACAGAAGATAGTAAAACTCTTTCTATACAAATGATTGTACACAGATGATACACACTATTAATAGGTCATCTTCTCCTGGCTTCTAAGGGTTCCTTCAAGTCCCAGCTAAAATCCCATCTCTCTTCCAGAAGCCTTAGCTGATGTCCCTTAGTGCTAGTGCCTTCCCTCCGCCGATTACCTTGACTTTCCTCCATTAGACAGAGCTCCTGGAGAGCAGGGACTGTCTTTGGACCTAACACTTAGCCACTTAGCTGTACCCGGAACATAGCAGGTACTTAATAAGTCCTTATTGACTGTTGGACTACCTTGTGAGAGATGGTGAGATTTCAGTTGTGATTCCTGAAGGTGAGAAGTTAACAAAAATCGCTTCAGGGCTTGTGACTGAAAGACACATAGAATAGAACCTGTATTTGAGATTTTTTTTTTTAAACCAGGGGTTTTGATGCAAATTGGAATGGGGGTTGGGACAGTGAGGTGGAGGGGCGGCTCTCTGGCACCGATTGGAAAACTAGCATATTGTTGGTTCCTTGGAAGGTTATACGAGGAAACCGGCAAGTTCAGACTTGTGTGGGCAAAACTTTGCTACTCTCTAGAAAGGTGCCTCCACTGGCACAGCAAGCAGCCAGGGCCTACCTAGCAGCCGTGATTTGGGGAATCCCGGAGAGAGGTAGAAGGAGAGACATCCTGGGGATCTATCAGTTTGTATGCAGATTCAATTCCATATGGTAGTAATGGACTTGGGCATTACTGTTCCCTTTGGCAGTCTGGTGAGGCTGGTATCAAAAGGATGTTTTTAAATGCATAAAATGAAGAACATAGCATTACAAAAGGAACCATTGGTATTGAAGTGTAGTTAGCAAAAAAAAAAATAAATAAAAATTAAGTTCCCCAGGTTAAGACCCTCAGCCTCAGGTTAAGAACTTCTTCTGACAAAGTCCTGGGGCAGCTAGGTGACACAGTGAATAGAGAATCAGCCCTGGGGTCAGGAGGACCCGAGTTCAAATCCAGCCTCAGACACTTAACACTTCTTAGCTATGTGATCTTGGGCAAGTTGCTTAACCCCAATTGCCCTGCCTTCCCCGCTCCAAAAAGCAAAACAAACAAACAAACAAACAAAAACCAAAAACCCAACAACAAAAAAGTCCCTCTGATTCAAAGGATCACAGGATTTGAGCTCTTTAAATCAAAGACATGATACAAATTTGAGATATGGAATTACCTGTAATTACCACTAACCCATTGTTTTTATGCTCTGCTGATTCACTGACAAGTTTACTAACTGAGAACAGCTACTAACCACTTCTTTGCAGTCAAATTGGTATTGATCTGAGGACCGACCTGACAGTGTTGTGTAGTACGGACATCTTGGCCACTGAGAAAGTAGTGCTGGAGCCGGTGGTCCCTTAGCAGCTTTGTCAGGGACTCAGCAGAGCGTGCTAACAGTGATAAGAGAGAAACTCAGATTGCTGCCTTCAGAATCAAAGTGGCAGTTCAAATTAATAGAATTTCAGAGTTGGACGTGACCTTAAAGAGTGTCATATAGCTCTTCTGGCCAGTTACTGTTGAATTTTGTAAGCGCTCCATACTATGCTATTCTGATCTTCCCTCCTCAGTGAGTTTGGATGGAGGAAAGTTTTGTTGAGTCTTTAAAAAACGAACAGTCCTAATAATAAGCATTAGAGTATGGAAAGCTAGGAAATCTGAGAAAGGGCTATATAAGACAAAAATACAGGACATGTGAGGAATAATAATCTCTCTTTTTTCTTTCCTTTAGGGAAAAAAAAAACTTGATTCTTTTTCCTCTCTTGCATAGTAGTAATGGCTAATATCTCTACGGTATTTTAAGCGTTGCAAGGCATTTTACATGCATCGTGTCATTTTATCCGAACAACAGCGCTTTGAGGTGTGTACTACAGAAATGATACTCCAGCTTTACAGAGTTCAGAGAGGATCGGGGACACTTGTCTGTGGTCCCAGAGCCAGGAAGTAACAGAAATAAGATTCTGGCGAAGGTCTTTGCACTGTGTCACGCGGCCACCTTCTCAAATGCATGGATTGAGAGTCTCTCTCTCACTGAACCCGTGGGAAACCAGGAAATCTCTTACATAGGCACTCTCTCCAGTGCGGGAGAAGCAATTTCTTCCTTTCTTCCAATAGCGAGTGTGCCGTTCCTCTTGACTGTTCAAGCCCTTGTTATGCTCCAATTTTAGAAAGCTTTTGGGCCCAGCAGTAGAATGATACCTTCATTTCTGAGCTGCGTCTCATCTTCCCAGGTCTCTTTCTGGCCTTATGCTAAGGCTCCTATTCATGAAGTCTGATTTTTGGAGTGCAGGTAAAGCTCACAGTGTCAGAACCAGAGTTGAATCTGGATAACAGATAATTTCTTGAGGCAGTGAGATGGCTCAGGAGATAGAGCATCAGGCCTGGGATCAGGAAGATCCCAGCTCAGATCTGGTCTCAAACACTCATTTAGATATGTGAACACCAGCAAGTCACTTATGTGTGCTGCGTGCCTCAGTTTCCCCATCTGTAAAATGGGGAGAATAATAGCACCCACTTCCCAGGGTTTTTGTTAGCACAATGCCTGATGTGTAGTAAGTCTCGTATAAATGTTAGCCACCGTTCTTATCATTGTTTTGTTAGTGTTATTATTACCCAGATTTGCTGTCTTATACCTTGACTTTCTTGCATTTGTTCTGAAAGTTCTGCCATTTGAGGAGTAGTCCCTGCTGGAAAAGGTGATCATGTACTTAAATATGTTTTTTCTCAGCTCTAGTTGCTCAGCTTCCAATTGATCTATAGCCATGACTCCCCTGGGATGGAAGAGGAGACGTTGAGTTGTTGTTGAGTCATCTTTCAGTTACGTCTGGCTCTCCATAACTCCATTTTGGAGTTTTCTTGGACAATGTATTGGAGTGTTTGCCATTTCCTTCTCTAGTCCATTTTACAGATAAGGAAACTGAGGCAAATAGAGTAAAGTGACTTGTCCAGGGTCACACAGCTG
>CM053597.1:211097528-211183644 GCA_028646575.1 Pseudocheirus occidentalis | reverse complement strand
TCCCCACCCTCTTCCCCCTGCTCCATGGCAGTGTGCAATCAAGTATAGGATTTACAAATACTTTCACATTGGACATTAGTCTGGTTGTATAGAAGGGTTGTAACCAATGGAGTGAACAATTGGAAAAAAGAAACAAAACCAAACATGGAAAAGAACCCTAGCATGTAGATTGCTTCAGTCTCCTTTAAACTCTGTTCTTTCTAGATCTTTCTCTGAGTGTAGGTATCTCCTTCCATCCTGAGACTTGTAGAGTTGTCTTTTAACTGTGCATTGCTGAGAAGAGTCCAGTTTATCAAGGTTGGTCATCACACATATGATGTGTCTGTGACTGTGTACAAATTTCTCCTGGTTCTGCTCTTCTCACTGAGCATCAGTTTGTATAAGCCTCTCCAGGTGAATATGAAGTCCATCTCTTCCCCATGAAATAATCTGAGCTGCAATGTTCTGATTAGAATATAGGTTATAAATATATAAATAGGAACAGCTGGGTGGTGCAGTGGTTCACATACTGGGCTTGGAGTCTGGAAGACTCATGTTCATGAGATCAAATCTGGCCTCAGGCATTATGAGCTGTGAGCCTCGGCAGCTGTGAATCTGTGGAGTCTTTCTCTGACCTCTTCCTGTTTCAAATTGGTTGATATAATGCTGATGTGAGTAAAAATTTAGGCTAGCCCTACTGGATTTTGTATTACTGTAGTTAAAAGGATAAAACTAGAATGAATAGCTATGAGGATTAAATTGGTATTCAGTTAGAGGGGCTAGTGTAATAATATCAGTGCCCATTTCTAGGGCCTACCCAGAGTAGCATCGTCTGTGGCTGTTGTCCCGTTGTCAGAAAGCTGTGGATATTCACTTTGCTCCTGCCCTTGTTGACTACATCATGTGACTTTCACTGTCGTCATTGAGCAGTAATAAATATCTCTCTGGCCCATAGGGCCCTATATCTGGGAAATCCCAATCTCAGAGCCAGGGAAAAGATAGACAGGAGAGGAGAGAGAGAGAGAGAAAGAGAGATCGGGGTTCTGCTGGAGCCACAGAAGCCTTTGGATTATCCCACAACGTGGTGCTGGACCTTCCTTCAGCTTTGCCAGAATATGAGAACAACAGAACAATGTGTAGGCAGGAGAATGCTTGGCCTCCCTATATACATTTAATACATAGGTCTGCCTATGTCACTGCCCTGCTTGAAAACCTTCAGTGGCTCCCCACAAAGTGCAAACTTGTATGACTGGCATTGAAGGTTCTCCTTAAGTTGGCCTCATAGTGCTTTTCCAGCCTTTTTTTTCATACTGTTTCACTTTGCTCACTCTATGTTCTAGCCAAACTGGACCTACCGGTTTCTCAGTCTTGTTCTGCTAACTCCTAGTCTATTCAAATAGGTCATTCCCCATGTCTGGAATATATTCCCATCAGTGCCTGCTGAGACCCTTCTCTTACTGCAAGATCTAGGTGCTGCTTTTTTTCGCTTTTCTTGTTCTTGTTCCCTGCCTCTCCCCCTTAAAAAAAAGAAGACCCCATTCTTTTCAAATTTTCTTACAGCCCTTCATCTGGATCTCTTTTTTAGTTATCATTATGCTCATTACATATTTGTTAAACTTTAAGATCCTTGAGAACAGACACAGGGTTTTTTCTTATCTTTGTATCTATCCCCAGTGCCTAGTAGAATGCCATACACACAGTATACTTAAGAAATAATACTGGGTGAATTGAAGTGACCAAAGAACTAATCCCTGATAAATCAGGCTCCCTGCACCGGTTATTTAAGGTGATCAGGGTATTCCTGCTTTGTGCTTACACGCTAGTGTTAGTGAAAAGAAGACCAAGTCAAATTCCTTAGCTTGAATCCCAGTTTTGCTACTTCCCAACCTGTGTCTTTGACAGGTTCCTCACTTCCTCCTCAACCCTTCAGCTCTGTTGCAGTTTCCTCTGCTGTGAAATGAATGAGTTGTGGGCTAGTTGATCGCTAAATTGTTATTCAGCTCTATATCATATGAATTCATGAATGAACATCCTTCATAAAATGGATATAAAAACTGTCTAGTGTTGGAAATAACACTGACTTCGGATTAACATCTTTAAGTACTCTCAACAACAGAGGTATTATGTAATCATATAATAATGTTCAATTGCACAGAATCATTTATATAGTATGGTTGGTCAAATGATATCTCCTGAAATGTAAGTATATAAAATAAAATCTTGATAAGAAAGATATAAGGCTTCCTATAAATTTTGTCTCTCATTGCAGCACCAGGTTTTGTGGCTGAACTTCCCGAGGTCAGCCTTTAAAAGTTAGGATTGTACCTTTTAAGTCTTAGTTTCCTTTAATGTCCTATCATTGTATTATCTATGTGTTTATCAGAGCCTTTTTTGAACCTTGCACTGCTCCTTGGGAGTCACAAATGGAATAGATCTACTGCCTGTGCTATCAACAATGACCTCTCTTCATTTGTTAAACTTAAAGCACAGAGGGTGCCTCCTAATTCTAATATTCTAGATTTGGCTAGCAACGTCATATTCATGCTTTTTATGATTTTATAGATTTATATCCTATCTATTCTCTCCTTTTGGTTTTGGGGCTGAAAAAATTAGTTTGTTTTCGCCATGAATGCAGTTAACCTATAAAATAGGTATTAGTCTTCTCCCCTCAGTATACATGTTCATGCAAAATATCTTTTCCCAAGTCTTTTATATCAGTAATGACAATTCACATTTATATAACACAAATTTTTACAAATACATACTTATGTACATACACACACACATACACATACACGTACACATATCTTTATTTATTTACAGAGCTCTTTGCTCATAACAGCCCTGTGAGGTGGGTTTTAGAAGTAGCATTTTTTTGCAGGTGAAGAAAAATCCTTATGCTTATTTTATCCTTCTAGCCGACAGTAAGAAGCAGGTAGAGCAGCTGTTCTTTTTCCCCTCTTAATAGAGAATATCTCTAGGTTTTTCTTTCCTGTTGATTTCTGGGGTTACAGTTTCTACTGAAATTCAAGATCACCTCTCCTAGGGACTAGGCTCCAGCTTCCCTAAGTGACACCCCCAACCCCTGCCTGCGTGACCTTTCTTGACCCTCCATACTTTGTGTCTCCCCACAGCCTTATGTGTCCGTGGCTCAGCAGATGGCACTGCCTAGTCCAAGCAGCAACAACATCAGTGGCGGCGGTGGGGGTGGTGGAGGTGACCAGCTGAGCAAAACCAATCTGTACATCCGAGGGCTGCAGCCGGGCACCACGGACCAGGACCTAGTCAAGCTCTGTCAGCCGTAAGTCAGGGCACCGTGTGGGCAGGCTCTCCTGGCAAGTGAGACATGGGGAAATTTCTGCTTCCTGCCAGATATCCTTCCTCTGAAGTGCTACGGTTCTTTGCCTCTTTTCCATTCCTTCTTGCACCTCAATTTTGCTCTTCCTCCAGAAATCACAAACCTCCATTATGCTGTTCTGAGTCTAGAGAAAACATGGAGGAGTGAGGGAGGAGGGGGCTGACCTTTGAAACCCAGTGCATGAGTCTTTTTTTCCAATACCTTCCTCAAACTGGGAGCCACTGTAGAAAGACTCCTCACCCTATTATCTTGAATGGGAAAACTAGCCTCAGATTTTACTTTTGTTTTTCTGCTGGCTAGAGGGCATTTGAGGAGGTTAGACAAAATTAGGGGCTCCAAGTTAGTTGTTGGCTAGGAGCCTGCTGGTTGAGACCTTCTCTTGCCAGAGAAGCACTGATTTTGAAAGGAAAAAAAAGGAGTAGAGAAAGAAGAGGAAGATTGGTGGAATCAGAAATGGGGACCAACAGGCTGTCATCCTATGGCTACCTCTTGAGGTCCCTCTGGGGTTTTACAAAGTAACTCTGAGTCATGAGGTGGGTGGTAGCCTCAGCTCACCCCTGGCAGAAGTGCTGGAAGAATCCTGAGAGCTCAGAAAGGCCCTGTTTGGTTTCACTTGGCAAGAAAACATACATTTCAAATCAGGAATTTGAAAAGAGTTGGGGTGCGGGCAGAGTAGACTAGCAAAGGTAGACAGAGGGTGAATGGTAGAAGGAACTTGTAGAGAGAAGGCAGCACAAGAGCCTTAGGTGATGGACTCACAGACTCCACACAGGCAGAGGAGACCTTGCACATGACGTGATGGAGCCCCCTCTAGAGCCTGCCCAGCAGGTGGTCACCAGCTTCTAACTCCAGACTTGGAGGTGGGGGGAGCCCATTGCCTCTCTGAGCTGCTCATTCTATTTGGACACAGCTCTGGCTGTTAGGAAACTTCACCTAAATCAAGCCTGGATCAGCCTCTTTGCAGCTTCCATCCATTGCTTCTGGTTCTGGCCTCTGGAACCAAATACATGTCTGATCTTTCCTTCACGTGGCCACCTTTCAAATGCTTGAACACGTGCTGGAGTAAACGAGATGGATTCCCTGATGGCAAGATGACTAAAAGTTCTGCCTCAGGGACATGTCAGAACATCCAGTGTCAGTGGCCCTTAGAAGCCAAGGCTGTGACTCCTCACCTCTCCCTAACATGAGCGGTTCATCATAGGTCCAGCACACTTGCTCCAAGGACTGGTCCATTCTTATAAAGAGTAGAGTTGGGCAGGGGAGAGAGAGAGACAGACAGGAGTTCCAGATCTGGACTTAGCACAAGAAGGAATTGGAGAACGGGGCTTTTAGAAAAAGGCTACTTTGTACTCACCCGTTTTAGTGCTCACTGGGCCATGAAGCTTACCAACCACCCTTCCATTCCACACTTTTACATTCTAAGTGCTAATATATTATGTTGTAGAAGTCCTGGGCTCATCTTTGCCCCTCCCGAAGAGCAACTTTCCATTTCATCAGGACTTAATGGTCCTAACTCATTTTACGCACACACACACACACACACACACGCACGCACGCACGCACGCACGCACGCACGCACCCACACACACGTTTTCATATTCTCTTGGAAAAACTGTATATGAGTTGGAAGTAAGAAACGTGAGAGGGTTTTGTGTTCACTTTTATTTCTGTTTCTTAATATATTTGATTGATGCCTTATTGATGTCTTCACATCATAGTCATTTCAGTGCCCCTTCCACCCGAGTCTGAATCTTCCCTTACCATGAAGCAAAACAGTGAAGTAAAAACATCTGACACTGACCATATCTAACAACATATGTAATAGTCTGTCCTGCTAGTTCCTATCTCTCATTTGAGGAGGGAAGTATGTTTCATCTGTTTTCTGGAACCTTTCTTGGTTTTTCAGAAATGCAGTTGACTTTCCCTCATGTTTTCTGACCCCCTTAGTTGTTTTTCATACCATACAATAATATTGGCTCTGGGCTTTTCGAGACATCAGACTGAAGGAATTGAGCTCTAGATAGATGATAAGGAGGGGAAGACAGAATAGCAGGATAGCAGGTAGACTGGAGCCTGGGGAAATGAACCGGGTGTTGTCTTGCTCTAGCCTTATTTGTTGATCCAACAGATTTTTTAGCCATTAGCCTTCTTCACCTTTTTTTTTTTTTCTAACATTTGACGCTTTTGACCACCTTTCTTATTTCCTTTTCACTCTGCTTCCATGAAACTGATCTTTTGGTTCTCCTGTTTGACCTTTTTTCTTTTACCTTGTCTTCCTTCACTGGCTTATCTTTTTGCTACCACTTCAGTATGACTAAATCCCAGAGGCTCTGTCCTTAGCAAATTCGACTTCAGTTGTTAACCTGATTAACTTCTAAGTATGCATATACAGCCCCAGTCACTCCCCTAAGATTCAATCCCACATTTCCATCTGTCTGGCTGTATATTTCCACTGGTACCTCAAACTCAGCATGTCTAAAATTCAGTTCATCTTCTCCCCATTATCTTGTCCCAAATTGCTCTTTCTCCTAACTTCTCTGTTTTGTTAATTCTACTGTTATCCAGGCTTGACACCTTGAATTAGTTTCCAATTCTTCCTGTCCCTCACCCCTTCCATCTTCTCAGCTTCTCATGTAGCTATCAAGAGATTAATGAAGAGAAGAGCTCTCCTCATTTTGTTCCCCCACCCCCCACCACCTCTTATCTGGTCTGTTTTAATAGCCTCCTAATTGGTCTCACCACCTCTACTCTTTCAATCCCTCTTCCACACAGTTGTCAAAATAATCTCCTGAAGAAGAGATTGCCAAGGGATGGTAGCAGAGGATCTGAAAGAGGCAGTGAGAAGAAATGAATATGCTGATTCCTCCCTCCTAACCACGTGTGTTTGGGGATGGGAGGAGAAAGAGCCAATAGGTTCAGGAAAAGTGGTTAGGTACAAGATGTTTTTCAAAAATTCAATTACATTTTATTTTCAGGTCCAAATTCTTCTACTCTCACCTCTTTTCTTCCCCTGAATCAAGAAAGCAAGGGGGAAAAACCCCTGGTACAGATATGTATGGTCAAGTAAAATGAATTCCTGCATTATTCATTTCCCAAAAGATTATTCCTCAGTTTGCATTTTGAGTATCAGATTTCTATCAGGAGATGGGTAGTATGTTTTATCTTGAATCTGGAATTGTAGTTAGTCATAATGTTGATTATAGTCCTCAAGTCTTTCAAAGCTGTTTGTCTTTATATTACTATTGCATAAATTGTTCTACTTAAAAAAAATAATAATCTCCTGATACATAGGTCTGACTATGTCAGTCTCCTGCTCAAAATCTCTCAATGGCTTCCCTTTACCTATGAAATAAGATACACAGTCTTTAGCCTGACTTTTTTGAAGACGCTTGACAAGATTATTCCAGCCTATCTTTGCAACCTTATTTCAATCTACTCACCTTCAGGAACTTTTTATTCTAGCCAATTAAATTAATTAAGTTCCAATCATATAATCCTTTTCCCACTGCCATACATTTATGTAGGCCATTCCATGTATGCTCAGAAACATACCCTTTTGTGTCTTTTTTGAAACTATTTTCTTTTCACAACCACAGCTGAGGTGTCTTCTCTTCCATGAACCTATCCCTGGTCTAGCCCAGCTTTCCCTGCTGCGAGTCATTTCTTACTACAACTTGGTCTGGATTTTACCCTTCATCTTCATCATCTCAGTCCTATCCCAAGTGCCTTACATACAGTAGACATTTTTATTAATAAATGTTGAATTAGGAGGATTTCTTGTCCTTGTCCCCACTGTTGCAAGGACAGTATCCCTCACTAGTAGGTAAATTAGAACCTAACCTCAGGTTGGGGAGGAAGTAATATGG
Source organism: Pseudocheirus occidentalis (assembly GCA_028646575.1). Taxonomy (NCBI): domain Eukaryota; kingdom Metazoa; phylum Chordata; class Mammalia; order Diprotodontia; family Pseudocheiridae; genus Pseudocheirus; species Pseudocheirus occidentalis. Next base: position 211,176,441 of record CM053597.1, on the reverse strand, counting down.
GGATTAAAATTATAGATTTTAGTTCTCATACCAGGAATCCTTTAAGGAGGAAGCAACGTTGGCCCAACTCTACCCAGCTGCACTGGAAATTCTTGGCTCCAAAGCTCCTGCCCCACTGAGGCTCAGTGGGGGACGGCAGCATCTGTGCCCTTCTGTCTACAGCCTGACTTTTCTTGTGTCCCCCCCAGCTGCTTGCAGTCAGGAGAGCACTCAAGTGTTGTGGTAATTGGGGGGCTGGGATTGCCCCAAACATTCTTGCTCTCAGTCTAATGGCTGGCCTCAGCCTTCAGGGCTCTGCTTGTCTCCCTCTTCTTTACCTCCTCCCTACCCCTCCCCCCCCCCAGAAACAGAAGGCCCTTTGAAGGAATCAGCTTCAGCCAGAGAAGCTGAAGAATAATTGAGTCCTCTGTCCCTTCTCTAGGGTCTGGGGGAAGGGTGGGAGCATACTTGATAGGAGTCACATTTCTTGAACTGCCCTTGTATTTTCTCTTCTGCTGGATTTGTGATCTCTGATCTGCCTTTTTAAGATTCCTTCCTCCATCTTTTGAAATATGCAGGAGTATCTAGATTAGGAGAACTTCTCTAAGGCTGTGAAAACACCCCAGCCTGGAATCCTACACACTTTCCTCCGGTTTGTGGGAATTAGTAATCTAGGAATCTGGGAGACCCTGCAGCAGTTAGTAGGACTTTTGGAAAAAGGTGAAAGTCGAGATCCTGGGGCAGAGGAGTTAGCCAGACTAGCTGAAGGCAGGGTCAATTGAGGGGCAGTCATTTGGAATTCCTAGTGTCTAAAAAGGCTGGTGGCTTTGGGCCTTGGAAGATCAATCAATGAACGGACATTTAAATGACTTCTAGTCCTAGGTGCTGTGATCCGTGATAGAAATAGGAAGACAAAAGGGAAACAGGTTACATTCTTAGGGAATTGTGTGTGGGGTGGGGAAGTAGTTGTACATAGAGGTCCATTTACATATACAGATATACACAAAATAAATACCAGGTAATTTGGATGGGGAAGGCACTAAGAAAAACTTCAAATAAAAAGTGCTACCTGAGCTGAGTCTAACACTGGAGGTCCTCAGCCACAAAAGGAAGGACTGCATTCTGAGTACTCAGACAGCCAGTACAAAGGCATGGAGGCAGCAAGCAGGGTGTTGTTCATGAAGGACTGTCAGAAGGCCAATCTGGCTTAACCATAAAGTCATGTATAAGAAGACTAGAAATGTAGGTTGGGGTCAGGCTGTGAAGAGCTTTAAATGCCAGACCAAGGAATGTGAGAATGTGGCTATGCTGTGGCCCAAGCGAGATGAGTAGCTTCTAGCACCTGGCAGTGTCTACAGGGGTGATGCTTAATGCTTGTAGACTGATTGATCGATAGTTTTCTAGGAGCTGTTGCTTCCCTCCCCAATCCTCTGTTTTATGATATATTATTTAATTCATGGGATCTCTCTTAAGGGTGTGGAGATAGATGGTGGTGGTATTGGTGGCATCTATTCTCCATGCTGGAGATAGCTACCTAGAACCAGTAGGACAGAACTGCACAACTTGGCAGTCGGCAGAAGCCAAAATTAAAATACACTCAACTTCTTCAGGCCACAAATAGGTTTTTAGTGGCTCACTTTCCAAGTAAAGGTATAATTAATGATTAAACTATTTTGCAGATAAATAAGATTTTGTAAAAGGGAAATTTAAATAATATCAATTAATTACACTTATTACCTAAGATTTTTATTTATGAAACCACTTCTCTGAAACCATAGAGAGGGTCGATGGTTGGTTGCCTCAAGTCATGTGACAAGCAGGGGAGAATGCACAGTGGCAACCCACCTGCCAAGTTACATGACTGGCACAGTTGTGAATAGTGGAAGGCGGGCCAGGCGGGTCAGGAACCAAGCACTTGTTAACATCTTTACTTTCTTCTATATCCTTTACATTTTTAGAAGGCTGAAGGGAATCTTTTGGCACCAAAAGTGGTCCTAGGGCTGTATGTTGTGTGGGCCTGCAGTAGGGAGAACAGTTGTCCTCATAGGTATTGTACTGGGAATGGGAGGTGGGGGTGAACTCTTTAACCTTCCTCCGTGCTCAAGAGTTGACTCCCATTCTTGCCCTTGAATGATTACTTTGCTTTTCTTCCTTCCCCTTTCCCCACCTAGATATGGCAAAATTGTGTCTACTAAGGCCATATTGGACAAGACAACAAACAAATGCAAAGGTGAGAAGACAGATCGTCCTTGGGGGTAGGTAGTATTTTTAAAGTGGTTGTCTCCTTGTACATCTCCTTTGCCCCTAGATTAGCAAGCACGGTGCCAGGGAACTAGTTTAGCCTGCCAGCCTTTTAAAATGGTTGACAGTCCCTAGAATTCCTGATGGTCATATTGCTTTAGCTATGAATGCCATCATGGTTACTCAGGCATAGAAGACATTGAATATATATTACACAGAAGCTTCTTTGTTTGGGTTTATTCCTTGCCCACGTTTTTTTTCCTGGATTTGGTGGTAGAAGTGGGCAGGGGCATGTGAATTAAGCCTTAGCCTAGCAACTTAATTTCCTTCTATGACTGTAAAGTAGGCATGTGTGTCTGGAGGCAAAAACTCTCTATGGCAGTAACATAGTTGTGTTTGGATAGACTGGGCTGGGTTTGGGAAAGTGAAAGCAGGGTAATGTTGACCTCGGGGCTACCATAGTAAGTGGTTGCTCACTCTTGCCATAGAGAAGCCGTAGAGGTAACTAGAAAGGAAACCCCTCCCAATTGTAGGATATTATTGTGTAGAACTCCTGAAATCTTTAGTTCCAATGGGAAAGGAGTGAAGGGTTGGGGGAGGATACATGTAGGTTAATCCTCCCATATATTGTTAGAAATCTCCAGGAGTTTATAGAATCAGTGGAGAACATTTGAAATCTTCAGTTCCCCTTCCTTTCTGCCGCTTGTATTATATAACTAACTCTTTCTCAGCCCCCTGAAGAGCCTCTCTACCTGTCTAATGTCCCCTTTACAGTTAATGTGGTCCCCTTTTTCTAGGCTATGGCTTTGTAGATTTTGACAGTCCTTCAGCTGCACAGAAAGCTGTGACTGCGCTTAAGGCCAGCGGGGTGCAGGCACAGATGGCAAAGGTAAGGGGATTTCCTTTTTCCTGGCACCTCCAGCCTCCCTGGGGGCATAGAGGGCCGAGGGGATGGTCTTAAGTTCAAAGTTTTCTGAGAACTCAAAAAACCCTGATTGAGTACAGCTCATTCTAGGGGCCCCTCCGTCTTCTGCATGAGGCCCCACCTGCTTGGCAGGTAGGAAGGAGGCTGACTTTATGGATGATTCAGACAAGAGTAGACCCAGTAATAGACATTCAGTTCCCCTAAGGACCAGACCCTCGATTCATAAAGCCCCACTTCCTCACTGCCTCTTTCTATTAGGCTAAGGGGCTGATAACTTGAGGCCCTTTCCCTTCTCTGCCTCCAGTATCTTGTAGAGGTTTTGCGATTTTTCTGCAGCTGACTGTGCAGTTTAAAGCTGATATTCTCCACTTTCCACCTTGTTCCCTCTGAGCTTGGGGTAACCATTATGGGAGGTGATGGGAGCCGGGGAATATCTCTTCCTCTATTCTCTTTCATATCCTGACCAGGAATTGCTCTTTTCTATTAGGCTGTGGGCACTAGGGGTCTTTTCTTTTTTTTCTCGTTGTTGTAGAGAATTTTGTCTTTGTGATGCTATTGTTGGGTGGGGGCCTAATTCTGCTCTGTGAATTAAAGGAAAAGGAAACCCTGAAGGCAAAGATAGGAGAAAGTCTTAAATTGGGGGTGCCCTGGGGCCCTTGAGCAAGCTGACTGACTGCCAAGGTTCTTGGGATTAGCCCTTTATGTAGAGAGGGCTATGCCCATATCCTACCCCTGGGTAAAGCCCTCAGAAAGGCTCTCCAACTTGTGCTCTCTGGAGAGTGACTGTAAGAGGCTCTGGGAGCTGTCCAGAATGAAGCTGGACTGTGCCTTAGGGTAGCCCCTGGCCCATTACCCTTTCTTTTTTCTTTCCTCTTTTTGCCCTCCCTGCATCAGAAAGTGAACATGTATTCCTGCTCAGAGGGACTCTGATGTGGCCAGAAGATGGGGAGGGAGGGTTCTTAAAACAGCTCTCCCTAATCAGGAGTTCCAGGAATCTCCTGCCTGCTGGCACTGTCTGTATAGGAGCACTGGGCCTGGTACCCTACTTGGCTCCTAAAGGAGCAGTCACAAACTTCCCCGGTGTCACTGACGTTGAGGTCCAAATTAGAAATAATGAGCTGGTAGCTGGGAGGCAGGGAGGGAGGAATGGTATAAACACCTTTTGAGAGTTTATGTGGCTTTTTTCCCCCTGAAATATGGAAGGGGAGGGGAAGGAGGAAAAAGCCCTACCCTTTCTCACCTTTATGCTTTCATAGCAACAGGAGCAGGACCCTACAAATTTATACATCTCAAACCTCCCAGTGACAATGGATGAGCAGGAGTTGGAGGGGATGTTGAAGCCTTTTGGGCAAGTCATTTCTACTCGAATTCTTCGAGACACAAGTGGGACCAGTCGAGGGGTTGGCTTTGCAAGGTAAGAGGCCCTGAGGTCAGGCAGTATGGAAAGTCTACTGTCAACCTGACCCTCCCAGAAGGCACTGAGAATTCAGGAACAATCAGGGGCTTAAGCCCTTGTTCAGAAATACTTGATGGCAACTTTTATTTTTATTCATATATGTTTATTTTATTATAACTCACATATTTGTATCACCCTTTTTGGTCCAGACCTGTGATTTGATAGGCATAAAGTACTGATGATTGAACTCCCTCTACCAGTGCAGAGAGGCAATTGTTTTTTAACTTAAGAGTCTTGGATAGTTGCTTGGGAACTCCTGCATGTAGAGGGTTTGGACTGCACAACAAAAATAGAGTTCTTAAAGGTCAGAGAAGCCAAAGTCTAACCATTCCCTCCTGTCCTCTGTAGGATGGAATCCACAGAGAAGTGTGAAGCCATCATCACCCACTTTAATGGCAAATACATTAAGACACCCCCTGGAGTACCAGGTAAGCGAGATAAGAATCCAGGTTGAGAAGGCCATGGGGAGCTCACTCCACAGTGAGCTAAGTGAGATGAGAAGCATGGTTGTGTTTGGGTAAAGATGGAGGACTCAGTTTCCTGCCCACTCTTCTCTTGGCAGCTCCATCTGATCCTTTGCTGTGCAAATTTGCTGATGGTGGACAAAAGAAACGCCAGAACCAGGGGAAATATGTGCAGAATGGTCGGTCTTGGCCACGAGATGGTGATGTGGTAAGTGGGGAAGGAGTCTTATAAGGATGCAGGAGTAACATGAAGACAGTAAAGTGGAATGGAAGGCCTGTTAACTTGCTTTCCGAGATAGCTGATACCAACTCAAAGGCCTAACAGGTAACAGGCATCCCCTTGAGAGAGAGTGATTGCTTAACTCCAGGGATTTTGTAGAAGATCCTCTGCTTTTGGAGCAGTAACAAAGCCTCTTACTCAGTGCAGCGTCTGAGGCTGAGATGTAACAGAGCGTGGATTAATTCTCTGCTGCTCGTCCTCATTTTGGCCTGACAACACCAAGAGAGAAGAGGTTCTCCACCAGCCAGCACCACACTACACCATTCATACATGGAACCATTGGTTACAGCAAATGCAGAAATTTTGAATGCTGCGGACAAGTTCAGTATACTTTCTGAGGAAGTCCACCTAGACGATGAGGTTGATATATACAGTGCCAGAGCTAGCGCCGTGTTTGGAGCTTCCAGAAAAAAGTGTAAGAGAGAAGAGATATTAGGCTGCCTACCAAACTCTGAAGGTCTACAGCGCCGCTGTACTGACCTCATCCTTGTATGCCTGTGAAACCTGGACAGTCTCCCTGTGCCATGCTGAGAAACTGAATCACTTCCATTTGAATTGTCTTGGGAAGATTCTGAAGCTCACCTGGCAAGATAAGGCACCGGACACTGAGGTCCTCTATCAAGCTGAACTGCCAGGTGTTCAAACTCTACTGTAGAGAGTACAACTCCAATAGGTTGGCCACATTGTTTGAATGCCAAAGGTATGTTTGCCTAAAAGATTATTTTATGGGGAACTCAGACAAGGCAAGTACTCATTTGGAGGCCAGAAGAAGCAGCGCAAGGACACTGGCAAGCTTTCTCTGAAAAACTTTATTGTGAGACATGGGAGGCCCTGGTATAGGCCCATGCAGCATGGCCTGCCCACATCAAAGAAGACTCTGTGCCCTTGTGAGCAAAGCAGAACTGCAGCTGCTGAAAAATGAGAGATGCACAAATTTGGACCCATCTCCGCTCCAAATGCTCCAAAATGTATGCCTTCTGAGCTCATATTGGACTGATGAGCCACAGTCAGGCATGCTGTACCTTAACTCCAATATAGGGATGTCATTTTAGAATTAGAAATGAGAACTTTCTAATGCTTAGAACAATCCAACACAAAGGATGAACAACAGAATATCTGCCGCTGGGTGTGCCCAGGCCTCATTTTAGGGAAAGCCTTAATCCAGGTTTTCCAGCTTTGACTGTCTTAATCATCTGAAAACTAAAGGTTTCTAGTGCCTTTGGAGTCTGAGTTTTCCTGTCCCTCACCCAAACACTCCCAGGCTGATCTTTGTGCTTTTCTCTCACAGGGTGGCATGGCACTGACCTATGACCCTGCCACAGCTCTACAGAACGGGTAAGTCCTCATCAGGACTCCATGTTGTAACTGTGACATTCAGGGATGAGATTTGGAACTAAGAGTTCACATACACAGTGGAGAAATGGAGACATTTCTGTTAAAAGTAGATGTCAATCAGGGCTATGTTCTTTCACTTTTAATTTTATGTAATCTTAATAAATACGATAGCTGATATTTATGCAGTGTTTTTAAGTGTACTCTTTTTCTTCCTCACAGCCCTGTGAGTTAGGTAGTGGCAGGATAAGAATATCTAACTTTATAGAGGCAGCAAATGAAACTTAGAAAGCTTAAATGGTTTACAGAGTCCCCTCTAGTGAACCTCTATCCAGAGTGAGGCAGGGGTTCCCCCTTCTGACTCCTAATTCTCTCTAGTACACCACACCTGCCTCTTAGAAATGTTAGCCATCCAATAAGGTGTGAAGAAGAAATGGCAGGAGAAAGGATGACCAGTGTAGACATTAAAATATTTGCAAATGATATGATAGGATATCTATTTAGACGATCTGAGAGATTTAAGGGGGGAAAATGAGGTGATTATTGTCTCTACCAAGGTAGCAAGATATAAAATAAATCCACAGAGTCATTCACATTTCTGTATGTCACAAACAAACATTTTAAAAACCTTCTAGAGAAATACCATTGACAGTGATGACAGAGTGTCAGATTTGTCAGACTAAGACATCTGAGACCTATGCAGAGACAAATTTAAAAGATTTTTGTTGAACAGAAACGAGAAGGAACTGAACAATTATAGGGCTGATCATCCCCACCTTATATACATGGTTAGGTCTACCAAAATACTTCACTTATTAGTTTATAGATTTTATTCCAATATCAGTTGAAATACCAAAGGGATATTTTCCAGAATTAGAAAAATCCAGCACAAAATTAATTATAGAAAAACAGATAGAAACATCAAGAGGTGCTATGGAAAAAATATTTATGTAGAATTTATCCTACAAGCTTTCAAGATCAAGTGTTAAATGGTCACTGTAAAATAGAAAAATAAATCATTAGAATAGAAGAAAATTCAGAAATAGAACCTAGTCTGTCATTATTATTAATGTCTGATAAAGCCTAAAAGTGTGACCTTGGGCAAGTCCCTTACTTAACCTCTCTGAGTTTATTTTATTCATCTGTAAAATGAAAGGGTCAGAGGAGATGGCCTCTGGGGTGTCCCAGCTCTTGAATCTATGGTTAGGGGAAGGATTCATTCAATTTTTGAAATTTAGGTAACAGTATTATGGAAAAATTCTGATAGTTTTCATTCCAAATCTCACATCCTCCATTTGAATTAATGTTCTGAATGATTTCTTAAAACTGAAAGAAAATTGTTTCTCAATTGTGTAGAGGAAAAATTTTCTCTTAAGCAAATGAAAGAAATTATTGGAGACAAAATTTTAATTGTTTATTTTTTCATAAAGTTTTTGCATGACAAATTAAAGGAATATTAAGTGCCAAATATGTGTGGAGACAATTTTTAAAATGGCACATCTTTTGCTGTCAGGGATATGGATTGACACAAGGAAGACTATAGTAAAGGGAAAGCATCTGAAGTGGGCCTTTAAGGAAGAGAGGCACTTGAACAGATGGAATAGAGGACAGAGTCTATGCCAGGCACTGAGGAGTAGAGATGCATAGAGAAAAAAGCCACAGAGAGGCTAGGACAAGCATGAGAGATGGAGAGAAGTTCAGTTTGGCTGGAATGTGGAAGAGTTATAACATGGGATTGCTGTGCAGTAAGAAGTGTTGAGGGAGGGAGGTTGGACTCTTGAATACCAGTGGTCAGCTATGAGTTTAATCTTTTTCCTGTAGGCAGTGAAGAACTGCTGAAGGTTTTTGAGTATATGAATGACATGATTATGCCAGTACATACCTGAGGCATGGAAAATAGAGGGGAGAGGTAATGGAGGAAATGGAGAAAGATGGTGATTCCAGTAACTTAGGTGAGAATAGGTTAAGAGCAGTGGTTGAGAGGTGGACATACAGAAGGGAATGTGAGTAATATGGCAGTTGGACCCAAAAAGCTTGGCAACTGATGTGATGTCTGGGGAGAAGGGAGAGTCAAAGATGACTAAGAGTGACTGGGAAGTTAGTGAGAGTGGCAGACTTCTCCCCCGCTTAATAGTACTTTATTTTATTTTTCAATTCCACGTAAAGATAGTTTTCAGCATTCATTTTTATAAGATTTTGAGGTCCCGATTTTTCTCCCTCCTTCCTCTCCCCCACTCCCCAAGACAGCAGGCAATCTACTATAGGCTACACATGTACTATCATATTAATCATATGTTCACATTAGTCATGTTGTGAAAAAAGAATCAGAACAAATGGGGAAAAGCACAAGAAAGAAAAAAGAAATTAAAAAAAACACCCAAAATGAAAATAGTCTGCTTCCATCTGCATTCAGACTCCATAGTTCTTTCTCTGTATGTAGATAGCATGTTCCATCATGAGTCTTTTGGAATTGTCTTAGATCATTGTGTTGCTGAGAAGAGCCAAGTCTATCACATTTTGTCATCATGTTGCTGTTATTCTGTACAATGTTCTCCTGGTTCTGCTCACTCCACTCAGCATCAATTCATCTAAGTCCAAGTTTTTCTGAAATACGAACAAGTAGTTTTCCTCCAAAAGACCCCTGCAAACTATAATCTTTGAAAATGTGACCTAGATCATTAATAGTAAGAGAAGTACACATTAAAAATGATCGTCTGCCTCCCTGCAAATTGGCAAAGATGACAAAACATGGAAATGGTCTCCGAAAGAGGCCATGGGCAAGTGGATACACTTTTGGCGGCATGTGGGTAGACCAGCAGCCCTGGGAGTCAGTTTGGAATTATGTAAGAGAAGTAACTAGACTGTTCTTATAAGGTGGGTGCCTGTCAGTTGGGGGAAAGCTGAAAAAACGTCAGACTGGAAGGGATCTGAGAATGGATAATGAAACGTGCCTCCTGCCTTCACAGCAGAGAGGCAGAGCTCATCGAGCAGAGAGCAGTGTGTAGTGTTAGATGTGGCCGCTGTATTTTGTGATTCTGGTAAATGTTTTGTTATAAGGAGGCTTGATTTTTGGGGGGAGGGAATCCGGAATGATTGTGAGGTCTAGAGAAAAGGCATCTTTTTTTTTCTTTTAATGGCAGGACTACAAGGAAATAAACCTGGGTAGACTGAGATAGTGAGAACTCACCAAAGAATGGAACTCTTCCTCCTGCGGTTACCTACAGCCTTTTTATTTAGTATGACTTTTTCCTACAGATTTTATGCAGCATCACCCTACAGCATCACCCCGAACAGGATGATTGCCCAGACCACACTATCCCCCTATCTCCCAACTCCTGTATCTTCCTATCAGGTAAAAGCAGCATCATAAGGGAGGGAATATGCATTCTCTTTGGTTTAACAAGGCGGTTTAGGTGGGAAAGGTGCCTTATTCTTAATGCCTTTGTTTATCTAAGTCCAATTTTTGTTGGACTTTTGACCCTGGCTTTGCCAATATTTAGTTTCAAGGACTGGGCAGGGCCCAGTAGGCACTTGTCATCGCTACATTTCCCTGTCCCCCAATAGGGGGTGGCTCAGACATGTCTGTTCTCTGTAGGTTCACAGCCCGTCTTGGATGCACCACCAGTCATACCTCATGCCGCCTGCAGTGAGTGTCTCTAGTCTTTCTTGCAAGAGGCTAGAGGAATAAGGGTGGGGTTGGGGGGGGCATTACCCTGAGGAAAGTGGGCCAGCCAGGTAGCCTCTGCTTACAGTCCTGCTTGATGTTCACCTTTCTCACTTCCTGCTACTTTATAGGGCCTTCTTATGTTCTCCAGGGGCCATTATTAACCTTCATTTCAGGCTGTTCACTAGTCTTAAGTCTGAAGACTTTGAAGCTAACCTTGTCCCTGTTCTTTCCCCAGGGCACAGTCCTGACCCCAGGAATGGACCACACCATTTCCATCCAGCCTGCCTCGATGATGGGACCTCTCACCCAGCAGCTGGGCCACCTTTCCCTCAGCAGCACGGGCACGGTAAAGCCATGGGTGACTGGGGCTGGGGATGGACAATTGCTTCAATAAGGACATTTCCTGGGATCTCTTAGACTCCCTACAGTCTATATAAGTCTTTTATTAAGTATGTATAAAAGTGCTCAACAGTGGTTTTTCTTTAGGATAAAACCCATGATCACGTGTGTGGATCAGAGGAAGCCCATTAGGTGTAATAGATCCATTATTATTCCTCCATTATCTCCTTCAACTGAGTCCTGCCTCATCAAGTTGTACAGGCAGGCAGAAATATGATACTTTCCAGGTTCCAGCAGGTTGTCTAGAAATCCTTACAAGAAGAAGAAAAATGCTTGCCTTTTTATGCTGCCTCCTGGAATGGTGCCAAGTTGAACAACAAAGTTTAGGATTAGAGAGCACAATGAGTGAGCCAGGGTCAGTAGATGGGGAAGGCCTGAGCAGCTGAAAGGCCGGAGTGGGGGATGGGGAAAGAAGAGGAGGCCCTGAAGGAGTCTCCTGCATCCCCTTGATGTTTCTCCTCCTAGTATATGCCCACCGCTGCAGCTATGCAAGGAGCTTATATCCCCCAGTACACGCCTGTGCCTTCTTCCGGTGTTCCTGTTGAGGTAAGAGCTTTGTGGTTTCTCTGGGGCTGTGGGGGAGGCACTCAGGAATGTCAGAAAGACCTAGTCCTTGCACTCTTTGGGCTACTGGACCCCTCTTCTTCCTCACAGCTTTTTGCCAGTAATCATGGCCTGGATGTTGATCACACAGACTTGTTAGCCTTTGGGGTGGAACAAGGGTGTGGTAAGCAGAGCAGGCAGCTCCCTATTCAGGGGATGAAATACTAGAGTTTGGATGCATGTTAGTGTGTGGGGAGGGGAGGGGCAGGGTTGTCTCACTGTCTTGGTTGTAATACAGGAGAACAGTGGCCAGCAAAGCCAAGTAGCAGTGGACCCTCCCTCTGATCATGCGGCCTATTCCTTCCAGTACAGCAAGTAACAGTGGGTAAGAGCCACGTGGTGAGGGCAGGAGGGCCAGAGTTGGGGGGGAGAAGTTGTTAGAGGAGGTCCCAAGACCAGGCAATCCAGTGTTTCATGGCTGTTTCCCATGTCCTTACTGTGCGGATGCTCTAGGTATTGCTGGTCCTATGGCTCTGTTTCTAGCTCTGATGGGTTGGAAGTAGTTGGGGGCAGAGAATGAGGGGTCATGGTGTAGACTGGCCAACTCCAAGAAGGACTGGCCATCGTTATTATGAAAGACTGATATGTTTTACAGATGGGTCTGGGCCTGAGAGGACATCTCTGCTCTCATGCCCCGCCACTACCCCTCATCACTGGCGGAGCCTGGGGTTACAAGGCCACCTTTCCTTTGTGCTGCATTCAAGGAGTTCAGATTTTTTTTTCTTTCTTTTGCAAAGAAAACATTTTTTAAAACCACAACAGACTCTGTGCACCCCAAGGAGACCAACCAGTGACTGGACATTTACGTCTCCATCTGAGAAAAATTGTTGTGTTGTGTTGGGATTTATTGTTTGGGCTATTTTTGAAAATTTCTTTGGAAAGAAAGTGAAAAGCTTTGTTGCTGGGGCATTGGCCATGGGTTTTTCTTGATGGGTTTGGTTACAGACTTTTCTGTTTTTATTATTTTGTAGGGTTGTTTTTTTTTTAAAGAAAATATGCAGGTTTTTGAATTGTTTTGTAAGGCTCCCAGAATCTGTGCCTGCCCCTCTCTTTCTGCTTCTTCTCCAAGGTCCATTCTAACCCAACTACTGCTTTCTCCCCACCCCCGTGCTGCAGAACCCACCCACTTCAACTTTTTAACTTGGGGATTTTGGTTTTTTGAAATGGAACTTTATTTTGTGAAATAAGAACAAAGCAGAGCAGGACGTGGGCAATTGAGGGGGTACAACCTCCTTCCTCCTTTCTGCTCCTCCTTCCCTCTCACCTGCCTCCTGCCTGGGAAAGAACACCAGGCTTTGGCTACAGGGAAGAGGGCACCCCAGAGACAAAGCCCCAGTCCCTCACCCCGGCTTGTGTGGACAGAGACAAGGTTTCCTCCAAGACATCAGACAATTCAACTCCTTCTGCTCTTTTTCTTGCTGCTATGGGGACATCTCCAACCCAGGAAATCATCTTTGGCTTCAGCTCTTCAGGAATCCTGACTCTGCTGCTCTGGCTGGCTTTTTGTGCCATCTCCAGGAAAGGAGCTGTGGGCCTGTCACCTTTCTCTTTGTCTCCCTACCCCTTTGTGCTGTGCTCAGAGCCCCAGCAGCTAGAACATGTGCTGCCTTCCTGCCCACCTTCTCTGTAAAGCATGGATCAGCTGACCAGCTGCTTCATCTTGGAGTAGATGATACTGCCCCACTGGACTTGGTAATTCTCCACCCCTGACCCTGGGATCCACAGTGCCTTCTGACACCCACCCTTAGGGATGCTGCCAGGGGGAGACCGTTACACAACGCAACCTCTCTGCATATTCTGATTTACCAACAAGCTTTGGGTTGCATGTTAGAGAGAGAAAGAGAGTGAATGTGTTTGTGTGTGTGTGTGTGTGTGTGTGTGTGTGTGTGTTTGCTGTTTGTATTGGGGGAGGGGTAGAAAAGGATACACCATTCTCTGATTGTGTAGTTCAGCCTGCACTATCCTGGTAAGGTTGCCCTTATCCCACGGTTCTGGGCATCTGCAGGCATCTTCCTTCTTCTGGAAGTCCAGCAGGTATCTGGGCTGGAAACGTGCAATAACCATCCCACACCCTGCATTTCATCTTTCCTATGAAGCTAGGACTCCAGGGGAAAAGGCCCGTGATTTGCTCTCCATCTACCCACCCTTCTCTCCTACTGCAAGATTTATGTCTGTGCCAGAGAAACAGTGGGAGTATCATGCCCCTGCCCACCTCAAGGAACAGGCCTTTCCCTTTTCACCTTCCTACCCAGAGTCCAGTTTCATAATTCTATTGTAAGATTATGAAAAGGAGGTTCTGTTCCAGCCCTAGGGACTGGGTCCTCTCCACCTATGGGCCAGGCTCCTCTGCACTAGACAATCAAGCATAGAAAAACAGCTAAGATTGATGCCTGGTGGAAAATCGGGTGTTCAGTAGGCTGGAGGAAGAGCAGGGTAGGGGTGGGGAAGGGGGGAGGGGAGAGGGGGGCATCCTGCAGCTCCTGTCACAGATTCAACAGGCTCTAGCGCAGGCCCCTCCAATCTATCCTTCATGCTCCCTTACCCCAGAACTGCCCCTCTGTTCAACCTTGGAAAGGGTGATACTGGTTTGCCAATTCTCAGTTTCTTTTGGGTGCTTTTTAAACTTGAGGCACCCTCAATCCCAGGACACATATTTGCTCAGAGGGTGTCCCTTTGCCTTTCCTATGTTTCTTGTGCCCCCTCACCCCATTTCATTTGTCACTGTCACTGTGACTCCAGCCCCATGCATTCAGTCATCCTGTTCAAACAGTCTGGATGCTGGGGAGCACACAGGGAAGAGGGCACTCCAGAAGGCTGCCGGGAGCCAAAGAAGTCTCTATAACTCCCTCCTTGTCTGTGTACCCTTAGGGAAAAAGAAGGAAAATGAAGCCTGGGCTTGTGGAAGGCATTGCCTTGAGGTGCAGTGGGCTCTCCCGTGGTCCACATGCAGCAGAGGCTGATGCCTCTCTTCCTTTGCATCATCCCCCAACTGTCCCCTCCACCCATTTGGTTTTTTGTGTCCAGGTAGTGGTGTTTCCGTTCTTTTGAAGAATCATTAAGTTTCTTTTTGAGCTTGCCCTGGTGAGGTCTCATTGTTCTTACTGGTTCCTTTTCATGGTGTTTTCTGAAAGAAGGGTTTGGGGATCCAGGAGATTTAGACTGACCATTGACTTTCAATTATTTTGGTGGTTGGTGGTTGGTGGTTGGTGGTGATGATTCTATTTGGTGCTTTTGAGTTGTTACTCTTGAGATATTTGGGGGGTGGGAGGAAGGCAAGAATTTGTGGGGTTTTTTTCATGTGATCAGTTGTGATAAAGGGTGACTAGAGCAGAAAAATAGGGTGAGGGGAAGGGAAGGAAATCCTTCCCCAAAGCCCTAAGCCACAGACTGAAGGGGCCGGGGCAGCTAGAGGCTGCTGGAGGTCTGAACTCAGAAGTCTGGAGAGTCCTTGCTCCTTCAGGCTCTTACTCAGATGTCAGGGGCTGTGGCTTCGGGGTGGGGGTCTTTGCACAACCTCACATCTTCTCCCTTAGAAGAGTATGCTCAGCTTCTGTGATTGCAGAGATGCTCTTAATATTTCAAGTGTTTTTTTCTATGTATCTCTTTGTGCATATGTGTGTATGCACAGATTTAAAAAAAATTTTTTTTAAGAAAGCTGAATAGGAATGTCACTGAACCAGCCATCCTTTCCTGGGTTGAGACCCAGAACCGATTCAGCATTGCATCGTGGCCACTGCTTCCCATAGGGCCTGGATCGCAACAGCCCCAAACCTGGGGATGGTGCACAGACCACATGACTTGTTTAGACCTGGTCTGAGGGAAGGGGTGTCACGCATGGAGAATACTGTGTCTTGGGGGCAAAAGTGGGGAAGAGAAGCGAAATATTTCTTGTTTAAGATTTTGTTTTGTTTAACCAAAGAAAGTTAAGCAGGTCCTAGTCTAGCCTCCTGTTCTCAGATTCTCGAGGAGAACCTGTATGTTAGGGTTGGAGGCATGTGGACTGTAGGATAAGTGAGGAGAGGAGACTCCGAAGCTATGCAGGCAACCCCATCGCTTACAAGTGGGCTTCCTCCCTTTGGTGCTAAAAGCTGGTGCTTCCAGGTTCCACCTTCCCATCCCTGAGATGGCCGGGCCTCTGCAGTCTGGAGCAGAGGCCAGAGTCAGAGCTGGGAGAAGAGCTGGAGTCCCACTGCTGGCCTGGAGTGAGGCCAGCTGCGGCTGTTCTGGGAGGGGGAGCTGGACCACCGTTTGCCACGCGCCCCACCTGCTGGGGCGTGGCGGCATTGCA
The DNA here is from genome assembly GCA_028646575.1 of Pseudocheirus occidentalis. Lineage (NCBI taxonomy): Eukaryota > Metazoa > Chordata > Mammalia > Diprotodontia > Pseudocheiridae > Pseudocheirus > Pseudocheirus occidentalis. The sequence continues at coordinate 211,160,807 of CM053597.1, read as the reverse complement.
CCCCGGCCAGCCAGGCTGCACTTACAGGGCCAGCAAACCCATCACCCCCCAATAGCTTTGAGCAATAAACAGGTGAAGGGTTACCATCCCCTCCCCCTTGGCGTGGATGAGCTAAGAGTGGTGAAGCAGCCAGTCAGAAGCAGGTGGAGGGCTTAGCTTTTGTGCCTTGACATCCCCTGATCCAGTCACTTCTTCCTCTTCCCCAGCTTTCCCACCTCCCACTCTGGTTCCCTTTCAGGTCTTGGTTATCCCTGTCTGCTCCCCTGAAGTATCTCCTGCTCCCACCTCTTCCCTCCTAGGTCCCGGCAGGGGCTTTCCTCACCAGCCCTTGGGAGTGCCGTTAGCTCCATCTTTCTGCCTTCCCTTTGTAATGGCTCTCTGCACACACACCCTGCCACCCCCCCCCCCCCGCCCCAACTCCCAGTCCTCCATAGGGCCTCCATGCCTGTTCTGACCACCTCCTCACTCCCCACTACACATCCAGCAGTTTTCTCCTCGTTGCACATCTACCTCACAAATCTCAGTTCATTGTTCAGAACAAGGGCACAACCACCTGCTTAGGCCCCTACTCTATGCCTTCACCTATGCTGAGGTTTGGGAGCAAGAATGGGTGACATGGGTGGGAAGGGTTTGTAACTAAAAAACAAAATGTAGTTGCTGCTACTTTCTGTAGAATCGAATATGACCGAGTCTGTAGTGCTGGTGCCTACTCTTCAACGAACACTGAAGTTGAAGCCGATCTGATGGGTCTTAAAAGACCATGAGACAACTCCCTTCTGACCAGGAGCATAATGCTTTAACTGGTCCAAGCTCCAGAAAGGGAGGACATGGCAGGGCTGCAGCGGTGGTGATTCCCTCCCCATTTGACAACCAACACAGGCACAGGGGCTTTGTCATCTCCTTTCCCTCCATTCCCCTGTTGGGCTTTTAAAACAGCCTTATTCCAGAGACCTCTTTTAATCACCCTGGGGCACTTACCTCTCCTATTTTTCGGGCTGGACTGAGGGGAAGAGAAGTTGGTATCCAACTGTCTGAATTGAGCTTTATCTGAGGTCCTGATGGAGATGCCAACAGGGGACCATCTTTATGCTAATCCCATGCACCCCACACCAATTCCCATCTCATGTATACTCATTGTAGACCTGAAATAAGTTTAATTTATACTTAGAAACATTTTGTACAGGTTTTTTAAAGTTTTTTTCCTTTTGATTTTGTTTATTCAGAGTTTCTAGTTTTGTATTCTGCCTGCTTCTATGCTGAAAGCACTCCAGCTTATTATCCCTGTTTATCTCCTAAATTTTCCAATGTAACCCCCTTCCTGCAACCTTGTGGAGCTCCAATTGTCTCATTTCAAATTCTGTTTTTAAATAAAATTATGAAAAAACCAGCCTCAGTGTCCTGATCAGGGGAAGGAGGTAGGCTGGTGGCTGGCTTTTTTGCCCAAGAAAGACATCTTCAAAACAGGGCCATGGAAAACTGATGCCTGGACCAAACTGAAGTTCACAAAGGGAAGGGAATCAGGTGGCTGTCATTCCCAACCGTCCTGTAAAGGTTGTTTCTGTCAGTTCAATAGAAGACTTGAGGTTACCCAATCACCCTCCCCCAGAACAGACAGCACCACAGAGTCTCTATCAAATGTGGTTTTTATTCAACTGACAAGCACTTTTTCTACAGCTGCACTTGTGGAACATCACATGGCAACAACAGGAGTTTCTAGACTTTTTTTTTTTCCTTTTTAACCTTATTAAAAATGAGATTGGTCCTAAAAATATAGAAAGAAATAAATTTAAATTCACAAAAAAACTGTACATTATCAAAAAGTCACTAAAACACCACATTTGGTTATATAAAAGTTAGTCCCTTTTTGTCACAAAAGGAACATGGGAACAACTTTTGTTGATGATGTGGTTTCTTCCCGTTACTTACATGGAATAGGATTTTTTTGGGGGAGGGTGGGGATGAAGCTAATTTTTAATATGCCTACCCCACAAATACTTGAAATCATTGAGAATGAAGGCAAAAGGAGAAGTGGGAAGTTGACCACTTTTTTCCCCAAACAAATAGGCCCCACATTTTAAGCCTTCCTATCGCCTCAAAGAGGGCCTGCCTGATCCTTGGGGAGGTTGGTGGAGAGAAAACACGGATTAGAACACACAAGATTCCAGACCATCATTCTCTTCCCCTTACCCCCCTCTCCCAGTAAGTTCAAAATTAATTCTGGGGCTTTTATATCAGGAAAAACATAACCCTGTAAGAGGGATGAGGTGTGTGACTGAGGGCAGGTAAGAGCCCTCATCTAGAATTCCAAACATTTAACACAAAGTTTGTTACAGCGCAGTTTAGATAAAATATAAATATTTATGCATAATATAGTCAATTCAAATAGTCTTCAATTCACCTCTTATTTAAAATAAAAAAAAATCTCAAAATAATTTCTGAGGTTTATCTGACAGAAAAGGCGACTTGAGAAATGAGATGGAAAAGGAGAGAAGCAAAAGGGCAGAGAGAATGTAGACCCATTCTCCCATAATGGCCCTCAGTGGTTATTCAGTGCAGCTGGTGGAGCAAAACCAGGATTATGGCTCTACCTCAACTGGCTCCTCCCTACCAGTAGCAAAGTTCCTTGGGGGCCATGGGTGTCTTGGCTCTCTGCTTGAGCCCAGGGCCTCCTCCTCAGTGCAAGTACCCGTAATCTCTGATGGGAGGAGCCGAGGCTGGGCAGGGGAGCAGAGGGCCAGGACCCCGTGGTTATGGCTGGGGCACGCGGCAGCTTTCCTCTTACAGAGCGGGGTCCCATATTGGGGACAGCAACCATTCTGCTTTCCTGGTAACCCACCCAGGGTTAAGGAGGAGGACTGGCCAGGAAGCAGTAATGCAACTAGAAGCTACAGAAAGCTTTAGGTCCTTCCTGTGTACAGGAGCAAGTCACACAAATAACTGCAGTTTGGAACCTAAGCAATGATGCCCTGGGATGGGAAGGAGGACTCAGAGACATCAGAAGAGGGGGACAAAAAAGAAATGGGGTGAAGGAAGGAAAGGAGAAAACAGACAATGCAGCAACACACACAAGGGGTAGGCCAGGAAGGAATGGACCCAACGAGATCCTGGCCAGACTCAGCAGTATCGTCCCTGAGGAGCTCCCAAGAGGGAGGATTGGGCTTGGGGGGAGAGGGGGCAGGGGAGAAAAATGGGGCTGATGGAGCCAGACACTTCCCTGCTCCTCCCCCACCCAAGGCTGGGGGTCCGGAGGTAAGGAAAGAGAAGTCTCCACCACTGCGGGTGAGAGGCTGGACTAAGGACAAAAAACCTCGGAAAGATCTTTTTCGTTTTTCTGTTTTTTTTTTTTTTTTAAGGATTTGGGGAAAGGAAGGGGAGGAACCCGTACACAATAGTTTTATATTATTGGATGAGGGAAGGAAGGCAGAAATCGGAAGAAAGAGTAAGTGGGCAAAGGACTGGACGTGGAAGCAGCATGTCCAGGGCCCCGCATCCGGCTCGACACGCTTGGGAGTTAAGTCCACTTTACTGGCCGTTACTACGGGTCCTCACACAGTACAGAGTGTTTCTTGGTTTCACACATTCACTAGAACTATTGCTATCATTAAATAGCCCCAAAGTGCTGGGGCAGGAAAGGTGGGGAAGAAGGGCGAGGAAGGTGTTTCTACCCTCCCTTTTTTACTTAGAAAATAAAACAGAAAGGAAAAAATTCTCTTTCTCTTTTTGGCTTTCAGTCCAGGAAGACCCCCTTCCCTACCCCTTTATCTGAGGGGAAGGAAGAGGAAAAGGAGGGAGTTGGGGAATGAGGGCACAGGAAGCTGCCCAAAGGCGGAGTCCAAGATCGGGCCATCTGGCTCGAGTGCAGGCCCTGGGCAGCCCCAGCAGGCGAGAATGGCAGGGGTTTTGGAGGTGGGGACGATGGGAGGAGCAGACCCGTGGTGTCCTGCCCCAGTCTTCCCACCTCGCCTCACAGATCGGCCCGCTTTCCCTGATAAAACTCCTCCCAGCGGCTCTCAAAGAAGCGGCGCATGGCGTGCCCGGCCTTGCCCACCTCGGAATCGTCCTCATTGAAGGTCTGGCAGTTGTCAAAGACCAGAAGGGCATCAGCAGCAAACTCCTCAGAGGTAGAATACCTGAATGAAGATGGAGACGATGTCAGAGGGGATGAGATGAATGAAAAGAAAGAACAACGTGAAAGCCTGAGAAGAGGGAGAGCCTCTTACCCGCCCCTGAGGAGTCGTTCCCTCATGGTGGAGAAGTCCATGGGGTTTTTGATGATGCGCCTGTAGCCGCTAACTAGCCGAGGATTCACGGGTTCCAAGAAGGGCCATGCCGAGTCGTGAGACTCCATCTCCATCAAGATGATCCTATGGCCAGAGAGACGCAGGCTGAAGCCCGACAGCCTAGGACAGCCTAGACTGGGGGAGAATCTGGGGCCTGAGGCCATGGGTGCCCTCAAGGTGCTCAAGTGTGGCTTCCCACAACAAATCCTTGTATTGAGGGGGGATTTATTCTGTGGAGTTTGATTGCACTTGAAGACCTAGAGGGCTCCCATGGCTTCAGGGCAGAGGTCTCAAATGCCCCATCTTCCCCACCTTCTACTCTAGCCCATCACCATCACCTTGGTCACTTACTCGCAGAAAGTGAGGTCACTATGGTGGTGCCTCATGGAAAGGCGGCGGCGTTTGGAGGAGGAGAGCCCTTCCCCAGAGTATCTGGATGCCACCGGCCCATCGTGGCCCCGGGACACGGCCCGAGAACGGCGGCGGCGCCGGCTCTCGGGCTCAGAGAAGAAGCCCAGTGCTCCACCTTTCCGCTTCTGGCCCCGTTTTGGAAAGCCTGGCTTCTGAGGGAATTCTCCCTCTGCCTGCTGAGGACGAAAAAGAGAAGTACCATGCCTGTTATTTAATGGTGTCCAGTCCTGTCCTATCAATAACCACAATTCCTACACTGAGTTTTAACTTTTCAAAGCAGTTTCAGTTCAACATAATTTATTTACCAAACTAGCCAATGAGTAAGGCACTAAAAAAACCATTCACTGTAAATGAGAAAGTTAAATGATTTTCATTTGCCTGAGGTCCCTAGTGAGGGCCAAACCTGTCTGCTTCTTCCTTTGAAAATGCTCTGCTTACACAATGGCAGATCCCTCGTGGGGAGTGGCCAGACCCTTCAGCTCCTGTTGGAAATGGAAGCAAGGAAAGGACAAGGGGCCTCACCTGAGCCATACAGACAGCACAAAACCAGTCCCCTTCAGGAACGGCATCCATCTTGGGTCGGTGGCAATAAATGTGGCAGCCACGGTCACAGCCGTCACAGAGCAGCAAGAACTCATCATTGTCCCCCTTCCGGCACACCAGGCACGTCTGAGGAGCGCCACAGGGAGACGGTGAGTGCCGCGCCTTTGCCCGCTGCTCCTCACACCCACTTCCAGCCCGTCTTCCCCACGCCTCTCTTCTAGCATCTCACCACTTTGTTGACGGACTTCTCCCAAGCAATGGATCTCTCCAACTGACCCAGGCAGAGAGACACCTGGGCAGCACTCCGGCAACGCTCGAGGGTCTGCCGCCAGGTTCGAATGCGAGGGGTGATTTCATATGCTCTGGGTGGAGAGCGGGGGAAATGGCTAAATGGCCTTTGGTGGAACAAGGGTCCTGACTTCCCTCCTCCCCAAAGAAAGGGGGGCAAGAGCCATTTGGCTTTTGTTGGGAATACAGAAAGGAATGGGAAGGTTTCTTTCCCCAGAAGGAGGCAGCTCCCCAAACTTCTCCTTCAACATAAGTGTCACTCACATCTCTGTGGTCCCCAGGGCAGTGGAGTCTGGAGGGCTCAGCAGTGCCTTCTCTAGCACAACTTCATGGGGTGGCCAAAGGGGTTCTCGAAGGTACCTCCGCTCCACATTCTGCTCTAGCGCCGCGAGCCGAAGGACGGCCAAATCCAGAGGGTTGGTATCCTCCCGCTGAGGTGCCAGGCCCTCCCGCCCGCGGCCTCGTGCAGTGATGTCCTCGAGAGGGTCGGGCAGATGATCACAGTATGCCAGGTCTTCTCTAGCAGAGTCTGGGCTGGGACACGTCCAGCCCTGGGGGTAGAGAGAAGGCAGGTCAGAGGGAAGGGAGAAGGTGGGGGCTCACTTAGAAGAGGTGGACCCATCAGACCTTGGCAGAGTCAGAATTAGACCTCCATATTTAATCTGATTTCATCTTCATAATTCCCTGAGAGGTGAGGGAAGGCTGAAGATTATTCTCATTTAAGAGGGAAATCCCTACTTGGCTTCTTTGCCCTCCCCCCCAACAAAGGTCCAAGGCTCCCCATTATACCCGGATCTGCAGATCGGCCAGTAGTACCCGCTGTTCCAGCTCCTCCACGCACTGCAGCATTGCCAGGTCCGCCTCGTAGGTCCGTTCAGCTGGGGACCAGCATGTGAGCTCTCTCTGAGACACTGTGGGGAGCCGGGTCGGCTTGAGAATGGGGTCTAAAAGGAGAGTGCAGGTCAGCAGCCAGCGTCAGGCTCCCATCTCCACATCCCTGGTCCTCCGCTGGCCCCCAAGGCCGGTAGGAAAGCTTGGGGGCCTTCTGGCAGCGCTCACCTGTGGGGGGCCTCAGGCAGACCTCCCTCAGGAAGTCCCTGTGTTTGCTGAGGTGCTTGTGCAGAGCCTTCTCCCGGATGCCCCGGGGGTGGAGAGCACGGAGGGTGGCCTCCAACTCCTCTGGATCCCGTATCCACCACCAGCCCGTGCGCATTTCTGCAGGGAGAGCCAGGAGCATGAGAGCACTGGCTAACAGAGGGAAGATGCCACATCTGGCCAGCTTCCTCATCAGGATGCTCACCTGGAGGCACGGGCTGGGCTGTCAGCTGAGTCAGGTAGCGTTGTTCCATCTGCTTAAAGAATTTGCTCGGGGGCCGACCCCTCCTTTTGGGCTGCTCAAGCCCTGCTGGGCTTTGGGGCCCTTTCCCAGGGCCACCTGCCCACCTCTTGGGAGCTGAGATAGACAAGGGGGTGGAAGAGAGTGGCTTTGGGGAACAAGGTTTGGCAGCGCTGGGTCCATTCATCTGTTTGGAGAAATTTGGAAGGTCAGGGTACAAGGGGTGAAGTTGGGGAGAGGAAGGGAAAGAAAAAAGGGGGAGGGAGGGGGAGGGAGGAGAAGGGGAGAGGTCTAGTCCTAAGCTGAGACACCCAACTACTTGTAGATTCCCCCCTCCCTCCCTCTAGCCTCCTGGGGAGGGGGATGGCGGTGGAAGAGGCTAAGCTGTGGTTCTTACTGGCTGAGAGGAAGCAGGTGGTGTTGGATCAGGGGTGGGACCATCCTCTGAGGCACAAGGGGATGTTGAAGGAGCAGCATCACAGGGTGTCCGAGGGAGCAGGTTGAACCAAGGGCCACGGGGGTTAGGGGGATCAGGCTGGCTGGACTCAGGTTCCTCAGGATACAATGGGGGTCCAGGCTCTAGCTTGCCAGGGCTGCTGTCAGGTGTGAGGACAGAGCTGCTCAGCAAGGACCCATGGCTCTGGGTTTGACTCAACCAGGAGAGGAAGGCTGACTGGCTGAGGTCGTGCTGGCTCTGGCCCAAGGACATAGGGGAGTCCTCTGGCTCTAGAAGCCCACTGAAGGCCTGCTCCCTGGCCTGCTCCTGGGACTGGGCTTGGGCCTGCTCCTGGACCTGCCCAATCTTGTGCTCCTCCTTTGCCACAGGTGAAATGGGAATCTCAGGCTGCTCTGGAACAGGCTTGCTCTTTCTGGGCCTACCCCTGGCCCGGGCACAAGGTGACCAAGTCCTGATGTTTCCTTCAGCCAATTCCCTCTTCACTGTTGAGGAAGGAGGTATGGAGGAGGCTGGAAGAGGTGCCCCCTTTGGGGAGTCAGCTTCCTGTTTTATCACATCCTCCAAGGCTGTGGAGAGAAATGAGAGGTTCAAAATAGAAAATCAACATCTCCCTCCACTTTTCCCTCAGGTTCTAGACCCTTCTCTCCATTCTTCCACAACATTTTATATGACAATCACAGCAGTTTAAAGAGAACACACATGTATACTCACAAACACGCACCCTTTAAAATGGGAAAGGATGCTCACTGCCCAGACCCTCAAAGATCAATTATGGGAAAAATGAAGGACTGACCTGTGGCTTCTTCAGCCCCTTCCACAAAGATCCCAGACAAGTATGGCAGCACCCAGTATCGCCGCCTATATCGGTCCTGGCCCAGAGAAACTGCCCTCAGCATTTGCGACGAGTGGAGTAACTTCTTGCGGAAAAACAGCTGGCGCTGGAGAAAGATGAAGCCAAAGCTACAGCAAGCTGTGCACCGGGCCCCCTACACACTGCCACCCAATCTAGGAACTGAGGGTGAAGGATACCATTACCTTGGTAAGTTTTTCTATCTGTCGCTCTAGCTCAGGAATACTGAATACTTGGGCGTCGCCCTAGAAAAGAGAGGGCAGAGATAAAGATGCTGGTCAGGAGTGAGCTGAGCCCAGAAGTGAAGAGCTCACAGAATGGTCTCCACACCTAAAAAGGTAAATGTCCCTCACCCCACCTCCCCTCTCCAGAACGGCACCTCCTCATCTCGGCGGCCCCGCCGGCCCTGGGAGCCCAATGCTGCTGTGGCCTCTTCTTCTTCCTCTTCTTCCATGCCACTCGTCTCCTCCGGGATCCTGGAGCTCCGCCTCCGGCCTACGCTCTCCTCCGAGCCCAGCAGTTCTGCCTCAGACCGCCCAGTTCGCTTAGCCAGAGCTGTTTTCAGCCTGGGAGTGGGAGTTGGGGTGCAGAAAGGAGAAGAGAAAGAGTAATAAAGAAAACTGGCCCTAGCAGCGTGACCAGAAGCAAAGGACCTACTCAGTTCCTCCCCAACCTAGGTCGGTGCCTCGAAGCCAGAGAACCTGCCCCAGGGTCCATCACCTGCTCTACCCCTACCTCCGCAGCCGGCCTTCAACAATCCATTTGTTCCTCCGGTAGCTGGACATGTTCTCGAGGGTCTTATCAATCTCACTGTATGGGAACAGAGATGAAGTGTGAGAAAGGGCTCATAGGGAGGAAGCGAGCAAGGCTAGGAAGGGGCCTCTACCCACTCCCAAGTCAGACAAACTGAATCCTGCTATCCGCATAGGACACAGACTGGGAAACAGAAACTGCGGAGGTGTTTGCTCTCAGGGGAGAATATGGAGATCTCATTTCACTAAGATGGCCCCAGAGCCCCTCTAAGCCCTTAGGCAGATGACACCCTGCAATGGGCTCATCCTCCCATCTGCCCTTCTGTTCTGAATATAAAACAGAACAACTATGGCCAGTTGTGCCTGGAAGCGTCCACCTCCTGACACCAAGGTCAGACCAGGATTCCTTACTTGATGATGAGGTTGGAGCCATTGAGCTCATGGACAAGGAAAGCCAGCACTGCAGCCTTTTGTTGTGGTGTCTGTGCCTGGAAAGGTTTGGTGCGAAGGCTGTCGCAAACTGCTGGTTCTGCCCCATAGGCCATAAGGAAACAACGAAGGATCTCTGACACGTTGTCCCTTGTCAGTGGGATCTCAGACACCTTTTCTCCCAGGATCTTCAATGACTGGAAAAAAGAAAATGGGATGAGGAGAAATGTGAACAGGAAGGGAGAAACCAGTCTCCCCAGCTCTTGATCCTCCCATCCTGACATGACAGGCCCTCACCTGGCAGTAGGCAGGCAGCCCAGGGTCACAGAGAGCAGCCCGAAGCAGCCTCACCAACAGGTCCTGCACCTCACCCAAGGCCTCGCCTTGGCACAGCAGCCCCTCCTGCAGAGCTCCCAGGCTGGGCACATCCTTGGCTGGATCCAAGCCCAGCACTTTGCCAAAGCTGTGCAGGAACTCCACAATAGTCAGGCAGTGTGAGAAAGCACTACTGGGTAACACCAGACCAGGAATTCTTGAGAAGTCAGGCAGTGGCTGTGGAAGTGAGAAGGAAGGCAAAGGGCACAGGCCCCTTGTCAAAGAGACCAGGAAGATAAGAGCCAGGAGGAGATTCCTTCCAGCTGTCCTTCACCCAAAACATGGCCACATCCACTTTCAGACGTGACTGAAACAACACGTTTGTTGTTTGTTACAAACAAGGAAGGCTTTTCTTGTGGGGTGGGGAAACAGAAGAGTTATAGAGTGTAACAGTGAGGGGAAGAGGAGCATCAATGACACGTTCAACAGAAGTACACGGGAGGGAGCGGCTGAATGGCGCAGTGAATAGAGCACCGGCCCTGGAGTCAGGAGGACCCGAGTTCAAATTCAGTCTCAGACTCTTAACACTTACTAGCGCTGTGACACTGGGCAAGTCACTTAATCCCAACTACCCTGCCCTCTACCTCAAAAAAAAAAAAGTACAGGAGAGGACAAGTTCCAAAGGGTTCATAAAGCAGGGCAGTGCTACCCCTACTATGTTAAGTCAGACAGATAGCTAGAAAAGCTTCACTCTTTCCTATACAATCCTACCTTTCTTGGCCCTCTTTGTGTATGTATATAGTCATGTCTGATGGTGATTTTTGCGCACACACGCATGCACACACACACACACACACGCCTTTTAATGTCTCTATAAGGAATTGTGGTAAGGTACATAACCTAACATGAGCCGGTAGTATTGCATCTTGGCCTAACCATTCTGTAAATTAATCTGGAATTATGCCAAGAAACTGACTAAAGTGCCCACTACCCTTCACCCAGAAACTCCAGCGCTAGTCACATACCCCAAGGAGGCCAACGATAAATATAAAGACTGCGTATCACACTAAACTCTCTATGGAAGCTTTGCCACCACTTTTGTGCTATAAGAATGATTGTGACTGTGCTATAAGAAATGAAGAAGATGAGAACAGAAACACTCATCTGTACGAAGGGAGACCAAGACAAGTAAACAGGGCTAGGAAACCAACACATACAATGACTGCAACAACGTAAACAAGCAACAAAGACCACTGGAAAGGAGGACTCTGACATGGTGAGGAGGGAGGAAGAGCATGCTGGGAGGCCGCCCCCACCCGCTGTGGTCACCTGGTGGTCGGCCAAGCACATGTCCTCGGTAGGCCTCTTCATCTCCTCCAGGATCATCTGCTGGCGCCGACGCTCCTCCAGGCGCCGCTGGGGGGCTGCCGCCCGCTCCGCTTTGCAGGCTGCTTTGACCTCCTCCTTCTCTTTTGGTCTCACCTTCTCCTTCCTGACTTTCTCTTTCAGTTTATCGACCTTGGCTTTTACCTTCTCCTTTTCAGCCTGGGTATTCAGGGAAAAAAAAGGAAGATCCGTAAGGATGCTTTTGCTGTCCTGGCCCAGCTCTGCCATCCCCAGACATACAGGGCTGGTCTGCCTAGAAAGCAAGGAGACTCAGTGGCCTAGGCTTCATAGTCGATCTATGCACCATAGTCGTGCTCAGCGCCTCCTCCGTGCCAAGGCACTGTGCTAAGTATGTGAAAGAAAGGCAAGACGGTGCCAGTCCCTGCCCTCAAGAAGCCTGTAGTTTAACAGTGGGAGACAATATGCAAACAACTCTGCACAAACAAGATTATGTGTATTGTGTGCAGATATGTGAACATATATATCAATTGTGTGACACCTCAGGTGTATCTCTCTCTCTCTCTCTCTCTCTCTCTCTCTCTCACTTGATAAATCACAGATCTTCAGCCGAGACTCACAGGAAGCCCTCAGGCAGAGGTGAGGAGGGACACAGCTGGGGAAAAGCTCTCAGCTGGGAGATGGGGATTTCTTACACGAAGAAAGCAAGGTCAGTGTCACTGGAGTGTAGAGGGCATGAAAGACGTAGGGCACAGAGAAGACGAAAAAGGCAGGAAGGGGCTGGGTGATAAAGGCCTTTCAAAGAAAGGGGGAAGATTTTATCTTTGACCTTGGAGATGACAGGGTGCAAGTAGAGCAGAGTGATTGGGGAGGTCACCTTTGGCAGATGAGTGAAGGATGGACCAGAACAAGCTAGTACACCAGGCTGGGGGTGGATGTATCAGAGGCAAGAAGGGGGCATGGCAATCAGGGGAGGAGAGTGAGGAGGTGAGGGTGAGTTAGAAGAGGAGCCTCGGTGGTTTGGAGGGCAGTGCCCACCCTCATGGTGTCAAAGAAGGCCTTCCTCACTCAAATCACCTTTTGGACTCCTGTTTCCTCCCTTTGTACACTGACTCACGCTTACCTTGGATTTCTTCTTAATTTCTTTCTGCTTGGAGCTTTTGGCTTCTTGTTTTCGCTGGTGTTTGGCCTAAAAACCACAAAAAAAAGTGAGTCCCTTGTCAAGCCTCTGCTATCTCAGCTTGAACTACAGACCTGTGGAGGAAGGGGAGTAAATGACAGGTCACCCAGCTCCCCCTTCTAGAAATCACCACTCATATGGTGCAGCCCCTCCCCAGCATGAGACTTGGACAATCAACCTGCACAGGCTTTGCTTTAACTAATGATCAACAAAAAAAAAAAAAGAGGACTGGACAGGGAATCCCTGGAGAACTCTTGGTACAACTTGTTGGGTTTTATGGGTGACAGAACCTTGATGGTGATGGGTGCTGGTGGGTAAGGGGCAGGAAGCATGAGGAGTTGTATAAAAGATGCGAACTTGTGCCTTTCCCTCCTCAAAATATACCTTCCTTCTTATCTTCTTCTTGATCTTACTCATCTTGACCTTTTCTCCATCACTTGGGGCATCTGTGCAAACAAAGAAAGAAAAAAGGGTAAGGTGGTTAGACGGATCATCTCTTTCTGGGGATGAGCTTTTGCACAACCGAAATGGGTCCCCAGAGCTCCCAAAAGAAGCCACCAAGTGAAGACAAGAAGCCCTCTCTGAGGAGTCTGGAGAACTCCAGTGTCTTCAGAGGCAACTGGAGCATCTTTGTAACTGATGAGTTTGATGTGCTTAGAAGCACTTGGTCAATGTTCTCTCATTTGATTCCCACAACCACCCTTGGAGATGGGCACTGTTATGATCCCCATTCTACAAATAAGGAGCACAAGGCAAAATGAGGCCAAGCAGCTTATCCAGGATCACACAGCCGCGCCGTGACTGGAGTTGGCTCTCATCTGCCTGGCAAGATAGGCTCTTAGAATGGGGCTGCAGGAGGGCCATCCACGGAGAAGTCAAGACCAGGAAAGCATTTCCCTCTGTTCTCTTTGGGGCAAACCCTGACAAGCTTCATGCTTTAACCAAAGTTGTGCTACGTCCTTTACCCCAAAGAGCAACTTCATATTCTCTGACTGGATCTGTCTCCACCGACAGTCCCAAATCTCCCCCACAAAGATGAGGTAAGTTTTCTAGAACAGTAATTCTTCTAGACCGTGCATGCAGTCTCTTAGAAGATATTTCTGATAATAAAGTTTTTTCCCAGGCACAAATTAAAAATTTATATAAGACACTGAATAAAGATCCAGTTATCGCCTCTTAAGGCTCACTAAAACTCTCTATTTCAAGACTCTTGATGAGTTTTCTTTGGGAAAGCCAGTAGGTATGAGTGGAGTCTGGTTTAAGTTCACAGCCCAGGAATGGCAATAGCACCTGCATTTCCAGGACAGGTGAAGGCAAGGCCAGGAAGCTCCTTCTCAGGAACAGTCAAAAGCTACAACTCAGGATAAAGGGAAAGCTGTGGAGGCCAAGGGACTTCACGGCCACACCACACGCAGGGGAGAAGGTAGAGACATGTGGTCCACAAGCTCCCGGACACCAAGAGGAGCTCAGGAGCACTCCCAAAGGGGAGCCTTAATGGAGCAGAGGACGTGACTACTCATACCTGGAGCTTCGAGCCTCTTCAGGAGTCTGGCATCCGTCCTGCTCACAAGTTCAGTGATTTTGACTTTCGGTGGCCGCCCACGCCCGCGTTTTACTTTGGGCGTTTCCTTGGCTTTGGCCTTCTCAGTGTTGCGGGGACGACCTCGCTTGCCAGTGATGGCCTGGATGCGGGACGGTATCTCCTCCACTGAAAGCTGTACCCATTTCAAGCCCTGGAGTAGAAAGAACAGCTGGACTGAAGTCACAAGTTGGAGGGAGGGACATTGATGCTGGTGATGTGGCCCTTGGATCTCACCACCCCCAGTCCACAGACCCTCCAAGGCTGGCTGAACAAGGCTGTGTGGGCCAACTTAAGTGCACTAAGAGCCATACCTCAGGGGTGTCCCGTTCTTCATAGAAATCTCCAACAGGCATCCGAGGGCTGAAACTGAAATGCTCCCGGCGGACCTGGTGTACCACATTTCGGCTCAGATACTGGGAAGAGAAGAGACATTTCTGAGGATATCGGGCCTCCTCTGGTCCCCAGTAACTGACTCTGCACCACATTCCCTAGGGGGTGTGGGTATGTACACAAAGGCATGGGGGGCAGGGGATGGGTAGAGATAAAAACAAAAGGATAGAAGATCTTCCCCATAACAGACCTAGGTGATCTTCTACCTGCCCAGAAGATAGCCAGTGGCTGCTATTACCTTAATTACTTCTGGAAACTGCTTCATCCTCTTTCCACAGGGGCCATAGTACCATGTCTCCCCCTGCCACCGGTGGCTGCCCTTCTTGATCCGCACCTCTCTCCGCCATCTGTCATGGAAGCACATGGTCCCTGACACGACGTCACCCACTCTTCTGCACCCACCCCATCCACCTGGCTCTCTGTCACACTGTCTGATAACAATGGGGGGCAGAGCCTGAGAGACCATCTGGTTTAACCCACTCATTTCACAGATGACGAAACTGAGGTTTGATGACTGACCAGTCACACCAGTGTCAGGAGGGGCATCGGAACCTATGTCTTCCTGATTCCAATGCCAACACTCCACTAAAGCACCATCTAGATGCTAAAGGAGCTTGCAGGACACGCTCCCCTCAGCTCATGAGGAGAGTGACCCAACAGCACAAACCAAGGGGACTTCACATCTGCTCTCCTATGGCCAGCCAGCTGAGACTCAGCCTCTGTAAATGCCTTTCTGGAATCTTACAGGACAGAGCTATTGGGATTTAGAAAGGAAACTGGAGGCATGATAAAAAAGGAGAAAGGGAAAAGGGCACTGATGCAGCCAGGCAGAAGAGAAGGCTCACTGATGATGACTCAAGAGACAGGGTCTGATTGGGAGCTCTGCATTCTGAGAAGCACCACTGCCAGCAGCCAGCTGAACCTTAACTCCCAAACTTCTAACCACAGCATAGGTTCGGTGACCCCTAAGTGGGTAAATGGGGGCAGCCGGGGAGACCAGGTGGGTCAACTAGCTCCCTCCCTTCCAGTTTCCTCCTGTTCCTTCTACTCCTCCACAAAAATCTATAACGAGCCACCCAAATTCATGTCTGCTGCCACTCCACCCCCAAAGCTGCCCCAGCCCAATCTAGCTGGATGACTCAGAGATCTGGGGCCACCTGCCAGGCTTGAGGGAGGAGGTGATGGAGCCCCTTGGGCAGAGCTACCTGGGGGAGGGGGGGAGTTTGGGTGGAAGACAGGCTACCACATACTAAGGAAGGAGAAAGGGCAGGGAAAGAAAGATACAGGAAACCTTGTCTCTCATGAGACATAAAATGCTGTGGACACCTGCCTTGACCCAATCTATCTAGCCTAGAGTTCCCAATTTAGAAAATGCCCCCTCCTCTTGATTTCTTCAAAATTAAAGACTGGAGCACCTACCCATACTGAAGGGGAAATCGAACCTCCTCCGGGGTGGCAATCCGTCTCCGTAGGACATCCCCTGAGGGGAAAAGTGGGCACACCCAGAGGGAAGGAAACTGGTGAGGTTGAGTGTGTTGGAAAGAACACAGAGCTGCAATGTTAGGAATGCTGGGTGTGAGCCCTAGCTTTCTGCTGCTTCGTCTGTGACCTTGGGCAAGTCACCTCCTCCCTCTCAGACTTATTTTCCTCATGCACAACACTGACCCTCTGAGCTCAGAAGAAGGGATGAGGCTGGGGGCCAGGGCGCACACGCTGTCGGGTATGGGAGTTCTAGCAGCTGGTTTTGTTTGGTTCTTTCTTACAAGGAAAGATTCACTTGGGGCAGAAAGGGATGACTGTGATATAAAAAATGAAAGGGATCAACCCTCTTCTTTAATTAAGAGTGATTTCTGAAGATACCTTCAAACTCTCATATAAAACGTGAACGACAGGAGGCAGAAATAGCCAGCCACGTGAAGCAGAAAGGATTGCTCCTTGTGAACGGACAGGTCAGGGCCGCAGATGGAATGGGATGGTGGGCTCTGAGGCACTTACCATTGCCAGAAGCACCGCCTCCTCCCTCAGGCCTGTCTGCGAGGTCAGGGAGGCACCCAGGACCGCTGCTCCTGTCTGTGTCCGTGTCCTCAGGGGACGGATGAGCTGGGGCTTGCTGGGCAAGAGCCGGGGAGACAGCTGGCGAGCCTGTCTCCACTTCTTCCTGTTCTGAATCGCTCCCATTATTCAGCTCAAAGCTGCCATCTAGAACCCAAAAGGGCAGACAAGGACTCCCGTCAGAATTCCCCACCTGCTCATCCCTATGCTTACTTCCTCTTTCATTTCTGGGGATGAAGGGCATATGGCCGCTGTCACTGCAGGCTCCTGGAGGACCACTGCTTAGCTCAGTGCCTGGTCCATGAAAAGCACTTGATAAACTGCTCGTTGATCTGACTTTCAAAAGTATTTAACCTGGAGCCATTGGGGCTCCTGAAATCCCTCTCCCCCTTGCTGACATCACAGTTTCACATTCCTAAATTCTCCTGAGCCACAGAGGAATGCATGAAGATCCAGCTTCCACAACTGCCTCCATGCCCTCTCTGCTTCTACCTTCCAACAAGGAGGCTTATCAAAGCCTCATTATTTTCCCACAGCCATTATGGATCCCTCTATCCTCATCCTCTCTTTACTCTCCCACCCAATAATCTCCCAGACACACACCTTGTAAGACAGACTCCCCTAGGACAGGAGGTGAGGTGGGGCTGGCAAAGATTGAGGTTGAAGTCTGACTGTCTTCTGCCAGGAGACTGAAGGCAGTGGAATTGTTGAGGGAGGGGCAATCAAGGGCTGAGATGTCAGGGCTGTCTCCGAGGGGCAGCTTATCCTCTTCAGCCACCAGCTCAGAGTCATCCATCCCATAGAGCCCACCACTCCCTGGCTCTGTTGATAGAAAAGGGAGGGGGAATAGCAAGATACTTAAGCACAACTTGGCTGGGGCCTGGGATTGCTCCTTCTGTCCCAACTGCCATGGCAGTGAAGATTCTGACACCTAATGACAGGACAAGTCTAACTGGATGTTCAGGGGTGTGTGGGTAAGGGAAGCCCAGGGAGCCAGCAGCTCCTTACCAAGCCAAAGAACAGTACTGAACTGCTCACCCACCCATCAAAGGGAGGGGATGGGAGAGAGCAGTCTAGGCAAAGCGTGAATGACTTGGAGAAAGAACAATTTTCTCAAAGTTTAGAATGTGGCCCTTCTATTAAATACAAGAAGTCAGCTACTTTCCAGCAAGGTTAAAAGTCCCTGTCCAACAGACTTCCATCTCGGTACCCTCACAACCAAGAAGGGCAGAAAGCCCCTTGGGAAATAAGCAATGCCAGCTCAAGCTTGATCTACCCAAATATTTCTATTTGTCATTTTAAGACTGTTGTATCATTTAGCAATATTCATGAGACTGGGAGCCTCAAAGTTCCTTGTGCTTCCTCCAGACTGTCAATTCTCCCCAAGTAGGAGGTAGGTGGTTAAAGAATGAATGCCTCAAGCCTCCCACCCCACCTGGGGCCAGTGAGTCAAAGGGCTCCAATGGATCTTCGTCGAGGATAGGTGAGTCTTCCAACTGTTCCGGAAGTTGTGAGGGGTCATCCAGGCAGCTCACTGTAGGGTCAGGGACCAGGACTGAGACCTCTTGGTGCAGTGCTTCCACAGAAGGAGCTGAGCTGGTATAGTCACAGATCTTCAATTCTAAGAGAGTTCAGGAGAAGGTAAAGAAGCCCAGGTCAGAACCTTGGATGAGCCCATTCAACCTGGAGCAGGCAGAACAGCTTTAGCAAAAGGTCACTAACTCTGGGCAAGCAGAGATGCCCAACAGCAGCTTCACCTAGGGCAGGGCAGAATGAGGTCAGAGACAGACCTCACTCTCATGTTCTCAGAAAGAGTTTTTCATCTAGAGGGAACGAGAGACAGAGAAAGCAAGAACTTGGATCTGAAGAGAATCACTTTGGCACTTAGCAGCTGGGAAGAGCCAAGGGTAAGCCAGGTTGTTATAATGGTGAGAGTGGGGGACATGGTAGGAAGGAGGGGTTACCTCATATGTACACATACACCCAGTGAAAAACGACAGATGGGATGGAGAAAAGCAAACAAGCCAAACACTGAGCTCTGGACTGCTCCTTTCTCTCCCCTGAATGCCAGCCGATCACAGTGGCCTGGCAGACACTGGGAAGGCAAGATGACCACCTCCTTCAGGAGGATCGCCTGGCTGGCCCTATGACCTGTGCTCCTGGGACGCTGTCTCGCCCTCTTCAGTGCCACATGCCAAACCCCCTCCTTGGCTTTCTGATGAAGGCACTTGCAAAGATTCTTGGGGTGGGAGGGGTAGGGGAAGGGAGTGGTGGTTCCTGGCTTGCCCACCTGCCCTGCCCAGGCTGCCGGCTCCTCGTGAGCTTGAAATAATTCGACCTCCTACTCTTGAGCAGCCGCTATTGCCACAAGAACACCAGCCGCTTGGCTCTGCTGATCACCAACATGCAAATCAGCCTCCACTGCAGAGCGGGAAAGACGGGTTCTTCTTGCCTCAGGAACAGGCCACAGCCCCAAAGCCCTACTTCTCTCCCTCCCCTCCCTGGCTCTCCCTGCCCAGCCCCGTACCTGGCTGTTCTCCTTCCAGCTCCAGGCTACCCACCAAACCAGTGCCATTCTCTGCCACAATGGGGGCTAGCTCTTTATCAGCTGCCTCGGCAGGGTGTTCACCACTTTCAGGATCCTGGGAAGGTGCAAAAGTCTGGACGCTGGAGCCCAGCATAGGAGAAGGTGGTGAGGAGGTAAAGAAGCCAGAGGGTCCATTGGATATCACCTCAAAATTCTGATCAGGGAAAGAGTCATAGAGTTCCTGCGAGTCAAAATTGAGCCCCATGGGACTCTGGGTGCCATTGGCCCAGAACTCTTGGTTACCAGCTCGCACGTTAGTGTTTTGACTTGGGGGCGAGCCCTGCCGGCTGCCCCCAATGGTGCCGTTGAGTGGATATTGTCTGTGGCCTGAGAACTGGGAGAGAAGGGGTGGATCTTTAAGGTTGCTGCCAGTATTGGCAGGTGGATATTGCGGATAGTTCCAGAGACAGTCATAGGCCACATTAGGGTGATGGAGGTGTGAAGTGCCAGAGGAGTGGGGAGCAGAGTTCAAAATCCCTGAAGTAGTGTGAGATACAGTAGATAAGCCATTAACATTCACATCACCATTCAAACCTGTGAGAGGGAGGGAAAAGAGAGGCGTTAGTTATCTCTCACCAAGATGAGCCTGCCAAAAGAGCCCCACACTGAGAATGCTGCCTAAGGGGAGGGGAGACAGGAAGGGGGGATTTCCCCTCTGCTATATTTGGCCTCTTGTCTCCAGGGAATGCCATACCCAGATACTCCAGGCTGTAAGCATAGCAACTACTGCTGAGGGTGCTGTGTTCGGGAAGCACTGGGAAGTGGGGGGGGGGGGGGGGGGAGCTCTCAGCTTCCTGTGGGAGCCACCAGAAAGAAGCTGGCTGCTCTGTGTGTTTGGCACTCTGTTTTTTTAATATAAGGCTACAAGACTCCCCATAGTGACCTCTATTTCTCCTCATCCCCAGAAGAACCCAGCAGTCACCACAGGGCCATGTGGAGTCCACTCCAGGCCCTTAGAATCACTGCTAAGCTCAATTCTCTCCTCCCCAGGCTGGATTGTTCATCCCTCCCCCTCCCGCCTGGCAGGAGCAGCCGAGCCACCAGTAGGGACAGGCTCCACCTCAAAAGCACATGCAGATCCAGGCTAAGAATAGCTTTTTCAGTCACCCCAGCGACAAGATCCTAGCTCAGGGGGCTGGGCTTAGACCCTCCTCACAGCCACTGGAGGGGAATGTGCAGGGGGAGGAGGGGGGGAATCTTCATGACCAGTGATGTAGGCTCCAGCTCTCACTGCCAACAGGCAGGAAAGCTGGCAGCCCAGGAGCTGGAGGGAAGGGAGAGAAGAGGCACCAGGACAAGCAGGTGAGAGCCCCTTCAACAATGACACAAGAGCCTAAAGGGGCATATGCTCAAAGACCCCTCCCACGGCAGGGAGGATGAGAAGACAGGCAGGCACTAGGATCTATGGACTTCCAGAAGAAGCATGAGACCTTCTCTTTGCCTCCAATTCCAATCTGCCTGGATCCCAGGAGGATTAGAGGGTCTTGGCAGGGCTGTGGTGCAGAGCAGCTGAGCAGTCAAATTTAGGCAAAGACCTGATCCTAGCAGCAAGACTTCCATTCAGAAGTTTATACTCCCTAATGAGATACTAGCTGAATACTGAAACCTTCCCAGGGTGTGGGACTGACACAAGAGCTCACAGTTTCTACTTTTTTTTCTCTCTGTGGGTCAGGCAAATTGGGGAGAACCAAGAAACTCATCTCTTCTATCCCTGTTGCCCTTCAAAAAAAAGGTATCCAAGGCGTATCTCTATATCCTCCCCCTCCCCCTCCCTCCCACCTAGCTATCATTCAATTATTTAGAGCTAGAAGAGACCTCAGAGGCCCTAGATTCCAACCCCCTCAGAACCAAGAAGAGAAAACAAAGAGCTAAGTGACCTGTCCAGGATCACAGCAGCTAGCAAGAGCCCCAGAGAAAGTAGCGCTATCCCCCTCCCTGGCCTTGGGGAAAAAGCAAAAGGACAGAGCCACTACAAGAACAGCCTGAAATGGGAAAGCCAGGAAGCCTTCTCCAGCCTGTTTCTCGATGAACCTCAGGCATATCACAGAGGCCTGACAGAGCCATCCTGAGCTCGGATGGGCCCCTGCTCTCCGCCCCACACACACAAAGGCTCCCCCCTTCTTAGATGCCAGATTTCTTCCTAGCAGCTAGAGCTCCACTGGTGGACTCCTTCGCCCCGGCAGGAGGGGGTTGTATGGAAGAGGAGCCAAATCTCCCATAATCTGCTCTGAAGGAATGAAGCCCCTTCCCAGCCCAGGCAATCTCACCCTCACACTCACTTTTCCCTTGCTGAGAGAAGTTCATGGGAGACCCGTTAGTGTAGAGGCCCTCCCCTGAGGAGGGGGAGGGTTTCAGTCCTGAGGCAGCAGGTGCAGGGGGAAGGCCAGTAAAGTTAAAATGGTCATTTGCCTCCATTTCTGTGGGAGGGGAAAGAAAAAAAAAACACTAGAGGTTAAACAAAGTCAAGTCACCTGGAATCTGCCACCTACCTGCTTCCTGGGGAGGAAACCTCCCTCATCTACAGTGTCCTCACTTACCTCCCACTCCTCCCTACCCTCCATCATCACCAGTGCAAGCCCTGTCACAATCTCCCAAGGCCAGCTCTGCTTGGGGATGCCCAAGTGGGGGAAGACCCTGAGTAGTTCCAAACCCAGCTCCAACTCTCCCTCTCAGGGATCTGCTTCATACACAGTATTTTGGTCCATCCCACTTCCCTTTTCAGTTCAATGGCAAAGACCAGAACCACAGATGCAGCCTGGGAAGATGGTGGCAAAGCAATTTTTTTTTTTGGGTGGGTGGGTGGGTGGGAACAGGGTGGATTGGAATGTTAAAGAAAATTAGATAATCTGACACATGACCACGTATGTTAGAATGCCAACTCTGGCTAAAACAGCTTTACTGGTTGTCTTGTCCAAAATCCCAGGATATTTCAGGTGAGAAACCAGTACTACCAAACTGTTAGAGCAGAAACATGAAAAGGGAACTTTGCCAGTACTTTAGAAGATTCAAATCAGGTGGGAAAAGCCAATTCTAGAGTGATGAGACTTTTTATGCCTGGAAGAACCCTTCCATACCATCTAGTCTAACCCTCTCATTTACCTAAGGCTCAGAGGTCTAGACTCTAAAATGCTTTGGACTCTACCTCAGGTCTTCTGATGTCTTAGTTCAGGGGGCTGCTTCCCTCATACTCCATTCTCACCTGAACAGTTCCCTAGGAAAGTGGCCTGCTGTCCAAGACCATGGTGGAGAAGAATGTCCAAAGTGGAAAAGTTACATGAGAAGACATAATGAAGAACACCGTTCTTACACATCCATGCCATATGGCAGCTTTGTTGGCACAGAAAGGGGGCTTTTTAGCCAGTCACTCACCGTAGCATTATTTTTTCTTAAAGACAATGAGGCAAAAAAAATGGGAAAGCAAGGAGTCTGAAAATGTTATTTTAATATTTCAATAATCTGTTATTTTACTGGTGTCCATTTGCCCTCCATAGATATAGGCTGAAAAAGTCTTTCTTGCCCTAGCTTTCACTCCACTAGTAAAGTCTTTGGGAACCCAGGATCCCCTCTTCTAATTGGTCAAGACTTTGGAGGACTTCAATAAAAAATGAAAAGAATAAACTTAATTCTAATGGAAATCCAGAAGAAAAAGAGAACAGAGGGAGGAAAGAGGAAATGGGAGAGGTTTAAAGGTTAGAAAAGAACAAAGAAGACAGGGAGGAAGGCAGGCATAGTAGAGGCCTGGAAACAGCTGCTGTCAAAGCCAGCTTGCTCTGACACTGATCCAGTCTCTACTAGCACTGACACAGAGTAACTGAGTGAGGAGGGAACACCCATTCTACTAATGGAAGGAAGAGAGTTCTCAGGACAAATCAAACCAAAATCGTAACTAAAGCAAAGGAGGCCAGAACACTGAAGACACAGGTTTCTCCAGTCAAGCTCCTAAATGTTTCAACAAGACCAGTGATTTTTAAACTATCCCTTGTAATCCTTTATCATTCCTGTATTACCTGTCCTTCAACAGACAGTGTGAGCACCAGAAGAACTGAAAAGCTAGATGGATTCTTATTTTGATCTAGCTTTATTATACTCAAGCTCCTGAGCAGGGCTGCTTCTCTAAGCCTGTACCCCTCAGCTACAGAACTCAAGAAGTCCATTTCAGGAGCTGGAGATGTGAATTGCCGACAATGAATCCCATCAATTTTTCTTAACCAACTTTATAAACTGTATTTCTCTGACTCTCATACACATCTTTGATCTCAACCAAGTACACACAACACAATAGGCTCTTCCCTCTTCTTGGCTGACAGGCAACAGTTCACTTTCCCATTCTTCCATCCAAATTCCCAAGAAACTAGTGACCTTCTTCCTGCTGCTCTGGGAAGGCACAGCATTTCCTGTCACATAAATTAAGCATTAAAATATATATATGAGCAGCCGCTCATAGAAATCAGATAAAAAAAGAATAGGAAATTATTTGGCCTGGAGCTGGAAAGTCCCCACCCCCAGCTTCTCTGAACAGTTCATTATGACCATCATTACATTAAGGAGATTTTTTTTTTTTTAAGGAATTTAAAATTCTCTGGCTGTATACTGACTACTTCTATACTGTGTTCTGTAGACAAGGATAGATGCTGATGTCAGGTCTGAAAGGCTATCCTATTAATCTGAAATACCACCAATGTGACTGTAAACAAATCTCCCAACCAAAGAGAGGGCAGGGTCCCCTTAGCCAAATCCTCCTTAGTTATAACTCCTTTATAATTCTCAAGTTTCAGCCTATACTAATGGTACCCAAAGATACAAAGGCTACTTAGCATCAACAACCCTATCCAAGATGATTTTCACAAGAAAAACCTGAAAGTAATTTCTGTCTTCCTCTTCAGAATCAGTATGTAATTGGGGAAAAGAGAGGGCATGGAGTAGGGATGTTGACTGAGAAATGGACAGAGAAGAAAAGAAAATAAAGTAGGGAGGGCATCTCCCTTTGTACTAGCAGGATCACAGCCAAATTAATGCAGAAAAAAGTCAATGCCCAACTTGCAGAAAAGCATCCTGCAGAAAGAAGCCCTCATGACCAGGAAGTGAAACTAGGTAAGCACCCTGCCAGTACTAGTCCTATGCAAATGAGTTGTTTAAGAGGGCAAGAAGTTTCACTTCCAAGAGTTAAGGAACACTGCCCCATAAAACAGAACAGAAAAGAACCACCTAAAGCCCTGAAAAGCCTTCTTCTCAAAAGGGCCATTGCTCAGCGGGCCAATGGTAGAATATTAAGATGAAAAGGCTGGCAATGTACAAAATGCTGAAAGAACTATTCAGACTTCAACACAGGTCACTCAGCTACCTACCATGACCAACCCCTACACTCAGGTCTTCAACGAGTCGCAGCATTTTACACAGCACCTACTATAGGCCAGGCACTGTGTTCAGCACTTCAAGAAATATCTCATCTGATCCTCACTGAGCTGAGAGGTAAGTGCTAGTATTATTCCCATTTTTACGGCTGAAGAAACTGAGGCAAAACAGGTTAAATGACTTGCTCAGGATCACAGTGCTAGTCTGAGGCCTGAATCTGAGCTCCAGTCTTCCTGCCTCTAGGCAGACAAGGATACACAATGGCAGCTCACATCTTCCCTATTCCCAACTAAAAGTGCTTCCCTTTTCCTCAGTAACTCCCCAGATTAGATCAATGGGGTGATCTTTATTAGTTATAGAGATTAGAAGTTTCCCTTCTTTCTCTCATAGTAAAAGAAAAATTCATCTGCTGAGTTAGTAAGGTTTCAAACTACAGGCAACCTTGGCCATCACTACGTGTAAGAATCCTCCATCTCCCTCCTGCTTCAGCTGCCACATCCTAATACTAAAACTGGACTTCACTGGCCTATCAGAGACGGGTATAGAACAAGTGTCCCATGAGCCTTACCGCACCTCCCCCGCCCCCAGCAACACAGAGCTCTCTCAAACAGCTCTAAAGTACCAAAGCCTGCTTTGACTTTTCTACCTAGAAACCCTTTCCCTGCTGGGCTCCATTCCTCACAGCTGCAGGCTTCCAGAATACCAAAGAACCCCAGATGGGCCAGTTTCGCCTCAGCTCTGGGCCCCCACAGAGTACCAGGCCTGCTCCCTCCCTGACTCTGATTTAGGCACAGTGTGTGCCAACTTCATTCAAGATCCCCTGGCAAATCAAACTAAAACGCCATCTAGCCCAGGAAGCCTTTCCCAGCCCTCTTAATTCCAAAGCCTTCCCTCTAATTTATCCTGTATGTCACTTGTTTACACTTATTTGTTTCCATGCTGTCTCTCTGATGAATTCCCAGAGGACAGGGACTATCTTTTGCCTGTTTCCCTGTCACTTAACACAGTACCTGTCAGAGAGTAGGTGTTTTAATAAACGTTTTGGGACTGAGAGCAAACAAAAGGTGAGAGTTTGGTTTTTTTGTCTTTTTGGAGGGGGAAGGCAGGGCAAGGTCACACGGCTAGTGTGTGTCAAGTGTCTGGGGCAGGGTTTGAATTCAGGTTCTCCTGACTTCAGAGGCTGCTGCTCCTTTCACTGCACCATCTAGATGCCCCCAGTTTTTCTTTTTAAAGAAGGTGAGGGGGAGCAGTTTGTACTAAAGGAACTAAAGCAATGTGCCAAAGCCTGGAGACCTAAGTGATTATATAGGTACAGACAAAATGTAATTTATCTCTAAACTAAGTTTCTTCTCATCAACAACCTACTTATCTACTGTGGGCATGAATTTTCTGTAGTTATACCCAAAGCTTCCAAAATTCAAACCTTGCTCTTTAAAGATGAAAAATCTTTGAAAAGTAAAAGCAAACAACACTGTGAAGTTCTAAGCAAACTAGCTGGAACCTAGCAGGTGACATTAAAAACCAGGGATTAGTCTGAAAAAATACATGCTAAAAGCAAAAAAAAAAAAAAAAAAAAAAAGTATTGACCAAACAAGCAGCATCCTCATTCCTAGAGAAAATCAGAATCAAATATAGTACAGCTAAGAAGAGCTTAACCTGGGCTTCACTACTGCACTAGGCGAATGCCCTTGGAACCACACAACACAAGTCACTTCAAAGGGTTAATTTCTGCACCCTCCTATTGTCATAATCATC
The DNA here is from genome assembly GCA_028646575.1 of Pseudocheirus occidentalis. NCBI lineage: Eukaryota > Metazoa > Chordata > Mammalia > Diprotodontia > Pseudocheiridae > Pseudocheirus > Pseudocheirus occidentalis. The sequence continues at coordinate 211,134,904 of CM053597.1, read as the reverse complement.
AGGATGACCCTCGAATAGTGCTGTCCAAGCACTGGAGACTCCCCACCAAGTATAACACTTAATACCGTGGTTTGTAAAAGGGCCTGCTTAATCAAAGCTAAACACTTCTTACTTAAGCTCCTAACATTTGGGTTGTGAAACTGCTCAAACAAGCCCTCGTTTACAGATGCCCAGACATGGCACAGCTGGGATTTAGACTCAAATGCTTCTGCCTCTCTCTGCCGCACCAGAGCAGCACAACCCACATCCCACTGCTGTCTTCTGTTAAGTTTGGCATTAAAGTCGAATTATCTTTTGACTAAAAAATCCCATCTCTCCTTATTATTCCCCTAAACTGCACGGGATGAATCAAACTAATCCAATGTAGATTTTTACTATCAAGTGGTTAAATGGAACTTCAGTTGTCCTCTTCTAGGAAAAAGTTTCTGTTGTTTTAGTCTCCTACAGATTCTTCAGTTACACCTATTTATATACGGATCAAGATTTTTTTTAAAAGTCCTTTCCTGCATGATATATCCTGGGCTATGAACTGAGGACATATGAACAAAGGATTATAAATTGAGAGCTAAAAGGGGTCTGAGAGCAACCCTTTCATTTTGCAGATGAAGAAATCAAGGTCCAAAAAGGTTCAATGGGAACAGCTAGAAGGTGCAGTGAATAGAGTATTTGCCTTGGAGACAGGAGGACCTGAGTTCAAATCTGGACTCAGACACTTGACACACTTACTAGCCATGTGACCTTGGGCTAGTTACTTAACCCCAATTGCCCTGCCTCTCTCCCCTCCAAAAATGCAAAAAAAAGAAAGAAAAAAAAAGGTTCAATGACTTGCCCAAGGTCATATGCATTAGGGCAGGTTGGGGACGACAACTTGGAACCGGGTATTTCATCTCCAAGTCATAGAACCACAGATTGTTTTTGGGCAGGGAAACACAAAAGGTTAAGTGATCTGACCAAGTTACAAGGCCAGGGCTTAGTACACTCCTCCCAAGTTCATATGTCAGGTGGCAATATTCTCTCTTGAAAGCCACAACTTCCAAACTGCCCAGGAATTATAGTGCAACCCTTTGGAGGTCACGAAAGGATCAAAAAACAGTGAGACAAAACCAAAAACATTGGTTTTTGTATCTCTACCGTCTACAGCTCACCATGAGACACAGGAGAAAACAATCAAGGGCACTCTAGGAGTCTGAGACTCTCAGGCCAATTTAGTACTTTTGTACCTCAATTTCATCCTTCCCCTTGAGGAGAGGTTAAAAATAATTTAAAACTGTTTAAAATTAAGGAGAGGATGGGACCATAGCATAATGTGAATCTGCTAAAGGAATCAGGCATTTTTAGGATGGAGGCAGTTAGAGCACCAGACCTGGGGTCAGGAGGAACTGAGTTCAAATCTAGCCTCAGACACACATTAACTGTGTGACCCTGGGCAAGTCACTTAACCCTGTTTGCCCCAGTTTCCTATCTGTACAATGAGCTAGAGAAGGAAATAGCAAACCATTCCAGTACCTGTGTCAAGAAAACCCCAAATGGGGTCACAGGGAGTCAGACACAACTGACACAACCCAATGACAATGAATGTTCAGGATAAAGAAGGGATGTCTTAGAGGAGATATAATTGTCTTCAGATATTTAGAAGAGGAATAAAGTCTGTTCTATCTGGTTAAGAGGGCAGAGCTAGAACAATGGTGCAGATTTTTACTCAGGCTCCTAAGATCACAGATTCAGAGCCAGAAGGGGCGACACTCATCATTTTACAAAGAAGGAAACTGAGGCGCAGAAACGACACCTGTAGTAAAGAGGCAGATGGAAAGCAAACCCTGCCAGCCCGATCCCCTCCAGACTCAGTGTTGTTCTCACTACAACGTAATGCCTCAACGCAACTTCCAACAAGGAGAGCCATCCTCAAGTGCCACTGGCTGCTTCCAGAGGCTGACGGCCCTCCTGAGGGAGTGGACAATGGTCTGCACGGGATGATGACTTGCAGGAATATTCTAGCAGAAACTCCTATTTGGCTCTGGGTTGACCAGATGAGTTCTCTTTGGAACACTAAGAAAGGCACTGAAATGGTGAAACGTCTCTCTCATGAAGAGGGCAAATGGAGAGCTCCCGTTTCTACAAATACCAAGACTCAGAATTTCTGAATATAGAAACGGCCCCTTTTTCTGCTTCGTTCTCGGTTAATGCAATCTCATATGGAATCATTATCTACTTTACCAGCAACAGCTTCAAACTTTTCTAAAGAGTTCACAGGGGCCCTAGGTGGAACAGTGACCAGTCCTGGAGTCAGGAGGACCGGAGTTCAAATCCTGTGGAAGACACAGCCTGGACCTTGGGCAAGTCATTTAACCCCAATTGCCCTGTCCTCCCCCCTCCAAAAAAGCAAAAAAAAAAAAAATTTCTTTTCCTTCTCCACTCCTAAAGAAAAACCTCACAAAACCATCAATAACACCTCCCCCCCAAAACACCCTCTAACAAACAGGTCCCTAAAGAAACAAGAATCAACCTAGGAAATCCAGCATAGGCTAAGGAAAGAACAGCTTAAGACCAAGAAAGTGAAAATAAAAATTAACAGTGAAAAAAGCAACCATCACAAGGATGCTGTTGAGAAGGAATTCCCTAGTTATGCACATAAAAAATCAGGGGGTAAGGGTGGAAATCCAGTCAAGCAAAAGGGAAGATATCTGAAAGAAGAAAACAGCTGGAGAAAGACTTGATTTTACAGTTCCCAGAATGTCAGAAATGAAAGAAGCCTAATATCAATCACAATTATGTTATTTTAGGAGTTAAACTACTTGCCAGACAAAAGTGCATCCATCCCCCCCCATCCCCCCCCCAATATTCTTCATTTCATTCATGATTATGTCCAGGGTACCTGCCTCTACATGGGGAGGCTGAGGAAAGAAAAGACTGAAATGACGTCTCAAATACCAGGAAAAGCCACTGAAAAAGCAGCCACTTGCAAGACCTACTAGTTTTGGAGCCTAATTCTCCCCATCACCAGATCCCACCCCTCTGGGAATCTTGGGACTAACCTATTTTTTAGGCATTTCCTATTTCCTGACCTAGCACAGGACCAGGGCACATGGCCTGGGGGGGAGGGGGGAAGACCAAGAACTTACTTGGATCCAATAGAGACACACGGAAAGATGGGCTTTATGGGAAGGAGCGTCATATGATCCTGGCCTTTGTAATCCTAATTAGTCAGGTTTGCAGAAGGGTGGAAATGGCTCCCTTCCGCCCTCCAGTCTGAGACGTCTAAGTGGCACCCAGAACACAGGCTGACCTCTGGTCTGGATGAAGGCCGAGAGGATCAAAGCCGGACTTTCCAAGATTCTCAAACCCTCCTTTCCCCAAATAAATCAATCCCATTCAAGATTAAGTTCCTCAATCCCTGACTCCTGCACCCCCACCTCACTGTGGGGAGCCCGTCTCGGCCCCGGGCTCCAGAAGATCAAAAGGGAGAAAAGGGAAGATGCTCAAATGCCCTAAATATGAAGACTATTCTCAGTCACGATGAAAGTACAGGAAGCTCCCATCCGGGAATGGCCGCATCGGCTTTTTTCACATCCCAAGCTCTTCCAAAAGAAGAAAAGAAAATAATCCGAAAGGCAGTAACAGAAATGCTGGGGAGGGGGGGGGGGGTCCAGGAACCAGGGACAGGGGAGCCCACTGCCAAGCCAGACAGGGGGCCCCGCGGGGGCGCCCGAGGTGAAGCGAGAAAAGCAAAAGTCAGCGCAAGGACTCTCAGGCCACATGGTGGGCTGGACAGGGCCTGGGCCTGCCGAAGAGGCCCCAGAAAATGAAACCAAATCTGATTAAAAGGGGCATTTCAAAACAAGAGACTAGGCGAGCCACGGCACAGCTGCCATTTCCAGCGCACTTCCTGCCAGGAGGCTGGGGGAGGGGCTGTTTGTATACACAGGGAGGTGGCGGCGCTCATCACCCCCCCCATCCCCACAAACTCCAGAATGAAGGACCCCCACCCCAACCCCGGCCCCCCCAGCACCGGCTCTCTAAAATTCCATACTTCGGGAAAGGGGTCCCCTCTGCTATCATCCGTAACTGGGGGCACCTCTTCAACGCTCCGGCACTAGTTATTTCTCTCCAGGAGCCTCCCCCGCCCCGAAAGTGCAGCCCCAATTCCGCCCGCCCCCATCCCAGGACAAGGGATTCCTGGCTGATACCGACCCGCACACAAAGGCCACCCAAGTTAGAAGGGCACCCTGCCGGCCCCCCTCCGGGGAACACCCTCAAAGAGGAGCCCTTCCCTCCCCCCCCTCCCGGGGAATCCCCCTCGCAGGCGCTCTCCCCCCCATCCAAATACTCAGGGATTCCCCATGGGGGGCGGGGCGGGAAACCCACTTAGATCCCCGAGAATCGAGCGGAACCTCCCGGAAAGCCCCCGGCCCGGAGCTCCCCGTGCTGGGACCGCCCGGGGGCCCGGCCCGTGAGGGAGTGTCCCTTGGCCCTCCCTCCCAGCGGCCGGTAGCGCGCGGCCCGGCCCGGCCCGGCGGGGGGGGGGGGAGCCCGCTGGTGCCCCCCCCCCCGGCGCCCCGAGCGCTCTTCCCCTCCATACCTGAGGCGGTGGAGGGGTCCTCCGGCCGGGCGCCCGGCTAGCGTCTCCCCGGAGGGCCGGGGGCGGGAGTTCACATGGCCGGGCGTCGGACACTGGGGCCGCTCTCCGGAGGAAGGGACGGCAGGGGCGGGGACGCGGCTTAACCGCGGGGCCCGAGCAGAGCCAACATGGCCGGCGGGGGAGAGCCCGAGGAGCCGGAGACGCCGCCGGAGAAGGAGGCGGAGGGAGGGAGGGGGCAGAGAGGAGAGGGGAGAGGGAGGAGGGCTGGGAGGAGCCACCGGCGTCGCAGCGTCGAGGAGGGGACCGCCCGCCGCCGGGGCCTCAGTTCATCCCGGGTCCTAGCGCCGCCCCTTCCAAACGCGGAGAACCAGCCCCCGCTCCCTCCGCCTCGCCGCCTGGTCCTAGCGCCGCCGGCTACACCCAGCCCCCGCCCTGCCGTACCCGGTGTCCTCCAAACTGGGGAACACCGCGCAGCCCATTTGCCCGAGGCCGATTTCTTACCTCAGACTCATAAAAGAAGGCCGAGGCAGCCGCTTCACCTCCCTTAGAGCTGTCGCCCAGTTTCACAAAGGGGCAGGTGGGGTGGGGGGAGGGAGGGGACAGTAAAGGTGAGCAGGTCTTTCGCTGCAAGGGTTTGGGGGAAGGGAAAGGAGGGAGGAGGTCTGTCTAAGGCGCTTACCTAGGTCCAGTGTGGGCAGACTAGCCCTTCCTGGCTAACCACTGTCCGGATGACATCAGCAGAACCCTGGGAGTCGAGATGCTTCCTGTGTATGGGGAAAGTAGGTTTGGTTGTAGCACCTGAGCCCAGCGTCCGTCCTATTCAGAGCCGTCACTGGGGAGAGAGCAGCCAGGGAGAAACTTGGGTGTATCTTGACGTTCGCAAGCAAGATTAAAAAAAAAAAAGTACAGAAAATGCCGCAGATCCATCCTTTCTTTGGGCGTCAAGGGCTCTGGAGCTTTCTCTAACAAGGTTACAGAGCTATGCAAGTCCATCTTCTCCCCTCCCCCACGCACATAATCACACAAATTGGTCAGGCTTAAGGGGGTTAGAGTTTGCTTCCCTTCCATAAATTTGTGAGTAGGTACAATATCACAGAATCTGGAAGCTCCAAGTGAACTTACTAATATTATCTAGCCAAATCCCACACCCTACTTTATTTTACAGAAAAGGTATAGACTTGCCCAAGGCCACGCAGTTACTGGCCAGCGCTGGAACACACCTAACCTCCCTCCCCTGCACAAGGTTATATTCCCAATATCCTAAAGAGGATGTGGGTGAGGAAATCTGTGGCTCAAGCAGACCGGTGTCCCCCCACCCTCCCTCACCCCTTTCTCTACCTTCCTCTTTCCATAGGCAGGGAGAAGGGGAGGAAGAATAGACTTTGGATAGGATCAAGAGCTAGAAGGGGCTGTAAAAGCCAGGCCCTCAGCAAGTAAAGCAACACTCTCCTCACCCAGAAAGGGGGGCCCTCTCAAACTTCCACAGGAGTGAACCCCCACCCACCTCAACTCCTCTGGGAACTTGAGGAAGGGCCAGGGAGGCTAAGTCCTAAAGAAGTGTGGGGGAGGAGGGGGAAGACATAATTCTTCTCCCTTCCCAAGTCAATCTGTAGATCAGGCCAGGACTAATATGCCTTGACTCTCTTCTGATCCTTGGTCCCAAACAGCTCTGAGCCCTTGACCTGGGAGTAGAGGGGTATCTCTCTAGTCTCAGGGATTTTTAACCTGGGATTTGTGAACTTAAAAAAAAATGTATTTCCACTCAATTAGTCTCCATTGTAATCCTAAGTGTGGTTTTTATTTTATACATTTACAGACCAGATTCTGAGGATTCTGTAGGCTTATCTAGTATAACTGATATCATATTGTTACCTTCTCAATGGGAGAGCACTGGGGACGAGGGAGAAGATTTGGAACTCAAAAAGAATTTTTAAATGAATGTAAAAAATAAATTAAAAACAAAAAAAAGCCAACTCTGCTCTAGAAAAAGCTTTTTCAGACCCTCTGCTGTGAGGCATATGATCATAATTGTTAGACCTATCTCTACCCCTCCTTCCCCCAAGTTTAGAAAAAAAGACTACACCAAAAATGTGGCAGGTGGGAGATTATATAGCTAGAATCCTAAACATGAAAAACAGGGGAAGAGAAAGTAAAACTTCCCAGCCTTTTCTCCACCCCAGTCTCAAGGGAATACAAGGTAGGGCTAAGGAGAATTTGCCCTTCAAATCCCTTCCATTCCAGACTAGACACAAGGAACAGACTCAGCCAGATGCCTGGCTTCCAGGGGGCAGAACTCCCAACAGGCCTCGGGAACACTGGGTGGAGGTTTTGACTATCAGACTGGGCATAGCCACACCCCTCCCTCCACCACCACAACCACTGACCCACCCACCCACACATACACACCTACCAGAGTGCAGGCTGAGCAGGTTGTGCCTAAGTGTGACTCGAAGCCCTGGAAACCAGGCAGCCCCCACCCCTTTCAGGTCCTAGGCTTTGTCTCCAGCCCGACCCCCTAGTGTTATTCCCACCCACTGACAACACCCCACCACCACTAAGTGGGCTGACTGGAAGGAGTGTGGGGCTGTTTCTCTAGAGTGGATGAGATTCTCCTGGGGTCAGACAAGAAAATGGGGCAGTAGCTGATCCGGGGGATCTTCCATCTCAGAGACCTGACCACCATCGTCACATCTGCCTACAGGGAATTCTCACTTGGAATCATACTTATCTCCTTGAGAAAGGATGGATGTGGGGGTGGGGGAGAAGCACAGCCATCTGCCCAGATCACAGCTGGGTATTTCATTCCTACCTGTCACTAGCTAAGCAGTACAGCACTTTTGCCTCCCCTCCATCTAGACTGGGATAGAAACTCCGGATTTCCCAGATGCTCCCCTCCTTTGACCCAGGTTTGGCTACCAGCCACTCATCCTCTTCTCCCCCATTCCTTCTCTACTAGACTGGCCCAAGAAGCCAGAAAAATGAGGGTGCAGGTGGAGAAAGGAAGTTGCAGTACATCGTGAGGAGGCCTGGGTACAGAATGAACCACTCCCTGCCCCAAGCCCAGGCAGTGCCTTGCTAAGAACTGATGTGAGGGGGGGAGTGGGAGAGGGGGAGGGCATGGGAGAAGATTAGCACCTGCTGTTTCCTTCCAGCCCCAGCCCTGCCACCATGTTACTGCTGCATCACCCAACTCTGGGGTCAGCTGCCATTGTGAAATGGCTCCAGTTTAGAGCCAGATGGTGGGGCTGGGAGAGAGGCACCGCTTCCCCCATTCCCAAACCCTCTTGCCTCCCCCTTTGTCCACCATCACTGTAGAGGTTCCTCTGGCATCCAGCCCCAAACACAGCAGTAGACACCCCCGCCCCCACCCCAGCCGGGCTCAGCTCTCTGGCTGCTCTGGTAGTTCATGACTCAGAAGAGCAGGCTGAAGCCTGCTCCCAGCACCCCCACTCCCAACCTTGGAGGGGGAGGGGTGAGAAGAAAGCTGGAGGAGAAAAAGAGGGGCCTGAGCTGGAGAACCGCGGAACTTGGGGTGGCAATCTCCCACTGCGGTCAGAGAATTTGTAAAAGAATACCTCCCCCACCTTCTCCCTCCCCAAGTATGGAGAGAATAGTTCAAGCAACCTCCTGGGGTTTCCTGCCAGAGCCGGGGAGAAAAGTGTCCTTTCCTAGACCTCTCCAAAGATTCATTCACCAAACCAAGGAAGCCTCCCGTCTCCAAAAGTCTGGGTTGTTTTGGTTTTGGGGGGGAGGGGGCGTTCAACTCACCTGCACATCCAGGGAACTAGAATCCTTTCCTTTCCTCCATTGCCCCAGCTTTGACAGCGATACAACGGAAGACTGGGGGGAGGGGGGAAGGGGTCTCACTTTTGATTCTGAATATCCCTGAACTCCCAAGCCCCTAAAGTTATGGAGGAAGTTACCTTCCCCTCCCACTCCCTCCACCAGAATATCCGATTCCTAACTTCTAGCTTCAGAAAGAACCGACAAGCCGAGCGGCCGGCTCTCCTAAAGGGTTCCGAAAACCCACGGCACCTGGAGGGCGTCGGGCTGGGGCTGAGGCCTTCCCCTGGGTGAATCCCCTTAGGAAAAAGCAGAAGCCCTTTCTTGGACCACAGAGCGGGGCACTGCGCTACCCGAATTCAGATCCACGGCAGGTGCCGAGTTCAGAACCTCCCTTTCACAAAGGGTCTTGACCATGGCATAGGATGGGGGAGGGGGATGTCAAGCGAGGTTCCGTAGAACTCGAGAAGCGCAGTCCCAGAAAGAAAGGGGGGGGCAAGGGAACGCTGGGGGCGGAGGGAGGGGGACGGGGAGCCGGGGGTTGCGAGTTATCCCTGGCACATGGAGGAGTGGGGGGCGGGAGGGGACAAGGCTTCGCGTGGGAAAGAGCACGAGAGCGAAGCGCCGATCCCGGCTAGAGGGAGAGGGGGGAGGGAGTGAATCGCCAGCCCTGGGAGATCTCTGGGCGCTAGTGGAAAGAGTGTGTGTATGTGTGCGTGCGTGTGTGCGGGTTCGTGTTTGTGCTTGGGGGCGGGGGGAAGAGGAGTCCTGGGCTATGCACTGGCAAAAGAGTCCTGAGAGTGGAGGGGAGACTCTGGGGGCCGATCCCGCGGGGGTGGGGAGTAGATTCTAGATTTCCGGCGGCTCGGAGATACCGGAGCAGGGAATCCCCGAGCCGAGCCAGAGGCGCCCCAAGCTTTGGGTTCGGGGAGGGACGAGGGGCAGGTCCGGGGTCTCACCTGGAACAGGGCCGGGCAGGCGCAGGTGGCTGAGCGGAGCCGGGCGACAGCGGCGCCTCCTCCTCCTCCTCCCTCAGCCCCGGGCCGGCGGCGGCGGCGGCGGCAGAAGCAGCAGCGAGGAGAGAGGGAACAGGGGGTGGGGGGTGGCGCTTAAAGGGGCAGGAGCCTCGTGGCGGGGGCCGGGTGGGGGGAGGGGGCAGTCGGGTAAAGTACCCAGCGGGTGGAGCGCTGGGAACTGGGAAGATGGAAGAGCCGGGGAATGAAGATGGGGCAGGGATGGACGCCAGGGGGAAAGGGAGAGGGGATTTCTGGGCAAGCGAGGGGGTGGGAAGGTTAGGGGAGAGTCTGAGAAAGGCGCCCCGAGCGGCTCGAGGACCCCTTTTCCTCTCTCCAGGGCATCCGTCCTGCCCTCCTCTGTCCCCAGGACCCACGGGCCCCGGCCACTGGACTGGATGAGGGGAAAAGGAGTGTTTTATGGAACCCAGTAGACCCCAAGGTCCTGGGAATATGTGGGACCTTTGGCAAGGGGCGGAGTCTAAGCCCTGGAGGGACATTAGCAACTTGGGGGGTTCATCGGTTGAGCAAGGGCCCCCATCCTTGTCCTTCCCTTTTCCGAACCCCGCTGATGAGACCGGGTTTAAAACGCGCAGCAATCAGGAAACCCGAAAGGTCAAAGTTCTCTCAGTCCTCGCAGCCACAACCCTGCCTCTCACCCAGTGACCTCAAAGCCCTCGGGGGAGGAAGACGGCAAGTCTGGTAGAACCGAGGGACCTCGAAAAGGGGCTTCTTCCTATCTGTTTCCCCCGTAAGCACAGGCCACCCTTTAGCGGCTTACCTCCCGTAGACGAGGAGCAATTGGTCCTCTGCTAGCCCCGAGCCCTCCCGGAATTTGGGGACCACCTAAAGCACCCTAAGAGAAACGTAGCCAAAAAGGTCCTCCTTAGAGAACTTGCGGGCGAAGGAGCATCGAGAAACCACTTTAAGGTCTTCAACTCATACAAGGATGTTTAAGAAATCCAAACCAACACTTTCCGGCTTTCTTCAGTTACAACCATGCTTCAGGAAGCCTCTACCTCCGGCTATCCCTTCCCCAAAGCTGGCAGTTACACAGCATTGGACCAGCTATGCTCGGTCCCACTTCTCCACCTTCCCCTATTCCCAAACCGAGCAAAGGTTGGGCCCCACCCCTGCTGAGTCAGCCTAGGCTAGGGAGTTACTCTGGTCCTGTGCCTCTAGACATCCCCAAGCTCTGCCCCAGGGCTTATTTTGCACACTCATCCAGGTCCGGCTGGCGGTCCGATTGGTACTACCGAGCTCCCCGCTATTGTGTTTCCTCGGAGCCCCCCTCCTTCCCCATTCCTTACTGGTACAGAGCTCAGACTGAGCTAACAAGTGAAGGATTCAAAAGGCCAGCCGGCTGAGAACCTTTTTCCGAAGGAACTCTTAAGAGGGCGAGGTCCCTCAATGACATTATTGGGGGAGGGGTTTGCTCTGGGTGGAGGGAAGAAAAGGGTAAGCAGATTTGTGGGGAAACTCTAGAGACGTAGTGTGAGGGGGGAAGGTTAAGTTATGGAAAAGAGAGAAACTAAGAAGCCAGAAAAGGGGGTGGAGGGTGAATGCTTGTTGAATTTTAAGGGCTAAGCTCAGCATTCGGGTCACTTGGAATAACAAAACCACCAAACCAGCACATTAGAAAATTGGCCTCTTCAGAGGAGTCGGGTTAGGAACCGAAGGGAAATAAGACCCTCCCTTTAATTGTAACTCCCCATTTTCTGAGAGCAGGCTGGCTGGCACAGCTCTGGGGCTCCACCTTCAGTCCCGAATACAGACACTACAGATAGAATGGGGATGTCAAAGGAACATAGCAAAGGACCCTCACTGGGTCTCCACGGCCCTCCTGGCTTCTCTCCAGGCCGCCCCTCCCCATCCCATCCCCGGCTTCAAAGGACTCATAAAGAGTGAATGTCAGCCCAGCCCCTTCTTCCTCACTTCCTCCCTTTCCTACCATCAGGCTCTGGGGGTGGAGTCTGCAGCCACCAGGCTCCTCCTCAGGACAAAAGCCCCATCTGGTTTGTAAACAATCATTAGCCTGAGCCCAGCAAATGGCTTTCAGGATTTCAAAATGGTGAACTGTGGAGCTGACTGACTGCAGCCTGAGCAGCTGCCGGCTTCTTTGGTCTTCTCATTACAAAGTAGTTAGAGCTTTTCTCTGGGAGAGGTTGAGGCTCATAGATATGACATCATCGGTTCACTTAACAGTTCACCTTTCCCCGATCCGGTGGAAATGTCAAAAATCCACCACCAGGGGAACAAAAGGTGGGTATGCACCACCCAGATCACGAAGGGACATTGGAGCACAGGTTCCAGCTTCCCCAAGCGCAGCCCCTTAAGGTCCTTTACCTACGCGGGTTTATGCAGGAAATATCCACTTCTGAACAGAAATCCCTTACAACGTGCAGGCTTATCATTTAAGGGATTTGTACGTCCTGTAATTTTAAGTTTTTGCAAGTGCCCCACATCCCTGGGAAGTACTTATTATTCAAAGGGAGCAAAGTAGTCATACAACTAAGCAAAGCAGGATTGTCTAAAACAACATTTTATTTAGCCATTAGCTGTGAATGGGGTGTGCTTTAAGCTGAGTAAAATTTTAATTAGGGGTTAAGATAGAGCTATTCGTTTTAGCCAGATGAAGTAAAAAGCGTTATTAAAGGAAATAATGGGAAACGGAGCTTCCCAAGTCAGGCACTAACATCCTCTGTGATTGTGAATTCATTTGACCCTTCTGGGTTTCATTAGCAACCTTAGCTTCTCCAGGCTAGTTCTACCTTAGCTCAGTTAAAGGTCGCCAAACTTCCTCCACTTCACTCGGTTCATTCCTGTCAAGAAAGAATCTTGAGCCGAGTGTAGTGACCCACCTTAGTACTTTAATGCTTTTGTTTAGGAACTTTGCCCTGAAAACCTTGTCTAGGCATAAAGTATATTCACCTTGCCTTAGAGAATAGAGATGGAAACCAGGAAAGTGCACATGATGAGTAACATCCACTCTACCCTTTTGGGACTCTCCCCAGACACATAAAATGGGCTGTGAGATGTACATTTTATTCAAAAGTTTAAATATTCTTCAAACAGTACACAGATTTCCCAACCAAAGTTCTCGTGTCGTTTGCTCAGACAACTGAAATGGAAGGATGTATGGCAGACCAAGGGGACTCCTCACGAGTGCTCTTCAGCCAGCTTTTCAGCTTTTGTCACGGCTTCTTCAATGGGTCCAACCATATAGAAGGCCTGCTCTGGGAGATGGTCATACTGACCTGTATGGGTAAAGAAAACACAAGTGAGAGAAGAAAAATATTCTCATCTTTTAGGCAATAAATTGAAAATGTCTACTAAGTGGAAGGAATTATGCTAGGTACAAGATGAAAAATACAGAGATCAATTATCAAAGAGATAATCACAGTGGGGAGGAGGGTTACTTATCGTTCAGGTAACCAATGATATAAAGAATAAGAAAGTACTAGGACAAAAGCTGAGAAAGCTTCCTTCACGTAATTAACATGGTGGGTCAAGATAGCAGGACAAGGTAAGGGAACATTGTTAACAATGTGAAATAAGGCCAAAAAGGGTAGATTGGATCATTAATAAGTGAGGGCCCTCGACGGTAGGATACAAGAAAGTCCTTAGCTGATGGGCAAGATGATGCTACTAAAGGTTTCTAAAACTGATCAGTTCTGAACTTTAGAAAATTTGAAGTTTTTTTGGGGGGAGTAGGGAGACAGGACAAGGGAACTGCCTGTTAAAAAAAATTACAACCAAAGTACTAGAAGTCATAAAGGTTAAAAGTGAAAGGACACTTCTGAAATTGGGAGTTAAGTGGGAAAATTGTGTTGTACATTCCAGAAGCCAGGTGTCTTTGTAAGATGCCTCAGTATATAAAGAACATCCAACTCGACAGTTTTCTTACCTGCCAAGATTTGCTGGAATCCCTTAATGGTTTCTTTCAGGGGTACCAACTTCCCCATATGTCCTGTGAACACCTCAGCAACCTGGAATGGCTGGGACAAGAAACGTTGGATTTTCCTGGCCCGAGACACTGTCAACTTGTCTTCTTCAGACAACTCATCCATACCAAGAATAGCAATGATGTCCTGAAGGGACTTATAGTCCTAGGGGAGAAATGTCTATTTAAGCTTGATCCATTCAAAAGGACACATGAATTCTTTTCATTTGGAAAGGATCCTCAAGGGTACTAGATCTTTACACTTAACATATTTGTTTTTAGATCTTTCAAAGCATTATTATTATTTTATTCCTATCCGAACATTACAGCATTAATGGTTTCGACACTCATCCCTATTTCTACTAATGTAAGTCTTTACCCTTCCTCCTTTCCAGGGGTGCTCACCTGAAGAATCTTTTGCACACCTCGGGCAACATCATAGTGCTCATTGCCAACAATGTTGGGGTCCATGATCCGAGAAGTGGAGTCCAGAGGATCCACTGCAGGGTAAATGCCCAGCTCAGCAATGGCCCGGGACAGTACAGTGGTAGCATCCAAATGGGCAAAGGTGGTGGCAGGAGCTGGGTCAGTCAAGTCATCAGCAGGCACATAGATGGCCTAATTTGGAGCAATTAAAAATTGTTTAAGAAGCAGGACACCTTTTTTCAAACCCAGAAGAATTCAAGTTCTATTATTATTTCATCAAAGATGGAGATCTATCACCACCTTTACTTTATAGACAATATCTCAATGAGAAACTGACTAGAGGCACACAGCTGATTATGGCAGAGCCCAAGCCTAGAACTTAGGTCTTCAAGGAGGCCCATTTTGATAGGGAAACCAATGGCTACCTATTTCCTTTGCTTTTTTCCTCCTCAATTTTATGCACCACAGAATTTGTGACTTGGCTAGGCAACATATGTACTTTCCTGTTGTGTTTTAGAGGGATAAAACCCTAAGTACAGAGTCACAGCTTTGCGGGTGTCTTTGTGGAGGTAGCACAGTTATCATGGAGAAGCACTGGATTTGGAACCATAGGTTCTGCTCTGAAACCCAAGGTTAATCCAAGAGACGTCACTCAGCCTCTCTGGACCTGTTCTCTCATCCATGAGGTTAAAAGGGTGGATTAGATCTTTTAAGGTTTCTTCAACCTTGTAATTACTCAAAAATGTAATTAGATGTTTATGTAACTAAAAAAGCAAAAGAATACCTCATTTCCAGTTCTAATATTCTGACAGAGGGGTGGGAGGTAGGGTAAGAGTATATAACAGGCTTTAAAATTCTCTTACTTGCACAGAGGTGATGGAACCCTTCTTGGTTGTGGTAATTCTTTCCTGCATGGTGCCCATATCAGTGGCCAAAGTGGGCTGGTAACCAACGGCAGAGGGGATTCTGCCTAGTAAAGCAGACACCTGAAGGGCAGAAGGGAGAAAGCACAAGGATGTTAACACACCCATAGCTTCGTTTATCCTTTTAGTCTTCCCCCTCCCCAATCTCCTCTTCCCTCTTACCTCTGAGCCAGCCTGAGTGAATCGGAAGATGTTATCGATGAAAAGCAGGACGTCTTGACCCTCTTGGTCTCTGAAGTATTCAGCCACAGTGAGGCCAGTCAGTGCTACCCGAGCCCGAGCGCCAGGTGGTTCATTCATCTGGCCATATACCAGCGCTACCTGTGGGTGACATAAAACTCAGAAAATCAGAAAAAAAACTACCCTGATGCTAACCTATGATAGTCAAGAGCCTCCTGCCCAAGACCAAGTCAAAAAAAGCTGTGTGCAGTACAGACTCCTGAATATTAGTTATGAGAATGAGGTGCTATTATTTTTCAACCTGTACCTGCCTCCTACTAAAGATACTAGTAAAGTAAAAACAAAGTGGGTTTTTATATGATCCAAACCAAATCCCTCTACTGTGGTTCTCAACCTTCCTAATGCCACAACCCTTTAATACAGTTCTTTTAAGTTGTGGTGACCCCCAACCATAAAATCATTTTTGTTGCTACTTCATAACTGTAATTTTGCTACTGTTATGAATCGTAATGTAAACATCTGATATGCAGGATGTATTTAAATTGAACATAACCCACAGGTTGAGAACCGCTGATCTAAGAAAACTTGAAAAGAAAGGGTATGACAACCAAGTACCAATAATTTTGGTGTAAAGATTAAACATAAGATTCTAAAGATGAGATAGTTACAATATGTGGATCACCTTGGAGGTGGCATCCTTCAGATTGATGACACCAGACTCAATCATCTCATGGTACAAGTCATTGCCTTCTCGTGTCCTTTCACCAACACCAGCAAACACAGAGTAACCACCATGGGCCTTGGCTACATTGTTGATTAGTTCCATAATCAATACAGTCTTCCCCACACCAGCACCACCAAATAGACCTGTGGAAAGACGAATAACCAAGTGTTTTATAAGGAACCCTTAAATTCCAAGAATAACAACCTTAAATATAAAAAGGAAGGATAATAGCGAAAACTAAATTATTCTTGGTTTTCCTCCTCAGAAGTGGCATCTGGCTTCAGCAATATCAGAAGAACGAAAGTCAGAAACCTATTCATCAGTGAAGGATGGTTAACAAGTTCAGGGCTGCTCTAAAATATAACATCTAGGGCAGCTAGGTGGCACAGAGAATAGAGCACCAGCCCTGGAAATCAGGAGGACCTGAGTTCAAATCCAGCCTCAGACACCTGACACACTAACTAGCCATGTGACTTTAGATAAGTATTTAACCCCAATTACCCTCCAAAAAGCAAGCAAGCAATAAATAAAAAAAAACATCTAACAAAAATAAAGGTAAAAAGAGCAGCCACACAGAAGAACCTGCCAAAAATCAATTTTACTGCAATGGAATCTGCCCTAAAGGCCCCCTACATCAAATGCTGCTTAAATGTGAACCATAAGCTAAGGCTGAAAAAATGCTTGCACTGAAACTGTCATCATTTTAACTGGTTACCATGTTTAAAATCACTTTAAAATATGACTTTGAATTCCTTTTTCTTTTTTGGAAGAGGAGAATGCAGGGCAATTGGAGTTAGGTGACTTGCCCAAGGTCACACAGCTAGTAGGCAGCAAGAGTCTGAGGCCAGATGCTCCATTCACTGAGCCACCTAGCTACACCCCCTCCTTAAATACCCAATTTCCTGGAAGCTTAGACAAGTGACTTGCAAATATCAACACCTTAACTAGTGGCAAAGTCAGAACTAGAACCTGGGTCTCTTGACCCTACCATATTGTCCATGCCATGTACTTTATCAGATAAAAAATACTGAAATGCCTCCCCCATCAAACATACCAATTTTGCCACCCTTGGCATATGGGGCCAAAAGATCTACAACTTTGATGCCAGTGACCAGGATTTCTTGCTCTACACTCATCTCTATGAATTCAGGAGCCTCAGCATGAATTGCAGCAAACCTGTACAAAAGAAGATGCAAAAAGCAATCAGTGTGAATTGGTTCTTCCTAGTGATAACCTAGCTAAGGAATTCTCTGGTACATATTAACAAACTCCCCTGTATACCTGTAATCCCTTTTATGGGGGAAAAATGTAGGACAGACAAAAATTCTGGGAATTTAAGGATAAATCATCATCATACTTTAACCCCCAACTAGGAGGATGGGAAAAAAAAAAATCACATCTTAGGTGCATATGTTGTTGAAATTCACCTTTATCTCTTAATCTTATCATAATCAATCGTCAATTATGTTTTTAAAAATTCAACTACATCAATATTAATTCTATTTATAAATTTTAAACAAACATTCTTCATGGATCAATTGTTAAGTGTCAGAAGGAGTTATCACACTGATAGCTTGCATTAAAATATAATTTGTGTGGATAGATTAAGTACTACAGAAACAAGTCTTGGTGGAAAGCTGAAGTCACTGCAACTCACTGTTTGGTTTTGATTGGACCCCTTTCATCAATAGGCTCGCCAATCACATTCATGATTCTTCCTAGAGTCTCAGGTCCCACTGGGATTTTGATTGGGGCACCAGAATCCAAGACCTTCTGCCCTCGGACCAAGCCTTCAGTACCATCCATAGCAATGGTGCGGACTGTGCTCTCACCTGTTAACGGAGGATAGAAAACTGTTTCAAAGACTCTTCTAATCTTTTTACTTGGTACTTTCTGCCTAGAGCAGACCTGTAACCCCCACCAGGCCAGGTAGAACTCTCTTGCTCAGATTCTAATTGTGGCTTCAGCAAACTCAGAAGAACGAAAGTCACCAAGGTAAAAATCATCACCGAAGAGAGGCTTATTGGGGCAGGGGCCGAAGCATAGCTAGTCAATGTCAAACCCTCTCTTGCCCGACATAACCTTGACCCCAGGACAAGTCAGACTCACCCAGATGTTGGGCCACCTCCAGAACCAGCCTCGTTTCCCTGTCCTGCACTTCGAGGGCATTGAGGATGGGAGGGAGTCCCTCATCGAACTGCACATCCACCACGGCCCCGATGACCGCCACGATACGCCCGCTGGCTGCCCCGCTCTTGGGGGCCGGGGATGTCATGGCCGCATAGTCCCGGGCTGCGCAGGAGACGTTTAGAGGTCATCGAGGATCCCGGCTCCGACCAAGCAGCGGACGGTGGGGTGGGGTCGGGCCTTCGGCTGGGGAAGGCTCGGGCCCAGGGGTTGGCAGCTTCGCACGATTCATCCGGGCCCGGGCCCGCTTCCCCCACCCCAACTCCCACACCCGTGAGCCCGCTTTCCGTGGGGCCATGCTTGCAGCGTGGGGCAGGAAGGTCACTCCCGCGCCCGCGGCCTAGGCCGCGGATATTAAGGACTCGGGATCGGGAGCCCTCTCTGCTTCTCACCCCGCCCAACGTCCTTTACGGGGGCAGGCAGGCCCAGGGCCCGCTGCCATCCCCTCACTCCCTCCTTTCCTTCGGGCTTGGGCGCCAGCAGGCCCCAATGCAACTCAAGGTCATGGGCTGACGGAGACGGGCCCGACCTCCGAAGATGTTTACTTACCCTGCTGGAGCGCGGCCGGGGCCGCCCGCAACAAGGTCTGGGTCTGGGGCAACGGCGCCGAGGCGCCGAGGCCCCGAAGGGCGCCCGAGGCCGAGGCAGCTGCAACGCGGCTCAACAACCCCAACATGGCGGAGTCTGGGGCGAGACTGAGCACCGCAACCTTCCCCAGCTGCCGACTCTACAGCGGCGGGGGCGGAACTCCAATAGGGTCCGGCGCTAGCATTGGTTTAATTCCGTGCTCTTCACTTTAAATCAAGCTTCCACAGGACAAGTTCTATCAGTCCTTCTCTCGTTGGCCAGAGCCGTTGTCATTCTCAGATACTTAGTTTTCATTGGATAGCGCCTGCAAATGGGTTTGACTCTCAGAGAATTAGAAAGCAATTGGTCCAGATGAGTGTCAGTTGAAGTAAGGAGCGGGCGGGACTACCCTTAAAGAGGAAGAACTCTGGGAAACACGTGGGTTGTCTTTGCCCTTGGGCCCTCACGGGACCTTCATTCTTAGGATATTCGGCTCTTGAAATGAGGTTGTAGAATGAGGCGGTAGTCGGGCTGACCTTGGTTACATCCTTGGGCAGTCCTCGGCTGTTAATGAGACCGTAGTGAGGCTTCTTTGCGCCCGCTGTCTTTGTAATGGCCTTTCCTTGTGTCCCCTATCAGTGCCTGCTCCGTCAGGGACAAGGCAACCGCACACTCGTAGGTGTATTTCAGGGGCTCTGTAATCTCGTGGCTGCGACTCCTGCCTCAGTTTCTCCCTTCAAGCCAACTAATTCTGCACTTATTACCTTCCGGGTATGGAGTCAAGCTCGGGAGATACCAAAGAAATCCCTCCTCCCAAAAAAAGGCACTGCCCTCAAGAAATTCACGTTTTAATGGGGAGACAGCATTGGGGAAGGGGAATAAAAGTTTGGAGGGGCGCGGGAGCAGAGAGGGGTACAGGGTAAGGGTAAGAGGAAAACATTCAGTTTAAAGTCAGAAGGTGGAGTGTGTTTGAAGGTCAGTGTGGCAGAATCTTTGAGTCTTTGTAGGGGGGAGTAAAGTGTAAGGACTGCAGAAAAGCCAAACAAGGAGTTTTATTTTTGCCACAGGAGAAAATAGGGAGCCACAAGGAGTGATATGGTGAGACCGGCTCTTGAGGAAGATGGTTTTGGCTGTAGTGTAGGCAGACTTGAGTCAGGGAAACCCACCTGCAGGGCAGACCAGGCATGAGGTGATGAGGACCTGCGGGCACCAGGGTGGCAGATATTTACATTTCCTCATGAATCTCTTTTATGCCAATTCTTGTTCATAAAATTTATTTAAAAAAAAATAACATGTAAATAAATAAAATAATAATTTATATAATTTGTTAAAAAAAATAAAACATGACATTAGTAAATTCGTTGATCCATTTAGCCATGATGTGAAGACATTAAAGTTTAGGTAGTGTCTAGGGATATGTCACAAAGACAAATACAATATACTATATTAAATAATAGCTGGGTTACTTTTACCCTTCCATAGAGACAGTGAGACAGAAAGCCAAGAAAACCTGGGTTTACATATTGACTCTGTAGACTGTGGGTAAGTGGTATGCTGGTAAATATTTAATTACCTAGCTGGAGGAGGGGGAATGCATAATACGAACTTTTATATTTAATCTGCATTGTTAACATTTTCTCCATCACTTTCTCAACTCTGGACAGTCAACAAAACAACAAATAAAGCCCTACTGTGTAGTTTTTGTGTATTTGAAAGTATAAATGTCCTCATTTTGCCATCAGCTCTCTACCGTTTGGATCTGACTTCAATACACCCCTGCTCTGAACCTCAGTTGTAAAACAGGAATAACACACGTAGTCCCTACTTCATAAGTTGGCTGGTAAATTCACATAAGACAACTATATAAAATGCTTTGTACACATCAAAGAATCATATATCATATATTATTTATTTGTGATCTCATTCATGCAGGTGCTCTCTCCAATGGTCATAACCCATCTGTGGCTTTTTATCCTCTGTGATGGGTCCATGACTTCCCATAAATCTTTCACAAAGATTCATTTACCATGCTGGGAGCCTTCCTGAAGACCTTCCGACATTTGATGAAACCCAATGGAAGGCCCCAAGAATCTTGGACAGACTACCTCCTTTTCTGGTCATATGTCATATGATACCCTTTGGGTTATTTCTCCCACATAATTCTTTGCTGGCAATAGATTTCAGTTTAATCTTGCCCACCACATTCCTCTCCATTGCATTTTGGGTGACTCACAACTCTTTGGAGAGTGTGGTATTTCATAACTGGTAGCCACAGAGCATCACCAAAAGAATGCTAATCTTAAAACAAGTTTCCTGACCCTTGGGCTTCCTAAATTGATATGTTTAGCTTGACTGTATTTATTTGTTCTGAGGGAGGACTTTATTAGGGCAAGGGACAAAGTGACAATTATGTTTTTAAGAAAATAATAAAACATTTTTTTAAAGATAGGTCATTTTTCCAGGGAAAAGTTTGAGGTCATTAAAATCACTGCATAATTTCCCAAAAAGCAATCCAATTTGCTCTCCTCCTCCTATTCCATTCTGGGGCCAGCTCATTATTTGTCTACAGTGTCTGTCAAAAATATGCTTACTGATTGAGTGAGTTCTGTGGGTTATCCATCCCAATTAGAGAGGTTTGAAACAAACAAAGTATTATTTAAGGTCAAGATATCCAATTAAACACTAGATATCAAATGTATATATCATATTCATCATATGCATATATCAAATGCCTATATCAAGATAACAAATTATATTCACATTAATTAACTGAATTATGAACATACAGGCCAAGTCAAGAGATACCACAGTCTTACCATATTGTCAGTTTCAGATATTAACAAACCTTTCTAATTCTTGAAAAAGGATTTCTCCTTCGTCATTAGGAAAGGAAAGCAGCAATGCTGAGTGTTGAAGGGGATAATAGAGCTTGGAAAATAAGAAAAACAGGTTCCTAAATAATGTTTCTACTGACTTGTTTTGTGACCTTGTCAGGAAGTCTCTTTACCTTTTTACCTCAAGTCTAGTCTTGAACCTGCTTCTGTTTGGGATCTTTGCGGGGATCTGAAGAACCATAAGATAGTGATGGGACCTGATTATTATTATTTGCAGAAGGTCTAAGTATTCCCCTCTGTATTTCATTATTAGTTCAAATCATATTGATCTATAAAGATCCTATGATTCCCATCACTTACCAGGTGAGGTTGCTGTCACCTCAAAGCTAGGTGACCATAGCACAGGGATATTCTAGCAAATATTCAACAACCAGCTCTCTGGGGGGAAAAATTGTACCCATGTTCAAGCTTAATCTGCATTATTAACATTTTCTCCACCACTTTTTAAAAGTGTAGACAATCAATAAAAATAATAAATTAAACTCTGATTTGTGGCATTTGCCACAGTTGGCTTTCCCTAGTTTTGAACTGGCCCCAGCATATCCCTGAATACACTAATGTAGAAAGGAGAAAAAGGAATAAATCTTTTGATTTCTTATAATTAAGATGAGTTTACTGACAGCCCTCACCATTATTGTAAATGTTTCTGCTTCTAAGACTTTGAATTCTGAAATTTATTTCTGTGATCAATCTTCTATATCTTTCCATATCTCTCAGTTCTTTACTCTTTTTTAAAAAAAAAAACAAAAAAACAGACATATTTTTGAGGTAGGGTGAAAGATAGCCTTTTCACCTAGCTCTTCCAGCTCTCCACAATGACCTAGCAAATGTGCCAAAACAATTCTGATGGGGAAAGCTAAGAAAAATCATAGTGGGTCATTTTCCATCCCTGAGCAGCTTAGAAAGACAGATACAGAGGTCTTTGGACATTGAGGTGGGGGCTGGTCAGGTACCCATCAAAGTGGATGCAGCTCCAAGCTGTGGCAGCAGTAGACAGCAACTCGGGACAGTAAGGAGACTGAACACCTGAGCATATAGAGATCCCAGGGGATCCCTGTACTAGCACTGGGAGCAGGAACAAGTAATACCTAGCAATTCCGTTGCCCGTGACCCAGGTTGAGATCACAGTTCCAGAGGCAGAGAGGAGTGGGGTCCTATCTATGTAAGGAGCAAAGAACAAGTTCCAAAATATAACTGTGTGACTCTGAGCCCAAGAGCAGATTGGGGTACTCAGTTCTAACTTTTAGTCCTACACATAAGCTTGAAGTGGAATAAACCAGGGCAGGAGACTAAAACCAAGAAGACAACAGTTCAGTTACTCTGAACCTGCACAACTTCCCAGCAGGCTAACTGTGACTGAGACCAGCTGCATTCTAAGGAAACTCAACCACACACAAGTCGACAGACCCAAACCTGGGTCAGGAACTTGAAGAGTGTAAACCAAGAAGGCAGCCACCACTCTCTGGATCATACCACTTTGGAGGAACCAAAAATTTATAGGCCCTCAGACTGAGCTTTAAAAACAGCAGAAGGACATAAAAGACAAAAGCTCAAGTCAAACATGCCCCCCATTCTTGCAGAGGTGAGCAGAACCCAAAAGTAACATAAAGTCTAAAGTCAGTACGTAGCTGGAAAAAATAAGCAAATAAAAAAAGAATCTAAGCATAAAAAAAATACTATGGGGATAAGGAAGATCAAGACACAAAGACTACATAAGATAGTGACTTGAAAATACCTAAAAGCAAAGAAAAATGCAGATTGGATACAAGCCCAACAAGAATTCTGAGAATTTTTTTTTAAGTTTTGTAAAAAAAAGATTTAAAAAGTCAAATAAGAGTAATAGAGGATAAATTAGAAAGAGAAATAAGAGCTATGCAAGAAAATTATGAAACAAGAATTAACAGCTTGGTAAAAGAGGTACAAAAAATACTGAAGAAAAAACTCCTTAAAAATCAGAATTGACTAAATGGTAAAAGAGGTATAAATTTTTTTTTAATCAGCCAAAATCTGCCTCTTTACCCACCCACCCACTCACCCCTATTCCAAGTAAGCATACAAGAAAAACAAAATCCATTATACATGTGTATTTGTCACAGATTTCCACAGATGGTGCAATGGATAGAGCACTAGGCTTAAAAATCAGGAAGACTCATCTTCATGAGTTCAAATCCGACCTCAGACACTTACCAACTGTGTGACCTTGAAGAAGTCACTTAACCTTCTTTGCCTCAGTTCCTCATATGTAAAATAAGTAGAGAACCACTCTGGTATCTTTGCAAAAAAAAAACAACCCAAAAAACCCAAAAGTGGTCACAAGTAGTTGGACACAACTGAGATAACCCAGTGACAACAACAACAAAATGTTTCATTCTGCAATCTGAGTTCTTCGCCCTTCTATCATGAGCAAATTTCATCATTAGCTCTCTGGAATTGTGGTTAGTCATGTTGATAAGAGATCAGCAAGATAGTATTTCACCACATTTATATAATACAACTTGTTCATCCATTCCCTAATTCATGAGTACCCCCCTCTTTGGCAAAAACTCCCATTCTTTGCCACCTCAAAGAGCTACAAATATTTTTAAGTATTCTTAGAGTTTGTTTTGATTAGAAATAATCTCTTCGTTAATCTGCCTCTCCTCAAATCTCTCCTCCTCACTTCTTCCCTTTCCCTCCTATTTCCTTGTTGTGAGAATTATATTTCCATACCAAATTCTGTGTGTGTGTGTGTGTGTGTGTGTGTGTGTGTGTATTCTTTCTTCTTTTGACTAAGGCAGAGGAGATTCAAGTTCAAGGGTCAGCCACTTCCATCTTCTTCCTCTTTGTTTAGATGTCTACTTGTGCACCTTCATTATGTGAGATAATTTTTCCCAACCATTTTTTCCCTTCCCCTGATCCCCTGTGTATTCCTATTCTCCCATCTATTCATTCTTTTTTAACAGAAATAACAGAATAACAAAACCAACCAATCAGCTTAGCCTACTAAAGGTGAGTAGGAGGGATTATAGGCATGCACCACACTACTTGTCACTAGACTCCTGTATTCTTTAAAAACCTTCCCTTGACTTTGAGTCCTTTCACATTACCAGTCAATACCTTTCTTCATGACTAAATTCAGAGAAAATGTCCTTGACATTCACCACTTCCACTTCCTCTTTGGTTATTCACCCTTACAAAAAAGTTTTTTTTTTAAGTTTTATTAATACCTTTTTATTTTTATGTCAATGTCCTTTCCTGGAACAACTCCTACCAATGAACCCTCCCTTGTAACATTAAAAAAAAAAAAAAAAGTTAAGCAGAACCAACATAATCTGACAGGGTAAGTTCTGGTTCCCATATGCAATCTCCCACTTCTCTATTGAGAGGATGGGAAAGAGAAGTGTGTTTCATTCTCTGTTCTTGGGGCCATAACTGATCGTTATAATCAATCAGAAGAGTTCCGCTACTTTTCAGCATTGTTTTCCTTTATTTTATTATAATCTTTGTGTATATCGTTCTCCTAGTTGGACTTACTTCACTATGCAGCAGTTCATATGGGTTTTATCTTGCTTCTCTATTCTTCCTATTTTTCATTTCTTATGGCACAATAATGTACCACAATTCATTTAGCCATTCTTCAACTGATAGGCAACTGCACTGTTTCCTTTTTTTTTTCCTACCACAAGAAAGTGTCATTCTGAATGTTTGTGGAAAATATGGGATTTTTCTTTTTTGACTCTGAATTCCTAGGAATATAGACCCAGTCGCGGGAGTTTTGAGGCAAAGGGTATGACTAATTTAGAGACTTTTCTCCACTAATTCCAAATTGCTTTCCAGAATGGTTGAACCAGTTTACAACTAACCAACAATATATCATTGCACAAGTTTTCCCATACCCCTCCATTTACTTTTTTCTTTTTTTCTTTTTTTTTTTATCATTTATCATCTTCAACCAATGTGACCATTGGCAAGTCTTGAGAGTTTCCAATAGAGATGAAATCACAATTTGGCACAAAAGGAGCAAAATAAATATCACCTCTGCCAATTTGATGGGTATGAGATGAAAACTCAGAGTTGTTTTAATTTGCATATACTTTATTATTAATGGTTTGAGTATTTTTCATGTGGCTACTGATACTTCTGAAATGCTTTTCAAACTATTCATAACCTTAGACTACTTAAAATAACTAGATAGTACAAGGTTGAAATACTGCTGTGGTGTAGGAAATGACAAGTGGGTAGACTTAGAAAAATATGCAAAGACTTGGACTTATAAAGAAAGAGGTTATCCACCCTCAGAGAAAGAGAGGACAAATAAGTATTGTATGGTCTTTCGTA
Source organism: Pseudocheirus occidentalis (assembly GCA_028646575.1). Lineage (NCBI taxonomy): Eukaryota > Metazoa > Chordata > Mammalia > Diprotodontia > Pseudocheiridae > Pseudocheirus > Pseudocheirus occidentalis. Next base: position 211,109,371 of record CM053597.1, on the reverse strand, counting down.
GATGCATATGAATGTATGTGTCTACATATGAGCATGATTATAGATATCTAAGTATATGTATGTGTATGTAAGGGTATATAGCTTTGTATATATGTGTATACATGCATGTTTGCGTATGTATGCATGTTTATGTGTAAGTATATGTTTTGTGTGTTACATGCATTCACACATACCTGTGCTTAACTGTATCTTCTTGTGAGGGAGGAAGGGTGTAAAAAAGAACAAAGTAACAAGTACACAACAGAGAACAAAAGAAAACTTACAAGGAATCAAAGAAAATATGGGCAGTTCTGAATATAATGCATAGTATTTATAATATAGGCTTTCTTGACATGGAAATTTAATGCTGTATATTTTGAATCCTGTGTTACATTCTGCTGTGCACACAGCAATGCCTTTTTTCCTTAATTTTTAATTTAAATTTATAATGTTTTTTCTTTTCTTATTGTGAATTTAAGTTCCAATATTTAAGTTTAAAATAAATTAATTTTAAAAAAGAAAAAAAGAGAAACTATTCATACCCACTAGTCTATTAGAGAATTCATTCATTTGATAAACCTACTTATTAAGTTATTAGGTGCCTACTATTACAGGCACTGTGCTAGGTGTGTTAACAGTTATAAAGACAAAAATGAAAATTCCTTTTCCTCAAGGAGGAAGGGAATTCCTACTGGAGGGAAGAAACAACAAAAACAAGTAAATACAAAACATATATGAGATAAATACAAAGAAATATTTACTGGGGGGAGGGGTGGGAAGGGAGAGAGAGATATTGGTAACTAAAGGGATCAGGAAAATGCTCATGTAGGAGATAACACTTTAATTGAGCCTTGAAGGAAGCCAAGGATGCTTGGAAGCAGAGGTAAGGCATCAATGCGTTCCAGGAATGGGGGGACATTTATCAAGAAGACTGTTAAGATATTTGTGAACTTTTCAAATAGAAAAGGTAGAAATACTTTAAATATTGTCAAGGGCCACCCCCTCAGTCCCCTTAGGGGCATCTTTTGTACTTCTTTTTTCATCACTCTACATATTAAATCAATTGACAAGTCTTAAGATTGTACTCCCATAATACCTTTCACATCCATTCCTTTCTTTCTAAATACACACCTACCTCCCTAGCTCAAGTCCACGGCACAGAGTGGCAGCAAAATGGCAAGAGTGAAGGCCCTGGAGTCAGGAGGACCTGAGTTCGAATCCAGCCTCAGATACTTGACACACTAGCCGTGTCACTTTGGGCAAGTCACTTAACCTCAATTGCCCTCCAAAAAGCAAAAAAAAAAAAAAAAGAGTAAAGGCCCTGGAATCAAGAAGGCTTGATTCCAATCCTGCTTCTGACATTTATGAACAGTCTGACCCTTAGCAAGTCACTTAACTTCTCTAAGAATTAGTTTCCTGGACTGTTAAATGGGGAAACTGGAGGTGTCTGGCCAAGAGGGCTGCTTGAATGGAGACAATCATCAGAGCTCTCATGGTTTTTGTTCCAGTAAAAAATCTACAAATTGCACCAGATCAAATAATAATCAAGAAATCCAACGAACAATGATAGTAAATGACCTTATCTGCCCCCTAACTATACAAAAAGTCAACCAGAAGCCAAGGGGCAAGACAACAGAAGCCAACAAAAAGTAAAGCGCCGGCAGATGGACAAGACAATATTCTTCCAGTGACCAGAAAGAGGCCAGAGACAAATGTAGTCTACAGAGCTCTGTGTCCAGAGACAGAACCAACAGAGGACTCCCCTGAGAAAGTCTCAGAGAGTCACCAGGAGTGGCATGATCAAGTGTGAATTCAAAAACATGTGGTCTAGGATACCTGAGGACTTCAAATTCCCTAGCCCTCTGTTATGAGCTACCCATAGAGCTCTTTGAAGATCCAGCAATCTGAACCTCAAAGATTCAAGGGGATTTAACCCTAGAAGGCAGAGGTCAGAATAAGAACACAAGTCACCTGGGTCAGGAACATCCCATCCAAACGTACGGTAAGAGGCAGAGCCTGGCTATGGCACACAGTTCAGTAACTAAGCCTGGAGAGATGAATAAACAGGAAGAAGACACTGACTACTATGAAGAATTCAATCAGTCAGCATTTATTAAGCACTTAGTGTATGCCACTTGCTGGGGATACAAAAAGAGCTAAAGACATTCCTTTCCTTCAAGGAGCTCACAACTGAAGGAGACAACATGAAAACAAATAGATCCAAACAAGCTCTTTATGGGATAAACAGAAAATAATTCATAAAGGGAAGGCAGTAGAACTAAGAGGGGTTGGGAGGAGCTTCCTGAGAAAGATGGAATTTTAACTGGGACTTAAAGGTGGAGTGGGGGGGGGGAGGGAGCAGAAATAAATTGAGGGGAGAAAAGAAATAACCATTTATATCGTGATTACTCTGTGGCAGGCACTGTGCTAAGTGCTTTACCAATACTATGTCATTGTTCTTCACGACAAGTTTAGGAGGTAGGTGCTATTATTATCGCCACTTTATGGCTGAGGAAACTGAGGGAAACAGGTTTAAATGACTTGTACAGGGTTGCACAGCTAAAATGTCTGAGGCAGATTTGAACTCAGGTCTTCCCAATTCCAGACCTAGTACTCTATCTACTGTACCACCAGCTGCCTCTATTATTAGAATTATTATGAATCTGGAAATAAATAAAAATACAGCTAAAAGAAGAGAGTAACACCATAACAACAGCAAGCAGATGGGGTGGCTGAATAGAGCACCGGCCCTGGAGTCTGGAGGACCTGAGTTCAAATCCTGCCTCAGATGCTTAACACCTACCCAATTTCCCTGCTCTTCCAAAAAGAAAAAAAGACACAAAGCAACAAACCAGCAAGCAGAGACTTGAATAGAAAACGATGGATCTTTTATAAAGACTATGTGAATACGTAGAAAAAATGAAATTAAAGATAATGAATTAAATAAGAGAGATGAATTAAATTTTCTAGAAGAAAGAATTGAAAGGAGAATAAGTAATTTAGATGAGAAAGTAGCAAACCTTATCTAAATAAGGTACTCCCTGAAAATTAGGATTCTAACTAGATTTAAATTTCTAATTGAAAATCAGAAATCAATAACTCCACAAAACAGTAAAAAATATTAGAACAAAATCGTAAGATTGAAAAAAATATAAGAAGATGCAAAATATTTTATATAAAAACAACTCACCTAGAAAGTAAGGAGAAATAAGTGAATAATCATTTGGACAAGCTTTCTGTTCTTGATGTTATTGAAGGGTTGCTGAAGGATCTACCACCTTTTTTGCCATGTCAAAGTAGGAGTCCTTCAAGGGACCTGAGCATCTGTGAAAATTTTTCAGTGGAGGCTTGAGCTTAGAAAGAGCAGATGAAAGTCTAAAGAGTCATCTGGAGCAATGGGGCATTCTTGCTGTATGGCAATTAAAGATGCAGGTACCAAGCATTTGTCTGGGTTACCAATGCCACAGTGGAAGAGGTAGACACACAGCCATGAATGCAAGACCTCACAAAGTTGATAGCAGAGTTGTGTCATACCTGCCTGAATCATTTTGAGACTTCACCTAAGAAGCTCGTTGTTGGGATAATCTCATCGTCCTATGAGATTCCATCAACCTTAGTATTCTGTCTCATCACCACCCCTCTGACTGGAGAGTGGGGCCATGAACTCTAAGCTTCCAGTTAAGAGAAAGTTCAGCTCATTTCCTTATGCCTCATCTGGTTGTTTAACTTCGGGGCTTCTCTGACTGACTTTTCTACCTTTTGTCAGGTGTCTCTCTTTCCCCCCTCTTCCCTTTTCAGCTTCCTTTTGTGTTTTGTCTTCTCTGGTCAGATTTCTGGTAAGTTCCTTGAGAACAAGGACTTTCTTTTTTTTTTTCTTATTTGATAAGAATATTATATATTCTTTCTTTTTTTCTTATTTGTATCCCAAGCACTTAGCACAGTTCCTGGCACTAGGTACTCAATTAACTTTTACTGACTGTTGTTGAACCAAAGAGAGAAATTTCCATTAAAGACCCTCAAAGACTAGGTGCCCACTTAACCTGAAAAAAAAACCTCTTTGTGGATAGCCTTAAACAAGTCCCTAAGGAATAACACTTAAAAGACTACATTGAACAAGAGGGAAAAATTGAAATGATTTAAGTCATGACTGACTGAAGCAGTAGCAAAAAAGAGGGGTATTTTTCATAACTTTTGATGACCATGACTCTGTGGATAAGATTGTCTTTCAAAAATACCAAACTGTGAGTGACCATAACCATGAAGTAAGGCAAGCCAGTGGTCATGGTGGCAGCAGCTATGGTGGAAAATATGGCAAAAGTAGAGATGGCTACAATGGATTTAGCAATGATAGAAAATCTTTGGAAGCTACAGTGACTTTGGCAACTACAACAGTCTTCAACCTTCGCTCTTGTGAAAGGAAATTTTGTAAGAAAGACTTCCAGCCCTTAAGGTGGGGACCAGTATTTTGCCAACCACAAAACCAAAGTGGCTATAGGGGTTCTAATAGTGGCAGTAGTTTTACAGAAGTAACAAAAGATTTTAATTACTGTTAATAAACAGAGTTTAGCAGTAGAGGAACCCTAGAGAAGGGACAGGAAAGCTGCAGGTCATAAGAGATTTGTGAATGCAGCCAATTACAGTGGGGGCAAGGCCCAATTGCTTTAAGAAGACATGTTTTAGATAACACTCTTTATGGTTAGGCAAAAAAAAAAAATTATATTTGCACTTAAGTGTATAACAAGTTATTTTAGTTTCTGTTTTGTGTGAAGTGCAAAGCATCCTACAAAGGGCTTTGATGTAGATTTTTCTTAGATTCTTGATGTTGTTTGTAAATATAATAGTCTAATTATGATACAGAATAAATACGTCTTTTTTTAAAAAGCATCATTGAATTCCCTGAAAATCAACATTAAAAAACAAAACAACAACCCCAAACAGCAGTTTTTGACAAATTATAAATGAAAACTACCCAGATATAGTAGATCCAGAGGACAAAGTGAATAAAGAAACCTCTTGAAAAAACCTTTTGTCAAACAAGGTTTCTTGAAAAAAATCTTAAATTAAAAAAAAATCTATTAAAAAAAGGGAAAGAAATCTTATAAAGAAACTTACCAGGAATGTCACAGTCAAAATCCAAAACTTCTATGTCTTCCATTTTTTCCAATTTCTTGCTACAAGTAGTAAAAAAGTAGTTTAAGTACTCAAGAACTAGTCAGGATCACACAAGACCTAGCAGCTTTTACTTTCTACAAGAAGAGATCTTGGATTACAATATTCCAAAAGTCAAAAGAGATAGGTTTACAACCAAAAATAACTTATCATGTAAAGCTAAGTATAATACGAGAGTGGACAAAAATGGAACTTCAATGGAAGAGAACTTTCAAGTAGAGCTATATGGGAATGCAATGCTAACACTGCGGGGCTGAGGGAGAGAAACAACTCTTCAAAATCTTAATGTCTTCAAAGGGTCCTGAGGGAATAAGAAAAACATAGAATGTGGGAAAGGACTGGCTTGTTCTGAGAGTTTCAAATGAAGAAATAGAAGGGAAGGTAAAAAGAATACATTATTGTAGAAAGGAGGAAGAAGGGAGAACGTGATATTTCTCATAATTGGAGTTATTGAGAGGAAGAGCCTACACATGGAGGAAGAGGCAGGGGGAGTAGGCATCAGATGAACTTCATTCTTATCTGAAATGGGCAAATTAGGACTGAATTCACACAGACAGTTTGGTACAGAAATACATCAGACTTACTAATGAAATAAGCAAGGATAGGGATAATGGTTAAGAAGGAAGGTAAATATTGAAGATGTGTTAATGCCAATTGAAACAAAATTCCTGATCCTGAAGGAGAGATTAAAAGGGGGGGGAGGGAGGAAGAAAAGCAAAAAACTGGAATCTAAGGGAGATGGTGCCCATTAATTTGGGAATGAATGGATAAATTGTGGTGTATACATATGTGGACTATTATTTGCCATAAGAAATGAGGAAAGCCTTTTGTTTTGATTCTTCTTGCACAACATGACTAATGTGGAAATATGTTTGATATGATTGTATGTGTATAGCCTACATCAGTTTGCATGCTGTCTTGGGGAGGGGGGAAGGAAGAGAAGTTGGGGGGAAATTTTGGAACTTAAAAATCTTATAAAAATGAATGTTGAAAATAAAAAAACTAATTTTAAAAAAGAAATGAGAAAAGAAGCAATTTCACAGAATACTGGGTAAATGGAATTGAGGTGAGCAGAATCAGAATCGTTTATATAATGTCAACAACACGGCCTAAAGAAAAACAACTCTGAAAGAATTAGAAACTCTGGTCAAAGATGTAAGAATTCTGATCAACCACATCCCCAGAAATCTATGATGAAGTACTTCTTGACAGGGGGTGATGAGCTCAAGGTACAGAGAGAGACATATATTTTGGACATGGTCACCATGTGGGTATTTTGCTTGACTGTGTTTGTTTATTTTTTTTTTTACGAGTTTTTTTTTTTAACCACAACTCATTCAGCCATTCTTCAATTGACAGGTACCCCCATTTCCCCCTAAGTCTTTACCAACCACAAAGAGTTCTTTTATTTTTGCCATTGTATCTCCAGCACTTAGCAGCCTGGTATGTAATAGGTACTTAGTAAATGTTGATTTGGTTTTTGTTTTTTTTTTTTTATCATTGAAAGGAAAGCTGGAAACAGAATGAAAAGGACTTTAAATTCTAAATTGAAGAGTTTATATTTTATTTGACAGGACAGCTCAGAGACAGTGGAGTTTCTTGGGCAGGGGAATAACATAATCAGAATTGTACTTTACAAATATCAGTTCGGTAGCTTGGTAGAAGATAGAGGAGTGTCAGGGAGACCAGCTAAGAGGCTACTGTAATAGGACAGGTAAGATATGATGAGGGCCTCAACTAAGGCTAGCCTCAAAATTTCATCAAGACTTTTGATACATCCTGTAAATCAGAGCAATTTGAAACAAAGCTCTTCCCCCTGGGCAACCAAATTATGCATACCCTTGGATCCAACCATGCCACTACCAGGTCTGTATCCCAAAGAGATCATAAAAAAGGGGAAAAGACAGATATGTGCAAAAATATTTGCAGCATCTCTCTTTTGTGGTGGCAAAAAATTGGAAATTGAAGGGACCTCCATCAACTGGGGAATGACTGAACAAGTTGTCATATATCAATATAATAGAGTACAATAAAAAATGATGAGCAGGCAGATTTCAGAAAAACTGGAAACACTTGTATGAACTGATACAAAATTAAATGGAGAACAATAATACAAGAAATAATTAAAGAAAATTGCCTTTGAAACTCAAAGTTTTAAAAATGAATGTTAAAAATTATTTTGACATGTAATTCAGGAAAAATAAAATACTAAATTAAAGAAAAATTGTCCTGAAGCATTAGAACAAGAGTGGAAAGTAGAAATAGAAAAAATCCACCAATCACCACATAAAAGATATCTTAGGATAAAAACCTACAGGAATATCATAGCTAAATTCCAAAAACCCCAAGTTAAGGAGAAAATTTTATGAGCAACAACAACAGCAAACAATGCAAATTCTTCAGAGCCACAATTAGAATTACACAAGACCTGGTAGCTATTATACTGAAAGACTGTAGGTCTTGGGGCACCAAATATCAAAGAGCAAAAGAACTGAGGTTGTGGCCAAAGATAACTTACTCAGAAAAGTTAAGTATAATCCTGAATGAGAAAAAAAAAATGGACATTCAATGAATTGGTAAGACTTTCAGGATTTCATTGTAAAAAAAGCAGAACTTAATAGAAAATTTGACATAGAAGATCCAGGAGAAATACAAGGTAAACATCAAAGACTAATTACAAGGGATTCAATGAGGACAAACTGTTTACTTTTTATATGTGGAAATGTAAACCATATGCTTAAGACTGTCATTAATAATTGAATAGTTTGAAAAAAAAGATTGGGGAAGATGGGGTGACTCTAAAAGGCAAAATTGTGTAGGGAAAGGTAAGAAAAGCAATTATTGGGGCAGCTAGGTGGTGCAGTGAATAGAGCACCCGCCCTGGAGATAGGAGAACCTGAGTTCAAATCCTGCCTCAGATGCTTGACAATTACTAGCTGTGTGATCTTGGGCAAGTCACTTAACCCCAATTGCCCTTTCCTCCCCATATAAAAAAGAAAAAGAAAAACAATTATCTCATACAAATGAGGCATGAGAGGACGAACTGATAAAGAGGAATCAGATGGGGTGAAGGGCTGGTAGTCCTGGAACCTTACTTTCACCAGATCTGGATTAAAGAGGGAACAACATATACATTTAGAAGAGTATAAAAGTCTTTTAAATTTATAAAGAAATAAGAGGGTGAGGAAAGAGGATAAGGAGGGAAGAAACACTTAGATTAAGATTTAGGAGGGTGGGGAAAGAAGAAAAAGGAGGGACTCTTAGAAGACTGGGCAGAATAAGGAAAAGGAGGGGGTAAGGAGAGAGAATAAGGAAAAGATTCTTTAAAAGGGTGTGGAACAGGGAGGTACTGGTTACAAGTAAATTAGAGGAGGGAAAAGCTAAGAAAGAAAATAATGAGGAAAAATAGGATAGAGGGAAATATACAAATAGTAATTATAACTTTGAATGTAAATGGGATGAATTTACCCATAATATGGAAATAGATATCAGACTGGATTAAAAATCAGAATCCAAAATAGGTTGTTTACAAGAAATGTTTTAAAGTGAGAGATACCTTTCATTAATGACTATGGATACAAAAATCCTAACTAAAATAGTAGCTAAAAGATTACAACAATATGTGACAAAGATTAAACATTATGATCAAGCAGAATTCATACCAGGTATACAGGGATGATTTAACATAAAGAAAACTATTAACATCACTGATTATATTAATAATAAAAGTAACAAAAATTATAATATTAATAGAAGCAGAAAAAACATTTGACAACATTCAAAACTAATTTCTATTAAAAAACACTTGAAAGTATAGGCATAAATGGACTTTCCCTTAAATTGATAAGAAGTATTTATCTAAAACTATTAGCAAGCATTATTTGTAATGGTGATAAGTTAGAAGCCTTCCCAGGTAAGATCAGGTATAAAACAAGGAGGTCCACTGTCACTAATATTATTCAATATTATAACAGAAATTTTAGCAATAGCAATAAGAAAAGAAAAAATAGGAGGAATCAGAGTAGGGAATGCGGTAATAAAACTTTCTCTTTCTGCAGATGATATGACGATCGGAAAATCCTAATGGCTAAGAAATAAAAAGGTAGATATTCAGAATTTTTCTATGAGGTTTGGATTCAAATGGTTGCACTTGAGGACCTCGAGGGCCACATGTGGCCCCAAAGGCCACAGGTTCCTTACCCTTGACCTAGATATGAAGGAAGATATTATAAGAATATTTGAAGACCATGAAACATATTACCTGTCAGACTTATGGATAGGTGAACAATTTGTTAACAAACAAGAGATAGAAAGTGTTGTGAGATATAAAGGTGAATAATTTTGATTAAATTAAACTAAAAAGTTTTTGTACAAATAAAATAAATGTAGTTAAGATCAGAAGAAAAGCTCAGTAAAAAATTTTATAGACAGCTCCTCAGATAAAGGTCTACCTCAAATATATCAAGAACTTTGCCGAGTCTATAAGAATGAGTCATTCCCCAATGGACACATCAAAAGATATAAACAGGGAGTTTTCTGATGAAGAAATCAAAACAATTTATAGTCATATGAAAAAAATGCTTGAAATAATTATCGATTAGAGATAAGCAAATTAAAACAACGTTGAGATATTATTTTATACCTATCAGATTAGCTAAAATGATGGAAGGGGAAAGTGACAAATGTTGGAGGGGATGTGGAAAAATTGGAACCTTAATTCATTATTGGTAGATCTGTGAGCTGATCTAACCATTTTGGAGATTTGGAATTATGCCCAAAGAGTTAATAAACTGGCTATACTCTTTGACTTAGCAATACCACTATTAGGTCTGTTTCCCAAGATGATTAGGGAAAATAGAAAAGAGCCTACATGTTCTAAAATATTTATAGCACATCTCTTTGTGGTGGCAAAGAACTGGAAATTGCAGGGATGGCCATCATTTGGGGAACGGCTAAACCAATTGCGGCATATGTTTGTGATGGAATATTACTCTGCTTTAAGAAATGATGAGCTCAATTATTTTAGAAAGGCAGGGACAGACCTCCATGAAATAATGAATGAAATGAATAGAACCAAGAGAATGTTGCATACAATAAGAGCAGTATGGTTTTTTTTTAAAGGTCAGGAGTAGTATTTATTATGTAAAAAAAGCAGGGATAATAATCAGGATCTCAAACAAATTTAAAGCTAAAATAAATTTAATCAAAAGAGAAAAAGAGGAAAACCCTATACATATAAAATTATATGTCAACCATATAATTCAATAGTTTTAGACCATATAAAATAACTAGAGAGTATGAAAAAAGAGAGTGTACTTGCCAAGACAGACACAGGAACTATACCAATATAAACACAAAACACCTTTTATACAAACGAAGTTAGATCCAAAGAACTGAAGTAATATTTATTGTACATGGATAGGTAAAGCTAATATGATAAAAAAATTAAATGACAATTTTAACTAATCTATTTATGTAATGCTTCTCAGTTAAATTACTAAAAAAATACTGAGTCAGAAAAAATAATAATAGCATTTATTTGGAAGAGCAGAGAGTCAGGAACTTCAAGGAAAACAGAGGGAAAACATATGAAGGAACTAGATTCAGTAGTATCACATCTCAAACCATATTATAAGGTGAGAGCAGTGTTGAAATGTAAAATGGATAATTTTGACTATTTTAAATTAAAATTTTCCTGTATAAATAAAAACCTATGTAGAAGGAATGCAGAAAATCAGGAGAATAAACTCTCATAGACAGTCTCTCAGAGAGACTAATTTATTAAGTTGGAATATTGTTGTGGAATAAGAAATGGTGAGCTAGTAAATTTAGGAAAATATGGACTTAGACTCATGAGGGAAGATGCTATCTACCTTCAGAGAAATAGATGACAGGTAGAAATAAGCATAATATAGTCTTACATATATGCATTTGAGTGTATGTTTATGGATATATATGTATATATATGTGTATGTGTGTGTGTAGATATGTGTTTGTAAATATGTATATGTGTCTGTCTATCTGTCTTTAAGCTTAATTGTAGCTTTCCTGGGGTATGGGGGAGGAAGGGGAAAAAATACAATAAAAAAGAGCAGTATTGTTTTAAGAAAAACTTGGAGCAACAAAGTCATTCTGACTATTACAAATACTCAAATTAACCTCAAAGATCCTATGAAGGAAGATGTTTTTTTGAATCCAGAAAGGCATATTGCTGTGGAGTAGGAAAAGATGAATTCGTTGACTTAGAAAAACATGGAAAGACTTGGACAAAAGAAGGAAGATGCTCTCCACCTTCAGAGAAACATGATAGGAAGAAATAAGCAGAGCATGATCTTACATATATGTGTATGACTGTATATGTGTATATATGTCCAAGTTTATAGAAATCTATGAATATCTATCATTCTATCTATCTATCTATCTCTAGATCTATATCTATATATCTCCATGCTTAATTGTAGTCTTCTTTAGGTGGAGGAGGAGGAAGGAGAGGAAAAAATAAAGTAAAAACGGCATGACAGAGAAAAAAATAAAATTAACAATGAAGGATGAATAGAGCACTGGCCCTGGAGTCAGGAGGACCTGAGTTCAAATCTGGCCTCAGACACTTAACACAAACACAAAACCTAGCCATGTGACCTTGGGCAAGTCACTTAACCCCAATTGCCCTCCCAAAAAAAAAGCAAAAAAAAAAA
>CM053597.1:211081803-211097028 GCA_028646575.1 Pseudocheirus occidentalis | reverse complement strand
AGAGAGAGAGAGAGAGAGAGAGAGAAATATCAAAGAAAAGAGGGTTCTCAAGAAGAAGATACTCAACAGTAATCAAAAGCCTAGAAAAATGAGATTTGAGAAGAGTTCATTGGATTTGACAATTAGGAGACCCTGGGTATCTTTGAAGAGTTTTCAGTTATATGTTGAACTCGGATATTCTCCTTTCTCTGGGGTTTTGTGAAATTGGTCTGAGTTTCTTCTACCTGTCTGACCAATCCTTTTAAATCTTATCATTAGACATGCTTCTTTGGAGCAGAGACTGATTTGGTTTTGTCTGTTTGGGGTTTTTGCCTTTCTTTTTGCAAGCTCAGCACTTAGCACAGTGCCTCAAACATAGCTAGAAATGAATGTTTATTGATTGACCTTAAGATTCATGTGGTACCCCCTACCTGGGGGTACCCCAAGCCTCTATCCTGGGCTACCACTTCTCTCTATTCTTTTACTTGGTGATGTCACCAGCTTTCATGCGTCCAGTTGTCATCTCTATGCAGATGACTCTCAGATGTACACTCTCTTCTAAGCTGCTTACTTAAATGTCTAGAACCATCTCAAACTCACTATGTCCAAAAAAGAACAAATATTTTCCTTCAAACCCATGCCTTTTCTGAACTTCCCTATTGATCTTGTCTGTTCTTTGTTTTTGGAGAGGACCAATGATATCATAGCACACTGTCTTGACTCCTTTGCCTCTTCCAGAGTCATGGAAGTCCAGCATCAAGGCAAAAGTCAGGACAACTGATGCAGTGAATGACCTTGGTATCTTTGATGTCTGACCATTTAAAACCATTGTTTTAAAAAGGGTACCATCATTCTGCCAGTCACCCTGGCTTACAATCTAGGTGTCAACCTCAACTCATTCTCTCCCCACAAATCCAATCAGTAGAAACATCATTTCTGTGTCCACATCTTTCACATACACCCCATTCTAGCCATTCAAATAGTACCAGTTCAGGCCTCCTCCTAATTGGTCTCCCTACTTCAAGTCTCCTCCCATTCCAGTCTATCTTTCATGCCTCTGCCAAAGTGATTTTCCTTAAACACAGGTCTGATCATATCACTCCCTTTCTCAATAAACACCAGTAGCTCCTATAGGATCAAATATAAACTTCTCTCTTTGGCATTTAAAGTTCCTTGCAACTTGGCCCTCTCTGGCCTTATTACACATTACCCCCCTCCACACCATCTATGGTCCAGTCATACCATTCCATGTGTTAAAACACTCCATCTGTCCCTGGTTTCTGTGATTCTGCAATAGAACCATGCCTGGAAGGCTTGCTCTTCTCTACCTCTTGTAAAATCATGTTTCCTTTAAGACTCAGTTTAAGCACCTCTTTCAGCTTAAGACCTTTTCTGTTCACTTGAAGGTGCTACTGCTAGTCATCTTATACCTATCTATGTACATACTGTCTTTCCCAATCTTTTTCCAGCCTTATTTCATCTCAGTTCCCTTTCAAGCACTCCATGCTTCTGCCAAATTTGACTATTAGCTGTACCCCAAATTCAACCTACTTCCAAATATTCCATGACTGAAATGCAAGAACTCCCTCTTACTATCACTAGCTAAAAAAAAAAAAAAAAATCCTTCTCTTTTTTAGTTCAACTTAGGTCCTGGGAAAACTTCTTTTAATCTTTCCAGCAAAGTGTTCTTTCCCTCCTCCCATTTTCCCAGATCTCCCCTTTACTCCAACTGAGTTCTACCTTACGTTATACTTACATCTGTACAACTTGTACTCCCACTAGTAAACTAAAAACTTCTCAGAGGCTGGGATGATATAATTTTTCATGCCTTTATGAGCCAGTTTCAGGAGAGGTGCTTTGCTCAGGTCCACAGAGCTGATATATCAGGGAGGAAAGTTGAATCCAAGATCTCAGTTTTTCAAATTGCTCAGATTTCAAATTGCATAATAGGTAACTTGCATTAAAGATTTAACCACCCAGAGTTCCCCACACTCTTCCCCTCAAATCCCTAGTTTAACATTTCGTAGGCAGCCAAAAGATACTTGTTGAATTTTCAAAATACTCAAAAAAATCCTGGGTGATTGTCTGATCTAACCCATTTACTTTGCAAAAGAGTAAACATTTGACAAGTACCCACTGAGTGCTTATAATGTATATGCAAGAGACTGTTAGGCACTTCAATTAATCCTAAATGTTGAGTATATGATCTAGCAATACCACTTCTAGGTCTGTATCCCAAAGAGATCATAAAAATGGGAAAGAGATCCACATGTACAAAAATATTTATAGCAGTTTTTGGTAGGAAAGAATTTGAAGCTGAGAGGATGTCCATCAATTGTGGAATGGCTGAAAAAGTGATGGCATATGAATGTAATAGAATACTATTAGAAATGATGAGCAAGTGGACTTCAGAAAAACCCGGACTTAGATAAACTGATGCTGAATGAAGTGAGCAGAACCAGAACATTGTACACAGTAACAACCACATTGTGCAATGACTAACTTTGATAGACTTAGCTCTTCTCAGCAATGCAAAGATCTAAGATAATTCCAAAAGATTCATGATGGAAAATGCCAACCACAGCCAGAGAAAGAACTTTGGAGTCTGAATACAAACAAAAGCAAACTATTCCACTTTTTTTGTTGTTTTGTTTCTTCTTTATCATGATTGCTCCCATTGGTCCTAATTCTCCTTTATATAGTGACCAATATGAAAATGTTTCATATGAATGTATAAGTAGAGCTATATCAGATTGCATGCTGTCTTGGGGAAGAGGGAAGAGTGGGGGATAAATTTAAACCTCAAAATCTAATGGAAGGCTAGGTAGTGCAGCAAATAGAGCACCGGCCCTGGAGTCAGGTAGACCTGAGTTCAAATCAGGCCTCAGACACTGAACATTTACTAGCGGTGTGACCTTGGGCAAGTCATTTAATCCCAACTGCCCTGCCCTCCCCCTCCAAGAAAAAAAAATTTGTGGAAGTGAATATTGAAAACGAAAAGTAATTGTAAAAAAAAAATTGTGGAATCTGATATTTCAGTTTTTCACAGAATCACTGTCATTTAAATGATTTGGCTATAATTTGAATTAAAACAGCAATTTGAAAATTTTTTTTTAAAAAATTCTTCTTGATTATTCCCTAAAAAAAAGTCTGGGTTAGGGGTATATTGGATAGACCTATAATCCTTGGCTAATGGAGGTTGAGGCTTGTGATCTCCTTACTAATCCAGTCCCAGAGTTTTGAGCTACCACAAAGACTAAACTCAATAGAGTGTCCAAATTAAATTCAGCAGCAATACGGGGATTCCTGTAGAGGAAGCGGCAATCAGGATGCCTAAGGAAGAATGGGCTCAGGTCAGAGAAATTAAACTGGTTAAAGCTTCTGTGTCGATCAATATTAGGATTTTTCCCCATGACTAGCCACTTCTCTTCTAGTCCGAGTAAGAAAGACCCAGTCTATAATGCCTGTTTTGGTTCATTTTAACTAGAGAGACAGTAACAGGGTTTTTCCTGGATCTCAATGTACCTATCCATATATGCAAAAATAATCATACATATAGCAATCTATCTACACACCATAGTTTGCAAAGCACTTTCCTCAAGAAAACACTGAGGCATTTAGTACTTGTATATACATCAAGGCCATGACATAGAAGCTGAGAGATTCAGTAGAATGACCAACATGACAGAGTGTGTCAACTCTAAGACTTCAAACAATGTCTTCACTTCCAAGGCTAATGTGCTTTGCAGTACACCAGAGGACCTTGGGGTGGGGAGTACCTGCAAATTTATTTTCTAAAATATTTTGCGAGTTTCCTTTGTAACTTCAGATGTTATCTTATGAATTTAAAAATGATTGAGTCCATAGGCTTCCCCAGCCTATGACACAAAAAAACCCTAAGGGAACCATGACACACAAAAAACCCCTCAAGAATTCTACGAGGCATTAGGTCATAACCTAATCTTAGAAAGTTTTATGTACTCCACTTCCCCACCATAGATGGCTATAACCTAATGTTTCCTAAAACCAATAAAGTCAACTATGTAAACACTAGGAACATGAAAGTTTAAAAAAAATGCATTTTCTTCTATTAGCAGACATCCTAACAAAGACACCAAATAAATGACACTAGGTCAAAGGCTCTTAAATGTCAGAAAGGGGCTACCTGATAATTGTTAACATTTATAGAGATCACTATCTCCCAGGGATGTGTTAAGCACGTTATAAGTACTATCTCATGTGATGCTCACAATAAGCCTGAGAAGTATTCTTATCCCCATTTTACAGATAAAGAAACTGAGGTAAACAGGGTTAAATAACTTTGCTCAGTCACACAGCCACAGTAAGAATCTGGGTTAAATTTGAACTCAGGTAGGTCTTCCTGACTCTAGCCCCAGGGCTCTGCCTTTTGAGAAACCAAGCCTTCCCTGACTGCTGCTTAAAAGTAGTATAAATCGGGGTGGCTAGGTGGCACTGCAAATGGAGCACTGGCCCTGCAGTTGGGGAGGACCTGGGCTCAATTCCGGCATTACACACTTGACACACTAGCTGTGTGATTTTGGGCAAGTCACTTAACCCCAATTGCTTTGCCTTCCCCCCTCCAAAATAAAAAAACACCACAAAACCCCTAAAGAGATCTAAACCCCTACAGATTTCTAAATGTGAGAAGAAAAAAGTAAATGGCTACTGAAACTCACTTAATGGAGAATTGTTCTTTCCAACTAAAAGAAAAACAAATTTGTTAGGAAATGTGACTACCTAGGGCCTTAATTCATTGTTGGTGGATCTGTGAGCTGATCCAACCATTTGAGAGCCATCTGGAAATGTGCCCAAAGAGTAATTAAATTGTCTATTCCTTAGACTCAGCAATACCATTATTAGGGATATTCCCAGGATTAGAAAAAAAAAGGAAAAGAACCTTCATGTTCTAAGATATTTATAGTAGCTTTCTTTGTGGTGGCAAAGAACTGGAAATTGTGGGGATGCCTGTCATTTGAAGAATGGCTAAAGAAATTGTGGTGTATGTTTGTGGTGGAATTTTACTCTGCTATGAGAAATGAACTTGGTTTTAGGAACATGGAAATATTTGCATGAAATGATAGAGTGAAATGAGCTGAACCAAGACAACATATAGTTAGAAGCAGTATTGTTTTAAGAACCACTCTGAGCAACCAGGACATTTTATTATAAACACCCAAATTAACTGCAAAGGTCCTATGAGGGAAGATGTGGTTTGCTTCCAGAGAAAGAACTGACAGAAAAAAAAGTTACAGGACAACTTTGTTGTACATTTAAAATGGACAGCAAGTTGTATGTAATAAATCTCCAGTTTCGGGTGCAATCTTTTTCCTCTTCCATGTTGTTTTGGAAATGCTTGTTTTAAGTTCAGGAAAAAAAAAATGTGACCATCTTCTTTTCCTGAGTTCCATGATGTGACCTCAACAAGGTGTCATTTTAGTTGACTATTAAAAGCCTACATGGGGCAGAGATAAATGAGACACAGCTCTGCTCTCAGTGCTTATGATCTAGCAGGGGTATGGCACATATATACAAGTATAAGGCAAAATAGAATGCAATATCTCTGAGAAGTGCAAGGAAAGAAAAACCATTTCCAAATAAGGGAATTAGGTAGCTTCAGGGAAAGAAAAGCATTTGGATTAAGCCTTTAAGTATAGTTTCAAAAAGCAGGAGTGGAAGAGGACACAGGCCAGTCAGAGAAATGTTAAGAGCAAAGGCAGAAGTGGGAAACTAGTATTGATAAGGATGAAAATGTAATCATGACAAGTTGGGGAGGACCCTTAATTCCAGAAAAGTTTGAACTTTATTCAGCAGGTAGTAAGAGCCAATAGAGAAGTATTGAACAGAGTAATAATATGATTAGGTCCTTGCTTAAGCATGATTTATCTGGCCTTAGAGCAAAGAAGGGATTGAGCAGGGACAACAGTGGAAGCCAGGAGAAGTTAAGAAAGCATCAATTAGTGGAAAACACAAGGCCAGCTGAACAGCAGTGACGGCAGCACCCTCCCTGGTTATACAACATCAATTGACAGTGAATGAAATCAGCTCATTTCAAGGCTTTTCCTAGCACAGTTCAGCAGTCTAGATACAAGGGCAAGAAAATCCAAAGGTTACCCATCATTGACTACAAGCATGGCAGAGATTAGAATCCAGGTGTTTGCATGGAGAATATCTGGAATGATCAGCTGCAATAACAATTCACATTTATATAGTCTTTTAAGGTTAACGAAATGTATGACATTGTCTTATTTTGATCCTCAGGAAACAGGCTGAGAGTTTTTTTTGGACTCTTTTGTCCAAAATGAGTACTACTACACTGCTTCTCAATTTGGAATTTAGCATGAAGTGTGGTCGCAAAAGTACGTGGCAATAGCTGGAGACAGGTTCATCAACATAAATCATAATTCCTTCATCTTATAAAGGGTACATGTTGAAGCAAGATGGAGCTGAAGGGAGCTACATTCTTATTTTGGTGGCTTAAACCTTCGATAATTCTGTGATGTTCAGCTGTGTTCTAAATAGCTGAAGTCAATACATATAATAAAGCAAGGTGTTCACAGCAACAAGCTCCAATTCCCTATCATTTGGTTACACATCCTACAAAAAGGACCACATACACATCCTCAATTCTTACCCAAAGTCAATATTCAACCATCTTGGTTAAGAACTCATGACTGCTTGGCTATTGTGCTCAGTTTGAAGGAATGCCGAGGTTATCATATAATTTTCTTGTTTATTTTAGCTCTCAACAAATGGGAAAACCAAGTCAAGCAGCCCATAATATTTTGTCTAAGTTTCTTTGGCTTATAGGCTGGATCCTTTTACATATCTCATCCATCAAACAAGCAGTCAGCCTAGTTTTGAGGCAGACACTGAGAAATAATTAGCACTAGTTTGGATTATTTTGTTATTACAGAAATGTTTAGGGGTTTCCCACCCAAACAGAAATATAACCAATGGTGAGGCTTCTGATGCAGCTCTCTTTTACTGGGGAATTGGTTAGGATTGGGGAAAAAAGGTGCATTTGATTGTAAGGCAAGGTTGATAGATCATATAAATTGACCCACAATATTTAGTTTAGTGGAATCCCCTCATTTCACAAAGAAACTGAGGTTTAAAGGTTTTATGAAACTTGCCAAGGGTCACACGAGTAGTGACAGGTAGCATTTGTACTTGGGTCCTATTCCAAAGTGCTTTTTTCATTGTGCCTGCTGCCTCTATGGGTAAACAAAGGAAAACTAAGGGATTCCTGCTATGATCAGGCAAACTATGAATCTGTTATACTTAAGTCTTTATCAAGAGATATTTCTGAAGTCACCTATGCAATGCTATCTAAAAATCCTGTGTAACCCTGTCATTCCCCATCATACATATGTTAAGCTTAAAGTTAGGAACAGTATTCTTAAGAAGACGTATCTAAAAAGCCCCACAGGAAGCAAGATTCCTTTAGAAAGATGCTGTATCTTGTTTTGCCTTATGACAAAAGTAGGCACAGCTTTTCATGAATTAAATTTAAAATTTCAAGGTAGATTTGGTGAGGGTTAATTGCCAAAGGTAACAAAAGAAAAAAAAAACCAACCATCTTTGGGGTCCAAGAAAAACCCATTTGGAATAACCTAAAATCACCTCTGATTCACAAGAGCTGGCTTGGGAATTTAAACAGGCATTTATTAAATCCACAAATGTTTATTAAGCATTCACTATGTGCCAGGCACTTTCCACTTCCTTTAAATACCATACAATGAATATTCTAGTATTTTCTCAAAGGGGGTTCACGATACAGGTATCAGACACCACATAACAGACAGTTATCATACTAGACTAAGCAATGAAGAGTTGCTGAATTTTTCAGTAGATGATGAAATGAAATTCATCCTATAGTTCTTTAACATTTGCAAAGCATTTTCCTCACAATAAGCATACAAGGTAGTTATCAAGAGTATTATTTGCTCCATTTTTCACACGAGGAAATAGCCTTAGAGAAGGTAAGTCACTCAGCCAAGGTATACTGCTATTCGGTGTCAAAGGGAGGATTAAAACCTTGGCGTATGCTGCCTTCAAGCCCTTTCCATTATACCTCGCTTTTATGAAGAAAACTGGGGAATGGTGAATACATAGACAACATCCAACAAGCTACTGTTGCCTCCCAATAGGAATCAAAAATACTTAAGAAAAATTCAGTCCTTTGTCCATTAAGTTCATTCAGTATCTGAGAAGGGTAACTAAATCAGAGACAAGTCAGTTATTTAACTATAGTTCCAGATTCTGAGGGAGCACATTTCCAATCAATATTGACCAAAAAACAAAAAACCTAAAGACAAAGAAAAACTATCAAAATGGGTTTATGCAACACTGAGCTAATGAAGATAATGGAAAGAAGGCCATATCTTTTCTCCAAGTTTTCCTTTCCTAGCTCTAGCATTTTGTATAGAGCTCTTTTGAAAACACTGAATATACACCAAGTGAATGGTGAAATGGGATGCATTTCAATGGTATGACAAAGGTGCAGAGAAGCTGAGGGGTATAAAAACTGCTCAAATGCAGAAGCTCAAAGATTTAGAGGAGGACAACACATTTAGTTTTATTTCAGTCAAATCATAACATTTTTTCTTTTTCAACTGTTGTAAAGTGTATCTACAAGTTCTATTACAGATCCACTTTTTAAAAGGTTTCCTGGGAACATTACAACAAGCCTCCTTCATTTAAGAGGAAACAGTTCTACTATATTCTTCCTCAAGTAAAAATAAAAATTCCATTCCAGTAAATAGTAAGAATACATGAAATTACAGTAAACCAGACACTTAAAAGGACAGCCAAAAAGTCTTCAACTGTTTATTAGAAAGAATGCAGACATAAAAAAAAAAATCCCCACTGTTCTGAACACAAATTGAATTTTTCAGCCTTGTTATAAGCCGAGTCAAAAAAAAAAAAAAAAAAAAAAAAGCAAAAAAAAAAAAATCCAATAGTGTATTAAACATTTTGTCACTCGTTTTCCATACTGACAGTGCAAATACAAATTTGGTCTAAATGTACAGATTGACAAGCAACAATGTATAGCTGTTCTTCCTCCTCCATACTAAGAGATGTAAAAGCTTAAGGGTCAAACAATACCAAATGTACAGGCTTCATAACCATTTAAATTAGGGCTTCACTAGTTTTAGCTAAGATACATTTGGAACACTAACTAGTGATCATTTAAATACAACAATGTGAAGTGAATAAATTTTTTTTTTTTAAATAAAACATTAGTGGAACAATCCTGAAGACGCTCTGGAGGTACAGCAATGTTGTCAGTTTAAGTTGTGAGCCAATTAAACTTGCTTCAGCAGTTTGATTCTGTGTACTAAAAGCAGAACATTTCAAAATTCTCTTTAGTCCACCCTGTTGAATCAGGGGGAGGTGATTTTAAATAACATAAAATAAGCTATGTTTTCTTACCATGTCAGTATCTGCATTATAAAGCAGTAAAGAGACTCAGTGAACCTTTTTTTTTTTTTAACTGCAATGACAAAGGAATTTAATGTCCATTGCCCATACCTCAATTGCTTCTTGGAAGTCTGAAAAAATGTTCATGCATAAGGTTATTGCCTCAGCTGACTTAAAACTGACCCATACAATAGTACACATCAACCCTTAGTGAAGCCTTTTAAAAACAAAACAGATTGAAAATGGATTAAAGGAGGCAAATACAGTATCTGCCTTTAGAGCTACCAACGCAGGAATTATCTCAATTATGAAAATTTTGCAATGAAGTTATCTTTCTTTCCCAAAACCCTGAAGACAATACTTTCTTCTTTACTCCAGATCTGGCATCTCTGAAAGAAAAGTTAGTGGAAAGCATAATGTAAACTTTCTAACATTCATTTCACTTAAACATAGAAAAGAAGAGATCCACTCTGGCTCACCTTTTAGCCAGTTTATCTGTGCTGCCCCAGATCACTCCAAGATTCATTCAAACTTATGCTTTAGTTACTTAAATTTGGCATTATGCAAGGATCCAAATTATTGTCTGAGAATTTAGATTTTCTCCTATACTATTAATAATTTAATCTGATCTAAGCACTAAACAACTTAATACAGCTTAATGCCTCAAGACATTATCAACATTCAGTTAAGCACGGTAGACACAAGAAAGAACTGGTCAAAACTTCTCCAGCTCAGTTTAACAAAATTAAATGGACTATTTCCTGAATTACCTCAGGGATGATAAGGAATCTGAGCAACTGAAAGAAGTAAATAGCAGAAAGTCTGTTCAAGTGGAAAGAGTCTGAATCTAAAGATCAGTGCCTAAAACTCTTATATAAGTAACTTATTTCAAATTTTAAAAAGCTTACTTTCATCATCACTGTCTGGTGAATCCTAAAAAATGAAAGAAAACAAGATTATAAAATGTATTTGAACATTGTTCTGCTTAATAAAAAGTTCTATAAAGTAGAACCAGTGTACTTCTTAGTTCTTAAAAAAACATGGATATCACAAATATTAATACTCAGCAAGTTAGACACAAAGGCTTTAAGTCTTATGGTAAAGCTGATCAGATATTTTATATTACTGGAACACATGACCTTCTTGCCTACTTCTTAGGGTGAGTACATGCACTTTCCTATGACTTATGCCTCTCGGACTTAGCTCTACCAACTGGTGGTGCTACCCAATGTGCAGCAAGAAAAGGAAATCTGGTATTTGAGAAAGGGTACTTGAGAATTACAATTCAAAAAGTCCTAGACTTTATTTTGCCATAAACAAATTACTTGACCACTGTGGGCAAGGTTAACCTCAGTTTCTTCATTTTTAAAAATCAAGGAATTGTATATAGTTCTATTATTCCATGGAAAAGGGATTTTTTTTCATCCCATAAATCAGGCCTGCAAAGCATCCAGCCCATGGGCCTGTTTTACATCCTCTACATTTTTCTTGGATTGCCCCAAATCCTTCAGCAGCCCCTCTACGTCCTGCAGGCCTGTCATAAAAGATACTGGCTGACTGACCTTTTCTAGGTTCCATTCCTCCTCAACAATCCTTCAGCATGTATGAGTTAGCACAATTGCTAAACCAAATTAAAATCAGAAATTATTAAAAAACAAACAACCCACACCCACAGAAGCAACAGCACACTGCTGAAATTATTTGCCAATGGATTTGTGCTTCTCTTTACATGGGTGTCATAAAGGTCTAGGTCTGATCTTATAATTAACTTGTATTTATTTATATGGTGGCTTAGTTTATAAAATGCTTTTCTTTCAATGTAGATGGCTAAAACTTCTCCATTTTATAAATAAGGAAAATGAATCTGAGGGAGAATTAAATGATTTGCTTATGGTCACAAAGTTAGTGAGTGGCAGAGCCAGAATTAATACTCTGACTCCAAGTTCATCATTGTTAACACATGCTGAAAAAAGTTACCAGGCCAAATTAAAGGCCAATTAAAAACTACTTACATCATCTGCTCCATCTACTTCTGGTAAATCTACATCCTCATCACCTCCCATGTTGTTCATCATCTGTTTGAAGAATATTAACATTTAAGTCTTACTA
Source organism: Pseudocheirus occidentalis (assembly GCA_028646575.1). Lineage (NCBI taxonomy): Eukaryota > Metazoa > Chordata > Mammalia > Diprotodontia > Pseudocheiridae > Pseudocheirus > Pseudocheirus occidentalis. The sequence continues at coordinate 211,085,496 of CM053597.1, read as the reverse complement.
ACTAATAAAAAAAAACCATTAGTAAAGTTCACTATTAATTTTCAAAAGCTACATCCATCACATTTGTCCTTAGTAAAACACTGACAAGTTATCAAACACTGTATATTTCTATAAATGCTTTGTAAACACAGTGCAATATGAAATGTAGCTTTGTTACATTTTTTCCCCTTAAATTTTACAGAATTTAAAACTGAAAACAATTTTTGAGGTCTAACCTGATCTCTTGGGCAAAACAGAGAACCCTTCTACATCTTTAACAAATAGTCATCCAAACCTTTGCTAAAATTTCTAGTGACAGATAATTTACCACTTCAAATAGTTCATACTTTTGTACATGTGATTGACTTTTGGAACAACATAAAAAAGTTATTTCCTTGTCTACAAATCATGTCTTCCCAACATTTGAAGCTAATTACCCTGTAGCCTCACAATTTTCTCTGACAGTAAAATGAAGTTTCCTCTACTATTCCAGTCTTTGAAGGAAGAATGAATTAATAATCTCAAATTTCACTAAGTATTTTTAGACACGAAGTATTTCTATTTATGCTTGATTTTCTACTTTTATTCCTAATCCAAGACTACATTTTAAAAAAAGAACCCTAAATCATTAGTTTTGCTGAAGTTTAACTTGGGAGGGGGGCATATTGGGAAATGTAGCTGATTCTAAACATTTATTGATACCTACTACTTTTATAAGAAAAGCATAACAAACTTCATTGAAAGAAGTAGGCTAGACATAAAAACCACCAATAAAAAAAAGATGTACTGGTCAACATCAATCTAGCTCATCTTGTAGATAACAATAAATAGAATAAACCATCAAAATGCAGTCATCAACTTTCTCTTCACAATTCTCTCTTTTGAAATGAACTATAGGGGGCGGCTAGGTGGCGCAGTGAGTAGAGCACCGGCCCTGGAGTGAGGAAGACCTGAGTTCAAATCCAGCCTCAGACACTTAACAGAAAAACTAGCCATGTGACCTTGGGCAAGTCACTTAACCCCCAAATGCCCTCCAAAAAACAACAACAACAACAACAACAAAAGAAAAGAAATGAACTATAAAAGGGTCCCGATTCCCAAACTCCATTAAATTAGCTGAAGCAAACTAGACACACATGAGATATAAAATTAAAAGCTTAAACAAGTAAATTCTACCTCAGAGAAGCGATCAAAATTGGACATGTCTTCATCAGAATCATCTTCCCAATCTTTCCAATTGTTGAAGTCCACACTGAGCCAATTGAGCTGTGGAATAAACACAATTACCCTTTGATGAAGTTCATTTGTACCATCATTAGAATTCCTACAGCACACACACATTTTTGGATGTGACAGTGAATTTACAGCCACACTACATGCTCATAAAAATTACATGAGCACAAGATTTTTAATACTGCTAGCATGTTATACAGATTTTAACATATATGCCTTAGCAATCAAGATCCTACCTTTGCCCTTTCTTTTGTTAACCTTGGCCATGACTGTCCAGATTCCCCTTTCCGTAAACAACATAAGATCGATCTGTCTGTTCTTTTATGCTTGGAGTCCTAAAATATAAAGAACCACCTCTATTTTATATCTGTAGGGATGAGTCTAAAAGGAATAAAGTATTACATAATGCTGTTTCAGATGGTGTGACACTCCCCATCTATAAGCTTTGTTGTTTTTCTTTTCCTAGGTTGCCTCCAGAGAGAAAGATGAACATAATTCGGAGTTATAACAGTTTTACTCAAATCAAATCACAGAAAGTACTTTTAGGTTACTAATTGAATTCAGTTCCATTTTTCCTTTCAGGTGAAGATCTCAAATAAAAATGAACTATAATGTTCCTGAATCAAGTAAAGTTCAAATGGAGAACATACATAACGTGCAAAGTGGAGCGCTTCTACAATTGCAGAGACCAGAAGAGAAAGAAAAAGCTAATGTATGGGGAAAAAATTACAAGAGTGGAGAGTAACTGGAAATACTAGCAAAACTACCAGCCATTTAATGACATACATTTTGTTTTGAAAAGGGAATAGAGGATATGTTTACTGTAATACTTACATTTGGATCAATATACTGAAAAAGGTCAATTTCATTTAAATGTTTAAAATTATCACTTCCTCCAAGACAACTGTAGAGAAAGAATAAGAGGCTATTTATATAGGTGAAATTAAAAAGAAAAAATGTCTAAGATACAAAAACACAAATGTTAAGACAGAAATAATTCAGTAAATGGAATTAACTTTTGCTATATCACATGGCATAGAAATTTACCTGAAAGTAAGTTTGGACTTTTCGAAATTTACATTAACATCTTTACTGTCTTCAACACAAAATTCAATAAAGACATAGTCCCTTCGATCGTACCACTTTGCGGAAGCAGGCTGCCTAGAAAGAGAGAATTTTAGAGTAATTAAACTACAATAAAGTTTACCTTTGCAACTGAAGTTACACAGCCCCCTAAGGTTTAAGAAAAATTATCTCCCACTACATTATATCTGTAGAATTTTAGATCATTCTTTTAACTAAAACGACTTTCAATATAGTCATGTCACAAACTTTTAAATGTAGTTAATATCTTCAAGATGAGGACTGAAATATTTAACTATCCAACCAAGCAGTGCCTAAAATTCATTATACTTTAATTACGCAGGAGCTTAACATAAAATTTATACCTTAGAAAAATCAAGGAACTGATTCAATATGAAAATACCTTTTCATTCTATTTTCAGGTTCACATTCTTTCTATATTATCTTCCCTATCCTCCACTAAAAAGAGCAAAAATAAAACCGAAACCTATTAAAAACAGGTATAGTCAAACAAAACAAATTCCTGCATTGGCTATGTCAAAAAAAAAAAAAAAAAGACAATCTGCTCCATGACAGTCATTTATAAGGTTCATAGCATGAGTCCTCTCAAACTGCAGTTGGTCAGTGTTGACTTTAGTTCTTAAGTCTTTCAAAGTTTTACAATATTTTTGCTAGTGTATAAAACTTTTCTCCTGACTTCACTTTTCATCACTTCATAAAAGTCTTTCCAGGTTTCTCCCTTTCATCATTCTTCATATATTTATCATAATTTGTTTATCTACTAGTCAATTGATGGGCAGTTTACTGTTTTTGACCCTGTCACTATAAAAAGCTGCTATAAATATTTTAGTACTGTAGGTCCTTTTCCTCTTTATTGTCTCTGGCGGTAAAGACCTAGTAGCACTTAGGCACTGAGTATACAGTTTAATAATTTTTGTGTCCCCAAAACATTATGAAAGACTGTGGCTACTACTAGAAGCTAACAGAGTATAAAAATACTTGAAGAAAAACCAGAACTTAACAGAAAATCTGACATTCAAACACAAGAAGCATGAGAAGGTAAACATGGAAAAGAAATCATAAGGAACTTATCAAAGTTGAACTATTTACGTGCCAATATGGAAAAACAGTAATAGTAACTTGTGAAACTTTTCTTAGTATGAGGATAGGTGAAGGGAATACAAACGTATATATGTGTATACCTGCACGTCTATATAGGAGGCTATATATGTATGAATACATATCTGAGCATGTGTGCATATGTGTACATAAAGGGTATAGGACCAATTGAATACAAAGGGATGATACTTTAAACGGTGAAATTCTGAGATGGGAGAGGACTTGAATGAGAGGAGACAGGGAAAAACAAAATGGGGTTAATCATCCCATATAGAAGAG
>CM053597.1:211044253-211081703 GCA_028646575.1 Pseudocheirus occidentalis | reverse complement strand
GGGATTAGACTGTCACAATATGTCCACTGTGAAGATGTCCTGTGTAATTACACATGCACAGCTTGTACTGACTTGCTTGTTCTTCCAGTGGGGGTGGGTGACAAGGGAGGAACCAAAAGAATCTAGAATTTAAAGCTCTGTAATACATGCAACTAGGAATTAAGATATACAGGGACTGGGGTAAGGGAGACTCTCCCTGCCCCACCAGGAAGTTAGAGGGGTGTTGGAGGACACAAAAGAGAGCACGTCAGAGGAGGGGCTTTACAGTGGGAGCGCTGTTTTCGGGGTGGGGGTAGGGGAAAGACGGGAGAAAATGTGTAACTTAAAAAAAATTTCATGGAAATGAAGGATGTAAACAAAAAACCAAAGATTTATATTAAGATTAAAAAAAAATACTGGAAGATCATACCTGCCTGCAGTGGCTGGAAAATGATTATAATTGGAGATGGATGATCTTGCTATTTTTTCCCCATTTAACCCACTCCAGTCTTCAGGGCTCTAAATAGATGCTATTTTTATGCAGTTATACAGAAAGTAATTCTGCATTTTTACTAAAGTGACAAAGCAACTTTAGATCTACCAAAGGTGCTAAAATACTGCATGTATTTCCATTTTACATGCTTAGAAATAGTATGAAATATTTAAGTAGTCATCCTGCCTAGAACAAAAGACCTATATTCGAAACAAGTAAGATCAGATATGAGAAGTAAGAATCATTCCATCAAGACAACCTATGGATAACTAGACATTATCCCTGTCCTTACTCGAGGCATTTATAGTCCTGCAGAGTAATTATGAACACCTAACATGAGCATTATTTGTAAACGGAGGTTAGGTCATTATAAACACTGCTCAATTTTCTAAACGCAACCCAGCTTACTCTATGTAATTCTGGGCTCAGCTCCTTGTTCACGACATCTATCATAGTGCATGATGGAGTTTATGGGTATGTTCAGCTGAATATCAGAAACGGGTTAATACACATTTTTTTATATATTTTATTTTCCTGGTTGTATATTTAGCCCAAAAGTTTTGAGTATGGATTTCATTTAGGAGGTACTGCAGTGGTTGAGATCTTGATGCAATCAATACCATCTACCAAAAAAAAAAAATCTGTAAAGAGATTCCCCTTTCCCATTTGGGATCTGTCCTGGACACTGGACATGACAAAACAATTTTCCCTTTTTAAAGTTATTTCTATCTACATCTTTCGAATAATCTTATTTTCACATGCACACACAAGAATTATTAGATTAGGGCTGCTAGGTGGCACAGTGAATAGAGCACTGGTCCTGGAGTCAGGAGGACCCAAGTTCAAATCAGGCCTCAGACACTTCACACTCACACACCTACCTAGCCATGTGAACTTGGGCAAGTCACTTAACCTCAACTGCCCTCCAAAAAAGGCCCCCAAAAAAAAAAAATTCATTGAGTCTTTTTAAAATGTCTCGTTTTGTTCAACCAAATCAAACATTTAATAATGGGATCTTAACATTCTCTTTATATTTCAGATATCTATTGTGAAAGATTGTGAAAGTCTGTTCCCTTTAAAACATTTAACAAGGATGCCCTTTCTGTATGTAAATGATTCTGAAGAAATGTAGTTATGTGGGTCAGACCCTTTTTGGCTCATGAGGTTATGCATACTTTCTACCTTTCCCTTTTGTCAAGTACCTGGAGAAGCAATTTCTCACAACTGTCACCTCAAATCTAGTTAAGCTGCTCATTATGTTTTCTTTAGTACCTATTTCTTCATGTAATACATAATGGGACTGTGAGAATTCCAATGTGATTCTCTATCACTGATGCAGAGAATACTATAAATCTTCATAGATCTTGTCCCAGTTTTCATCCTTTAGTTTTCCAGTTTCATGCTGTTCCTAGTTTAGTCAGTTCTTACCATGTTTGCTTCTCTTTCCATTGTTTCTTAGTGATTTATGCAGTAATATCGCTCATTATCTTCCAAACCAGGCTAATTCTTTCTGCCTGGAAAAAGATCAATTGATTCCTGGCTAAAGTGGTTCAAAGACTTTGAGTCTGGGGCCACTAGGGGGCACAGCTAATAGAACACTGGCCCTGGAGTCAAGAGAACCTGAGTTCAAATCCAGTCTTAAACACTTAACATTGTTGAAGTTATCTAGTATCACACTTAAAAAAAAAAGTATTCATAATAATACAGGTGTGAAGTTTCTGTTGGGTTTACCCATCTTTAGCACCTCTCATTTTGTATTTCTGAAACACATTCTCAAACTCTTCCCATTTTCTTCTTGGCTCATCTTTGCACTGAAATAACCAAAGTATTAAGATGGTGATATAATCTGAAATATCTTATTGAGTTATTCATAAAACTCCTCATTTCTTGATATCATATTTGTAAACATCTAACAGAAGTCCTACAAAGAGAGAATATGTCCCACAAATTGGTTTGTCTTAATGCATGATTAAATATTCAACTTTACTGCTACTCAATTATCTTCATTTATACTAAGAATATAAAAATTAATATGGCTCAATTCCTCTAATAACATGTGTATTTGGTCAGTGGATAAGGACCTTACATTTAACTTAGCTATATAATGTTTCCAAGTAGTCTAAATTATCCTGTCCCTTTATGCCACAATTGCAGAAGCACAACTGGGTCACCCACACAGGTGTTATGGGACATAGTAGTTTACATCAATTACTGGTGTTTCTAATGACCCCATGTGATAAGCACTCTGAAGCTAGGAAATGTGTCATATACCATCCTTAAAGCACCAGTGTCTTGTATGTTGCTTTGCACAAAATGGATGCATAGTAAATGTTTAGCTGAATTCAACAGTCCTCAAGGTTACATCCAGTAACAATCAACTTTAAATAGAATAACAATTTTTTTTTTCATCTCTTCGCCTCAGTTTAGATAATAAGTTGTTTTGGACTATTACCAAGGACAGGGAAGAATGGAGGAATTAAAAGATGAATTCTTAAAAGTGGCACTGAAGGGATCATAAGGAAGAGCCTGATATTGGTAGCTACTTTGGAAAGTAAGAAAACATAGTAACCTGGTCATATGCTGTTTATATATAAATAGGAAGAAATAACTGCCTCAGTGTTCTTTATCTACCACCAAAAAGCAATAATCCTTGAACTCTCCTGCCTGTAACTTAAATATGCCCTAGCAATAACTAAAGTAAAATACCAATTCAAATGACATGTTAAAAAAAAAATCCAGAAATCTGGAGGGAAAAATTTTAATTCCATTTTTCTTTCCTGGGTCGAGATTTCCTCATTTGCTAAGTCCCAGCAAGATGACTAGGCTTATTAGTCGGCTCCAGATTGTACCAACAAAATTCCACTTAATTATTAGATATCTCTTGGCATTTACTATAAGGGGATTCATACCTCTAGATCTAAAGACTCAACTTCCTAACTACTTGGAAAATATGTAATCATGGAAAACCCCATGATACTTGATAGATAAGCTGTCTGTCTTGATACCACAGCTAACACAAGTAACTTTGTTTTCATGTAAGTAAAATTCCAAAAAAAAGTTTTGATTACAGATTCCCCTCTCCTAATTGGTCCTATTAAAAAAAAAAAGATACAGAATTAATAGGAACCCTCCTATTTCAAGAGAAAGTAATGTATCAGGCACTTCTCATTTTATGGATCATTGAAGTTCTAGAACTAGCAAAGCAAATTTAAAATGGAATACATTTCCCTGTAGGGGAAAAAAAAAATCTAAGAGCCATAATTATACTGTGGGGAAAATAATTTAAGTAGGAGTCAGGCAAGTAGCATAGAAAAGCTTTGTAAAGAACTATGAAGCATTTCCCCAACTCTTTGATTTCACTATCAACATCCTATTTCTTTCTATTCCTAATTTTACCCTCATAATGAGGATTTACTCTTAAATCCTGTTTCTTCTAGAAACCTGGAAAACATTTAGACAAAAGGAAAATGCACGATACAATTAATTGAGGTGACTCACTGATACTAACAAATCACTACCTACTTCAGACTAAAAGCTTGAGCTAAGGTTTTTCAGTATAGCAGACTTTTATTAACTTTTCCATTCAAAATTCTAGAAAAAAATGTTGACTAATAATTGTGTTAGAATCAGCTCAAATTGCTGGGCTGCTGAATTTTTAGCAAATACTACAAATCATTTAATTCTTTAGAATTAAGTGGACAAAATGTTAATAATAAAGATTAAGTTTTTTAAAACTATATCCTGAATTTCAGACATCATCGGTAAACAAACCCCTAGTTATTAGTTTGTCTAAGACACAAATGCTGCTTTATATTTGACAATAACCTTATCTTAGATGATAATTCTCAATTACCCTTCCTAATCCATTTCCCTATGTCAACAATTTTAAGGATGATGTATATTAACAGATCAGAATAAGAAGCCTGCTAGCGACAACTGACAAAATGACTTTAGTAGACCTGAAACTGGAGAGGCAGCATAAGGGAGAAAGATATATGGTAGGCAGTCGATTTTTTCTGGTATTTACTGTATGGAAGGTATAGGACTAGCACATCTGAATTCAAAGATGACATCTTCAAGCTGCTTGGCCCACTAAGTGCGTTATGGATATAGTGCTGTGTCAGGACTTAAGGAAACCATCTCTTCCTGAGTACAAATCTGTCCTCAGATGCTAGCTATGTGATGCTGGGTGAGTCTACTTAACCCTGTTTGCCTCAGTTTCCTCATCTATAAAATGAGCTGGAAAAGTAGGTTAGGGCCAATAAAAAGATGGACACATTTAAGTAGCATTTTAAAATGCTGTATCTAGGCAGGTTGTATGAGCATATTATTATCCCTATTTTGAAGTCAAATACATTTTAAGGTCAAAGACTCGTCCAAGGCCACATTACCCCTCATCTGCTTTTGACTCTTTATGTTATCCTCTAGGACGGGCGTGTACCTCTGTGTATGCATGGAAGCATCATGCACTTTTACAACAGGTTTCTGCCCTACAGAAATTTTTTCTAATTTTTTTAGGCCAAACTATTAAGATTAGATTGCTTTTAGGAAATAAGAATAAAAATTATTATACTTAATACTTTTTGCATTAGTTATCAACTTCTGACCATACTTTTGGCTATTCACACTTCTAAAAATGGACATAAATCCAGAATTAGTATTACTCTTAACCTTCTTATCCTCTTGATGACTTTTGGGGAAGAGGCAGCACTGTAGATAATGTATGAGAATTTTGAGGAATTAAAGTCTATTAAAAGATGAGGTCTATTAAAAGAAAAGGTCTTAAATTTTCACCTGAAATACATCATAAATATTACTCTTGAAAGCATCTCAAAAGATCAATATGTAATCATTTTGTGATGCAAAAACAAAGTTATTTCAATGAGAAGCTGATGAGATAACAAAATTTCTAATTACATAATTGTCTAAAGAGCAGAAACTGTACAAACCAGAAACTGTATAAGAACTGATTCCACATCTTTGATGGGTGATGGAAGAATTAGCTTGACCATTATCTTCACAAGAAGAAAAACTCTTTAAATTCAATGTCTCAAGGATTTCTGCAATATAATTTTTATTGCTACCACATCCAGAACTTTATTAAAGTTACTCTGAGTTCAAAACAAAACAAAACCCATTACACCATGGCTAATTCTGTAACAATGAGTTTGTTTTTTAAAGTTTGGCTAAAGTGGTTCTCAGACCTTTGCTTGTTAGCATTTTGCCTGTAGAGGCAGCTAGGTGGTGCAGTGGATAGAACACCCAACCTGAAGTAAAGAGGACCTGAGTTCAAATTCGACATGACAAGGCACTTGACACTAGCTGTGTGACCCTGGGCAAGTCACTTAACCCCAACTGCCTCACCAAAAAACCAAAACCAAAAAAGAACCTTTAATGTGTTAATCCTTATAACTCAGATCTTGCTCAGAGTCAACATTCTGAAGATCATTCTAAATGTATATTAATTACTGAAGTCCAGGAGATGGAAGATAAAGGGTCCAGAGCAGAGAGAATCTTATTTTCTAAATGGAAGACCACAGCAATCAGTTTTGCCACATATGCACAGACACAAGGGCATAAGAGTAACACTAACCTGTTCTGGATTTATGTCCATTTTTAGAAGTGTAAACAGCTAAAGTTATGGTCAAAAGTCCATAGTTGATACGAAAAGTATTTTCTATTAATGAAGTTCCATGATTAAAACTTTGGGCAGCTAAGTGGCGCAGTGAATAGAGCACCAGCCCTGGAGTCAGGAGGACCTGAGTTCAAATCCAGCCTCAGACACTTAACACAAAAACTAGCCGTGTGACCTTGGGCAAGTCACTTAACCCCAACTGCCCTCCCCCCCCCAAAAGCAAATAAACCCTTCATTTAGAAAGAAAAAAAAAAAACCACTGAGATTTGGGCTCAAATAGTATGATCAATGTCTATCAAGGACCACTCCTATGGATGCAATGGATAAATGAGTACTACCATGGTCCCCCTTTAAGGGATGATTAATATTTCAAAATCCCATCCTTTCAATATTGGGCAGTAAAAATTCTCTTTCCCCCCTTCTGTCAACTTTGACTTGGTTGTCATATAGATTCCTACTAATGTCGAAACAAAAATCTTTGTATAAACAAGATTTACAACCTTCACAAACAACCTTTATTTCTAGTAATGCCACATGCTAGAAATGTTTAATATTAAAATATTGAATTATGTACTTTGTATATAGTAGGCATTCAACTGTGAAATGAATTTGAGATAATTACAATACAAAAGAATGGGCACTTACCCAAATATATTTTACAGAATGCAATTTCAGTAAGTGAATTGAAAGGCATGTATAATATGACAGTAATACAGAATGAATATGGATAAGTTTCAGGAGGGAAATAATTGACTAAGATCAAAGATTCACTGTAGCACTTAAGCATAATGGTGCTTGACCTTTTGTAAAGCTTGAGTTAAAATTTACTTTAGGGCTTGTATAAGCAAAATATATCAAATAACATTTTCCATTTATGTTGAATCAATTAGTAAATATGAACATCTTTCTTTGGAAACAAGGAAGTTAAGACTCAAATCTGGATTCATTTGGTTGGAAAAGATTAAAACTTATAAAGAAAAATACTAGTTAATTTTTCTCTATCTGAGATAGCTTTATGTAATACACAGCAATCATTCCTAAACCTAGTTTTGAAACACTCCAAAAATTTAAACATTGAAATTGTTCTTGTTTATTACCATTACCTCCTCCTTTATGACAATAAGCAATAATCTTTAAAAAATTTGTATTTTTATCAGTGTAGCAAGCTCTAAGCGAGTAACTACTATACTACTACTGATCAGTACCTGTTTAGCAACTTAAGTCTTAGAAAATAAGTTGCCTGAAGAGGTTATGTGACTTGCCTAGAGTTACCCACTCAGTTTTGAGTCAGGGGCTTTTGGACATATGCATTTTGACTAGTTCTGTATCCACTACCCTCCATACCCCTCTCACATTACTTTTAACACGCACTGCTTCATTTGATCCTCCAAAACTCTGCAACATAAGCATGGGAGATATTTGTAACCTATGTGGACCTCAAATTTTTAGGGCAAGTCACTTATTCCTCTTTTCATAGACTAAGCCATACACTTGGTTCTAAAAATTAAAACATTTGGATTCCAGTTAAGGCATGGGATCACTCCTAAGTCTTAAGCTTCCCTAAAGGTGTCTTCTTATCTCTACCCTAGTCACTAAAAGGAACCACCAAATAACTTCAGTCTGTGATAAATAATACTACTACAGGAATGATGTGAGGAATAAAGAATTCAGAGAAAAAAACTAACCATATAGCTTAGCTTATACATGGTTCTTCCTCAACCTGTGAACAACATTCAAAGAAAAACCAAAATAAAACTTTATCAATCTAGAAGGACTAGAACACATCACACACAAAAAAGATTTTTTTTGGTCAGGGAATTCCAAGAGATACCTTTAGCATTTGTACAGATACACTGCTTTCTGAGCCCAGAGCATCAGGAGCATTCTAGCTGTTAATTCCCTTTGAGTATCACACTAAGACAGATCTTTTTTCCCCCTACTTTTTTAACTTATCAAAACAAAATATACATATTTTCCTTTCCAACCAATTCAAAACATATCAACTACCTGCTTTGTTTAAGATACTTATGATACAAAGGAAAAACATCCATTTCCCTGGTAAGGAGACCGAAGGAGAAAACAAGTACATAAATTAGTAATAAGTAGAATAGAGTGAGTGGGACAAATGAGAGATTAAGGTGCTCCAGAGAAATTTAAATAACTGAGGTGAAAGCCATGGCTTCGCCCAAGCCATCAGGCCTTGGTGAGAATTTCATATGAAATCAAGTCAGAGATCTCATCAAAGATTTAGAGCTGGAAGGAAGCTTAGGGGCCATTAATTTCAACTCCCTCATTTTATATATGAGGAAAACGAGGCCCAGAAGTGATTGCCCAAGATCATAAATAGCCAAGTGGAAGATACTTTACAAAGAATCCAGAAGCGGAAGAATTCAGAATAATCTCGGAATAGGTTAAGAATATAACTAACAATCAGTATTTACTAAGTACCTGTGTACCAAGGGAATACAAATACACAGAAGTGAGTGGGAAGAAAAGAGGCAGGGAAGAAACAGAAGAGAGGGAGAAAATGAATGCAAAGTAGACAGTTCTTGAGTTAAATGGAGCATTCTGTAGCCTTCTACATTAGATAATGCGAATTTGCCCTTCCCTACCCACTTCACTTAACTTATACAACAAAGACCTACACAAACTACCTTTACACAAACCATAAAATGTACTAATACAGATACATTAAATACTGTACTATGATAATAAACAATTTTGAAATGAAAGGTCAAGTTAATAATAAAGTATGCACAGTAAAGTTAACATTTGTATGCAGTAGATTGAAGTTATTTGGTTCCATCTTTTCAGTACTAGTAAAAATTTCACTCAAAAGATGAAATGCTTCTGCCAACTTTGTGAACTTTTTTTATTTGACCTTGGTTTTGAAGTTTCCTTTTCTTCTTCTGCAATCTTTGCAGCTAGCAGCTCAGACCCTCATTCAGAAGCCTCATCTGGATTTCTTTCAGCATTTTTAAAGTAAAGTCTAATTCGTGTATTGTAAATTTAAATAAAGCAAGAGCTTTCTTAGAGGGAGGATACTAACAGTTGAGAGTATCAGAAAATGGCTTTCAAGTAGAATATCCTGGCTTCAGCTTCATCTTGAAGAAAGGGATTATATGAGGCAGAGATGGAGTTAAAGAGTTATGCTAGAACCTAGAGTAAATGAAAGGGAATAATGTGAAATAAGGCTATAAAAGTTGAAGATAGGCTGTGAAGGGCTTTAAATTAAGTTCTCATTTAATTTTACAGGCAATAGGTATTTACTGAAGGTTTTGAGCAGGGAAGCCACATGGCCAAACCTGTATGTGAGATTTCCTTTTTGGTATCTCTGTGCAAGCTTCATTCAAAAGGAGAGGGAAAGCAAGAAACCAGTTAGGAAGACAAAAAAAAAAGATGGATGGCAGCAGTATGAAGAGAGACTGAGTAGCGCACTATATCCTAATGCCTGGCCTGCCATTTATTAGCTATGTGAAGTTAAGCAAATCACTTTACCTCTAGCTGTTAAGTCTGACAATTCTAAAATGAAGTGACTGATAATATCTCTTTTCAGTTTTAGAAATCTACAATCTGAATTTAAAATGTTAATGGCTCATATTCTTCTCAGTAAGCAGTCTTTAACATTTATATTAACTAACTTAGTTTCCAAGAAGTTTGTTAGTAAGAATTCTTTTTTTTTCTCCCTAGGTGATATATATTTACCACGCCTGCAATTTTATCAGTATAAGAAGGTCTCTATTTGGAATTTCCACTACCAATTTGATCACAATCTTCCCTAAAACTTAGTTTCAAGAGATTTCTAATCTCCTCTGAGATTACCTTCCATTTACAATTATTTTATATTTTATATGCATTTTGTCTCTTCTATTAGAATGTGAGCTCCCTGAGGGCAAGGGCTACAATTTTGCCTGTACATTCTGGGACAGTCCCTGGAACATAGTTAAATACTAAATATGTTTGTTGACAGATTGAGGTGATTTGTACAAGTCAGTATGTCAGTCAGGCTTTTAAATTAGGTCTTCCTGATTTCAAGGTCTGCATTCTATCAACTACTGTACACCATCTTTCTTCCACAGGCATATGCATACACATAGATTTAGTGAAAAGATTTTATAGTTCAACAAGATTTCAAAAAAGCTCCCTTAAACTACTGCATAAAGACAGAACATCTAGAAATTTGATATATTTGTACAGGACCATTTTTTCCAATGTGTTTTTACAAAACACTGGATAAAACTTAAGTAAACTTCATTTATTAATTCACATGGATAAGAATTAGTTAAACCAACTATTGTCACTGATCATTGCCTCTACCTTTGTCACAAAGACTTAATCAACTTTCTACTCCTCCACAAAGCTGTAATGCTATTTCTAGATTAAGGAGAATGGACCATTCCCCAGACCTACCCCTCCACTTAAGGAGTAGAATGTGTTCATTGCAAATTTACCTAAATTGAGAAGTGGGGGTATTCTAATCACCATCTTACAGATGATGCAGACCAAGAACAAACTGGTGAACTGTGTGCAAAGGTCAGAAACTAGAGAATAAGAAACAAAAATAGGATGTAAACCAAGAAAACAATGGTCAGTTAACTTTCATAATCAAGGGACTAGCACAGTTCTATATGATCTTAAACAAGTCATTCTCAGGCACTCAGTTGCTAGTGCCTTTCCCCAAAATTATTTTGTATATATTTTATATATGCATACACGTTTCTTCTCAGTAGAAGATAGATCCCATGAGGGGTATAACTTTCTTTGTCTTTGTATTCCCAGAACATAGCAAAACATGGTGCCTGGCATATAGGAGGTGCTTAATAAATGCTTATGGAATGAACGAAAAATGAGGTTGTGTACTAGTTACTTAGCTGTCCTCTAAGGTCAAATTTCCAGCTGAAATATAGTGATTCCACTGTTACCTTGTTTCAACCACAGCCTTCTAGATTATCCCTGGATATCAGTACAGTTTGATCAAGAGATGCTTGACTCTAATATCCCTTTCAATTCTAGGATTATACAACATGTTGTGCATCAAAAAATAATTCACTTACAGTTCAAATACTATACAACTATACAGTATGACTACTATCAAAATCTTCAAAGTCTAACACACATTTTCTAAACTTTCTATATGAATAATTGATTCCTAGGACCATAGAAAAAGGCAATAATTTATCCTGGAAAGTTAGACTATACCTGTATTAAAGACATTAACAGCAGTATGGATAATACGAAACAACACAAATACCTCTAGTTTTTCAAGCACTAACTGTTGAGGCAGTAAGTACGTATTGTGTTTCCAAAATACATTTTTCTTGAGCCAATATTAAAATGAGCATTTCCTTTGTATACCAACTGTAGGATTAGAAATGAAAGAAACTCTTAGTAGAAGTTTTAAAAATTGAAGTCATAGGATTATAGATTTAGAGCTCTTAAGGGATCTAAAAAGATCATTTTTCTTCTCATTCAACATACAAGGAGACTGAAGTTGAGAAAGCAAATGCTCTGCCCAAGATGCTTAGTAGCATCGAAATCCAGGGCTTTTCATAACAGGGCTCTATATATACACTGAGAACTGAAAAGACGTCCAAATGATAATCACTAACTCTTCAGGAAACTATATTTAGATAGGATTCGATCAAAATGAGACCATAATTTGGGAAATTTGAATGAAGAAAATGTCACCAATGAGAAAATTAATTACAGGCATGTGGTTATTCACATTCATTCACCACTTCCAGAGCATTCTGATTAAAGTACAACTTAGTTTACAGTATGAAAATCAGTTGCCATGTTACAGTGGCTAGGAAATCAACCCTGAAGGAAAACATTAACAACTTCCCTCATTATATAAAGTATTCCTTTCAAATAGAAAACTTTGCCCAGACAAATATTATTGATACTAGATCTACTTTTTTTTGAACACAAGGAGATGTATGAAGAGCTTTGTTATGGGACCCCAAGTTTTCTAAACTTTGTAATTTTTTGCTAAGGTAAATAAGATTTTGCTCAATGTTTGATAATTTTATTCCAATAATTCATAAATTAATGGAATTATTTAAATCTACTTTTTATATATAAGTGAAGTCACTCCCAGAACCCTACCTCAAGAAACTGATAACAGGATTAAAGGGAGCTATCAGTTCTAATTTAAAAAATTCTAAATCACCAGACTAGCAAATTCCTACAACAGTAAAGAAAATAAAACCATAGAATTATAGATTTAGAGCTGGAGGGTACTTTAAAGGCCATCTAGTACAACCCTTTCGTTTTTTCAAGGGGGAAAATTGAGATCCACAGATCCAGATCCATACCTTGCCTAAGGTATGGCTGAGATGGATGAATATGGTTAAGTATACTTATCTTCTGATTCCAGATTCAGTGCTCTTCCCCCTGGAATGCTCAAACTGTAAAGAGCTGGAAAGAAGCTAATAGATATCTAGTCTGGCTCAAATTCACAGATTAAAAAAAAAAAAAAAAGGAAAAAAGGATAAATTATGTTCTTAAGAGCACATAAGAGAGGAAGTGCAAGAACTGGAACGTGAACCAAGGTCTTCTGAATTCAGTGTTCTTTCCACCACACCAATCTTCCTGCTGGGCTGGGAATCTGCTTATTCCCTATCAAGAACTCAATGATCTTGGTTGGACAAGCACAAAATTTCTCTGGGTCCTCATTTCCATGGGTAAAAGCTGTTAATAACTGCCTTCCCCAGAAGCTACTGTGTTGTGAGCTCTGAGCACCTTACTTTGATTAAAATGCTAAAGAAAGGGGACAGGTAAGTGGCCAAGTGAATGGAACTGGAAGTCAGGAGGACCTGAGTTCAAATTTGACCTCAGGCACTTGATACACTTACAATGTGTGTGACCTTGTGCAAGTCACTTAACCCCAATTGCCTTGCCTTCATCCCCTCAAAAAAAATGTTCAAGATATTGGGCTGTGCAATCACTACCATTTATTTTGAGCAGGAAAACCCCCCTCCAAATTCCTCTTTTCCTCCTTTTTGCTTTTCATGTTAAGGCAGATGAAGCCTTATCAATAAGGTTCTTCCTATGACTAAATGACCCATAAAAGGTCTCTTCCAATTAAACTGAATCATAATACTAATTTTATAAATTCACATTCCTAAAGTCACAAAAACAAATTTTTTTATTTAAAAACTAGAAAACTCAAGAGACATTAGTCTTGTAAAATAGCCTGATTTTAAGGTATGCCTTTTGGAATATTGATTACTATCTTGATTTTTACCCAAGTTTCATCTATTTACACATTCTCTCTCCATTGTGCAGGTCACTAAAAACTAGTTTCAAAAACTTTTTGAACATGCAGTTAGGTTAAAGGATAATTGAGTTATTTGTTTCTTGACCATTTGATTACAAAACTGATATAACTCTTTGACAGATGAACTAGATTGAGAGAATAGCAAGAATTTATTAAGTTATTTCCTAAAAACCTGGGTTTTCAACTATTGAAATAATCAAAACTTGTACCATTCTATAAAGAAAAGCTAAAACTGAATTAAGATGGGCATTTTAAAATGTGAGATTACAAAACAGTGAAAAGTTTCATATATGCACTTGAATTTTCTAGCCAGACAATTCCACATTCTGAAAGTACCCTTTTATGCTAATTCATGCTTCCCTCACAATGTTTTCAAGCAACTGGATGCTATATCTTATTCATGTGTTAGTCTCCTGTCCTGGACCGTTTTTCTGCTACACTTTATCAGTATGTCATTTTAATTTAGTAAGTGCTGGATGCCTGAGGGATCAGTTTTAATTTTAAAGAATTTTAAATCTGAAACCTAAAAATTATTAAATTTTAGGTAGAAGTTAGTACTAAACTTAATTATATCACAAAGTGAACAGTCCTCCCACCTGGAGAAGCAGAAAAAAAATGTTAGCCGATGCAGTGCCACTTCCTATGTAAGGTTCCAGAGGTGAGACATTCCCCTTTGTTTTACTCAAACTTCTACTTGCAGCATGTGTGACCCACCACCTACACACCTTTGAGAGATTGCCCCCTAAAAAAATTTTAATATCTACTTATCTCGCTGAGATTTAAGTAACTGCAAACTAAGAAAGGAATACCTACCTCGCATACCATTTAAAGATAGGATATTATGTCCTAAAACTCCACAATAGCCTTTCGGGTCAACACGTGTAAAATACCTGTTGGGTAGTAACCTTGCTCCCTGCCTGGAAGCTGCCCCCTACTCTCTCTTCGGGGTACCAGAGGCACCGAAGCCCGGGGCACCGCAAATAGGTACGTACGTACGTGCCCCTGAGGGCCAGCCCTGTGTCAGGGTGACACGGGCAGCCGCACCGTGTCAAGATGACCCAGGCCCACTGGGGGAAAGCCTGCACGTGGCCAGCACTACCTACTCCGCTCCGCAGGCCACATGGTGCCCCCGGCTCGCGGTCCCCGCCGCTCCCAGGGTGCCACCTCCCCCCAGTGCACATGGCGCGCTGCCACGGCGGGTCGTCCCGGGGAAGCCGGCGGAGGAAATGCCGACCCCGGAGGGCAGCCTCCTCCGAGCCACGAGAAGCGGGGTTAGCCCAGGGACTTCCTGGAGGAGGACTCGGTCATTCCCTGCAGCCGGGAAGTCCGAGGGGCGCCCTGGGGCTTGCGGGATGGGGGAAGGGAGCGGCTAATTTCGGGAAAGGGGTCCGCCGGACGCCCACGAGGACCCAGAGGAGGGAGATGGCACCGGGGTCTCCTTCCACCCGGTGGGGCTGGCATACCAACCTCCCCCCTGGGGGTGCGCTGGCCCCGCAGATTGAGTGGAGGGTTGGTTTCCCGCCCCGTCCACGAGCCGCGGCCTCCGCCTCCCGTCCTCCTTTCAGGCCGGCCTCCCCTCAGAGGGCTATCACACTCACATTGTGTATAGGGTAGGGGGGGCGGGCGAACAGGTGGGGTGGGTCTCTCAGACGGCAATGACGGCTCTGACTCCCCTCGGGCGGGTGGCTCCGGCTCCGGTGCCTCCTCCTCCTCCGGTCGCGGCCTCTCCTCTCCCTCGCTCTCTCCCCTCAGGCGGCGGTGGCGGAGGCGACGGCGGCGGGCTTGGCCTGGATCCCACAATGCACCGCGCGACGAGAGAGGCTCTTCTGTTCGGGGAGAGGAGGAGGAAAGAGTAAGAAGAGAGCGCGAGGAGAGAGAATGAACGTGTGCGTACGAGGGGCGGTAAGGCCAGGCGAGGCAAGGTGGCTGCGGCGCAGCGGCGGCAGCGGCGGCGGCGGCGGCGGCGGCAGCAGCGACAGAGGCGGCAGCAGCGGCGGCGGTGGCTAGTGACGCAGCAAAATGCCCGGGCCCCTTCGCGCGTGCGCGCTCCTGTGCTTTCGGGCGCGAGCCCGGCTTTCTAGAGATCTCTATGAGAAGGGCGGAGTCTCCCCGTCACTCTACTTGACCCTGCCCGCTCCTCCCCCTCCCCCTCCCCTCTCCTCCCCATCGTTCTTCCTTCCCGCCTCTCCTCCCGCCCCCACTGCGGCCTCTCGTTGGAAAACCGTTGGCGACCCAACCGCCTGGGCTCGCGCTTTTGCGTGATCTCCCGGGGAAACCTCCTAGAAACGGGAGGGTGAGGTTGGCTAGCTGGGAGGTGGCTAGTCCTTCGCCCGTCCCCTCATCCCAGGTTCTCCCCCGCCTCCTCGCTCCAGCCCGAGGCAGAGAAAAAACTAGGCCGGAAGAGAGATGTCTGAGTCGTACCCCTCCCCCCCAGGCCTGGGCAGCTCCACCTCTCCTCCGAAGGGCCTGCGGGCCACTGGCCGGGAGGAGGAAGAGGGGACAGGCCTTGTCTTGGGGGGAGGGGAGCCGAGACCGCTTCCGTCTTCCTCTTCCACTCCTGGCGGGCCTGGCCAATCCCCTGCGGAAGAATGTGGAGTGCGGCAGAATGTAAGCCCCTTAAGGGCAGGCACTATTCTCTGAGCTCTGTCACTTAGTGAATGTGTACTGAATTGAATTGAGAGGCATATGGACCCCGGCATTCTTCTGAGGACCGAGGGAAGACCGGATTGGATGGACGAAGTTTTTTATAACATCCCACCATTCCCTTCACTCCATTCCTTCACCCTTTCAGTGACTATTTATTAAGAATATGCTAAAAGCCGGGGCAAGGATTTATGCATAGTAGTTGAAACCTCATCAGCTGTGAAGAGTCAGTTCTCAAATGAAGATGCTAGTAATCTTTTGGGGGGAAAAGTTTCAAATCACTAATAAAGGCAAATTAAAACAATTTAAGAGATTTCACCTCACACCTGTCAGACGGCAAAGAAGACTTGGAGGAGGAAAATAGCAATTGTCGGAAGGGTTGTGGGAGAACAGGTACATTCGTGCACTTTTAGTAGAGTTTTTAATTTTCTCAATGTTTCTAGAAAACAATTTAGAATTATTGTCCCCAAATTACCAAACTGTATGTGCCTTTGACCCAGAAATACCATTAGATTATTAGATCCTAAGGAAGTCAAATACAAAAGGAAAGAACTGTGCTTAAGAATATCTCGCAGCACTTTTGTGCTGGAAACAATTGTAAACAAAACAGGTGTATATATGACCAAATTGTAGTATATAAATGTAATTGCATATGATTTCTCCTTGAGAAATGAGGAATATGACCAATTCAGCAAGCCTCTGAAGACAGGTATTAATTGATAAAGAGAGAAATGAGTACCAGGAGAACAAATTAGGATGACATAATTTGGAGGAAAACATCATTGAAAGATTAAATTCTGATAAAAGTAGCCACCGGTGATGACGTCAAAAAAGTGGTGATGAGGGGCGGCTAGGTGGCGCAGTGAATAGAGCACCGGCCCTGGAGTCAGGAGTACCTGAGTTCAAATCCAGCCTCAGACACTTAACACAAAAAAACTAGCCGTGTGACCTTGGGCAAGTCACTTAACCCCAACTGCCCTCCAAAAAGCAAAAAAAAAAAAAGTGGTGATGAAACATACTTTCCATTCATACCTAGGCAGAGAGGTAATGAACTAGAGATGCAGAAGGAGCTATAGCATCTCAGATTCCGCCAGTGTAGATTAGCAAGTAATAACAGAAATGCAAAAAAAAAAAAAAGCATTTTTGTTATAATGTCCAACTCTTCATGACCCAATTTGGGGTTTTCTTGGCAGAGATACTGGAGTGGTTTGCCAATTCCTTCTCCAGCTCATTTTACAGTTGAGGAAACTGAGGTAAACAGGGTTAAGTTATTTGCCCAGGATCACACAGCTAGTTTCTGAGGCCAGATTTGAAGTCAGGAACATGAGTCTTCCTGACTCCAGACCTGGCACTCTATCCACTATCTAGCACAGGTAGCTTTTTTTAGGTAAGTTTTTAAAAAATATATTTAGCCCCATTTTCACCCAAGCCTGGGGTGATTTCCCTGAAGACCTCTTGGTGCTGCATAGCCTATGTGTAACAAGATGTAATCCCTAATTGGCTGAGAGACCTCTGAGCTGGAAACACTGAATATAGTACATGGGGGAGGCATGGCTTCAACTTGTTGGAATGCTTCAAGAGAGAATCAAAGCCTTGTGGGTGGCCAACCTTTAAATGGTGGACTGGTGATTTCTTCAGAGCCATAAACGTGGGGAAGTTGGCCCCTATCCTGTCCCTGATTTCCAGTGTTTACAATCCTGGAGATTACTTACGAGTAGATTCTTCAGCTGAAATCTTTATCTTGCCCTCAAGTAGCTCCCATTTACTCTGTTGTATTGTCTACTGACTCTAATCTAATTTCTCTGGTTTTTATTTAATGCTTACTTTGATAAAGTACTTGCTAGTCTTGATGGTCTTTTATATAATTAGTATTCAATAGGAGGGAACTAAACTGGTGTTACTTTTCCTTGAGAGCTATTGGGGAAAGTGTCTTTTGTGCCAAACACCTTCAACTCCTACACCTAGAGTACTCATATTTGATTTAATTCTAGACCTATATCTGGAAATAGGAGATTGGCTAAGAGATCATCCAGCCACGAGTAACCTAGAGCTCCTTTTTTTGCTGGACTGGTGGTGAAGGTAAAGCCTTCCTCCTACTCTTTAAAAGGAAAAAATTGTAGCCTCTCTTAGAGATAGAGTGGACCAGATCTCATACCAGAGAACTCTCTATGTCAAATGAGCCAGCATATCTATATATTATACAGCCTACCCACACGTATTTTACACACAGACAAAAACAAAGTAGAGAAGGGGGCAAAGGGGATATAAACAAAGCAATTTTGTTAACTGCCTTATACTTATTATGTAGAATAGGGATAAGAATTAGACCTCTTATTTCATTGGGATAGAGAACTCCCAGAGGAGGAAGCTCTTTCTGCCAATGCAGGTAGACTCCTCTGCAACTTAATAGTCTTGGAGTGTTGCTTATAGCACTGAGAAGTTTTATGTGGTATAGGTATAGGATAGAAATATTAAATGACTACTCTCCATATAAAGCATTGTGCCAGCTACTGGATGAAGTACAAAAAAATTATCTAAGGCAGAGTCTCTTTTCTCAGAGTTCAGAGATGGGGAACCTGCAGCCTTGAGAACACATGTGGTCCTCTAGGTCCTTGAGTATGACCTTTTGACCAAGTCCAAATTTAACAGAACAAATCTTTAATTTATTAAGAGGATTTGTTCTGTGAAGTTTGGATTTAGTCAAAGGACCATACTTGAGGACCACATATGGCCTTGAGGCTACAGAATCCTCACCCATGGTCATTGGATATATAGGACATATTCTCAAATATCTATGGTACAGTTTCAACAAATATACATGATGAGAAAGGAATTCCTAGTAGTAAAAATAGCATGAGCAGATGCATGGCAGGCAGGATATATTTATGGAACAGTAAATTGTTCAGTTGATTCAAATAGTGGGATTCTGCTCACTAGGACAGACAGTGGGCAGCCTTTTTAACTCTTTTTTTTTTCTTTCAGGAGGGGTCAATTGGGGTTAAGTGACTTGCCCAAGGTCACATGGCTAGTAAGTGTTAAGTGTCTGAGGTCACATTTGAACTCAGGTTCTCCTGACTCCAGGGCCTGTGCTTTATTCACTGCACTACCTAGCCACCCCCAAAAACTTTTATAAGAATACTCTACACCTTCCCTATCCTTGGTGTATTTCCTTTTTCTCTGTTTTTACATTACTATTTATTAACTTAAGAGCTTCCGCTTAGTGCAGTTTTAGAAAAAACTTCTGTCTTTCTTTATAAAAGTTTCACAAATATATCACTATGTACCCTGGTCTAACTGTGCCATTAGATATTTACATCAACTGTTAGTCTATGTGGAAGTGTATTATATTGTTCCAGACTTCTTTCTTGCACTTGCTAGCAATTTCTGTTGCTTGTAGAGGACAAAGTCTAAGACCAAACATATTGTGTGCAGCTATAGTGACAGAGAATTGGCAAAGAAAGCTGCCCAACCTGGACTGGCAGGAGTTGGAAAATACTTGGCAAACATTAAATGTTTCTTCCTACATTTAACTCTGACAGAATCCCCCAAGAGAAAAGAAATTGCTAGGTTACATATGAGAAAGATTCATAAAAGAAAAACAGAAATATTAAATATTCTGTCATTTGTGCTAGAAGCCTACAAATTTTTCCTGGTTTGCTTTTAAAGGGCAACCATAATTATTCACTCAGTCATCAGTAAGCAAAAGAGGAGTTTATAGATTAGCATGTCAGGTTCTTTGTATCCCAGTCATAAAGACAATGGTAGTAGCAGCTCAATTTCATGAGGTGTTTTTATCATTCTAAAACACCAGCTATAGATATAGTTTCTATGTACTTAAATGGCATGTAAGGTTGAAAGACTGTATCATTTTGGAGAGATTTATCAGTTATGAATGAAGAGAAAATGAGTGAAATTCAGAGAGATGCTTCTTTCTGGTGAAGGCAGGGAGGAAGGGGAGCTCTTTTAACTTTTATCTTGCAAACAAACATAGTTTTTAGTTGTTTAAAAAATACTTTTAAATTTTATTTTTAGTTTTCAGTATTCACTTTTTTTTTTTGCTTTATGGAGGGCAGTTGGGGTTAAGTGACTTGCCCAAGGTCACACGGCTAGTTTTTGTGTTAAGTGTCTGAAGCCGGATTTGAACTCAGGTCCTCCTGACTTCAGGGCTGGTGCTCTATTCACTGCGCCACCTAGCCGCCCCTAGTATTCACTTTTATAAGATTTTAAGTTCCAAATTTTTCCTCATTCCTCCCTTTCTCCTCCCCAAGATAGCATGCAGTCTGGTAAACTATATATGTACATGTACAATCATATTAAACATATGTCATGAAAGAAGAATTAGAATCAAAGGGAAAACCCTGAGAAAGAGAAAGCAAAATTTTTAAAAGAGAGAAAATTGTATGTATAGAGAGAATTCTTGAAGGACTTTAGCTATTATCCTTAGAGAGCTGAATGGTAGAACTCTTTTCCAGAAGGGAGGAAAATCAAGAGTAGCAGTGTTGATTAGAGGGAAATGCTTGTGATCTCTCATAGCTGTGACATTGTAAATAATTACATCTTTGTTTTATTATTTGTTACACTATCAAATTGTGTTAACTGGTAACTTCCTAGGCTTAAATAAACATCAAAGTTATCGGTTATGCAATTTAACAATGTAACAAATGAAGCTATTTTCTAGACATAGGAAATTAAGTCATTACTAATTAGGGCAGCTAGGTGGCACAGTGAATAGAGTGCCAGATTTAAAGTCAGAAACACTCATCTTTCTGAGTACAAATTTGGCCTCAGACACTAGCTATGTGACCTTGAGCAAGTCCCTTAACCCTGTTTGCCTCTGGTTCCTAATTTGTAAAAATGAACTGGAGAAGGAAATGGCAAAACCTCTCCAGTATCTCTGCCAAGAAAACCTCAAATGGGATCACAAAGAGTCTGAAATGACTGAACAACAATTAGAGAAGCCTAGCACCTTGATGCTAGACTGAACCATCCTTGTATTTGTAATCAGTGATGTAGTGCCCTACCTTCTAGACTTGAAGGTGTTGTAGTCTAGGGGTGATTGGAACCCTGAAATTCAAGGGCAAAAAAATGCGGGTCCTGCCTCAAGAAAGAATTTGACTCAAGCCTTCTTTCAGACAGGGTTTATTAAAAAAAACATGAGTTGAGGTAGGGGAGAGATTTTAGGAATTCTCAATATTTGTGATGCTTGTATTGATAAATGGGCTGGACTCCTAAGGAATCTGAGCAATCTAATGAGAGCAAGATGGACACATATACAGTGGTCTAGGGAGTCTAGAAGATGGAATTAAGGAGTGGCTGTTTAGGGTGGGACCAGGTGCAGACAGTGAGGGCCACAATGAAAGGGAAGTTAAAAGAATTATTCAGATACCTCTGATGAAGTCCCTGGATCTGAGTTCAGCGGCTGGGTTCCAGGAATTCCTGGAAAAGTTCAAAGGGGGAGGAGTTCAAAGTCTAAGTCTAAGTCACAGGGACCACATAAAATCTGTTTCCCAAACATTCTCTTTGACACATAATACCTGTATCCAGAGTTTACTTTGGGAAACATTTCTGAATATAACTCATATCTAGGTCTCCACAGATATGAAGAGTCTCCCAATTTTCATAGTTCATAGTCAAGGTAACAAAGCATGTATTGGGTACAGAACAGTTTTTGTTCTACCCCTGCTAAAAAATGTAGAAAACATATGGAAGTCTGACAATGTAGCCCATAAACAGTCAACATAATTTTCTTTCCTCCATACTTAGTGCTGTTTTCAACAGAGACACATGTAGTCCCTTAGACTCAAAGCATTATCTTATGGACTATGCCTGTATAACAACCCGAATTATTTTTCTGTCCAAGACTGTTATATGCACCATCTTCTTCATTGGAACTCTATAATCAAAATAATGCATAGTATTAGCAGAGGGTCCTTTACTTTTTTATATGGTGGTTTTAGTCTTCTATAAATCCTCCTTCCAGATATTCACTTGTGGGTGACACTTGTGTGATTCTCTTCTTTCTCCAAGATCTGCCCAGGAGCTCTTCTTTTCTCAATACAAGAGCAGATTTTGGAACTCTTGATCTTTGGGTTACTAAAGGGGCAATTCTCAAGGCAGCTACTCCCCATGAAATAACCCCACCCACTTTCTTGCTGCCTACCTGTTGAAGTTTAGAAGTGCTTGAGACCCCAAAATATCAACATGCCAATGGAACAAGCCAAAGTATTTGATTTTGGGGGTCAGTTCACATACAGATGTCTTGGAGAAGCAGTTTTGGCCTGGGTTTGTGTTAGACAAACCTAGATTCTTTGAAACCTGCTCTCATTTGCATCATCTTTGTTTATGCCTTTAAAATGTTAACTGACTTCCAAAGACCTGATGGATTTCCCAGAGACTTTTGGTGCCTAGAATTCACAAAACTTCAGATACTTAAAAAAAGACAAGTCTCTTATTAAATTATCCATCCTGTATTGATTCCAAGGTACAATATACTCAAGACAATGATTACATCTAAACAAGCCTAAGTTATTTTGAAGTCTTATCTCTTTTTGTCTCCTCTTTGTTAATTCCTTTAAGACAATGATAGTAGAACCTGAATCCTTTCATCTTTCTGTAGAAAAATCTTGCTCAAAAAATCATTAAATGGAGTTCATGGTTCTTCCCTGAACTACCTGCATGGCCTGATCTCTTTTTATTCACATCTCCGATCATGCTAAATGCTGGACGTTAAGCAGCTTCTAACATGCTGGGTACTGTCGAATGAATTCAACTCAAGTCTTCTCTCAGCCAAAGTAAAGCAAAATTTATTAAAGATTCACCAAAATGGGTAGACTCTTAAGGAGCCTAAGTATCTGTGACACTTGTATTGGACAAGCAGACCAGAATAATCTGACACAGAGTGAATCTGTGCTAGATTACTCTCAGTCTCTTCATGGAGGCAAGATAGATCTTATATACAGAAAGATTGGGGGAGGATTTAGGGATGATCTAGAGGAGAAGTTTGGGGAGGGTCTTGAGGAGGAGTCTAAGGAGGATCTTTGATGGAACTGAGGTCAGACTCCAGGAATGGGATTAAGGGTGGGAAATGATTAAAGGCTACCTGGAGATGACAGACAATGGACGACTAGGCTAGTTTAAGGGTAACAGATATGGGTATAGATATTTTGATAGCATCAAAGCTAGGAAGTAGCTGGACAGTGGAGGGCTACTGCTAAGTTAAGAGTATCAGAGATTTGGGCCTAGCTATACTGAAAGGCTTATGGCCCCAGGCAAATGCCACAAAGTGAGAAAATTCAATCAGAATTCAAGGGTTTTCCCAGAACCTGTACCCCATCATACCGAGCCTGCCACTATGCCCTCTAGACTACTGGATTTTGCCGCTCAATTTACTGCTTCATCTCATAAAGGATTCTCTATCCTGATCCTTGGTCCTGAGCTGTCCTGATGAGTAAGCACATCACTGAATCTGTCTGGCCCCATCCATGCTTTACATTCCATCCAATTGACCATCTTGCCTTCTACCTTTCTCTGGTACACTCCCTGCCTCAGCCCTTTCCAACTCTGAAACTGTAATCAAATCAATACTAGTATTATTACTAGAAAGGACATGTCAATTAACTCCCTTATGGTTTCACCCACCATCCCTAGGATTTACCAAACCAAAGCACACCATTCTTGGTATCTCTGTCTTGTTAATGTTATATCCCCCTATTAAAATAAGCATCTTGAAGGAAGAGACTGTCACACTTTTGTATTTGTATCTCCAGCACTAAGCAGAGTACTTGGTACTTAATACTTTTTCATTCATTCATTCATTCATTCATTCATTCATTCATTCATTCATCCATTCATCCATTCATTCAATTGCCTAGATTTTGAGATTGGGTACTGCTCAGGAAGTCTCACAAATGATTCATTCTCTAAGAGAAGGCTGGATTCTAGAAATATTTAATTGAGGGGAGAAGGGTTCAAGAATTCACAACTTGGAGCACATGATTCTCCCCTCCATAGCTGCCATATGGTTCAGAGCATATATATCTCTGCCCCTTTCCCTTCAGGGTTTGGGGCAGGCATCCCTAATATTTGACCACTGGCTCCAGATCCTGCCTTCTCTTAAGATGAGAGGCTGTCATCTTTGCAATACCTGACCATGTGGTTCCCATCTCCATGGCTACCACATGAACTTTAAAAAAAAAAATTTTGATAACCGTATTTCAGTATAATTAGTTTCTTTGTTCAGCAGAGCCAAGATGGCAGAGCAAAAACAGAAACTTTCTTGAGCTCCCACTCCAACCACCTCCAATATCTGTTAAAAAAATGACTCTAAACAAATTTTAGAGCTACAGAACCCACAAAGTGACAGAGAAAAACAAATCTCCCACTGAAGACAGCCTGGCAGGCCTATAGGCCTATAGGAAGAGTCTACCAGGCTGGGAGCCAAGTAAAGTCCCGTGTGATCCTTGCCTTCTCAGACCTGCGGCACAGACCACAGGAGCATATTGCTGGAGAGTGAATCACCAGCAGCTGTCATGGTTTCCAGACTTCTCAACTCATAAACACCAAAGATAAAGTAAAAGATCAGTAGAGAACTCTGTTGGAACTGGGTGAGAGAAGAGCACAGTCCAATCCCTGTCCGTAGAGTGGCAGAGGTGGTGGCAGTATGGCAGCTGCAGCTGCTGCCCCGTGGGTGCCTCCAGAACTCCTGGCCTGCAGATTGTAGGGGAACCAAATCACCATTCAGAGGGTAATTGCACTTGCTTTGACCTGCTTGGATTTGCATCGCAGTCTTGGGGTGAGGAGCGTGGTAGAGCTTGCGGTGGCTGTAGAGAGGACATCCCCCTCATAGCTCTGACAACAGATGTACAAAACCCTGGTAATATGAGGGACATAGTTCTCTCTATTCTGGAAGTAGAGTCCTACTGTGGTAAAGAGCTGAAAAGTCATGTAATTGGCTAGCAAGATGAGCAAATAGAGGAAGCACAATCAGACCATAAAATATTTGTGGGGGGACAAAGTGGACCAAAATATGGAACAAGAAGAAGACAACAAAGTCAAAACTCCTGCATCAAAAGCCTCCAAGAAAAATATGAATTGATTGCAGGCCATGGAGGAGCTCAAGAAGGATTTTGAAAGTCAAGAGAAGTAGAGGAAAAATTGGGAAGAGAAATGAGAATGATGCAAGAAAATCATGAAAAGCAAGTCAAAAGGAGACCCAAAAAAATATTGAAGAAAATAACACCTTAAAAAAATAGACCAACTCAAATGGCAAGAGTCCCAAAAAGCCAATGAGGAGAAGAATGCCCTAAAAAACAGAATTGGCCAGATGAAAAAGAAATTTCAAAAACTCACTGAAGAGAATAATTTCTTCAAAATTAGAGTGGAACAAATGGAAGCTAATGATTTTATGAGAAATCAAGATAATATAAAACAGATCTAAAGAAATGAAAAAACAGAAGGCAATGTGAAATATTTCACTGGAAAAAACCACTGACCTAGAAAATAGATCCAGGAGAGATAATTTAAAAATTATAGGACTACCTGAAAGCCATAATCAAAAAAAAGAGCCTAGACATCATCCTTCAAGAAATTCTCAAAGAAAATTGCCCTGATATTCTAGAACAAGAGGGCAAAATAGAAACTGAAAGAATTCACCAATCACCTCTTGAAAAAGATCCTAAAAAGAAACCTCCTAGGAATATTATAGCCAAATTCCATAGTTCCCAGGTCAAGGAGAAACTATTACAAGCAGTCAGGAAGAAACAATTTGAGTATTGTGGAAACACAATCAGTATAACATAAATTAGTTTCCTTTATAATTCTTTGGATTTTATTGTATGAATTAAAAAAAAAAAAACAAAGACCAGTATCCTGAAAAGGTGTTCATAGACTTCACCAGATTGCCAAAAAAAAATTTCACAAAAAAGATTAAGAAGTCCTAATAAAGAGAGAGGGAGGGGTGGCTAGGTGGTGCAGTGAATAGAGTGCTGGCCCTGGAGTCAGGAACACCTGAGTTCAGATCCATCAGTCCTCAGACACTTAACACAAAGACTAGCCAGGTGACTTTGGGCAAGTCACTTAAACCCAATTTCCCTGCCCTGCCCCTCCAAAAAGAAAAAAAAAGAGAGAGAGGGAAAGGGAGCAAAGGAGGGAAAGAAAAAGAAGAGAGAAAAAAGGAAATAAGAGAGAGGAAACTTTTTTTTTTCCTATGAAGCAGGGACCCTGGATAGAGATGAAGATAGAGAACAAACCCATGAGTTGCTTGGACATTTGTGCTTGCCCATCCTGTACAACTTCTGTCCATAGTAACCCTAACAAATAACAAATATGATGCTTTTGGTCTTTGTCCCGCTCCAGGCCTGACTGAAATTTAGTCATATTTGGACCTGTTTCTTTTTTCTTTCTCTTTTGAGAAAGTTTATCATTTAAAAAATGCATCAGGTTCCAGACACATAAAAGAGTTTATATTTCAGCTCAAGAGATCTCAAGTTTCCTAGGCTTTGTTTCCAAATTTGTCAGTTGCTACCATATGGAAATAATTCTCTATGTCTAATTCTCAGGGAAAATTGGGAACTTTCCCCCTCAAAATATACATTTGAAGATTTTTGAAATCCTGTATAAGAACATACCAGAAATTAAGTTCATAATAATTTTTTTGACACTGTCACAAATTGGATGATAAGAACCAAAATCCTTTAAATTATAGTCTTATGGATTGTAAATCTACCAGAACTCCCACTCTTGCATAATCTGCCTCACACACCCCAAATTAGTTTCATTTTTAGTTGCAGGCTAGATTCAACCTTTAAACACCAGAATTTTGGAGCCAAATCATTGATCAAGTGTTCACAGTCATTTCTGCAGAACAAGAGTGCTAGAAACCTTATTTTATTTGATGACTAAGAAGCAGATTGGTTTTTGTGGAAGCAAGAAAGAGGAAGGTGACCCCATCTCATAGGGTTCCTGAAACCCCACCACCAAGTTATCCTAGAACCTATGAAATTGTGCCTGGGGAACCCACTCTTCTGGAAATATCCATACCATCTACCTACTTATATTTATACCCTTATAGCAGGTATTTATTAGCAAATTAGTTAAAGTCTTCATGTCAAATGATTTTCAGAGTTTGCCATAGTTCTAGGAAATTATGGAGTGAGTGGAAAGGAAAGAAAAAGTTAATAGGGATAAAACCAGTTATCCTTTTATAGCATCTAGTTTTTTTTCTGGGGACAAAGAAATCGTCTTTGAATATTCTAAAGATTATCAGAGGATTGAGAGCTTGAAGGGATTTTATAGATATCTAGTCCTACCCTTTTATTTTACAGAGAAGGAAATTGAAGACCAGAGAAATGAAATGATTTGCTGAAGATTCTACAGGTAGTAAATAGCTTATCTGAGATTTTCACCCATTTCCTGTTACATCAAACCTACTGGTCTACTCAGTATGCCACATTACTATTCTCGCTTGGAATGATAATATTAACTGAAATTAATATATTGACTTACATATAGTATCTCATTTGTTCTTTACAATAATCCTGTGAGATAGTGTCTACTATTAACACCAGATTACAGAAGAAATCGTATTATAGAGAAATATCTGTAGTATCTGTATAATCTGAATCTCTGTATACTATGTATTACAGAGGAAAACAAGATTAAACTTGCTTTGCTTATCTCAAAGAATAGAACTAGAATCCAAAGGAAGAAGTTACAAGAATATAGATATCAGCCCAATATAAAGAAAAACTTCCTAATAATTAGGAATATCCAAATGAAATCAGCTGCCTTTCTAGGTAGTGAGTTATCAGTCACTGGAGACTTTTAGAATCACAAGCTAGATGAGCATTCCTTGGAAATGTTGTAGACAAAATTTGTGGTTTGGTAGGGACTGGACTAAATGACTTGAAAGATCACTTTTAAACTCAAAGATTATATTTGAAAAAGGCTAAAAAAAAAAAGCAACCTTGAAAAAACCTTATTGGAATGATCTACATTTTCATCAGCCTTTATTTCCTCGGCTGCAATTTCTGCACATAGTTTCACTGGAAGCTCTCCATAATCTGTTTGAATAATATAAATGCAAATTGGCATGACCCTGCCTACAGAGGTGTTGCCATGGGAGTTATTCACACCTAACTGGCCTAGACTCCCAGGTACTCTCTGGCCATTTCATGCCATGCCTCCACCTCCCACTGAATGCTCCAGTTCTGCTAGAGGTGTAAAGAGAATATAGGAGCAGGGAAACACACACGAATGGTCAGAGAGCAGTGTGAGTGGAGGGTGCCACTCCTACTCTCACAGGAAGTTGGAAATCAGCTGGTGGCAAGTACTGTATGAGATAGGTACATGGTCAGATGGGAGGCCTTGCTTCTTTATTCTTCCTTCTGAAAGGTGGAGAGGAAGCAAGAAAGGGACTCCGCAGGAGATAGAATTTGAACCTGCGCAGCAAGAGAAATTCATTCCCTGTTAACTTTCTTCTTCTTCCTTCAAGGACCAGGTGCAGCAGAAGATAGAAGGCCCAAGGTTAAAGGGAAGTTTACTCCTCTTTGTACCAGAGGTTCTCCATATCCCATTTGGGAGATCCAGCTGGCAGTAAGAGGTGGAAGTTGCATTGTGCTGGCACAGATGGAAATTGTGGCTTTGGGGCAGATAAATGGCACTTGGTGAACTTTTTGCCAGCTTCCCTCAAGGGACACACTACATCCAGCAAGAGATGAAGGCACAAGACACACAGTGAGAGAAATGTTTGGCTCCTCTTTTTGTGATCTATTGAGTTTTCATGGACCAGATTCAGTCTTGGGGAAGCCTGGCCTCTAAAGAAAGAGATTAGATCTGATTTTCCATTCTTTCTGGCTCTTTATATCCTTGTGGAGTATAGGAATCAGAAGGCAAAATAAAGATAGAAACAATACTGATTACATTCTGAAAGAAATACTAAAAGGAAAAGGCCTAGGAATGTCATAGTCAAAATGCAGAGCCCCAATGTCAAAGAAAAAAATATTACAGACATCCAGAAACAGTTCAAGTACCAAGGAACCACAGTTAGTATCTGACAAAGCTAGAAGTTTCTATTATAAATAAGAGGATATCTTGGAATACAATACTCTAAAAGGCAAAAAGTATGGGCTTAAAATCACAAATAATTTACTCTTAAAACCTGGATATAATACTACAAAGGGAAAATGCATTTTTAATGGAATAAAGATCTTTCAAGCATTTCTGAAGAATAAAAACAGAAATGAGTAGGAACTTTGAAATGAAAACATGGGAGCCAAGAGAAATTGAGAAAGGTAAATTTATTTGAGCAATTAGAAAGTGCAATATAATGATGCAATGCTAACATTCTAATGGGGAGAAGAAATAAGTATCTTTTCAGAAACTTAATGGTTCAAAGGTTATTAAAAGAACTAAAAAATTGGATAAAGAGAAGTTCTGGAATGTGCATGAGTACTGTTCTGAAAGTCTTAAGAGAGGAAAGGGAAGGAAGGGTAAAAGGAATACACTAGCACAGAAAAGAGGAAGAAGGAAGTAGATCTTGGTATTTTTCATAATTAAAGTATATGGGAAAAAAGTATACAAACATGGACTGATTATTTACAATTTATCTTTAATTATAATTTGTACATAGTTATTTGCATACTGTCACTCCATTAGATTGTAAGTCCTGTCTTTTTATAATCTTTCCGGCATTGCTTTGTTCAGTTTTTCAGTCGTGTCTGATTCTCCACGATCCCATTTGGGGCTTTCTTGGTTTGTCATTTCTTTTTCCATCTAATTTTACAGTAGAGGAAACTGAGACAAACAAGGTTAAATGACTTGCCCAGAATCACACAGCTAGTAAGAGTCTGAGGCCAGATTTGAACTCAGGAAGATCAATCTTTCTGACTCCAGGCTTCCTCTAGGAGTTCAATCCATTGTACCACCTAGCTGCCCAATATAATATGTAATATAATATTATTGCACCATAAAAAACTACTTAGGGGGTGATTTCAGAAAATCCTCAGTAGTATGAAATGATTCAGAGTGAAGTAAACAGAACCAAGAAAACAATTTATTCAAGGACAGCAACACTGTAAAAAACAAAACAAAACAAAAAAGCCCTGGAACTTGGAAAGACTTCTGATCCATTCAATACCCAATTATGTCTCTGTAGGATCTATGGTGAAGCACCTTACCTACCTCCTGACATAGAGATGATAGGCTTCTGACGTGCCCCCTATTGTTTTTATTTTCAGGGTTTTTTTGTATTTGTTTTTGTTTAACTGTGTATATTTGCTACAAGGATTTTTTTTTTTTTGTTTCTCTTGGTTTTTGATTGGGGGGAGAGATTTGATGGAGATTTGAGTTAGCAATAGTGATGCCAAAAAAAAAAGGCTATTGAAACATTTTAAAAATATACGTAAGAGAAGGAAGTTCAAAAGGAAGCACAGAAAAGCGTGACACTTTTAAAAGTAATATGTAGAATGTATATTCTTTTTTTTAAAAAGTAAATAATATGAAATGATATTCATTATTTCATATACAGTCCTCTGGGTTCTCCTATGTATATGGAAATGCTCTTTTTTTTTTTGGTGTTTAGGTTCAGATTAAACTTAAAATAAGATAAAATAAAAATGGGGCAGCTAGGCGGTACAGTCAATAGAGCACTGGACCCGGAGTCAAGAGGACCTGAGTTCAAATCCAGCCCCAGACACTTAACGCTTACTAGCCATGTGACCTTGGGCAAGTCATTTAACTCCAATTGCCCTGCCTTCTCCCTCCATAAAAAGCAGAAAAAAAAAAAAGATAAAAGAAAATGAAATACATGTAACTTAAGCTCTAGGCTCACCTTCCAATTTGAACTTTCAAGTAGGTTGGGTACCAGAGGGTAGCTGTTCATTGCTCCCCTTAGGGTTCTAAGTATAACCTTTAGGAGTTGGGGAGGGGGGAGGCAGAGAGTGTCCAACACCATTACTGTTCAAGAGCTCCCATTCAGTGTGTCCTTCAATATCACTTAATCAGCTAACATTTTCCCAACAACAATTAATCAATATCAATTAGCTCTTTAAAAAAACCCCAAAGAATAAATACAAAGAGACAGAAGAAACGGAGATAGTATGCATTTGTTTATGACAACACAGTAGCTAGATGAAGAGAAAAAGTAGCCATGGAAGACTGCCACTGAGACTGGTGCCAGTGCCTAGGGCATTCCTTCTTTTTCATTTGAAAGCCGCCCGGGAAGAAGGAGAATTTGTCTGCTCAAGTCTTTGGTAGGTACACTCAATTCCAGCACAGCAGTCAATAATTAAGAGGTTTTTAGTCATTGGGCAATAATATATGATAGCTAGTTTTATAGAGTGTTTTAAGGTCTGCAAAGCACTTACAAATATCTCATTTTATTTTTGCAACAACCCTGGAAGGCATTTGTTATCATTATCTCCATTTTATAGATGAAGAAACTGAAACAGCCTAAGCTTCTGAAGTGACTTGCCTAGGGTCACACAGCTAGTAAGTGGATTTGAACTCAAGTTCTCCTCAACTTCAGGTGTACTTCTCTAACCACTGTGCTATCTAGCTCCCTCTAAAGTAAACCAACATAAAAGTTAGAGGACAATAGTTCATGTTCTGAAGTGGGCTGCAAGGCCTCTCGGTTATTAGACTCATTAAGCCTTCATATGGGTTAGTATCAGAGAAAGCATCCTATATATACTCTTAGGGTCTGGGCTAGCCAGTCATCCCATTACATACAAAAGGATCATAAGTGTGCATTGACAAAGACTGAAAACAGAAGATAGCCTATTATACTTTTATATTATTTATATTTATACCATTTCTATATAATATTTATACTATCATATAATAGCCCTTTATACTCTCTGTGGAGGTTAATGCTTACAACCAAAAATATGAAACAGTTGAATATGGGACTGTTGAATAGATACTTCACTTTCATCTAGGTTCTGTATTATTCCAAAACTCACATACTCTTCTTATTTTCAGGCAAGCTTGGATATGGCTTGGACCAATCTTCCTGTCAGGGATTTTTCTTCTCTGGAAAGGGTACATTTGCAGAAAACTCTTGCTGGCCTTAGTCAGTACCGTAACCTGGAAATTCTTGACTCTTCAAAACTCAATATGAGTGTTACCAAGCCTAGAAACACCTATCTCAGGATTTCTATTTAGTCATCTGCGTTCAGGGAAAGAAAAACAGAGGACGCATCCAAAGTTGTAAGATAGAGTCTTAGGCTTATCTAGGATAGCATATTGCTCAGTGCTCTGTTGTAGGCAGTTGTCAATGCTATTGAGAGGGGTAGTGGGAAATGGTGCCCTTTCCATTCCTTACAAGAAGTGTAAGAGAAAGCCCCAACGGCAGCTGGGTGGCACAGTGAATAGACCACCGACGACCCTGGAGTCAGAAGGATCTGAGTTCAAATCCAGCCTCAGATACTTAACACTAGCCATGTGACCTTGGGCGAGTCACTTAACCCCCATTGCCCTGCCTTCCCCCCTCCAAAAAAACAAAAAAACAAAAACGTCCCAAGCTACATATTCAGAAGAAAGCTAGAACAGAAATTATTTCTCCCTTTAAAGTCTATTAAGTTGGCAGCTCCTTATGTTCAGTAATCATTGGAATAGCTCCCCACTCCAGGAGTAGAAGAATGTGCTTGAGAATTAACCAGAAGCCTTTAGTTATAGCTATCCTTTTAGCAGGGGGGAAAAAAATCGTTATTCCATCCCCCATTGAGAAAAAGCAAGTACTGCAGTGGGATTATTCCTGTTATTAAAGGAAATGCTCCAAACTTCTTCTAGTCACTGTTCAAAGATTTAATAACCAGGAAGTTAATTGCTTGTAGATAATTTCAGGTCTTTGTCTTCTGAGTTTGTGCCACAGTCTCCCTGTCACCATCGTAGCTTTTTATATTCAGGTTCTTTTTTTGCTGCTTGCTCATTTTTCCAGTTCATTTCTTGATTTTGGACTTCAAGTCAGAGTTGGGCTCTGCTCACTTCTGTGAGTGAGAGTGGGGAATGTCTGGCCTGAGTTCCTGTCTTTTGTGAGCTCTGCTGCTTTTACAACTCGGTGGGTTGTCAATGCTTCCAAAGTGATCCAGGAGAGAGGTCTGGTCACAACCCTCCTGGTCTGCAATCTCCTTCTTATAAAGATAGGGCCCTTGTTCCCTCATGATTGTGACCATTCTTCTCCACCTTAGAATTACCACTTGGAACTGGGTAATGGGGAAACAAAACTGCCAAATGATACCTAATACTGACCAGGTGTTCAGTTCCCTTACTGTCCCAGGGCACTTGGATGCTCCTGCTGCTGCCCTACAGGTTCAGGGCTACCCTCATCTCATTGACTGAAAACCTTTGTATCTTCCTAAGCTGCCCTGGACTGGAAAAATTACTCACTGTGACTTTCCCCACTCAGCAAAAATGTTGACTTCACTCTACCATCTTGGCTCTGTTCCCAGTAAGTTAATTATTTAGGAAATTCTTTCAATCCAGTTTAAACTCACTTTTGCTGAACAGGGGTGATGATTAGGTTCCCTCAGCTTCCTAAGTGCATTTCTGAGGGGTTGAGGGGTTGTTTTTCTAGGATTATGTAGCTCATAACCACCACTGATGTACTTCCCACCATGATTGTTGGTTGATTACCACTTAGTAAATTGCTTTTAAAGACAGGTACTTACTAAGGTGGTATAATATGAATAGTTGGTACAAAATACCCTCCTCTCTTTCCTCTCTCCCCTCAAAAAAGTCTATATGTCACAGACTTTTGGTACACTTCCACCACAACACAGAATATAAAGGGTAATGTGCTCTCACTTAAAGTACATGTTACACAGGGATGGCATAGCTCCTGATTGCTAGAAATACTTTGTGGGGCTCTCAAGAAGTTTGTGTCAGGTATTTTCCTGCTTCTTTTCATGAATCTTTGTTGGATTTATCCTTGGACTCCAATGGGAGAGCACTGCTCTCAACTGATTTGGGAAGTCACAAAGATGCTGATGGGAAATCCAAATCCTCCAGACTCTTTGAAGGTTGAAAGGTCCTCCTCTAGTCAGAGGTAGAGTGGAAGGAGACCTAGTTTGAGGTCAAAGCTAAAACCTCTCTTTTCCCCACCCAGTGGTTCTTCTTCTGGAATGTCACATTGGCCCCAAACTCTCTTGGTTCTTAACTAGGTTGACTTAAGTGGGCGTGACTCATTTTCTTTAAGTTTATCTGAACAAGGTTCCTAATGCAACTTCACTCAAGTTCCCAGAACTTTTCACACACGATCCCAGTCTATGATTGAACTGATTGAAACTAAAGTCTATGATTGAGATACATTGTTTTCATCTGGTTATGGTATCAGATAAGCTTATCATTTTCTTCAAGTTGGGGCTGGGATGTGTTTGTGACTTATTTACTCAAGCAATCCTGCCTTTTACATTTATATTACTTTCATTTCTAAATATGCTCCTCCTTTCTCTTCTGCCTAAAGAGACATCTCTTGTAAAAAAAAAAAAGAATAAAAAAAAGGAAAGAAAGTTCAGCAAAATTAGTCAACACTTGATCTAGTCTGACAGAATATTCAGTGTTCCACACCTACAGTCCCCCACCTCTCCAAAGAAAACAGGGAAGTGCATTTTCTCTTCTCTTCTTCAGGGCTAGGCCTGGTCATTATAATTATATAGTGTCCAATTTCATCTTCTTGTTGTTTGTTCTTCCCGTTTACATGGTTCTACATTTTATATACTTTTTTTTTTCTGGATCTGCTTGCTGCATTTTGCACCAGTTCATATGTCTTCCTATTATGTCTATAGTCCATGGGTTGAAAAGGGCTTAACAGAGTCTTTCCTAGAATTCACCAGTTTGATCAAATTTCTTGAACTTGACATTGAAACTTATGGGAAGGAAAAAACAGAAGAAATTTTATCTCGATAGTCACATGGAAGCATGAATCTAATTTGGTGTTAGGTGGGCACTCCTGCATACTGGGTGACTTTTCTTTATTAGAAGAATTGAGGGGTTGTTTGTACTACAAACAAGTACTACTACTAATATTTTCACATATATGAAATCTTGCTATCTAGCTTTAACTTCTTTTTTTTTTTTTGCTTTTTTTTGGAGGGCAGTTGGGGTTAAGTGACTTGCCCAAAGTCACACAGCTAGTTAGTGTGTCAAGTGTCTGAGGCCGGATTTGAACTCAGGTCCTCCTGACTCCAGGGCTGGTGCTCTACTTACTGTGCCACCTAGCCGCCCCTAGCTTTAACTTCTTTTGGTTATGCCTAGTTGTGGGATCTTTGGGTTAGTACCTATGGACACATCAGTTATTTTCTTAGCATAATTTCAAATTCTTTTAATAAGCCTCCTTGCTTATTAGAACCCCTGCTGGCTTCCAGTGGAGGACATTTGCAATTGCAATTGATGGGATAGAGATAATAAGAGATAATTTTCAGGTTGTTGTTTTGAAGTGCTGGGGCTATTTGGGCACTGTGCTTCTTTATGGGGTGAGGTTTGCTTAAGGTGGGGTTAATTTAAAGTTCCCTAATTCCCAGATGAACTGGTAAGCTGTCTACCAACCTAACTTTTCTTCCTACTTGACTAGGGGTGGATGAGGCAGAAAGAGAAACTGAGGTTTTTTCTTCCTGGCTGCTAATCAAAACTGATTAGTTCTCACTCGTTTTTTTTCCCCCTTTAAAAGGTATTTCCCCTCCAATTACAATTTTTTTTGCAATAACAATTTTTTAGCATTCATTTGGGGGGGAGGGAAGAGTTGGGGAGGCAGTCAGGGTTAAGTGACTTGCTTAGGGTCACACAGCTAGTAAGTGTCAGAGGTCAAATTTGAATTCAAGTCCTTCTGACTCTATGGCTAATGTTCAATTCATTGTGCCATCTAGCTACCCCAACATGTATTT
Organism: Pseudocheirus occidentalis; assembly: GCA_028646575.1. NCBI lineage: Eukaryota > Metazoa > Chordata > Mammalia > Diprotodontia > Pseudocheiridae > Pseudocheirus > Pseudocheirus occidentalis. The sequence continues at coordinate 211,045,794 of CM053597.1, read as the reverse complement.
TTTAAAATAAAATTTTGAGTTTCAAATTTTCTCTCTCCTTTTCTTCCTTTCAAGCAAATTGATGTAAGTTCTGTATGTTTCACTTGCAGTGTAAACTTCCTGACTATCCATCTGTATTCTTATGCAAGTCCACACATATGAAAATGCAAGGCTATATGATTAATGCCAGTTCAGTTTCTCTTTCTGTATATGAAGAGCAAGAGAGGTGGGGGTCTGTATATGGATCTCAGTTGGATTTCCCATAAACAAGAGAACTCTGTGATGATCATACCCGCTGTACCAACCTACACTATCCTTAAATGGGAAAGTGTACAAACATAAGCCATTATTTATTACTTATAGATCTAATACAGATAAGCACTTGAGGCAAACAAGAGCGTAGAAAAAATAAGTTTCATATATTGGAGAGAAATCTTGATGGGGCATCAACATACGTGGATACTCATGGTCATGGGCCTACAGATCTCAATGAAACAAACTATTTGAATGTGAGAGACCTTATTTACTATACCTGTTTCTTTGTATTTTTCATATTTGTTTCTTATGATATATTGATATTTCATCATATTCATGTGCCATAATTTGCTGATTAATTCCCTCATTGATAGGCATCTACCTGTATTTCCACTTTTTTGCTATTATAACAAGTACTGCTACTAATATTTTCACATGTATGAAATCTTATTATCTATCTTTAACTTCTTTAGGTTATGCCTAGCTGTGGGATCTCTGGGTTAGTACCTATGGACACATCAGTTATTTTCTTAGCATAATTTCAAATTCTTCTAACAAATAGTTGAACCATTTACAGAACGACTGAATTTACAGTTCAGACAGCAACGTGTTGTTAGTGGTCCTGTCTTCCTATAACCCTCATAACACTGTTTTGTTCAGTCAGTTTTTTCAGTTGTATCCAACTCTTCATGACCCCATTTGGGTTTTCCTTGGCAAAGATAATGGAATGGTTTGCCATTTCCTTCTCCAGCTCATGTTACAGATGAGAACCTGAGGCAAACAGGGTTAAATGATTTGGCCAGGGTCACACAGCTAAAAAGTGTCTGATGGCAGATTTGAACTCAGGAAGATGTCTTTCTAACTTCAGGCCCAGCGCTCTGTGCTCTGTGGCACCTAGCCACCCCTCCAGCACTGCTGGTTATTCTATTTTAAAATGCCCTGATTAACAAGTTTGAAAGTTACAAATGTATCATGTGTTTAAGAAGAAAAGCAAGCTGACCATAATAGACATTTGCTGTTTCATGTACAACTCCTTTTTTTTCTGTTCTGTTCTTTTCAGGAAAATGCTTATTTTGTCTAGGGTTTATTCAGTTAAAAAAATGTTTTTAAGTAAAAAACTAAAAAATAATGGGGGTCTGTTGCATGTGTAGAGGCCTGACATGCTATTAAAGTGATACATGCCTTGGAGAAACTATGGAACATGTGTGGACATGCTGTAACTGGTTCTAACTAGATAACTACATGTTGAAGGGGAGGCTTTTCAGTAGGCTGTTGGAGGCATTCAAAAAGGCCTGTCGACTTCATCT
>CM053597.1:210982961-211043753 GCA_028646575.1 Pseudocheirus occidentalis | reverse complement strand
CGCAGAATCTGCAGGCCAGGGGCTCTGAAGCAGCCTGGTGGGGGCCGCTGGTTCCAGCAGTTCCCTTCCTCCACTGCTTCCTTGCCCTGGGGGCAGAATGGCCCAACTGCTATACCACCCCTGAATTAATTTTCAAAGCTTCACTTTCACTAAGCATCTCTGCCGATTTTAAGCTCCCCTTAGGCAAGTGCTTTAGATTTTCTTTGAAGTAGACTCATGCTGAGGTTTGGGAGGCTCCAGGTGGCCGAGGCTGCGGTTTTGGGCTGGCCAGGTCTCTGCTCCGCTGTGGTGTGAGCTGCGCCTCTCCCATCCCATTCCTCACCCCTTGGCAGATGTGGAGGTGCTGGAGGCTATAGAACCTCTGCAGGCTGGCTGCAGTGCCTACTCGGCTCAGCTTAGCCTGGCTCCTTCCCACCGTCCCAGGCCTGGCCCCGGTCTTGGCTTCAGGCTGTTTCAGTCTCCACTCTGGCCACCACGATGAGCCCCTGCTGCTGAGCTGCCTTCAGCAAGAGATGGGTTCTCTGTATTTTTGTGAGTCTGAGACTCCTAGACTTTTTCTGGGCTCATAATTTAATGGGTGTTTAGGGTTGCGGTGTGGGAGCTGTGGGACTTTGCTGCTTCTATGCCGCCATCTTGGCTCTGCCCCTCAATACATATTCTTTAATATAATAAAAACAAGTATTCAAAACCAAGACCTGGCATTTTTGCAAAAGAGAAAAACTAGAAGTTTTCTTGTTATATGCAGAGACAAAACAAGAAAGTCCTTTTTCTCCACTATTTATTTGACATTTCTAGAAATTCTAGGTCCAGCTCTAGCATAAGAGAACAAAACCAAAAGTACAAATATAAGCAAAGAGGATATAAAATTATCAATCTTTGTAGATAATTAGATGTATATTTTTATTTTTAGTAGTGATGCAAATATTTTTCCACTCTACTTTTCCTAATTTTTGTCTTTGATTTTATTCATGTAAAATTCTTTATAAAACAAGAATGGGGGGCAGGGTTCAATGGCTTCCCAGAGTCTCATCTGGCCAAATCACACAACTCTTTCCAAAGTGAGCCCCAAAGCTAAACTTCACATCAGGGTATATATAGCTTTCTCCTGGATCAGAGCATGTCACAACCTTCTTGACCCACTGCCCAATCACAAAGCAACAAGGCGTGGCCATTCCTGAAGAATAAGCCTCTCCCCACAGGCTCCATGTGACCACATTCAGCCTATTAGGGGGCAGAGTATACTTTCAAATCAGGAAAGATGCTCAGAGCCACTTAAGCCTATCAAAGGGCCTAGGGGCAGGGAAGATCTTCAGATTCCCATAACAACAGTAGAATGAATTAGAAACCAGAATCCAATAAGCTGTTGCTTACAAAAGACACACTTAAAACAGAAAGACACAATTAAAATAAAGGATTGGAAGAGAATCTAATATGCTCCAGCTAAAGTAGAGAAGTTTGGGGTAATAATGGTGATTTCAAAACTTAATTAAAAGAGATAATAAGGAAAACTACATTTTGATGAAAGACAATGAAGTGATATAAAATTTTTTTGGGCAAATTTCTCTGATAAAGGCCTCATTTCTCAAATATATGGAGAATTGAATCAAATTTATATAAATAAAGATACAAACAGGCAGTTTTCAGAAGAAATCAAAGCTCTATAGTCACATGAAAGAATTCTAAATTGCTATTGATTAGGGAAATGCAAATTAAACAATTCTGAAGTACTACCTCACACTTATCAGAAATGGCAAATGCTAGAATAGTTAAGGGAAAAATAGGTTCACTAATGAACTGTTTGTGGAATGGTGAATTATTCCAACTATTCTGTAGAATAAGTTGGAACTATGCCCAAAGGGTGATAAAACTGCATACCTTTTGACCCACTGTTAGATCTGTATCCCAAAGAGATCAAAGGAAAAGGACCAAAGTACAAAAATATTTATAACAGCTCTCTTTTGGTAGCAAAGAACTGGAAATTGAGAGGATGTTCATCAGTTGAGGAATGACTGAATGAATTGTGGCATATGATTGTGGAGTAGTGTGGTGTTATAAGAAATGATGAGGGGGGTAGTATCAGAAAAACATGGCAAAATCTATATAAACTGATGCAAAGAGAAGTCAGAAGAACCAGTAGAGATTGTACATAATAACATCAACATTGAAATGATGACCAATGAAAGACTTGGCTACTCTGATCCAAGAAAATTCCAAAGGACACATGATTAAAAAAAAGAAATTCTATCCACCTCCAGAGAGAGACTGATGAACTCTGAGTGCAAATTGAAGTGTTATCTTCTCACTTAAATTTTTTTTGGGTTAAAAAATATAGTTAATATGGAAATATGTTTTGCATGATTTCACATGTATAATTGATTTCATATTGCTTGCCTTTTCAGTGGACGGGGAAGGGGTTGGGAAGAAAGGAATCTGGAACTCAAAATTTAAAAAGAAAAAATGTTTAAAAAAATAACTTTTTTGGAAAGAAAAGAATTGAACAAGATAGTTAGAGACACTTAAGTCTGTGATGTTTTTGAACCTGACCTTTCTCATGTCTCAGCTAGGTGGTACCATGGATAGAGCACTGGACCTGAAGTCAGGAGGACCTGAGCTCAGATTTGATGTCAGACAACTTACTAGCTGTATGATTGTGGGCAAGTCACTGTTGGCCCCAATTTCCTCCTCTGTAAAATGGGGGGGGGGTGATAATAAATAGCACCCACTGCCTAGGTTTGTTGTGAGGGTCGTATGAGATAATAATTGTAAAGCACAGTGCCTGTCACATAGTAAACGCTATATAAATGTTAGTTATGATTATTAGCTATTATTACTCTCTCCCTAGGTGATCTCTAGTTCTTTAGATTCAATGATCACTTTGATACAGATTACTCCCAAATCTTCATATCTAACTCCAATCCTTCTAGCTTCCTGCTAGACAAATTCATCTCAAATTCAACATAAACAAAAGTGAACTCATCATTTCTTCAAAAACTACCCTTTCTTTTATTTATGTTGATGGCACCATAAGTAGCCATGGGTTAGGGGTCAGCTCTGGCACTTTCTTCTCTGCCTCGTAAGCCATGTATGTTTGCTTAAGGCAGAGTTGTACCCAATGTGCTGTACCTTCCCCATTTGCTGGCTTGCTGTGTGTAAGTTCAAATTCCATGTGTATGGTCTGAGGACACTTTTCCCCTCCTGAATGGATCCACATTGATAAGTGCTGATCCTGTCCCTTATGCTAAGTCCATGAGGCCCAGCCCCATATACCCACTGGACTTTGGGGATGTGTTTACACATTTGCCCTATGTACTGAGTTGGGTGCAGGGGGTTGAATACATTCTAACCTTCCTAAGGATAATAAACCTTTGCTTCCAAACTTTCTATGTGCAGTACGACTTTCCGTTTCTAATTCCTATGGAACATTCTACCATCATAAGATCATAGGATCATAAATCTAGAACCTGGAAGAGGCTTCAGGACAGCTAGAATGCCCCCATTTGACAAATAAGAAAATCGAGGTACAGGAGCGATAAATTACTTATCCAAGATTATAGAGACAGTAACCATCCAAGATGGGATTTTAATCATGGTCCTTTGACTCTGGGGTCATTTTTCTCAATTCTTTTTATTTTTTAAAACATATTCTATACTTGGGGTGGCTAAGTAGCTCAGTGAATAGAGCACCAGCCCTGAAGTCAGGAGGATTGAGTTTCAATCCTGCCTCAGACACCTGATGCTTACCAGCTGTGTGACCTTGGGCAAGTCACTTAACTCTAATTGCCCTGCCTTCCCCCTCCAAAAAAGCAAAAAAAAAAAAAGATATTAAAAAATTCTATACTTAAACAGCAAAAAAGAGCATTACTACATACATAGCATAACATGAAAAGATGATTATATATAAAAATGTGAATCTCTATTTCATACTACTTAATCTTTTAAAAATGTTTAAAATTTTTTTCATGCTACTTGCTCTTTTAAAAAGTACATAGTAAATTCTATATGTCCGTTTCAAAACTATCCTGATTTTCTGTGCTTCCTTCTGTACTACATACATTAAGATTTCTGTGCATTATGTATAACCTATATCAAACTGCTTGCCTTCACAATGAGGAGATGGGGTGGAAGAGAATTTGGAACTGCAAATTAAAAAAAAGTATTGTTTGTACATGTAATTGGAAAAAATATTTTTAAAAATATAATTCTTTGCACTTAAAAACATGTTTCATTATTAAAACATTTTTTTTTCTCCTCATCCTTGTTAACTCTTCTGAGTTTGCTCTTTCCACAGGACTACACTGCTTCATCCTTTCTAAATACCTATCTCCTCTCCATTCCCTCCTCTCCACTCCAACTGCCAGCAGACTCTCACTTCAAATATTAAAAGCTTCCTCCATGGTCTCAGCCTCCATCTCCCCCCTTTCAAACCTAATCTTTGATTTCAAATCCAGTCTTCTTTCCTTTGCATTACATTGCTTTTCTTCCCACACTGTAGCCTGAGTAATCTTCTCAATGTACTATACTGTATTCTATTTTAAAAGTTCAGTGACTCTCCACTGCCTGCCAAATAGAGCACAAGATCCTGAATAATCACGGATTTCCACAATGCAGTCCCACTCTCCCTAATCTTCTCATACTACTTCCCTCCTCATATTTGATGTCTTAGCCCAACTAGAACAATCCTCATTCTTATCCTGATTCCTGTCCCCGTACCTATCGATGAGGTGTAGGCTCTGGGACCCCCCGCCCCCTGCTTTTGAGAGTTCCTTGAATCTTTGAGGTACATACTCTGGGAAACCTCTTCAAGTCTGATTGTCATTAACTCCACTGAAGTACTGGAGTCTGATTGTCATTAACTCCACCTGAAGTCCCTCCCCAAACTCAAATTACTGGAGTCAGATCTCATTGGCTCCTCCTGAAGACCCTTCCCCGGCTCCTCCTCTGAACCACCCCTAGACTCCTCTGTATATAAGACCCCATCTTCCCTCCATCTTTGTGAGAGCGCAGTGGAATGGCTTTGTAGAGGCTTCCTGTGTGAGAGTAACAGAGTGCCCTAGCACAGACTTTGTCTAGGTGAGAGTGCCTTAGGATAGATTAGCAGAGACTTGCTCTGTAAAAGTCTACCCCATATCTTTCAATAAACTTTACTTTTTCTTTGGCTAAGAAGACTTGAGTGGAATTCTTTCAGCAGGACCTGGCGTGTTGGTATTTTGGGGTCTCAGGCACCCCTAACCCTCTTTGGGCACCTCTTCACCTATGGCTCCTTTACTCACGTTATTTATTCAATTCTGGAATGAACTCTTTACCCTGTGGAAGAAAAATTCAGTACTCTGGCACAAGTCTGTCTGGAATAAATTCATAATAATCTCTGCTTAGATAGAGAAATTCAAAGGGACATAGATGTATCCTGCTTTGGAAAAATCTCTTTGATCCAAACCATTTTGTACTCATAATTTACAGAGTTTAAGAACAAAGACAAAATTCCATAGTCAAGAATAAACCAGAATACACAATTTAGTTTTAAGGTTTTCCTCCAAATAGAACGGTAGAAAGGTAAAGGAATCAGGGCCTTCATCAAGCAGTGCTATAGAAATGTCAGTGTTGAGAGGTGTGCCCTTATAGAAGATGTCTTCTGTCAGGTCTAGGATATATCAAAAGGGTTACATCTCTTAATAAAACTTCATAGTAAAAGAAAGGGCAAAAAAGTAGAAGATGCCGAGTGGGCATTAAAAATATGGTAGATGCCCATGAACAAACTCCTCCAAACGGATCTAGAAAATATCTCAGAATTTGACACACTTACAAGCTGTGTGACCTTGGGCAAGTCACTTAACCCCAATTGCCTTGCCTTCTCCTCTCAAAAAAAAGAAAAGAAAATATCTCAGAATAAGACCTGATGAGGAAATATAGAAAAAAAATCACAGTGAGTCCTTTGTCTAGCCCAACTAGGTACATGGGATTGGATCAGGGGTATGCCACAAGGAGCACTGTCCGGCTCAAGAAGGGATTTTGCACCAGGGCAAGAGAAGGTTCCTGATCCAGGCTCTCCCACAGCCATAATGAAATTCGGAGACAGGAACAAGTATGATCTGGTAGCTTTAAACCCAAACATATACCCACATATACCCAGAGCTGGGTACACAAATACTTTTCACACAACAGGTAAATAGGAGAGAAAGAAGGTAGTGAGATTTAAAGGGTAGATTAAGGGAGGGATTAGTCCTAAGCAAAATTAACTCTAAGGATGTACAAAAATATTTGTAGTTCTTTTTGGGATGGCAAAGAATAGGAATATGAGGTGTCTCATAAACTGGGGATTGAATGAACAGGAGATGGTATATAAATGTGACAGGATACTATTGTGTTGAACTCTTATCAGTGTTCACTTCATCTCTCCAGGATCACATCCTTATTGCTGATAAGTGGGGCTCCATCAGCACTGAGTAGCTGAGATGCACCAAAGGAGTTTGGCTCATAAATAGCCTTCAGGGCATCATAAAACAAAACATAACATACTGCTTTGGATCATTACTGTCAGTATAAAACTGAATCTGATCTGTCTTCTTACTGAGCCAAGAATCCTGCAGCTCTCTGTACTTTCCAGGGACGTACACATAAATGACAAGGTTGACACACACATTGCCAGAGCTAGCTCAGTATTTGGGAGGCTCAGAAAGAAAAGCATGAGAGACAAGAGCTGCCTACCAAACTGAAGGTCTGCAGAGCCATTGTGCTGACCACATTGTTGTATGCTTGTGAAAACTGAACAGTCTCCTTGCACCATGCCAGAAAATTGAATTGCTTCCATTTGAATTGTCTTAATAAGATTCTGAAGATCCCCTGGCAAGATAAGATCTCTCCTGCTGAACTGCTTAGCGGTCAGACTCTACTGCAGAGAGTACAACTCCAGTGGGCTGGCCCTGGGTTTGAATAGCAAACGTAGGTTTGCCTAAAAGACTATTTTATAGAGAACACACACAAGGCAGGTGCTCACGTGAAATTCAGAAGAAATGGTACAAAGACACTGTCAAGGTCTCTCTGAAGAACTTTGCTAACTATTATGAGTCATGGGAGACACTGGCATGCCCATATCAAAGAAGTCACTTTGTCCTATGAGCAAAGCAGAATTGCCATAGCTCAAAAAAAAAAAACCCAACCAAACCCAAACCAAAAACCATTAGGTGCACAAATTTAGAGACATCTCCATCCCAAATGTTCAGACGGATTAATGTTAATGGAATATGAAGATCTTCCCCATCCGTTAATAGGTTTCCTTGGAACAGGAGCCATGTTTCCAGGTTAAAAGGTATACAGATTTCAATCACAGATGTTTTGCTGCTTTCACAGCTGTGTTGCATCCTAAGCATCCTAAGTCTCATAGAGCCCATTGGAGGAGGAACTTGCCCGAAGAGGAGCTTGTTTAAGGGGAGGCTTGCTTGTAGGAAGGCTTTTAGACTTTTTGGTACTAAGTTAATCTAGGCACTGAGTACTGTGGTGCCTAAAATGTGGCACTGTGACTCTGAGCCTTAGTTGAAAACCAACTTTCTTTTAGAAAAGCATATCAAAGAACCTATTCTAGCAGGCCATCCTGGTTGTGCTAAGGTGCTTTCTAATACAATGGACTATTTGTGTCCCATGTTGGTAGAATGTTCTGAGCTTACATTGAAATGATCAACCATGATCCACCATAGCCAGATGCACTGTACATTCAGCCTGATATCATAATGTCATTTGGGTCCCTTTTGTGCACAGAGGACAAACAATAACAGTATCAGAGTAAATCTCGTGGAGAATGAGGTCAAGTGGACCTTAGGAAGCATTGCTAACAATAAGGCTAGTGGAAGTGATGGGATTCCAGCTGAGCTACTTAAAATCCTTAAAGATGCTGCCATTAAAGTGCTGAGCTCAATATGCCAGCAAATTTGGAAAACAGAAGAGTGGCCACTGGATTGCAAATGATCAGTTTATATCCCAATCCTAAAGAAGGACAATCCCAAGGAATGTTCAGATTACTGAACAATTGTGTTCAGCTCAGTGAACAATTGTGTTCAGCTCACATACCAGCAAGGTTATGCTTAAGATTCTGCAAACTAAAAAACAAACAAACCCCCAAAACCTAAAGAAAAAGGGGTGGCTGGGTGGCACAGTGAATAAAGCACTGACTCTGGAGTCAGAAAGACCTGAGTTCAAATACAGCCTCAGACACTTAACACTTACTAGCTGTGTGACCTTGGGCAAGTCACAACCCCAATTGCCCTGCCTTCCTCCCTCCAAAAAGCAAAAAAAAAAAAAAAAAAAGGATTATGCAAACTAGGCTTTAGCAATGTAGGAACTGAGAATTACCGGAAGGGCAAGGCAGTTTTCAGAGTAAACTTCCAACATTCACTGGGCTATGTATATGTAGAAAGCAAGGGAGTTCCAGGAAAATAACTACTTCTGCTTCATTGACTACATGAAAGCCCTTAACTGTGTGGATTACAACCAAATATGGCAAGTCCTTAAAAAGATGAGTACCAGATCCTCTTACTTGTCTCCTGAGGAACCTGTATGTGAGCCAAGAAGCAACAGTTAGAACTGATCATAGAACAACTGATTGGTTTAAGATTGGAAAAGGGTTATAAGAAGGCTGTAAATTGTCTCCTTATTTATTTAACTTATATGAAGAATACATTTGTGAACTCACACATTTAATTTGGAATGTGAAATGCCAGACTGCATAAATCAAAAATTGCCAGAATATCAACAATCTCAGATATGTAGATGATGACCACCCTGATGGCAGAAAGGGAAGAGGAATTAAGAAGCCTCTTCATGAAGGTGAAAGAGGAGAGGGTAAAAGCTGACTTGAAGCTTAACATCCCAAATACTAAGATCTTGGCAACTGGTCCCATCAATTTCTGACAAATAGAGGGAGAAGAAAGAGAAGCAGTGTCAGATTTTATATTCTTGGCCTAAAAGATCAAAGCAGGTGGTGACCACAGCCAAGAAATGAAAAGATGCTTACAGGTAGAGGTGGTCCAGGTTCTTAGCCAATCAGAGCTAGCTTCAAACAGTACAATAAAGTTTTCTCACAGGACATAAATTGGACTAGACCCATAATTGAATAGAAAGGGAAATGAACTAGATCCAGAATTGAGTCACGAGACAGAGTCAATCAATTCCCACATTATTAGATATATCTGTGAGTTGCCATCATTAATCTTATTGAGTGTTCGTTTTAATTCTCACCTTGTCTCTCTGTTTTGCTTTTGTACATTGCATCCAGATTAAGTTATTTTATTTTATTTTTTGCTTTTTTTTTTTGGAGGGGCAGTTGGGGTTAAGTGACTTGCCCAAGGTCACACAGCTAGTAAGTTTTAACTGTCTGAGGCCATATTTGAACTCAGGTCCTCCTGACTCCAGGGCTGGTGCTCTACTTACTGTGCCACCTAGCCGCCCCACGATTAAGTTATTTTACAAAAAAATAAATTGTACTTTACTGTTAAAATATGGAAAAACAGGAAAATCCACAATAAAAGAGTCCAAATTAAAACAAGGAAATTAAGGGATGCTCCTTGGAAGGAAAGCTATGACAAATCTGAATGACATACTAAAAAGCAGCGACGTCACCTTGCTGACAAAGTCCATAGAGTCAAAGCTATGATTTTTCTAGAAGCAATGTATGGCTATGAGAGTTGGATTATAAGGGAATGCAGAACACTGCAGAACAGATGCTTTTGAATTGTGATGCTAGAGAAGACTTTTGGGAGTCCCTTGGAAATCAAATCAGTCAATATTTAATGAAAGCAATTCATGCTATTAACTGGAAGGTCAAATACTAAAGCTAAAGCTTAAATACTTTGGCGACATAATGAGAATACAGGACCCATTGGAAAAGATTCTGATGTTGAGAAAGATTGAAGGCAAAAGGAAAAGGGGATAGCAGAGGATGAGATGGATAGTGTGGGAAGAGCGAACATGAACTTGGACAGACTGAGAAATAGTGGAGGACTGAAGGACCTGTAGTGCTATGGCTCATGCTGTTACTAGAGTCAGGCACAAGTAAATGACTGAACACCAAACTAACTCTGCCTCTTCTGTCCCATGAAGTCTTCTCTGCCTTGATAGATGACAAGAATCTCTCCTTAATCAGATTTATTTGAGTACTTTTCTGGATCTTTCCTTTTATTTCCCACTGAGTAGTATTTTATTTTTTCCAATTACATGCAAAGATAGTTTTCAACATTCACTTTTACAAGGTTTTCCCCTTCTCCCTCCTTCATCCTCCCTAAGACAGAATGCAATCTGATTTAGGCTATATATATCATATTAAACATATCTCCACATTAGTTATGTTGTGGTTTCCTTTTTTGTTGTTGTTGTTCTTTTTGGAGGGGGGAAGGCAGGGAAATTGGGATGAAGTGACTTGCCTGAGGTCACACAGCTAGTGTTATGTGTCTGAGGCTGGATTTGAACTCAATTCCTCCTGACTCCAGGGCCAGTGCTCTATTCACTGTACCACCTAGTTGCCCCAGTCATATTGTGAATCAGAACAAAAGGGAAAAACCATGAGAAAGGAAAAAAAACCTAGAGAAAATAGTATGTTTCTGTCTGCATTCAGACTCCATAGTTCTTTCTCTGGATGTGGGATGGTATTTTCCATCATGAGTCCCTTGCAATTGTCTTAGATCATTGCATTGCTGAGAAGAGCTAAATCTAATGAAGTCTGGACCTTTCTTTTTTATTTATGCTTCTTTCAACTTATTTGGGGGCATGTCTTTACCCCCATTGGTCAGCTAGGTGGTGCAATGGATAGAGTGTTGGGACTCAAGTCAGGAAGACTCGTCTTTGTGAGTACAAACCTGACTTCAGATATTTACTACCTGTGTGACCCTGGGCAAATCACTTACCCCTGTTTACCTCAGTTTCCTCATCTGTACAATGAAGGAAATGGAAAACCATACTAGTATCTTTGCCAAGAAAACCCCAAACATGACTGAAATAGACTCACCAACCAAAAAGCCCCTTTATTCTCATTAGATTCCACTTCAGATCAACCTTTCAAAAATCTTTTTGTACCCCTAGCGCAGCACAATTTCTTTGCACGTAGTTTAAATTCCACTCAAGACATTTATTGAGTAGCAATAAATAAAATGATTAATATTAACATATATTATATATAACTATATATTGCCTAAGTAACTTGTACAATTGTTCATATTTTATAATCTTATAAGATTTCTTTGCTTTTTTTTTTGGAGGGCAGTTGGGGTTAAGTGACTTGCCCAAGGTCACATGGCTAGTGTGTGTGTGTGTGTGTGTGTGTGTGTGTGTGTGTGTGTGTGTTAAGTGTCTGAGGTCATATTTGAACTCAGGTCCTCCTGACTCCAGGGCTGGTGCTATATTCACTGATCCACCTAGCCACCCCAAGATTTCTAATATGAAACCTAAAAGGGGATAAATTTAAGTTTTATTCATGAAGCATTCACACACCTGCAAAGGCAGGATGCTATAGCTTAGCTATAAATGAAAATGAAGTTACAGAACTATGAATTTAAAGTCTCCATCATTAAGGACCCTACATTCTCCAGGGACTACAAATGTCAGTAGATACAAAGAATACTATTGTACAGATACAATAGAAAATAATAAAGGAAGAAGAGAGTCCTCATCTCCATGAGGATCAGGGTCAGTGTCTCCTCTCCAACATGAGCCCTGAATCAGAAAGCAAAGGATTTGAAAAGGTTGTTGCATGGAAGGAATGTATTCCAGGTCAGGGAGACAGCCTTCTCAGGGGCACAGAGGTAGTAGGTGCTTGGAAGATGAAAATATGTATTTCCTCAGAAGATGGTGCTGATTGCCAGAAGCTAGACCATCCTTAAAATGTATTCAGCTTCTGTTCAATTCAACTGAATAAATGTTTATAACAAGCCAGCACTGTGCTAGGCCAAACATTGAAAAAAAAAAGAAAACCAACACACACACACACACACACACACATCTCTGTCATCTTTCTATCTCTCTCTCTTCTTTTTGCCCTTAAGGATCTTACAAAGAGATATAGGTTCTTCTAATACTTTATAGATAACTGTGTAACTATAAGATCATGATTAAATGTCTATCTTTAAAGGACCGTGTTGGTGCTGTGGAAGTGAGGACCCAAAGATTAAAATGGTCAGAGAGTTCAGATCATTCTGAAGGAGGAAGAACAAAGTAGAAACCAGGCTGGGTTTTAGCTTCTGAAAAATTGCCCTGGCTATCAACAAAGTTTGACTCACTCAGCCTGTAGGAAAGAGAGGGAGGGGAGGTACAGACTCACAAGTGCTGTATTCTAATGTCTACAGCTTTGGGCCCCTCTATTGTTTACTCTGATTAGGACATTCAGTTCTAGTACCAGTGACCAGGATGATGCAATTCCTTGGTGGTAACCACACACCCTTCTCGTCCTCTCCTTCCTCCTCCCCAAAATCTGGTTGGAGTTTTGTGGTCTCCATTTGCCGTAGCTTCTCCAAATATGAGGACAGCTCCTCTGGATTTGGCTGTTACCTTCAAGGGGAGTTGAGTTGAAAACAGACTTCAAGGTGGAAGACTTGTCTAGTTCAACCCCACTTAGTCCAGATTCTCAGATGGTAACAAAGAGCAAAGTTAGTTAGGTAGGGTCAGGAAAGTCTGGAGTTCAAATGTAGCCTTAGGTAGTGGAGAAGAAAATGGCAAAGCACTTCAGTATCTTTGCAAAGAAAAGCCTAGGAACAGCACTGGTCTTCTATGGTCCACGGGGTAATGAAGAGTCAGATATGACTGAACAACAAAGCTGTGTGATTTTGGGCAAATCACCTAACCTTTGCCTGCCTCAGCTTCCTCAACTGTCAAATGAGGATAATAGCACCTACTTCACAGGGTTGTTGTGAGGACCAAATGACCAAATATTTGTAAAGCACACAGTAGGTGCCATGTACTTACCTGCAGTTAAAGAGGCATAGCTTCCAAGAGTAAGAAAAGGATAGTACCTTCTATACAGGGACTTAGAATATTGTGTTCACTTAGCCCCACTTGTCCTTCCTTCCCACCTCCAAAAAAAAAAAGCAAAAAGAATACTGTGTTCAGTTCTGAGCATCACAGTTGAAGGATACTGATAAGTGGGCATATGAGTGCCCAGGGAGAGGCAGCCAGGGTGATGAAGGACTCTGAGTTAGGAGTCATATGAGGATTGATTGAGTGGGTATGTTCAACCTGGGGGAAAAGGAGATTCAAGGAGAAAGGAGAGACGTGTTCAAATATTTAAAGGGCTGACATACAGAACAAGGATTGGGCATTTTATTTGGCCCAAAGAGGCATAGAACCAGGAACAAAGTGTGGAAAGTGCATATGTGACTTTGATATCAGGAAAACCTTTGTAACAACAAGAGCGATGTTAGAGTGGGTTCCCTGTAACTGGAAGCCTGCAAGCAGAGGCTGGTGATTGCTTTTAGGAGTAGATGGGTGCTCAGATGCTTTTCAAACTCTGAATTTTTTGGAAGTTCACCTTTCCTATTTGGTGGTAAAATGGAGCTAATTCGACCTTCAGCTATAGGATCATAGGATTGAAAATCGAGAGCAGGGAAGGACTCAGAGGTCATTTAGTCACACATTTCCATTTTACAGGTTAGGAAGTCGGGGACCAGGAAGGTAAGTGATTAGCCAAAGATCACTGGTAATGAGCATTATACGTGGGGCGGCTTAGCCTCAGGAAACCAACAGTTTGGGGGTGGAAATCAGACACAACAATTTAAGAGTATATCACTAAGTAGATAGGACTAGATAAGGAAGGTTTTCAGTGACAGCCTAAGATCTTTTTATTGAGGGGTGGCTAGATGGTGCAGTGAATAGAGCACCAGCCCTGGAGTCGGGAGTACGTGAGTTCAAATCTGACCTCAGACATTTAACACAAAAAATTAGCTGTGTGACCTTGGGCAACTGCCCTCCAAAAAGAAAAAAAAAAAAATCTTTTTATTGAGCTCAGGACCCTCAGAAAGGCCTCATTCAAGTGTTGGTGTTTTTGTTTTGTGGATTTTGTTTTTGCTTTTTGGAGGGGGGAAGGCAGGGTAATTGGAATTAAGTGAATTGCCCAAGGTCACACAGCTAGTAAATGTTAAGTGTCTGAGGGCAGATTTGAACTCAGGTCCTCTTGACTTCAAGGTCAATGCACCAGCTAGCTGCCCCTCATTCAAGTTTTGCAAAAGCATGTGCCACTTTGTCAGGACCATCTCCTTTAAAACTCCTTCTACCCTAAATACTCTGGGTGGAAAAGCCAGTCTTTTGCTGCTTTGCCTGATAATAGAGCCCATGAGTCGCTCACCAAGGACCAAGTCCTGGAGGCATTTCCAACTTTGGGAAGCCTAGATTATTTGTGACGGCTCTGTTAGGGGGGGTTGATCATGGAGTTGATCTAATTTATTTAGAGATTATTCAGGATTAAGTATATAATGCCTACCATGTACCAGGTACTATGTGAAACCTTAACAAATACTCCCTACCTTATTTGATCTTCCCCTTC
Organism: Pseudocheirus occidentalis; assembly: GCA_028646575.1. Taxonomy (NCBI): domain Eukaryota; kingdom Metazoa; phylum Chordata; class Mammalia; order Diprotodontia; family Pseudocheiridae; genus Pseudocheirus; species Pseudocheirus occidentalis. The sequence continues at coordinate 211,029,244 of CM053597.1, read as the reverse complement.
TAGGAGGTAGGTGCTATTATTTTCATTTTACAGTTGAGGAAACTGAGGCAGAGAGCTGCAGTGTCCAAGGCTCTAAGTGAAACCATATCTTTCTGGCTCCATCTACTACCTCGATGCCTTATTAGCTTAATTAACTAATTGCTTAACTAGAATATAGTTAAGGACTATGGGCAACTTAGGCACTTTACTTATGAGAGCTTTTTGGGCTTCATGTTATACAATCCTAATGAGTATGGTTATCTTCCAGACTTAGAAACAGTAGAGCACAACAGTGGTGCCAAGTCTGGGGAATACACTGAGCGAGGGCATCACTGTGCTATGTAAGGGCTAGTATTTTTATGGAACTTTTGAAGGTTTGCAAAGTCCCTTACATTTGGTCCTCCCAAGTAATACAAAAATAATGCATAATGATGACCTTGAGTCATCAAGAAAAGGTATGTACGAAGTATATATACAAGATACTTTATTTATGAACACAGCTAACATTTACATAGTGCTTTTCAGGGTTTGCAAAGCATTTTACATACTTAAGGCAGGGAAGTAGATAATACAATTTACAAAACTTTATTGTAAATTGGGATAAACCTTCAGCTGTTTAAGAAACTCGCCTGGCCCATCCAGAATATGTATTCCTTGAGATTTCCAGATGATGAGGCCCTTTTCATGTCTGAAAAGTAATTTAATTTTTTGATGCTTATTTTTACGTCATATTCACTTCTGAACACAGCCCTCTTCCACCCAGTGAGAGTTCATGGAACAAAGATAAAAAAAAAACCCACAAGGAAAATATTTATGATTCTTCCCAATTATTTGAGATGGCTCACTATGTACAGGAGAGAGTATGATGAGATACATGTGGAAATGTTATATAGAGCTCAATAAAAACCCCCACTACAACACGTCAAATATCAGCAGTTCCTCACCTTCCGCAGCGAGGGCAGATTCCTTTCCTTACCTCTTCTCCAGGGTCAAACTTGGTCTTGCTGTTAATGCTTACTTCATCATTTTGTACTATGCATTTTCTAAATTCTTCATATTGATCATTATTTAATATTGGATTAACATCTCACTGCTTCAGTTTAATCATTCCCCTAAATGATGGACATCTTACTTCTAGCTCATTGACACTAAATTTATTTACGTTGGACCTTTGGTCATGTCCTTTACCTCCACTTCCTTGTGGCCTACCTCTAGCAAAATGAGTAATTTAGTCATTTCTACCCCCCAAGAATGGCTCAAACAGCCCTTCTGACACCGACTAGCCCCATCATTGGGCACCTATGAACTTACTAGCTATACAATCTCATATTTTGGTTTCTATTTAATAGTAAATAGGAGGCTTTCATACCACTGGGTCTGTAAATTTTTGTGGTTAAGAAATTTTTCCTAGTTATAGCTTCTCTGAAAGATACCATAGTTCTAATTTTTCAGATGGTAGGACCTTTAAAATTCAGGCTTTATTTCCATTTTGAACTTTTTGAAGTTTAATCCCAATTTCTACAAATCTGCCTGCCAGTTTTCCCAACAACTCTTGTCAAATAGGGGAGGTTTTTCCTCAGCTAATTTATAGAACACTGGATTGTGTTCAATTGTATTTGATTCAATTTGCTTTTAACAAGTTATTATAGTCTAATTAGTATGTTCCCAAAGATCACTTTTACCTTTATTGTACAGTACCTTTAGCCCCTTCCCTTCACCATAACACCAATAAAGCCCTTGGTCCTCAGAAATCCAGACCACCAATTGTTTGCTGGACAGAAAACAGGGCATACTTTGCAAGGTCTTTTAAGACTGAATTAAATGAAGGCCAAGGGGCTAAGTACACCTTCCCCCTCAAATGAAGTGATTCAAGACTTGCTGGTAGGATGTTTAACTACGAACAAAGAAGTGGGAAAAATTTGAGTTGGCTGAGGAGAAAACATTGTCTAGTAGGAAGATGTGTTCACTGAAAGAAAAGAAAGCCCAACATTCCAGGTGTCTTACAGAAGGCAGGAGGGCCTACACTATGAACAAAGAAATGGAAAGCCTGCATTTCTCCAACTGGGGCTGATTCAAAATACTGGTACTAAAGTAATCTGTGTCAGGCTTCTGAAGTATCCACATTCTTGTGGGGTGCGCGCAGAACAAGCAGCTACTGGGTTCATCCAACAAGAAGCCACAACTTTATTGATAGAAACAGTACAAATTTCAAATCAGGTTGCATTTAATCTTCTCTGAAACACTGAAAAAATGTCTTTGTCTCCAGATTGTTACATCGTTAATTCCTGCAAGAGAAAAACGATAATCAGAGGAAGGAACAATTTTGAAAACTCCAATCAACAGGGACTAGACACTAACAGAAAATAACAGACTTGAGGATGTTAATGGTAGAATTTCTCAGTGAAATCCTTCACAGAGGGAAAGAGAAAGGACATCAATACTCACCATAATTGCATTTACAATATCATTACTGTTGTTCTTTAGTGCTCGGACAGCCTTTGCTCTGGATACATTTGCTTGGGACATGACCAATTCTATGTCTTTAACTTCCACACCCGTTTCGTCAACCTGGGGATAAGAGAGATAATGCAAGACTGTAACCATGGGCAAGACAGAACCTGATCCAAGAAGGTTCCAGACTACCAGATAGATCTGATACCAAGCCCCTCACTGGCAGTTAATACAAGTTAACTGGAACAGTAAAATTTCAATAATACCAAATGATACCACCAGCTCTTCACGTAATATGAGCCTAATGAAGGCAAGCCAATCATAGATGAAGAACAGGAAGGGAATTTAAGAGGTCATCTCGTCCATATCTCCCCCCTCCATTTTACAAGTAAGGAAACTGAGGCCCAGACCTGCCAATCCAATGCTCTACGCCCTGTGACACTGGGAAAGGACTTCTGAGAATCATCATCACCACTTATGACAAGAGGAGCTTATCAAGTAAGCCACTTCACAAGATCATTACAAAGACACTATGGCCCCAATTCATTTATACCTCTTCCTCTTCACTTTCTTCTTGTACAGTTGGAGTTTGTGTGTTTTCCTGTATGTTTGAAACAGCTTCACCCTGAACTTTGAATTTTTCAGCAGCGGCTAGCTGTGCCTGCTGAGACAGATCCTCAATCTGCAAAAGGATAAAACATGGACAGAGATACTCATCAGTTCAGGCCATCAGTTCTAGATCAGCCAGGGGGTCCTAGAAAAGCCCAAGTGCCAGTTCTAGATCACTTGCCCAACCCCAGTTTTGTGCCACAGGAAAGAACAACTTCCAAACCTCTGGCTCGGGCCCGGAGTCCAGCTTACCTTGGCTTCTCCAAAAACTATGTAGGTATCTGAAGCTGGGCTCTTGTAGACATCTGGCTTTGTGATTACAAAGAGGATATTCTTAGATTTCCGGATGGTGACTCTAGTAACCCCTGTCACTTGTCGAAGTCCCAGTTTGGACATAGCCTGCAAAGTAATAGGAAATACATAGAAACCAAAATCCCCAGCTTAAGAAGGGAACTTTGGGTATAACACATATTAGAAACATAATATCCAAGATAAAAACCACCCCCTTGGCTCAAAAGACCTTGTCAATTGTTGAGAAGCAAAAATTTGCCAAGACCTCTGGATTCTCTGATTACCTATGCTGTACATGAGGTTAATTTTCTCTAATGTTAAAGATGGAAGTAAATAGACATCAGGTTTGCTAATATCATCCTCCCAAATCATTTCCTTTTCCCTTCCTTTTGGCTCCCTTGTACCTTTCGTGCTTTCTTTTCACTTCGACTCTGTTTTGCTTTGCTGACTGGTTCCTCATCGATCTCAGCTGCTGCTGCCAGCTGGTGAGAGAAAAGAAAGAGCTGAGTTAGCTCCACAAGAGTCCTGGCAGTCACATTCCCCCAGAGGATGGATGGTCAGTCCCTTACTTGAGGCTCAGTGTTTTCTCAAAGTCTCCTTTTCCAACAGAGTTCTCCAAAGTTAATTCTATGACCCTTTTCTTCCAAGAGGGAACTTTTTTCCCTTAATAAGTTTTTATCGATATGTTCAGTTTCTTACACCCCAATAGTACCTTATGTATCCCTCCCTTCCCCTTCCCAGAAAGCTACTCCATATGAAAAGTAGTATTTTTTAGAGAGAAAAATAGGGGGAAAAAAGTCAGCACAATTGATAGTTATATGGAAAAGGCCTGAAAAGATGTATTCTATGTAACACTCATGGACTTCCCACCCCTATGAAGGGGTGAACTGGAGGGGTGTCCTCTCAAATTTCTTTGTGAGTCTTGCTTGATCTTTAGTTTTGTTACATTTACTTTTGATTTTCTGGTATTTAGCCATTCTTTCCATTAATTTTGTTGTGGTTATTGTGTATATTGGTTTCTCAGCTCTGTTTACTTCGTTCTGCTTCAGTTCATATAGATCTTTCCAAGCTTTTCTGTATTCACCACACACATCATTTAGCATTCCATTACAATCATGCACCATAATTTATTTAGCCATTCCCCAGTCAATGGGCATTTACTAAGTTTCCAGTTCTTAGGTTATCTCACACTCTCTCTCTCACACACTCACACACACACACACACACACACTCACACACTCTCTCTCTCTCTCACACACACACACCTCTCTGTTATAAATATAAATATTTTGGCACTACTTATGGGGACTTTTTCCTTCCATGGTATATAAGCCCTATACTGAAGCTTCTTGTTGAAAGGCCAGACATTTTAGTGATTGGATTTCCACCATTCCAAACTTCTTTCCAAAACAAGAGTACTATTTCACAGCTTCACCAACAATATATTGTGTTGTCCATCTTTCCACAAACCCTCCCACACTCTTTGACCACTAGATGTCTGATCACTATCAAGAGGGAACTTTTTAAGGGAAATGTGCCTACCTGGGCTTGTTGCGTTGTTGCCTGTGTAGAATCCTGTTCCTCAAGCTCTGGTACTGATTCATCACTGTCAGATTCTGTTCCAGACCCTGTGAAGACAGAAAAAAAATCTTTATTTTCTAATAATTACTTTGAAGAAGGTACCTGAAGAGGAGGTAGGAGGTAGCAGAAGCCACTTACCATACCCCACAGACTAGCATATCATGCTGTTTCTTTTGTTAGAAGCTGACTCCAAATCAGATTTCTAGGAAGCCAGCTAGGCAGATCCCAATATAAGGGTTACTGTGGGTGCACATACACATTTTTTTTTTTTTGGAGAGGGGAAAGCAGGGCACTTGGGGTTAAGTGACTTGCCCAAGTTCACATGGCTAGTAAATGTTAAGTGTCTGAGGCTGGATCTGAACTCAGGTCCTCCTGACTCCAGGGCCGGTGTTCTAGTCACTGTGCCACCTAGCCGCCCCATGCACACACAATTTTATAAATAAGACTCAACCCCAAAGATGAAGGCAATATGAGAAATGCAACCAATGATTGCTTTCCACCCTTTTAGATTTCTCACTTCTTGGCAAAGCCCATTTTATGTTGGTCTGTTCTACTCCAACCTCACCACACCCCTCCAACTATCCTGGAACAAGTTTTGCAAGCAAGGTACAACCAGTGACCAAGTGACACATGTGAAGCAAATTTAGTCTAGCTATACAGTAAAGGGAAGGGAGGGGGCACAAGCCAGGCAGGGCATTTTCTCCCTCTCTTCAAACAGGCAAGGAACAATAAATAGCTGGTACAGGAGTTTGACAACTTTAAAACAGCTTTCCCCTACAAGTTTGTACTAGATTAGTTAAAATTTCTCAGCAATACCAAATTACAGTCTGATTAGCAACACCTTCACTAATATTGAAGTCATCACATTCTTTCTCTTGTAACTCCTCTGAATCCCCTGATATTTTAAAGATAAAAAATTTCCCCAACTGAAAAACAAGCTTGGGTAAAAACTAATGGAGAGCAAATCTGCTGTACCATCTCAGAGGGAAAGATAATACAGACAAAAAGTCCTAAATCTAATAGATTTAAAAGTCCCTGGGCCTCAGTCATTGATTGACAAGTCTTAATGTTACAAGAAAGAAAACTGAGGTAGCCAGAGACCCCAAAGTCTATCATACAATCCTAGGCCCAGGGATATGGTTAGTGAGATAGGTAGAGATTAAGCAAATGACAGTTGGTGGGTCTTGGTTTTCAAAGTCAGACTAGGCAGGCAGGGAAAGGAGTTGATGGAAGACTCAAGAGTCTACTTTAGTGACCATACCACATGAAGTTGCATGGGGCAAATCCGATATGATGAAAACCAAGAACCCACACCATTTCCCCAAAGTCTTTGCATTTTAAAATACCATTCTATGATCTATGTTCAAACACAAGCAAGGATAGGGGAGAGTGGCGCATCCTAAGGTTAGTATTGGTGGGTGGCCCTGAGAAGGGTGCGGGCGACACACCATGCACACAGCAAACCAAGGCGAATACCCTTGTTGTTCTTCAAAACGGGCTGCTTGGCAGGAGGGATTGGGGCAGGTACCCCAGTAGATTTAGGGGTGGGCATGTCCACCAGGACCGGCTGGAAAGGCACTCCCCCTGAGGGTGGTTCCGGGGGGATCAGAGGCGGCAGCTCGTCCTCATCAGCTGGGGCTTGGGGCTTACAGGGTGCTTCGGGCACCAGCCCAGGTGAGGACGGCAGAAGAGGCTGCTGTTTAGGGAGCAAAGGAGGAGGGACTGGGGAGGGAACAAGAAGCAAAGAAACTGGTGGGATGGGAGCTGGAGAGAGAGAAGCTGACTCAGCCTTAGTAAGGTTGGATTCAGTGGCAGCAGCTACTAAGGGAGAGGAGGATGGGGCAGGAGGAGGCACTGTGATATCCTTCGAAGAGGAAGCAGGACCTTCCTCCTTTTCAGTAATAGGGAGACCTTTAGAAGCCTGGGGAGAAGCATCTTTTTGGCCTAGAAGGGTTCCTGTGGTACCAATCTTAGCTGAGGGAGCAGGGGAAGCTGCTGGGGAAACAGATGTCCCAAGGGGTGAAGTCACATGACCTTTCTTAGCTGATGGGCCTTTTGGAGTTGGGACAATAGGTGTACTCTTGGGAGTTGTGGGGGCAGCAGAACTCTTCTTGGTTGGGGGATCTTTAGGAGCTTGAGGAGAGACACTGGCTCCCAAAGGTGAGACCACTTCAGAAGTGTGATTAGTGGTCCCTTTAGGGGTTATAGTCAATACTGTGGAAGGAGAAGCTGATTTGGGAGATGAAGGAACAGGGCCATCTTTGGGAGGTGGAATCACATCTGACAAAGCAGAAAACTCTTTGTGAGCTAAGTCAGGTAGAGCAGCAGAACCCTTTTTGGGTAGGGACTTTTTAGAAGTTTGAGGAGAGACAGGTGCCCCTTTAGTTGCTGCAGGGGAAGTAGCAGAGCCCTTCTTGGCTGGGGACCCTTTAGGAGTCTGAGGAGAGACAGGGGTCTCCAAAGGTGATGAATCAGAAGTGACTTTGAGGGACAGAGAAGTAGTAGCTGGGGAAGTGGCACCTTTAGTTGCTGCAGGGTAAGTAGCAGAGCCCTTCTTGGATGGGGACCCTTTAGGAGCCTGAGCAGAGACAGGGGTCTCCAAAGATGAGGTGGATACAGATGAGGAATCAGAAGTGACTTTGGATGAAAGAGAAGTAGTAGCTGGGGGAGTGGGGGCACCTTTAGCTGCTGCAGAGGAAGTAGAAGAGCCCTTCTTGGCTGGGGACCCTTTAGGAGTTTGAGTAGACACAGGGGTCTCCAAAAGTGATGAATCAGAAGTGACTTTGGGGGACAGAGAAATTGAAGCTGGGGGAGTAGGGGTACCTTTTGCTGCTGCAGGGGAAGCAGCAGAGCCCTTCTTGGATGGGGACCCTTTAGGAGCCTGAGCAGAGACAGGGGTCTCTGAAGGTGAGGTGGCTACAGATGAGGAATCAGAAGTGACTTTGGAGGAAAGAGAAGTTGAAGCCGGGGGAGTGGGGACAGCTTTAGCTGCTGCAGAGGAAGTGGCAGAGCCCTTCTTGGCTGGAAGTCCTTTAGGAACTTGAGAAGAGGCAGTGGTTTCCAAAGGAGAGATAGTTACAGCTGGAGTGGGGGCCCCTTTGGGAGATGAAGGAACAACTGGTGGAGGACTGGGAGCCCCCTTGGAGGATGGAGAAGGCACAGCTGGTGTAACAGGGGCCTCTTTGGGGGCTGCAGACATAGCTGGTGTAGCGAGGGCCCCTTTGGGGGATGGTGGTGCTGCAGCTGGGACCTCTTTGGAGGCTGGAGGCAGAGCCTGCAGAGTGGTGGGGGTCTCTTTGGGGGATGGTGGTATTGCAGCTGGTGGGGTAGTGGGGGCCCTGCTGGGGGTTGAAGAAGGCACAGCTACAGTAGTGGGGGCCTCTTGGAGGGGTGTTATAGCTGGTGGAGTAGTAGGGGCCTCTTTAGGTGCTGAAGGGAGAGCTGGTGAAATACTGGAGGCCCTTTTGGGAGATGGTAGAGGGGTCACAGTGGGTAGAATAGGGCCCCCTTTGTGGGGTGGAGTCACAGGAGGGGATCTGTTAGGAGTGACAGTGGTCTCTAAAGGAGAGGTGGCTACTCCTGGGGAAGCAGAAGTCTCTTTGGGGGATGGAGTTGCAGTAACTGGTAAAACAGATGGAACTGGTACACTTTGGGGAATAATAGAAGCTGGAGTTAAGGAAGCAGGGATTGTAGCAGAGCTTGCCTTATTTGGGAGCACCTTTGGAGTTTGAAGCGTGACAGAAGCCTCCAAAGGAGAAACAGCTACAGCTGAGGGAATATGGGGACTTTCAGGAGATTTAGGACCCTTTTTAGCTATATGGCCTTTTGGAGGTGCAGAAGAGAGAGTGAACTCCAGAGGGGACAGAGGTGTGGCTGGAGTAGCAGTGGTTTCTTTGGGAGCTACAGGAGGAAGAGTGAGTGGAGTAGCAGGATTTTTCTTTGCTGGGGAGTCCATCTGAGCTGAAGAGAAAAGGAGGCCCTGAGGAGAAGTGACTATAGTTGGGGTGGTGGGGGAGCCTTTGAGGGCTAAGCTAACAGAGCTGGGGGGGCTATCAGGGACTACAAGAGGAGAGGCTAAAGGAGAAGGAGTAGAAAGATCTATTTTGGCTAGAGGGACTTTTGGAGTGCCAGAGACCTCTGGAGTAGAATTGTCTACATTCATGGTTGAAGCAGTTAGTCCGGTCGGAAAGGGGACTGCAGCAGGAAGAGAGGATCCCACAAGATCTTTTTTTGCAGGAGCAGTTTCCTGAGATGGAGAACCTGGTGAGGACTTCCAAGAACAAGTTGATAGACTTTGGGGAGCCATATGGGTCAAAGGTAACGCCGTAGGTACTTTCTCGGTTGGAGAATCTGCCTGAATTGGAGTAGAGACTCCAAGAGGAGACACAGGGACAACTGGGGAATCTTTGAGATCTTTCAGAGCTGGGGAGACAGGGTTCTTAAGAGAAGGGGTTGCAACCTGGACAATAGAAGGATCCTTGGGAACTACAGTGGACAGAGGTAAGGCTGTAGGGAGAACAGCATGATCCTTCTTGGGCTTGGAGTCTGCTGAATCTGAAGGAATAAAAGGGCTACCCAATGGACAGCTGCCTCCCTCAAGGGAAATGGGCATAGTAGCAGTTACAGTAGGGGAAGCCAGTGTCGCAACTTGTGTGGTTGTTACAACCGGAGTAGGGGCTCCTTTCGGGGATGGACTCCCAAGGGAAGGAGCTTTGGGTCCTAAAGACAGAACAGGTGGAGACAAGGGAGGGGGGAATGGTGGAGAAGTGGCAACAAGTGGGGGTCCAGAAGACAATTTAGGGACTATGCTTATGGAAGAAGGATCTTTCTGAATAGGTGGCATCAGTAAGGAAAAAGGGCTCCCAGCAGGTGAAGTGGATACAACAGGAGAAACCAGAGGGTCTTTTGGAAATAAAGTGACAGGGGATCCTAGGGTAGTAGAGGAGGTTGAAGGTCCCTGGGAAGAGATACCGAGAGGAATGGTGACTGGAGAAGGGCTTTTAAGTTTTAAGAAATTATCAGAGCTTATCTGAGCTGAAGCTCCAGAGCTGGGAGAAATAACCTGTTCTGCATGTGAGACAGGAGGGCCCAGAGTGAAAGCAGCAGAGGGAGGTTTTGGAGCCATAGCTGTCAGAGAAGGGGTGGCCACAGAAGCAGCCTGGATTGAAACAGGTAAGGCAGGGGCTGTCTGGAGAACAGTATTTGATTCAGATGCTAGAGGAATTCCAAGAGGTGATGGGAAAGCAGTGACTACATCTGGAGGGGTGGAAGTGCTTTTTAGGTCAGCAGATCGCTGAGGGCTAACTGTGGCAGAGGTGGAAGCCATTTTTGGGATTGGAACTCTAGGATTAGTAGGAGTCAGCAGAGATGTGATTGTCCCAGGTGTAGTTGGGCTCACTGGAGTGGGTGAAGCATCCAGGCTCTTTTGAGGAGAGGAAGGGGCCAGGGCCACCAGAGACAAAGGAGCTGAAGAGGAAGGGGCACCTTTCAGGGCTGGGGAAATCATAGGGGAAGCCAGAGCTAGGGCAGCTGGGGAGATGGGAGGTCCTATAAGATCTGGGAGAAAGGCTGGTGTGGCCATAGGGGAAGATGGTGGCAAAGTATAAGTGGCTGGACCTTGGGGAGAACCAGCCCCTAAAGGCAGGGTTGCCAAAGGGGATGCCTGGGAAAAGGGTGCTACAGAAGGAAGAGAGAACGGGGAGGGTGGGTCAGGTGTAGTCAAAGGACAAAGGGGCTGGGGAATGGGAGAGAAAGAAGAAAGGGGAGGAGGGGGAAGGGGAGGTACAGGTCCAGGCTGTGCCAAAGCAGCACTGTAAGACACAGGGGGCATAGCTGGAAGGAAGAGAGAATAAAAGAGGGAGGGGAAAGGAAAAAACAAAGGTGAGTTATCCAATCCCATTCAGTGAAACATGCCTCACAGAAAATACTTTTGGTTTTACCCGAGTATCAAAGTCACTTCACATGAAAGTTCATTTAGATGGGTGCAAGGTATATGACCAACTAACTTTCTCTAAACATAACAGCACCATAGGGGTTTCCCATAAGGATTTTGCCAAGTCCCTACAACAGAAACAAAATCAGGGGACGGAAGAGCACCTAAAAAGTGGTTTTACAAAGGAAGTATGGCATGCTGGGACCCTGAAGTCCAGGTGATCTTTATTTCCCATTTCTAAAGACCCCTGACAAAAAAAGTCCCCTTTCCTACAAGGATCACAAACTAACAAAACCATATTCATGTACCTGCTACTTGGTGCTGATAAGACGAGTGAGCAAGAAACAGTTTAGTACAAATTTAAGGACACCACCAGACAAGAAACCATCCTCTGACCCACCACAGGGCACAGATCCCCTGCAAAATAGGCAGTCTTAAAATCATCTCTATTCCCAATGCAAGACAGAGCAGTGTGGAATAACTGAAAGAAAACTGGACCAGGAGCCTTGGGTTCTAGTTGACTGCTACCATATCATCCCGGAAAAATAACTTCAGTTTTCTTGGCCAGTATCTTCTTTTGCAGAACACAAAAAAGTTGGCCTAGATAATCCCTTATGTCCCCCTGCCATCTCTAGGATTCTATACTTACAGGCAAATGTGCTGGCAAGAAAAGAAAAGCTATATGCCCTCATTTGGCAATGCTAGCTCTTTAGAGGTATGAAGATTAATCAGACATTCCAGGGGTTTAATCTTAGTCATAAGGGTGTAGGCTATCATATAATTTTGGCTCAACCTGTCCAACCAGAGAGACTTCAGTTTGAAACCAGGGTAGGTCACAGTAAAGGGGTGGAGTACGGGGTGTGAGAGATTTAGAGTGGAAAGAGAACTCTGCGTCCCCTCAATAGTCACCTGATGTTCCCCTCATTTCATGAAGAAATGAAGGTTAACATCAGGGACCAAGCCAGGCTCAGTCAGAGGATTCCTCTGAATACTGAACTGGCAGGGGCATTCAGGGAAGTATAAAACTGGACAAGTGATAGCACCTCGCCGAGACTGCAGCTTACCCCACATAAACATCAAACTCAACTCGAGTTCCTACACAAAAACAGGGCGTTCCAAGGAGTCCTCTTTGAAAAACTTGTAGTTTAAAGCTCATAGGTTAATAATTCAGACACGTGCATGCCCAATAGGAATGCAAAACAGAAAGCAAAACAATGCCCAAGTCCTGCTCTAGCTTGAAATCTGGCCAGTAACACTATCTCAGGACACCTGTGCTATTCACTTCAGGGATGGCACCCACACCGTTTAGCCATACAAAGCCATAACGCACACATCACTGGCACCCTCAACATTGAAAACCTACTGTTCCAACTCAAGTTTCTTCACATCAGAATTAAGGCTCCTCAAGAACAAGAACAACTGGGACAGAAAACCCTCTTCCAGGGCAAGAAAATGAGAAGCCAGTTTTCTCTCAATGAATGGGAGCCAGTAAATCAAAATTTGAGGAATACTATGACCCTGACAGCTCAGATTTCAGAAGTGCCTTGGACTCCATCATATGCTTCTACAGGGATGTTTAAAGGACAGCAGAAAATTATATGAGATTGATTCTTCTGAGAAATACTGATATCATTTTATCTTCTCATAAGCTTTCTCCCTGTCCCCTTCCAACCAAGGACCCTGCTTTTTTCTTCCCAAGAATGTGGCAGCTGCATTTAATCCCTTCAGCTGTTGGAAGCCAGACTGGAGGACAAGGAGAGTTTTGCCACATCCCCAGAAAGCACCGTGTAATACATTACTGGCTGGAAAACCATATGACCATTTTCTAACCAAAAAAAGAAAGGCTCCTTTTAAATCAAGGAATGTGAAGTAGGAGTAAGAAGTTGTAGGCATGAGAAGCAGGATGCAGTTCACTTAGCCCAACCACAAACCCCTCATTCCAATTTCTTTAGCCTTCACCTCCCATACAGCAACACACTTGTCTTTGCAGACTGAAAAGTAAATGGGCTCATCAGATACCAGGTCCCAACGTTTCACCAGGTAACAGCTACAGAAAACCCATTCACAGCACACATCATCCCAAGGGAGAACTCCAAGGCCCCCAGGGCTCCCTCACCACTTGTGAACATCTAATCTAGACATGTGACGGAAGGCACAAGGCCAAGCGACATCTAAAACCTCGATGCAACTTCCTGGCTGGAGCTAGCCCCAAGCTCGGGTCTCTTCGGCCAGTCCGAGTGTCGGCCACTTCCAGCAGGGGGAGAATCTCCGGAACCCGCTCGGTTTCCTCGGGGGGAGGGCTCACAACAACTCCTTTTTCGGAAATGGCTGTAACCCGCAGAAGCAGCCCCAGCGGGGGCACCGAGGGCTCACTACCCTAACTCCACCGACTCCATCTGCCAAGGGGCCGGGCTGCGTCCGGCGGGTCTCGGCCCGCCCCTCCGCCAGCCCCTCCTCCCCGGGCCACCCGATCCTCGGACATCGTTCCGTCCGTTGGCCTCATCGGAGCCGCCGGGGAGGTCCTACCTGTCTCAGCCTGGGGCTGGGGCAACTCTTGCTCTGTGGCGGGGACGGTTTCTGTCGCTTCGCCGGGCATTTCTGGGGGGAGAGAGGTGACCTCGAGTTACCAGGGACCCCTCCCTCGGCTGCCCCCGCAGGGGGGTACAGCACCTACTCCGAGGGAGGTCCGGGCCCCAAAGTGGCCCCGAGGACCGGGAGGATCCGGCTACTTCCATCAAGGCCTCTGGGGCTCCGGCCTGCCCGCCCGACTCCCGCGCCGCCTCAACGGCCGAGCTCCCCACGCCGTGGGGGCGGGGGCGGCTCTAGCTCCGAGGCCTCTCCCCACCCCCACCTCGGGCCGGACTAAGGCCGGCAGACCCCATTTTGTCCGGGGGACCCGGGCTACCCCCCCATCCCGCGTCCCGAAGGGCCCCGCTGGGCTCCCGGATCTCCTCAGCTCCGTTCCCGGTGGCGGGGGAGGAGGCCTGGCTCTCGGGGGAGGCGGATGGCAGCGGATAGAGAGCGGCGGCGGACGCGGCACTTACTGTAAGAGGAACACGAATCCAATATGGCTGCAGAAAGAGATCTGGAGTGAGCGTGACCGGCCCCTGCTGCGGCGGAAGCTCAGCGCAAGAGGGGGCGGGGCCATCGCGTGCACTTCCGGTTCAGCCGCTTCTGGCTGGGGAGGGGCTCCTAGATGTGGCTATCGCTCAGTCCCTGGATCCGCGCGTATGTAGTAAGCGCCCGCCATGTGCCGGTCACTGTGCGAAACGGCGGAGACATACACAAGTCCTAGAAATTCCCTGCTCTCAAGGGTCTCGGCAAATGGCCTCAGTTTTTTTTTTCCCAGTGAAATACAAGGAGAGAGGTGGAGATCTGGAAGATCTGAAGAGGGGATGAGAGTTTGGGAAAGCGAGTCAGTGAGGGAGGTTTGGACGGGTTGCCTCGCACAGCGCGGACCCAGCTGAGATTACGTGAATGTATAGTCAGTTCTAATACCTTGTCCGGTGAGTGTAAAAGGGCAGCCTTTTACCTGCGGTCTAAGTCCCTTACACCCTCTCGCTTACTCTTGGTTTCTGGAAACGATAAGAATTGTAGGGAATGCTAGTCTTGACCCTGCCTGCTTTATTGGACTGGAACAATATTCTTCCTTAACCTAGAAAGACTGCAATCTCCCCCAACCCCTTAATCCTTCTTAATGACCGATTATGTCCCAGTGGCATCTTTGCTACGTAGCATTTTTATGACTTTAAGGTTTGCAAAACTTTATATAAATTATATCATTTGATTCTCAGAACAACCCTATGAAGCAGGTAATTTTATTATCCCATCATAGATGAAGAGACTGAAAGCCATAAAGTGACTTGCTCCAGGCTTGCCCAACTGATAAGTAAGGATCTGAGGAAGGATTTGAACCCAGCCTTCCAGACCTCAAATTCACGACACCACCTAGCAGCCACCACGTTCGGTTCTCTTCTGTACCACAGAAGACTCAAAAGTTAAGGAAACAACTCTTAATTCCCTTTTACATACAAATCTGTGTTACTGGGGAAGAGGGGGGGAAGCAGAGATGTGGCTAATCTTTTTTTTTAAATAATAAATTTATTTATTTTTAGTTTTCAGCATTCACTTCCACAAGATTTGGGGTTTTAAATTTTCTCCCCTTATTTCTCCTACACCCTCCCCAAGATGGCATGCATTTTGATAATAGTCTCTACTTATACATTCATATTAAACATATTTCCCCATTAGTCATGATTGTAAAAGAAGAATTAGAACTAATGGGAGGAACCACGAGAAAAAAAGAAACAAAAGAACAAAAGAAAAAGAGAGCAAATGGTATGGTTCCAAGATCTTGCCCTGATATATATCTAGGACTCTTTCTATCTCCGCATCATACCCAGTACTTTCTTATCGAGATGTTAAAGGGTGCCATGATTGCTAAATGTTTGTTGAATAAATGAATTTTCTATAAATGTTGGTACTCACTCCTCTTGGTGTTGAGAGCAACAAGTCTATCTCCTCTCACTCCATTCACCAAAAACACTCACTTTGCCTGTTTGAAGCCAGGCCA
Organism: Pseudocheirus occidentalis; assembly: GCA_028646575.1. Lineage (NCBI taxonomy): Eukaryota > Metazoa > Chordata > Mammalia > Diprotodontia > Pseudocheiridae > Pseudocheirus > Pseudocheirus occidentalis. Next base: position 211,013,828 of record CM053597.1, on the reverse strand, counting down.
GGAGTGGAGTGAAATGAGACACTCTAGATAACCAAGAAGCTACATCTATTGCCTTACAGCCTTAGTACCCTGGGCCAATTAAGTCTTTTTTTTTTTTTTTTTTTTGGAGGGCAATTGGGGTTAAGCCACTTGCCCAACATCACATGGCTAGTTTTTGTGTTAAGTGTCTGAGTGCAGATTTGAACTTGGGTCCTCCTGACTCCAGGGCTTGTGCTCTACTCACTGGACCACCTAGGGGCCACTCCATTAAGTACTGAGGACAGTTTCATTGCCTTTTTGGGAAAAAGACTAATCTATGTGACCTTCCATTTTTATTGCCATAGGTCCCAACCCAGATGTTACTGCTATTGACAAGGTACAGGCTCTGGGAAACCCCTTGAAATCTGATTAAATCGTCCCACTTAATGAGGCATTTACAGAGGCCATAAGTTTTTCATTGCTGCTGGGTCCAAATTTTTTCAAATCTAAACAGTAAAGTCTTTTTTCTTGTTCTTTGTATATCAGAATGTTTTTATTGACATTTAATTTCACAACAAAAAAGAAAATAAAAAAAAATGAGTTACGATCATTTAGACCAGTGATTCTCAACCTTCCTAATGCCGTGACCCTTTAATACAGTTCCTCATGTTGTGGTGACCCGCAACCATAAAATTATTTTCATTGCTACTTCATAACTGTAATTTTGCTACTGTTATGAACCTATCTGATGTGCAGGATGTATTTTCGTTGTTACAAAAAGCACCTATGATACTCCTCAGTTTAGCACCTATAGTATGGGTCTGAGACCTTATTTCACATGCGTTGTTTCAGTTAAATATGGCTACTTTCTGATATCCAAACTTAGCCTTCTGCATGCCCTGAATACAGTTCTTTTCACCTCTGCCTTTTAGGAGTCTCAGCTTCCTTCAGGGCACAACCCATGTCATCTTTTATAATCTCTCTTTCCTTTCCTTAGCTTTCTCTCCATCATAAGTCGTTATGCATATCCTTATCTGTTTGTAAGTTCCAGGAGCTGAGCAGGGACTTTTTGTTGTTCTATCACCAGGACTTAGAACAGGATTCTCACACACAGTAGGCACATAATAAATGCTTACTGGATTGGATGGTTGGTCTGTCCTCTCATTTGTAGTCACCCAAACAAAAAGCCTTGAGAAGACTCTCTTTAATTCACTGTTTAAATGGATAGCTAAGGATGGATGTTCAATCTCTTTTTTTAGGCATCCTCAACACTTATTATGTACCAAGCACAGTGTTAAAGGCTGGAAGAAACAACAAAAAACCTTGAATTCCTGAACCTACATAATCCCTAACTGGGAAGAATGCAAAAATGGGGAGGACTTTGATCTGAAAGGCACAGGGATAGTGATTGTGACCAGGGCAAAAGAGTTTGACACAGCCCATCCAGGAACAAAGAAAGGCACAGTAGATTTGATCTTGGGTGGGGAAATGAGTAGAAGAAACACCAAATACTAAAGGTTTTCCTAGAAAGATTAGGGGGTAAAGAAAGGCTACTTCTTGTTATCACCATTATTTAATAGTTTTAGAGAGGCTACCTGAGGTCGTAATACCAGAAAAAGGAATTTAGAGAATATGCAGAAGCAAAGAGGAAACAAAATTATCACTACTTGTGGACAATAGAATGGTTTTACTTAGAGAACCCTAGAGATTTAATTACAAATTAATTGAAAACAGTATCTTCAACAAAGTAGCACATATTAAAAAATCCACAAAAATCAATAGCCTTTCTGTTTATTACTTACAAAACCCAGTAGGCAGAAAGAGAAAAAAAAACAATTCAAAATAAGTACATGATATATAAAATATTGTATTTGCTAGTCCATCAACCAAGACAGCCCTAAGAGTTATATAAGAAGCCAGCTAACTAGCATTTATTAAATGCCCACTATGTGCCAGGAATATAAGTTAAGTGCTGGTGGCATAAAAGCAAAAATCAGCTTCTACTCCCAAGGAGCTCACAGTCTAATGGGGGAGACAGCACACAAACACACACATCCAATGACAGGATAAACTGGAGGTAGTCTCAGAGGGAAGGCATGAAGATTAAGGGCTGGGAAAGGTTTCTCTCATAAGGTGATACTTTAGCTGAGACCCTAAGGAAGTCAGGGAAACCAGGAGGTAGAGATGAAGAGGGATAGGGTTCTGGGCATGGGAGACAGCCAGTGAAAATGCTCAAAAGATAATGAAGTGTCATGTGTAAGAAACAGTAAAGAGGCCACTGCCACTCTACCATAGAATACATCATGGTGAGTAAGGTATAAGATAGATGGGTGCTAGGTGATGAAAGGCTCTGGAAATCAAACAGATTTTTATTCTATCACTGGAGTTTACTGAATAGGAGCTGATATGGTCAGATCTGTTCTTCTGACAGCTAAATGGATGTTTGAGGAGACAGGAAACCTAACTAGCAGGCTACAGTAATAGTCCAGGAATGAGTAAAGAGGGCCTGCATGTAGGTAGTTGCAGTGCCAGACAAAGGGGGCTATATAAAATGTTATGGAGGTAAAATATAAAAGACTTGGCAACAGATTGTATAAGGGGTTGAGAGTTTTGGTTTTGCAAAAATAAAGGAAGACTTAAATGAGTGAAGAAATATTAACTGATTGTGACTGGCTATGCCAATATAATAAAAATGATGACATTATAGTATCTAAGTTAATTTGCAGACTTAGTATAACATTAATCAGACAAAAGGGTTACTTTGTAGATCTAGACAAAAAAATAGCAAAATTTATCTGGAGGAACAAAAGGTCAGGTATTTCAAGAGAAAAATAAATTAAAAATGAGAAATAAGGAGGCCCCAGATCTCAGATTATATCATTAAAACAACTTGGTACTGGTTAAAAAGTAGAAAAGTTGGTTAATGGAACAAACTGAGTAAATAAGACCCATAAACAATTGGATATTTACAGTGTTCAATAAATTCAGGGACACTAACTGCTAGTGTAAGGATTCCCTATCTGACAAAAATTGCTGAGAAAAAACGGACAGCAGTTGGACAAAAATTAGGTTTAGATCAGAGCCATATACCATATATTACAATGAATTCCAAATGGATAAATGACCCAAATACAAAAAGACATATTACAAAAAAACACTGACGACAAAGGAAGGAGACATGTTACAGCTATGAAAAGGTAGAGAATTCGTCAACAAACAAGGGATAGTTATTATCATAAAAGATAAAATGAACAATTTTGATCACACGATGTTGAAAACCTTCTGCACAGGTAAAATAAGTAGAGCAATAACCAGAAAGGAAACAATTGGAAAAAGATCTTCTTAGTGAATTTCTTCAATGAGTCTAGTATCTGGAATATTAAAGAGCTGACACAAATATATAAGAATAAGAACCATTCCCCAATAGATAAGTGGTCAAAGAATATGAACAGTCATTTTTAAAATGAAGCAAGCTATCAACAGCCATATTAAAAAATGTTCCAAATGACGAATTATGAGGAGAAAGATAACTCTGAGGATCCACCTCACACGTCAGATTGGCAAAGATGACAAAAGAGGAAAATAATATTTGTTGGAGCAGAGGTAGAAGGACAGGCACACTGTTGTATTGTTAGTGAAAATGAATTGGTTCAACCATTCATATATAATATTTACCAATACAGAATGCTTATATATTAAATACTTTTATATATACATATGTGTACACATGCATATATATATTTTTCTCTCTAAATACATATATAAGCGCCTATGTTGCACCAGGTAGAACAGCTGGATAGAGTGCAGGCTCTACCTGGAGCAGAGGAGCTGAGTTCAAATATGACCTCAGGCACTTACTAGCTGTGCCCTAGGCAAGTCTCTTGACACTGTTTGCCTCAGTTTAAATAGATAGAAACGGGTAATTTAATTCAGGTGATCATTACATATAGTACTATTGGCAAAAATACCTCAGAAGAAATGGAATAGCCCTCATAGTCAATAAAAGGGTAAGAAAAGCAGTACTGAGGCTGCTGAATGATTGGCTGAATGACTATTCAAATCCAAGGCAAACCATTTAACGCTACAGTTAATAGAAATCTATGCTCCATCCACTGATGCCAAAGAGACAAAAGTTGATCGGTTCTGTGAAGACCTATATCTTCTAGAAATAACACCAGAAAAGAGATGTCATGTTCATCATAGGAGACTGGAATGCTATCATAGGAAATCAAAAGATAATCGGAATAACAGCCAGGTTTGACCTTGGAGTACAAAACGAAGTACGGTAGAGACTAATAGTTTTGTTAAGATAACTCACTGGTCACAGCAAATACTTTTTCAACCCAAAAGGTGTTTCCACACATGGACATCCCCACATGGTCATTATAGAAATCAGACTGATTATATACTTTACAGTCAAAGGTGGAGAAGCTCTGTACAGTTAGTTAAAACAAGACCTGGAGCTGACTGTGGATCAGATTATGAGCTTCTTATTGCACAATTCAGACTTAAATCCAAGAAGGGAAAACCATCAGACCATATAGGTATGACCTAAATAGCACCCCTTCTGAATATGGAGCAGAAGTAATGATTTAATGATGTGATGAAAATAGTTTTAAGGAATTAGATATGATGGAGCACCTGAAGAGCTATAGACAGGGGTTCAAAATACTGTACAGGAAGCAGTAACAAAAAACATTCCAACAAAAGAAGAGCAAGAAAGCAAAATGGCTGTCTGATGAGGCCCTATAAATAGCTAAGGAAAAAAGGAAAGCAAAAGATAAAAGCAGAAAGGAAAAGATCTACCCAGCTGAATGCAGAATTTGAGAGAACAGCAAAGAAAGAGAAGGTTTTTCTTAAGCAATGCAAAGAAAGAAGAAAACAACAGAATGAGAAAGATAAGAGATCTCTTAAAAAAATTAAGAGATATCAAGGGAAAGTTTCATGCAAAAATGGGCATGATAAAAGACAAAAATGGCAGGTACTTGACAGAAGTAGAAGAGATTAAGAAGAGATGGCAAGAATATACAGAACCGTAGGAGAAAGATCTTAACATAACCAAGGTAACCATGATGTGGTGCCAAACTGATTACTGATGTGGAGCCAAACATGCTGGAAAATGAGGTCGAGTCAGCCTTAGGAAGCACTGCTAACAATAAGACTAGTGGAGGTGATGGAATTCCTCATGAGCTATTTAAAATCATAAAAGATACTGTTGTTAAAGTGCTGTGCTCAATATGCCAGCACATTTGGAAAACACAATAGTGGCCACTGGATTGGAAAAGATCAATTTACATCACAATCCTAAAGAAGGGAAATGCCAAAGAATGTTCAAGCTACTAAACAATTGCATTCATTTTACATGCCAGTAAGGTTATGTTTAAGATTCTGCAAGCTAGGCTTCAACAATATGTGAACTGAGAATTACCAGAAGAACAGGCTGGTTTTCAAAGAGACAGAGGAACTAGAGACCAAATTGCCAACATTTACGGCTTTATGGAGAAAGCAAAGGAGTTCCAGAAAAAAACCCAAAACAACTTCCTGTTTCAATAAGTGTATGTGTAAAGCCTTTGTGTGGATCACACTAAAATGTGACAAGTCCTCAAAGAGATGAGAATGCCAGATCATCTTACTTGTCTCCTTAGGAACGTGTATGCTGTCCAAGAGTCAAAATTAGAACCAAAACATGGAAAACATGATTGGTTTAAATTTGGAAAAGTGGCATGACAAGGCTGTATATTGACACCTTATTTAACTTATATGCAAAGCATAGCATCTGAAATGAGGCTGGACAAATTAAAATCCAGAAGTAATGTTGCTGGGAGAAACATTAACAGTCTCAGATATGCAGATGTTACCACTTCAAGGGCAGAAAGTAAAGAATTAAGAAATCTCTTAATGAGGGTAAAAGAGGAGAGTGTAAAAGCTGGTTTAACATCACAAAAAACTAAGATCTTGGCAACTGGTCGCATCACTTCCTGGCAAACAGAGGGAGAAGAAATGGAAGCAGTGTCAGATTTTATATTCTTGGGCTCAGATCACTGCAGACTGTGACTTGTAGTCATGGAATTAAAAGATGCTTGCTCCTTGGAAGGACAGCCATGGGGACAGCATACAAAGAGGAGACAGTGCCTTGCTGAGAAGGGTCCATATAGTCAAAACTCTGGTTTCTCCTGTAGCAATGTGTGGCTGCAATAACTGGACTATAAGAAAAACTGACCACCATAGAATCGATGCTTTCAAATTGTGTTTCTGGAGACCTCTGAAATTCCCTTGGACTGCAAGGAGATTAAATCAATCAAAAGAAAGAAAATAACTTAAGACTATTCACTGGAAGGTGAAATATTGAAGCTGAAATGTTTTAGCCACATGAGAACACAGGACTCATAGGGAAAGACCCTAATGTTGGGAAAGAGTGAAGGCAATAGGAAAAGGGGATGGCAGAGGATGAGATGGATAGTGTCTTGGAAACAATGACCATAAGCTTAGAGAGACTTTGGGAGATAGTAGAGGATAGAAAGGCCTGGCATACTATGGACCACGTGATCAGGGATCAGACACTGTTGAAAACAACAAATGTGGTTGTGTTGGGGATGTCTTGGTGACATCTCATTTCCTACCTGGCTACTTCTGTTGTGGACTTTTTCAGGCTCCCATGCTCCCAGCAAACTTATCATTGGGAAATCTCATTATCTTGTAAGATCCAATCAGCCTTGTTTCTCCTACTTCATTAGTACTTTCTGCTCTTCTGACTAGTGAGAACCATAAATTCCTCCATTTAAAGAGGGGAATAAGATTGATGTCTCATTTCACACTCATTGTGGACTTTGGCTTTTTCACCACTCCATGTGGGCCCTTTCACCATCTTCTTTCAGTTCTCTTTTGTATGGTTTCCCCCCCTATTAGATTGTAAGCTCCTTGAAAGCAGGGACTTTTTAATATTTGTATCCCCAGTACGAGGCACAGTGCCTGTAAGCACTTATATATTTATTGATTAGCTATTTACTGACTGACAAACATGGTAGAGAAGTGATAGAACAGAGGTCTAGAGTCAGATGTGCATTTTTTTGATATGTGCAATATTTTGATGTTTTGTCTGATTATATAAAGATATATAATGGAGTCCTTCTGCTTGGGGGTGAGGGAGAGTTGAGTTGGCAGGAAGTACATTAATATGGAAAAAGAACATTGATAAAGCATTTTAAAAGTTTAATAGCAAATAAAAGAAACCTGCCACTTTTGATCTTATTGACACAAAATTAAGTATCTGGATAAAACCAAAATAAAAATATATTTTCAAAGTAAAGTATTTGGCTATTTTAAAATGTCAAGGTGCTTTATCACATAACTCTTAAGTCTTTGTGACAGTAAGGTTAGCTAGTATTTATTTCTAGCCCTTTCCTTATTTTAAGAATTCCAGGAACATGGGAACAAGAAGTAGCTACAAGTAGTTTCTTTGGAAACAGCCTTGAAGAATACTCTACTTAGTATCAACAGTATTAAACCAGCAAGTAATACCAAAATTTTAAAAATAAAATGGAATAGAAGACATTTAAGCCTTTCTTTAAAAAAAAAAATCGCTGAATTTTCATTGAAATGAAAACTCAGAGACAAGAGAAAACTAGAAGGGTAAATTTAAGAACTCTGATCAATGCAATGACCAATCACATCTCCAGAGGCAAGGCATGTTATCCACCTCCCGACAAAAAAGTGATGGACTCAAGGACAGAAAGAGATATACATTTTTGGACTCAGTCACTACATGGATTCATTTTGTTTTGTTGCAAGTTTTTTTCAGTTTTTAATTGATGGGTAGAGGGTAGGGATTTGGGGGAGAAAGCAGATGGGTAATTATGATGCGAAATAAAGTAGGCCACTGAAACATTTTTTAAAAATGCACAGAAGATAATAGAAACAAATATAGATAAGCAAGTTGGTTTGGAAAGTAACATGTAAAATTTATCATTTTTAAAAAAAATCAAGAAGTATGAAGCAGAGATTCACAGTTTCATAAGCAATCCTCTTTGTTTTGTATGGAAAGGCTCATTTATTGGAGGGTAGGGGGAGTTTTTAAGTTAAAAATTTTTAAAAAGGAAAAAAAAGGTTCTGGGTGCTATTTAAAAAATTAATTGTGAAGGCTGGGCACTAGGGGCACGAATGGCTGACCAACAGAAACTTAGAAAAGTTCTACTGTGATTCAGAACATACATGAGGTCTATAAACCTAACTGGCTGAGACTTAAAGACAAACCAAACCCTTTCTCTACCAGGAAAATCTGTTTCCAGTGAATTGAAATTAGGATCTTGAGTATATTATTGCTCAGACACCTTTAATAATATTCTTGTTAACAAAGGTGAAAATTTTTGTTACCAAAAAATATTAAAAGTACCTACTTTGTTATAAACAAATTATACCAAAAAGCTAATGAACTGGAATCTGTGAAAGCATGATTCCTCCTCTTCAAAAAAAAAAAAATTCTACTTTGAAAACAATAGCAAATTCAACTATCACCAAGTTCTCTTTCTGCCAGATGTCTTACATTTGGAAATATATTTTTAATGGCATTAGGAACCTTTTCAATATAAACCGGTTAACATTTGTAAGCTATGACCCAATAATTATATTGTGTATGGTCCATCATATTATTATTATTATTGTTATTTTTGTTTGGTTTTTGGAGGGCAGTTGGGGTTAGGTGACTTGTCCAAGGTCACACAGCTAGTTTTTTTTGTGTGTGTTAAGTGCCTGAGGCTGGATTTGAACTCAGGTCCTCCTGACTCCAGGGCCGGTGCTCTATTCACTGTGCCACCTAGCCGCCCCGGTCCATCACATTATTACATGGTTGGATGGAATGAGCTATTGGTTGAAGGTCAGAGAAATCCACTTTGGTATAAAGGCAGCAGTTGTCTTCAGAAGTCTCTCTGTGCATCTGAAACAAAATGGTACAGATTTTTTTTTTAATAGCAAAGTAATATCAAAGGATAGTAAGAAACAACCAAATACTTCTATGTTTAAATATTGTTTTCAAAGAATTCTCAGTCCTCTTAGAGATTTGCTCTTATATGTACTGAAACCTACAATGTAGGTTGGAACAATATAATTGGAATACTTAGAACTTAATATTAATAGTATCTCATCATGGCACTTAATGTAGCTTTCTAATTTTAAGTCACAACTGTGTTCATGCTCTCAACGAATATTTATTGAGGGGGTGGCTGGGTGGCACAGTGAATAGAGCACTGGCCTAGAGTTCAGGAAGACCCGAGTTCAAATGTGGTCTCAGATACTTAAATGCTCACTAGACATGTGACCTTGGGCAAGTCATTTAACCCCATTTGCCCTGCATTCCCCTCTCTAAAAAGCAAAAAACCAAACCAAACAAAAAACTCCAATACACAAAACAAACAAATATTTATTGATTTCCTACTATGTATGAGACACTATATTGGGCTCTATTCCTTAAATTTCCATACAAATGCTTCAAAAGGAAGTGAGAAATCTCTATTTCCATAATACTGTCATACTTCTAGAGAAAGGGATTACAATTTTCAAAAACACTTTAAGGATATCAAAACCAAGTTAATAATTTGGGGGAATTCTGAGATTAGAACCTGAATATCTCCTTCCTTTCTACACTTTACTCTGTCCCCACTTAGTTTCAGACAGATTAAAAGAGGAAGGCCATGAAACTGATAATTTTTGAATGCTTACCACTCTTCCTCAGAAGTTCTCCTTTTCTGGACTTATCTAGTTCTTCCAAAAATTGTTCAAAACTTCTCACATAGGGAGCCAGACTGGTCTTCTTATAATCTAAGGGATAAATAAAATGTGTTCAACTCAAACATTTTAGCATCAAGGGCATCATGACTGTGGTTATAGAGCCTGTGAATGTTCTTTTAATGAACCCCTCTTCTGTTTTGTTGACTGCTTTCATAGTCATTCCAGTAATAGGCAAATTACTATTTAAGGTTCTTCCTCTTTGAAACTTTGGCTTCCAATACTAGGTTTCCTAAAATAGTAATATATTTTAGGGTGATCAGGCCCATGATTTTTGGAGACATTGGAACTGTGATGCTGACAGAAAGAATACACATTTTTTCAAAGTATGTGAAGCAAAAGTTTTATATTGAATTCTCTTCTCTTTTACATTATAATATGTGAGTTGTATATGTGCAGGTAAAAAATATCTACTACGGAAACTTGGCAAGGAAGGGGTTAAGATAGCTTGCCGGTCTACCTCATATTGGGTTTTGTAGCAGTGTAGGTATGTATCCCTGCAGAAATTCCAATCTTCACTTAAGCACGCTTAATTTAAAACAAACTAAAACAATATAAAATATCTGCAATACGTCTTGTTGTTCAGTCTTTTCTGTCATGCTGTCTTCTTCATGGTGTCATTTGGCTTTTTGGGGCAGAGATAAGAGAGTAGTTTGCATTTCCTTCTCTAGGTCATTTTACAGATAAGGAAACCGAGGCAAACAAGGTTAAATGACTTGCTCAGGGTCACACAGTTAGTGTCTGGAGTTGCATTTAGGGTCTCCTGACTCTAGGCCTGGCATTCTAGCCATCTAGCTGCCACAAAATGTTGGGGGACCTTCATTTATTCATCTAAAAGATACCTTAATGACTACTGTTTTGGACTGGTGGCACAGAGTCCCAAAATACTTCTTTACTTAAAACTTGGATAATATAATAAAAAATTTGTATTTTACAAAAAAAAAAAAATCTCATAGTAAATTTTCCTTTTCTCAGCTGATATACCACAGGAATAACTTTATCATTAATTGTAAAAACAAACAACCTCATTAAGACAATGTTTGAAGGCTTAAAAAGCACCTTCCTGATAACAACTCTGTGAAGGAATAGTATAAGTATTATAATTCTCAGAGGTCAAAGGCTAAGTCATTTGGCTAGGGTCTTAAATCTAATAAATTAGAGCCAAAACTTCACTATAATCTAACACTGTCATAATGAAAAGGTTTTCTGACTTTTAACTATTATCCCACAATGGCCTTAACCTCCTGAGTCACCTCAGGAAATATCTACTGAACAGCTACTAAGTATCCAGAACTGCACCAGGCACAAAAATGTAAGATACAGCGTCTACCCTAAAGGATTTTAATTGGAGAAACAAAGTGTATATCTCAAGAAATTATCTGATTAAAGATCAAAATCAGTTGAGCAGATAATATGTGCTACAGAAGTCCAGTTATGGGAGATATTTATAGACTAAAGTGGTCATGACGGTGCTAAAGCTGCCTTTGCCTTCAGGTGAAAGGCACTGTAGATGAGAAAGCACAATTAATGTAGCAAAGCATACTGTAACCATAAGGAGGCAGTTCTGTGGCTCGGTGGACATTGCTATATTTAGAGTAAGGATGATCTGAGTTCAAATCCTACCTCTGACACTTACTGGCTGTGGGACCCTGGGAAAGTCACAGGCTCACTCAACCGGTTTCCTTATTTATAAAACAGGGATAGTGATAGCACTTATCTCAAAGATTTTAGCATCAAATGAGATAACATGTGAATCTATATAAATGTTAGCTGTTATTACCGTGGGCCTAGGTTGTATGATCATTTATAGAGCTGTAAGGTTCCTTTGACGTCACCTAGTTCAACCTACTCATTTTATATATAAAGAACCTGAGCCCCAGAGAACTTAATCAAGTGACTTGTTAAAGGTCACAGAGCTTGCAGATGACAGTACTGGGATTTAAATTCAGGGTCACTGCCCCCAAATCAGTTCTCTCTCTCTCCCTCTCATAAGTGATGCTTCCATAACTCACTGAGTCTTGGGAGAGACCTCTGGAGTCAGTGAATTTTGGTTCAGTCTTCTGCTCAAAGCCACCTCCCTGACTGAGAGGGGAACCTCACTAAATCTAAGAGAACCCCCCTCACTATTACACCATCTAACAAGGCATTCTATCCTGTGCTGGTGTAGTTCTTGTTACTGCACAAGTCCTCATGATGGCTTGACAACTGCTGCCATGTCCTTTCTCTCAGCGGTCCTGGTTCTCTCTCCTGGAGCTACACAGAATATACCCATCCCATCTTCTATGTGATCCATCTAAACATCTGAAGGTAAAACATTCCCAATTTCTTCACTTACTATTATAGATGCTTTTCAGACTCTTCACTATGCACAGTTGCTCAAATGTGAACATATTACAGCTTCATGTCTGATTTCCCCAGACTAACTCTTTTCTCTAAGGGCTGAAAGTCAATTAAACTAGTTACTGCGGAGATGTCCTTTCTAATGAGACAAAATGATCCGCCCTCTGGAACTGCCGTAATAAAAACCTGGATAGCTAAAATAATACCAGGTGATATCCACTGGCCCATTTAAAATGTATCCTTCTTCAATATATACCATTACACGTTAAATGTATCTGAGTTGCAAAGTAAAGTGTTATGTGAGGTCTGAGGGGAAAAGCCATTATTAACCAAAGGGAATGAGGGAAGATTTTACAGAAGAAGTGCCATTTGTCATTGAGTTGTGCTTTAAAGAATGACCTAGAATTTAAAAAAAATGTAGGCAAGCCATTCTAGGTAAGGGGAGCGGTATCAGTAAAGACAGTAAGATGACAGAGTCAGGAGTTGTCCAATTAGGCCCCAGTGTGGATATATGGAAGAATATGAGATAAACCTGGATATATAGGCTGGTGTCAGACTATAGAAGCCTTTAAATGTAAAGGAGAATAGTTTCAAAGTTTTTTGATAGGTAGTAGGGAGCCACTGAAGACTTTTGTGGAGTAAGATAATTGGAGATCATTGAGTACACAGAGATTTATTTTAAAAGTAATACCAAGGACAGATTGAAAAGGGGAGAATGCAAAGAATGCAAAATGTAGAGAGGCCTATTAGGAAGCTATTTCAACAGTACTGGTGGAGGACCAGGATGTTGAATTGACAAGATGTGAGAAGTGACCGGTTATTCAATAACAGTATTTGGTGATGTGTTACAGGGCAGTCTCCTTGATTCTTTCTTTGTGCTGGTATCTCTAGTGCATAGCACTGTGGATGGCAAATAGCAGGCACTTGATGCTATTTACTACTGTTATTAAGAATTCTGACTATGGTGAGTCTATACATGCAGGACTCTACTCTGAGCAAGGTGAGTTACAGGAGGCAGTATATACTAGAGTATATTACCGGCCTACCTCTAGTGCGACGCTTGATATCAGGTTCAGCTTCATTCTCCTTGTCCCCATCATCTTCATTAGTGGAGACTGTATCTAATTCATGGCAGATCTGGCTACAAATAAGAGAACTTCAAAGTTGAGTCTAACTTGTTATTATAACGTAACAACTTAATTAATAGCTATATTCCAAACTCTGCTGCTCCTAAACAGCCACAGATACATTTTAGGAAGGCATCCAAGTAAACATACTCAGAACAGAGGTTTCTAAGAAAATTTAAATAAAGGGCAGCCATGGATACATAACACACCTTATGGTAGGAACAGTGAAGGGGTCAAATTGATCCACTTTCTGCAAATCAATAGGAACAGAAATACGACCTATAAGAACCAAAATAAACAAACAGCTTTAATTCTTTGCTGTTAACAGAGGGCATATGAATTTGCCTTTTATAAGGAATTATTAAATTATACTTGAACAATATAGCCCTAAGGGGTTGCACCAAGGGAAACAAACATTGAAGATGTACCAACTCTAAGGAGGAAAACCACATCCCACTATAACATATCCCATAATGCCTCTGTCAAAGGCAGAGCATTGTGCTGGGTAGGTCATGGCTATTTCCTAGTATGACAATTTTAATTTTCATTTTAAATTCACACTTCAGATTCATTAAAACAATTTTTAAAAAGATCTAAACATGTATTTTACAACCACTGCAAAAATGATGGAGACAGTACTGGGCTGGGAATTAAGAATCCCAACTCTGTCACTAATTGGAAATATAACAGTGGACAAATCTGTCTAGGGTTCCTTCTAACTTGTGAATTCTGATATTAATACTGTGAATAACAGAGTCATTTAAAAAGCATGTAGTTAGGGGAAATTGTTTAGTAGATAGTGCCTGTTATATTATATACATATAAACACATAATGATTTTTAAAATTTAAATTTGTTAATTGACTATTCAGTAAGACATTTAACTCCTGTTACCTAATGGATTACTAACTAGATACCACCTCTTTAACCTTTCTGTCTCAGTAGAGGATATTCCACCCATACCACCTTCTTGCTAAAATAAAAATTTTTAAGAATTTTTATTTCCTATTTGTGTTTCTTTAAACTGTACCTGTTTTAGGATGAACACTGAAGGGACTCTTCAGTAAATGATTGATTCCTTTGCTAACATTAATATCCAGTCGAGGAAAACAGTACTGGAGCATAATTTCCCAGTCTACCTGGGATCCAAATTTCTCATTTTTGACAGCCTTTTAAAAATAAACAGAAGTTCAATGTGATAAACAACAGAGATTCTTTCAAATTATTTTTTTTCTTTTTCATCTGGTTCTGTGATTTCATTGGTATAGCAAATTCCTAATGAAGAAACACTCTGTACCAATGTAGATGGGTATCTGTTCTACAACTTCGGGTCTTAAAAGACTGTGTGTGGGGCACTTATAAGGTCAACTTAAGGTCACATGTTAAAGTCACAAGCTAGTAGGGCAAAAGGAAGACTCAAACCTGACCTTCCTGACTCTGAGACCAGCGGTCCTCAACTTTCCTAATGCCACAACCCTTTAATACAGTTCCTCATGTTGTGGTGATCCCCAACCATAAAATTATTTTTGTTGCTACTTCATAACTGTAATTTTTCTACTATTATGAATTGTAATGTAAATATCTGATATGTGGGATATATTTTCATTGTTACAAATTGAACATAACCCACAGGTTGAGAACCGCTGAGCTAGACCATGCTGCACCTCTACTTCTTTTTGCAAGGTAAAAATGACAAGCCATTTTTAACACACCCAGAAAAAAACAAGTACTCAACAAATTATATTCTTTCCCTTTCCAAAACCAAGTATTTTAGCAAAACATACCCGATTTTGGCTCACTTTCTTCAAATGTTCCCAGCGCTGTACTGAATCATGACACTTCAGGAATCCTTGCTGAAGGTCAGCATGAATAGGTGACAGGCAGTTAAGAAACTAGAACTTTTGTTTATGGCACAAATAAAGTAAATTCCAAAATTGATTTATGCAATGGATCTTCATTAGAGGGCTTAAAGTATGCAGATATTCATGGGGGTAAATACTTGTTTTTTAGAGGCACAATTAAAAAAAAAATCTTTAACCGTTAAACCCACTGGCCATAACATAATGATGGCATGCCAGAAATCCTTCCTAATGAAACAGCAACAACCTAATCAGTCTTTATTCCTAAAGAAATTGCAATAAGAGTTTAGGATAAATTCTCATGGATCTACATATTTTTTAAACTTCATTTAATTATATGGAAGAAGCAGTATTCCTAAACAGCTCTAAATTCTGAAGGAGGGGCAACTTCCAAAGAAAGAATAAATGTGATACTATAGCATATTGATTTGTAATTGGCTAGATTTTCTGCATGTCGGTTTCTTGTTACTATTTTTGCAGTTCCTTAGGAAAGGAAGGCAAGCAATCCACAGGGTAAAAAAAAAGAAACAAACTACATTAATAAATATGAAAGATGAAAAGGACCTAAATAGGCCAGAAAACAACTATTCACAGTGTCACAGATGAAGACACATAATTTAATAATCTTTTTAGAAAGGATATATTCAGGGACAAGAGTTAAAATTTTATCCCAGTTCTCTTTATTTTCAAGAATATCTTGACCAACCAGGGCATATTCTTCAAAATATTTTTCTACTATGTTTACTGATTTTCTGTAGGAACAAAACCCACAAATTCATTATAAGCAACATACACAAATATAAATTCTGTTACTGACTGGGATTAGTTATTCAATTAATCTGTTACTCAGTTTTCACTGAACTGATGTTTAGATATGCAAATGTTAATTAATTGTGTTAAAGTCCACAATACTATAGTGTCAGGAATAGTCCCAGACAGGACAGCAACCTAATCGGAAGTAGCAGAATAGAGAACAGCATTCATAGCTCTAACTTTCAGCAGCCTGCTTTAATCACATAACAGCCATTTGAAAAGACAAAAGTAGAAATTGGTAAAAAAAAAAAAAAATAACATATTTGAAAGGTTTCTATTAAGTATGGTCTCAGAAAACATGAAAACAATCTTGAATATTACTGCCTTTTTCAACAGACCTGATGAAAGGGTGAATCTTTGTACTGAGATGAACCTTCTTTCTCATCTCTTCTCCACCCTGAAAAATAATAAAAAAAGAACTGTTTGCGCATTAAATAGTACAAGCAAATTTTTAAAAATTATTCAAGATGATCTATTATCATCATTATTATTTGTAACCATAAGGTTAAAAAAAATACACAAAATGCTGATTGTATTCTTTTTTAAAATGTGGATGCAGGGTGCAGCTGGGTGGTGCAGAGAATAGAGCACCAGCCCTGGAGTCCGGAGGACCTGAGTTCAAATTTGACCTCAGACACTTAACAGTCATTAGCTGTGTGGCCTTGGGCAAATCACTTAACCCCAACTGCCCTTCAAAAAAAACCCAAAAACAAAGAAAAATAGAAAAACACTTTAAAATGTGGATGCTTAGAAGCTATTTAACATGCTGGCCCAACACCTGAAATTTTATATGGTAATTTCACTTGATAAAAATGAATAGGAAAAACATACTAACTTCTGTTCTTACTATAATGGTAAAAAAACTTGCACGCAAGTTTGAAATATCAAATTATCCCCTAAGAGTTTCCAAATAACATCAGCAGCCATGATTAAAGTTACTCTAGAATGGGATACTCCAAAGGATATACTTATCCTAATAAGCAGAGTACCAAGCTTGCATTTTCTGTATTACTAAATATTCCAGGGTTAATAATGTCTGGTATACAAGTAAATTTCCATTGTGGTTAAGAGTACCCTACCTTTACGAGACTTAGATATTCTACTATCCCGGAGCGCACTGCTGAGGACAGTTTCCTTACTGCTTCATCACAGACCCAGCAATGAACACCTCTCCTTCCAGAATAGACCCAGAGGCGATGTTTAAATCCAAAGTCCTCTGTGGGGAGAAAAAAGAGGTGTTTTTTTTCTCTCTTCTAATAAATCTACACATACTTTTCTTGAAAAGAAAAGAACAGGTCTGTCTGTACAATGTTTACAAATGGCAATTGCAGTAACACTCCATTTTTCTATCCCATGTTTAAGGACAATAATACATTAGCACATCTTGAAAACTACTGAATAAAAGATGCTATAGTTGTATAAGGACAGCTAGGTGGCACAGTGGATAGAACATTGAGCCTGGAGTCAGGAAGATTCATCTTCCTGAGCTCAAATCTAGCCTCAGACAATTATTAGAGGTGTGACCCTGGGCAAGTCACTTAACCCTGTTTGCCTCAATTTCCTCATCTGTAAAATGAGTCAGAGAAGGAAATGGTAAACCACTCCAGTAATATGCCAGGAAATCTCCAAATGGGATCATGATGAGTCAATATGACTAAAATGACTGAACAACATAGTAGTATAAACTAATGCTCAGAAGAAAACTATTCATCTAAATTAAAAAGTTTTCTTTTCTGTAATGAGGTAAAATATAGTTTTAGAACCTTCCACCCAGTGGAACTCAATGGTTATATTTTCTGGAGCTATGCTGAATAAATTTAATCATTCTTCCATATAACAGTTCTTTACATATTTGAAAACAGCTTCCCTAGGTTCTTCTTCTTCAGGCTAAACATCATTACTCCCTCCAGCCATTCCTCACATGACAGACACTTCTGAGCCCTTTCCCTAGCTTGGTTGCCCTTCCCTCTCTGTGCTACAGCTTGCCAGCATCCCTCCTAAAATACAGGGTCTAGAATTCAGAAACCCTGTATGATACTTTACCATTCAGAGCTCTGTCTATGATGTGGATGGCCATTGTCATGAGGGTCCAGCATTTAGAGCATATATCTGCAGAACTGAAGCAGAGTGACCTTTAGTGACAGACTACCAACAGAAGCCCCCCGTCCAGCTCTGAGGTGTTTGTCCTTACCTACAGCACCTCCTCACATCATCATAGTCTGTCATGTCAATGTCAAACACCAGCTCTTTTTCCTGAGCCTGAAAAGCCCCTAGTTTTACTGTATTGTGTTGAATGGGCTGTGGACAAAAAAAAAGAAAGAAAAAAAAGCTATTAATTTCAAGCAAGTATTTTCATTTGCTCTCCTACTAACTACCACATATAGATAATGGCCAAAATGAAAAAGCCACAAATATTCAGGTTAAATCAGTGAAATTTCATTAATCTGGATCTTACAAATTAGGAATTTGTAAAAATTTAATGAGGGTTGGCCTTGTCTGCTTTTCTACTGCCTATTAAAAAGAGTTTGGGGTGGGTAGGTGGTGCAGTAAATAGGAGACTGGCCCTGGAGTCAGAAGGATGTCAGTTCAAATCCGACCCCAGACGCTTCATATAAAAAACTAGCCGTGTGACCTTGGGCAAGTCACTTAACCCCAATTGCCCTACCTTCCCCCTTCCTCCGAAAAGCAACCCCCCCCCCCAAACACAACAACAAAAAAGGTGGGGGTTTGAAGAAAATTATGTTGGAGAAGATATGGGAGAATTGGAAAATCAATGCCTCGTGGGTGGAGTTGTGAACTGATCCAACCATTCTGGAGAACAATTTGGAAATATATCCAAAAGGCTATAAACCTGTGCATACCCTTTGATCCAGCAACACCACTACTACGTCTGTATCTCAAAGAGATAGAGGGAAAAGGATCCACATGCACAAAAATATCTATAGCAGCTCTTTTTGTGGTGGCCAAGAATTGGAAATTGAAGGGGTATCCATTATTTGGGAAATGGCTGAACAAGTTGTGGTACTTGAATGTAATGGAACACTATTGTTCCATATGAAATAGTGAGCAGGTGGACTTCAGAAAAGTTTGGAAAGACTTGCATGAACTGATGCTGAGTGAAGTGAGCAGAAGCAGAATGCTGTACACAGTCACAGTCACGGCAACATTGTGCAATGACCAACTTTGTTAGACTTAGCTCTTCTGAGTGATGCAATGGTCTAAGACAATTCCAAGACTCATGATGGAAATGCTGTCCACGTCCAGGGAAAGAACTGTGGAGTCTGAATGCAGATCAAAGCAGACGATTTTCTTTTTTGTTGTTTTTTCCATCTCATGATTTTTCCTTTTTGTTCTAATTCTTCTTTCACAACATGACTAATGTGAAAATATGTCTATTATGATTATACATGTACAGCCTGTATAAGACTGCATGCTGTTTTGGGGTGGGGGGAGTGGAGAAAAGTTTAGAACTCAAAATCTTATAAAAGTGAAGGTTAAAACCCCCCCAAAAAGGAAAAAAAGAAAGGATCCCCCCAAAATAAACAAAAATAAACAGAGGGTTTGCTAAATAGTTTATATGGGTGCTCAATATAGACTGTTATCATGTTTAATCTTGAGGTAAATGTTTTCAAATACTTTATAAACAAATACTGTAATATAAACAATGTGCTAATTATAAATTATTCTAAGGATTTCTACTTCAATGTGAAAAACAATTATTAAGTGCCTATTCTGTTAGCATACGCTGCTAAGTATTGGGAGATGCAAAGTTGAGACAGATATAGCATCTGCTCTCACAGAACTTACAACCTAATAGCTTATAAATGATACCTATAAAATGAGAGGATAATGACAATCATTTACATCCATATAACCCTTTAAGGATTACAAGTACATCCCTAACAACAACCCCATGAAACAGATAATGCAAATACCATAATTTCCATTTTACTAATGAGAAAACGGAGGCTAACTTAATGAGAAAATGAGACAATAAGGTTTTGATTCTGATTGTTTTACATACTACCAACGTGATCTTGGCAAGTATCCTCCCCATCAGCTTTCCTCTCTGTAAAACAGGGGTGTTCAGTTGTATAATCTCTAAAGTTCCTTTTTAGCTCACAAGTCTAAGATCTCTGTGGTCACAATGCTAGGAAATGTAGTAGCCAGGATTTGAAAAGTGGTCGTCTGACTTAAAATCTAGTGCTCTGTCCACTCTACCATGCTACCTTTCAGTTCTCACTTCTCAGTCTCTTAAAAATGGGCTTTCAACTCCACCTGCAGGATGGATGACTCTTCTAGCGTTGCCCCTTAACCGATAAATTCAATGTCCTTTTTCTGTCTTCATTCTCCTTGACCTAGTTGCAGATTTTGGCACTACTAATAAGCCCGTCCTCCTGGCCACACCTATTGCCCTTGATTTAGATAACACTACTTTTTAGTTCTCCTCTTAGCTTTTTGTCACCCCTCCTTCCAGGTAAGCTTGGGCACTAGCCCACAAAGGTATCTTGGCTCTCTCCATCCTACATACATAATCTTCTCTCTATTCCTTCTCCTCTTTCCACCTTGGTAATCTCATCAGTTGCCTTAGATTAGATCATCAGTTCCCAAAATGACACATCCAGGTTTGCATCATGAACTGCTTCTTAGACATCTCCCCCAGGATGTACAGTGGGCACCTCAAACTCAACATTTCTAAAACATCATTACAGCTCTTCACCTCTCCCCCTACTCTTCTACTACTAATCCCATCACCCTGGTTCCAAACTTGGAATTATCTTTAATTTCTCCAGCTCCCTGCCCTACAAATCCAAGTAGTCACCAAGTTCTTTGATTCTGCGTCTCATATGTATCTCCTTCTCTCTACCTACACAACCTGTACCCATCAGCACCTGCCAACAGCAGAAATCTCCAGACTTTTTTGAAGGCACCTACCTATCAATAAACATTTTTTGAGTATGTACTCTCTATTTATTTGTACATTTTATGTACATATACTACTGTACTAATAATTAAGTATATTATTAAAACGATATATACACCCACACTACACAAAAAACCAGGATGGTTTTTAAAATCCTTAAAAAAGGATGAGATAAAGATGAAATAATATTTTAACCTAGAGTCACTAGGGAGTCACTGGCATTTACTGAGTAGGAATAGTATGGTCCAAACTTCCCTTTAGGCAGTTTGAGTAGAAGACTGACAGGAGTGAAAGGGGAGGAGAGACTTGGAGCACAGAGAACATTAGGAGGCTGTTTCAATCATCCAAAGGAAGGAAGGACAATGAGGGCCTTCTCTGGAGTAGTGGCTATGTTAGTAGAAAGAGGGGACAGATATGAGAGATGCAGAGGTAGAAACATAAGATCTCACAACTGAGTGATATGTGGGGTGAAGGAAAAAGAAGCAAAGTTTCAAATGTGAGTGATAGGCAGAATGGTGGTACCCTCTCCAGAAATAGGGGAGCTTGGATGAAGGAAGAGTCTTGGGGAAAAGGTAGTAAGTGCCATTTTGGATATATTAATTTTGAGATGCTTATGTGACAGCCAATTTGAAATGTCTAAGAGGTCACTAATGATGTTAGACTTAAACTCAGAGGAGATTAGGGCCGGATATATAGAGCTGGGAGTCTTCACCATGGAGATAGTAATTAAACCCTTGGTTGCTAATGAAATCACCAAGCAAGAGAATGTATGGAGAGAAGAGTGCCTGCTAGAGAGAGCCTTGGGGAATATCCAGTTAGAAGAGATGAATGAAAATCCAGCAAGGAAGAATGCAGAGTGGTCAAAAAGGTAGTTGAGCCAAGAGAGAGTAGGGTCAGAGAGAAGAGATTAGGTATCCAGGAAGAGAGTGTATTCAAAAATGTTAAATGGTGCAAAGAGGTCAGGAAAGATGAGGACTGATAACTGGTAACTTTGAAGATAGCAGTTTCAATTGAGTGAGAAGACAATGATAAGGAAGCTGAGAGCTAGGGAGACTGGAAGGATAGCAGTATTCTCAACAGAAAAAGGGAAGGGTTTTGGGGGAAAGACAATACACTTGTTGATTTTGTGCATTCGTGTGTATGCGTGTGCGTGTATATGTGTGTGTAGGGGGGAGGTAAGATAACCCCTACTAATAGAACTATGTAGTGACCAGCTAGGCACCGTCACTGCCTTGGAGTACAGAGCATGCACACTCTAGGGCAGGCTAGGATTTCCTCTACACACAAAGGACATTTTCCTCTACATTTTTTGAGGGCTGCCTGAAATTCTTTGGTGTGTTGCAAGCTGCTGTAAGTTAAGGCTGCAGGTTGTGCAGGCCTGCCCTTTCGTGTGTAGCCACAAGTGACTGGGGAGAGGGAGATTATGAGGTAGGGGCATCAAAAGTGCTAATTTTGTCTGCTTAGCAACTTAGGTACCTGGGTAAGTTAGGTTATAATCTTGAGAGGCCCATGACTAGGGCAGCCACACAGGAGGCTAATGGAAGGAGAGGGAGGAGTGAGAATGTTGAAAGGTGTGAAGGGAGAAGGGAGAGGGCATGTGTATGTAGGGTATAGCTGTACTGAAGACAAGGTCTCATTTGGCTATGGGGGTAAGGGGTGGGGAGGCAAGTGGGAAGAGGGTGGCATGTGACTCATCTTTCCACTTTTAGCTTAGTTGATCACACATTCCTTGGGGTTAAGTCAGGGTTCTCTTGGAGTCATTACACAGCCTCTATATTGGTGATCACTGGCCTAATTATTGCAATAGCCTCTTAATTACTGCTTCCAGGCTCTGCCTTTGTCAAACTATCCTAAACCCAACTGCAAAAGATATTCTTAAAACAGAGATAGCAAATATCTTTAAAATGTTTTAATGTAAATGCCTTAGTCTGTCACTTAAGGTTCTCCACAATCTGGCTCCTGCTTCTTTCTCCAGTTTTATTTTCTATCACCCTCCTTCACCCAATTTCTTTTTCCAGCCAAACTGTACTGCTAGCTGTTCCCTATATACATTTGATCTCTGGCTTCTATGACCTTGAACAAGTAGGCCCCAATGACTGTAATGCTTTGCCCCCCACCCCTTAAAGAATCTTCCAAAGTACAGCTGAGGCATCACCTCCTACTTAAGACATTTCTTGATTTTCAATGATTAGTTTTGTCTCCCTCATGAAGTTACTTTGTATTTACTCTCTTATGTATATTTTTTATTTTCTCAGTAAAATGTAAACTTCTTGAAAGTAAGGATGGTTTTGTTTTTGTATCCTGAGCTCCTAGTACAGGGCCTTACACATAGTATGCCCTTAAATGTTTTTTTAAAATAGTGAAATGTGCAGCAGAGAGATGTAAAATGCTAAAATCTATTCAAAGACAGAGAGAGAGATCTACTTTTTAATGACCAGGGTCGGATCTGCATAGGAGGGGGCAATTGAATTATGCCTATTTGATTACTATACCTAAAAGTTATCAAATAGCATTTCTTTAAAGATATTTTAATTTTTTTACCAATTCAGATTTAGTCTAAGGAAAACACAGTTCTTATTATTATGTAATCAAATCCTATTGTCTTCACAAACCAACCTTCCATTTAACTGACTTTTTTTGTAGGGGGGGAAGGTAGGGCAATTGGGGTTAAGTGACTTGCCCAAGGCCACAAGCTAGTGTGTTAGTGTGTGTGTGTGTGTGTGTGTGTGTGTGTGTGTGTGTGTGTGTGTGTGGCCCGATTTGAACTCAGGTTCTCCTGACTCAAGGGCCAGGGCTCTATTCACTGTGCCACCTAGCTGCTCCCCATTCAACTTTATTAAATAAATGCTTGTGGTTATTTACTATGTACACTGAGACAGTTAGAGAACACACAGAGCAATGGGCCTGGAGTCAGGAGGATATGAGTTCAAATTTGGCCTCAGATGCTTACTAGCTGTGTGATCCTGGGCAAGTCACCCATCTTCTGTTTGCCTTGGAGGCAGTTAGGTAGCTCAGTGAATAGTGTCTGGCCTGGTGAGAGGAAGCTTCTGTTGTTGAGTTGTTTCAGTTGTATCCACCTCTTGACACTTTGTCACTCCTTTTTTGTTTTTGTTTTTTCTTTTGACAAAGATCCTGGAATGATTTGCCATTTCCTTTTTACAGCTGAGGAACTGAGGCAAACAAGGTTATGTGACTTGCCCAGGATCACATGACTAGGCCAGATTTGAACTAATGATGATGAGTCTTCCTGATTCCAAGGCCAATGTTCTAGTCATCGCACAACTTAGCTGCCAGTCTGGCAAACCTGAGTTTAAACCCAGCCTCAGATACTCGCTAGGTGTGTGACCTTGCGCAAGTCATTTAACCTCTGCATTAATCCATTGGAAAAGGACATGGCAAACCACTCCACCAGTATCTTTGCCAAGAAAACCCCATATGGAGTCATGAAGAAGACTTGACTGAACAACTGAACACAACACAACAGCAACAACATACAATACAATGAACCTCAACTGCCAGCTTACATTTGAATTGGACCAGTTTCAATTCCTAAGAAGTCAGTGGTTCAGGGCAATGAGTGGTCTCCAAAGTGGGGAAGAGAGGACTTCGGGCAATGTCAGTGACCAACCTACGGGAGGTGGGGTTTGTCACAGCCAGTCACACCTATCCTGACCCTTCCACAATCTGCACCACACCTCTGGGATCACCTCTTGTCTTGACTGCTGAAATAGGAGCCCCCCGACTTCAGGTTTCTCCATAATGCAATTCATCTCCACAAAGCTACCCTAAAACTTAGGTCTGACCACGTCACTCTCCTCAATCAATTACAGTTTAATAAACTGGTAAAACTTGCTGTAGTTGTGCTTTCTTTAGCAACACTGTGAATATATATCCAAAAGGTTCACACCGATAAGGCTGCAGGCCCCGTACACGCTTAGTAAAAATGCACAGACACTTACTCTGTGGGAATATACTGCTCCAATATCAATTTTGTATGGATTTAATTTCTGTATCTCCTTTTCCATCTCATTTTGGTTGTTGAAAGATTGGTAGCGAATGTATATGTCATCTTTCAATGTGAATGAAAACTCCCGGTGCTGAAAATAATTCTTTATCACTGCAAAATACAAGTTTCACTTTAAATTTATGTAGTTCTTCTCATCTTTCAGCTCAAAGCAGAGACGGGATTAACCAGTCAATAAAGATTGAGGACTTACTGTTCTATTTTATTCAACAAGTATCAATCAAGTGTGTAAGGTGCACACTTAGCACATTATGCTAGGTGTTGTAGAAGTAAAAATGGAAAAAAAATTCACATGTACATAGACTTGTAGTTGCCCTGTTATTTATGAGGGAGAGGGGTAAGAACACGGGGTAAGAAAACTAAAAACAAGGCAATATTCCAGGAAGAGCTACTTATGAGACCTCAAATAAGTATTCCAGCATGGTGACTGCAGTATGCCTACCTCTAGATTTTAGACAGCGGACACAGCAAATTAAAAAGACTTGCTCAATCAGTCATTATTTCTAGTTTAGATTTCTAATAACATTACTTCCTTAAGCAGGTGGAATGCAGTGCTACACACCAAGTGCTCCCCACCTGCCAATTGTAAGATTCAGGTTCTACCTAGTTCCAGGGTTTGTTTATAGAAAACCAAGTGCTGATTATTAGGTTGTGACAAGAACAAGGAATGACTGATGCTTATATGCATTTGGGAAAAACAAATTATTAATGCAAAAAATGTATTTTAAATACATAAAAAGCAGAAATCAAATTTCACTAATACATAATATATGGATTGACACTGATCTTTTCACTTGATCCATGCCAGATGGTGGTGTTATTACAATACACAAGGAAGAGTGGGCATTCCAAGATGCGGAATGGTGGACAATGGCAACCTTATGTGTTCTTTCACTTTCAGTAATATTGTAAATCAATTGCAGCATCACAAAGTATTAAATCAAGATTTTAAAAAATAATAAAGCATATTCAATCACCCTGCTCTGACTGAAAATGTTTTTATGACAGCAAAAGTATTGTGAATTGTTAATAAATTAAAATTATTTGAAATATTATTTCATCTTCACCTCATTTTTAAAGAAAGCATTACATATGCTTACATAATTAAAATTATGTAAATAAAATTATGCTTACATAATTAAATATGCATATGTGGGGAGAGTGCAGATTTATCTCTTACATATACTTGCCACCTCTGACACTGGGCAACTTAATCTCTGTGTAGTCTGGACAATTCCCTCAGACTGACTATGAGCCCTGTTGGTCAAGGGAGCTTCCTCACTTGGGAGTTCACTGTAACAAGGAAAGCTTGGGCCCAGTTCCAATTCCTATATTGGGGAGTGAATGCTCAAAATTTTTTTAATGTGAAGGGTACATGATTTAAAAAGATTTGGAGAACACTGATCTAGAACAAACAGATGAGGGAATATCTGAATAATTCTCTTTTCAGAAGATGTAAAGACAACAATAAGCACACCCATTAACACTTAAAAAAAACCCCAAAACCAGGAGCAAAATCTGAAAAAATACACACGGAAAGAAGATCATTAGGTTAATAAACTTGCTAAAATTAACATGCCTAACTTGAAGACAAATTGTAAGCAGCTTGGATTACATAAATTACATGAAAGATGGTTTATTGTATTATTTATTTGAATGTTTTGATTGACATAAAAAATTAAGAAAAAAAGATTTATCTTCTTAGTCCCTCAAAGGGGCTTTCTCAGGATTAATATTTCAGTTTCACAGGCTGTATTAGATAGAGGAAGGAAGATGTTAAGTCCTGTTCCTGGTATAGTGGAAAGAACCTTGAATACTGAGACCTGGGTTTAAATCCTGGCTCACCTGGTCACCCATGTGACTTTGGGAAAGTCACTAAACCTTTCTGGGCCTCAGTTTTCTCATCTGTAAAATGAGAGGGTTGAATTAGATGATTTTGAAGGTCCTTTTTTCCTTCTAGACCGATGAAGCTATGATCCTGGACAATTTCTCTTCACAGATCTAAGATGGAGGGATCAACATTCCCTGCCAACCCTCTCATTTTCTCAGTGAGTCAGCAGGAGGCAAATTAGAACCCGGGACTCCTGGTTCCCAGAGCCCTAGGATTTCAAAGCTCAAACTGTGACATCTTCCTTCTCCCCCAACTCTAAGCAGTGATACTTAATAGATGGGGGGGGGGGGGAACAAGGGGAAAATTCACATCTCAGAGGTAGAGGGGACCTGAGTGCATCTGGTCCAACCCAGAACTGAAAAACAAGAACCCGTCTACAACAGGAACAAGGACTCACCCAACATTTGCTTAAGGACTTCAGAGAGGAGGGACGCACTTCCTAAAGGCAGGCTAATACTTTTGGAAAGACCTAATAGTAAGTACTTTTCTGCTTTTTTTTTGGGGGGGGGAAGAGGGAAGGCAGGGCAATTGGGGTTAAGTGACTTGCCCAAGGTCTCACGTGTTACGTACGTGTCTGAAGCCGGATTTGAGCTCAGGTCTTCCTGACTCCAGGGCAGGTGCTCCATTCACTGCACCACCCAGCCACCCCAGGAGTACTTTTCATTTCAGGGTTCCTCTTCCCCTTCAACTTTTACCTGCCCTTCCTAGTTTTGGTACTAAGAGAGCAAGCTGGACGGGTCTACTCGAGTGCAATCCAACCAGAATTCATTAAGTAACTGCGTCGTGGAAGGGGTGAGAGGAAGCATTGAAAAGGGAGTAGAGTCACCCCTAGATTCAAGAACACGCGACCTGGGGGCGGGGAGCTGGCGCTGTGAATGGAGCACCGGCCCTGGAGTGGGGAGGACCTGAGTTCAAATCCGACCTCGGACACTTAACACAAAACTAGCCGTGTGACCTTGAGCAAGTCATTTAAACCCGATTGCCCTGCCTTCCGCCCGTCTTTAAAAAAAGAATACCCGACTTCTTGTCCTGCCTAAATGTCGGACTGGCAGTGTGGCTCCAGGAAAGGCACTTATCCTCACCGGTAACGATGACAGCCAACATTTATGGAGTGAGTCAACAACGCAGATGCCGGCTAACGTTTACATAGCGCTTCAATAGCAACAATAATGAAGAGAACGGACTTTTACAGCGTTTCTGCTATAAGAGTAGCTCTTCATGCGGCGCTTCAACAATAACAATAATGATGAGGATGGCTAAGGTTTATATAGGGTGCCAGGGTCAAGGAGGCCAGGCCCCAGAAGTGAGGTGACTGGGACACTTTCCTTTTTGGAGATGGCTGCTCCCCAAGGCCGGGTTCCCCTAAGGCTCTCCTCCGCCCCCACCACCCCCGGCACCCCGCAGCGATTCCTCTCCCTCCCCAGGAGCCCATTCCCCAGTCACCTCCGCCATAATTGAGCCAGCGATAGTACTGGGAGAAGGGAAAGAGCCTCCGGTAGTAAAGCTTGAGCAGCTCGGGCAGCTCGTTGGGGTCAAACGCCTCCATGAGCCCCGGAGTTTTGCCTGACGGCACCGCTGGCGGGAAGAGAAATCCCAGCCTCACAGTTTGGCGGGAAATGGGAATCCGGAGTTGGAGTCATTGCGCAGGCGCGCTGAGGACAGGACGGAAAAGGGTCTTTCGCAGGGCCTGTTGGGACTTGTAGTTCTTGGTTGTGTGGACTGGCGAGGGCACACAAGAAGGGAGAAGGAAGTATTTGCTTCTGTCTCCTAGGTAGACAGCCGGTGAGACTCTTTACCGATGGGAAAGCGTTGATCACTCATTCCTGCCCCATCATTTCACTTCATTTTCAATGAGTGACAAGAATCATTAACCTGAATATGAAAATGTGTTTTGCATGATTTCACATGTATAATTGATAATCACATTTCTTGCCTGGGTGGGGGAGGGACTGGAAGGAGGGAGAGAATTTGGCAGTCAAAATTTTTAAAAATGAATATTAAAATAAAGTATGATTATTAATTTTTAAAAAAGAACCCTTAGTTTGACTGATCCTTGAGATGAGTTTGACCTGAAAGAAACCAGACCAGGAGGGAGGTCGTCAGCAGTCAACAGTTCAGTGAACATTTATTATGCTCCTGCTGTGTGCAAGGCACCACGCTAGGCACTAGGGCTACGAAGAGGGAAAGGAAGTAATCCCAAACCCGTGTTCTATAGGAAGACACAGCACAAAAGTAAATACAAAATCGGAGCAGGGAGAGACAGGGTAAAAGTGCTGGTAAATGTTTAACAATTAACGGGGGTAGGGGGGGAGGTGTGCCTGCTGGACACACTTTTAAGTTTAATCTGCCTTGTTAACATTTTTTCCATTACTTTCTTGTAAATGCATCACTTTCCTAAATCTAGAGTCTGGATCATCAACAAAACAATAAATCAAGGGCTAACTTGTAGCTTCCTGATTTCCGAGGTATAAAATTCTCACAATGAAAATTTAGCTAGTCCAGTCTCCAACACACACCGAGAAAAAGTACTAATTGCTCAGTGTTTAACATTTTCCTTCAAGGCTCAACTCAAGTACTCCCTCCTTTACAAAGCCTTCTCTGATTCCCACCTACCCCCAAACAATAAATGAAACCCCAATTTGTAGCTTGCTGATTTTTGATAGTATTTTATTTTATTTTCTTACATAAATTAACTTTTATTTTTAGTTTACATCATTCATTTACAGGAGAGTTTGAGTTACAAATTTTCTCCCCATCTTTTCCCTACCCACCACCGGAAAAACAGTGATCCCATGTTTACCCCCTCTTCCAATCTGCTCTCTCCTATATCGTTCCCCATCACCCCTCTGACTTTCTGGTAGGGCAAGATGGATCTCCTTAACCTAGTGCCTGTATATCTTAATTCCCAGTTGCATGTAAATGATAATGATAATGATAATAATAATAATAATAATAATAATAATAATTTTTAGCATTTGATTTTTGAACTTTAAATTCTAGATTTTTTCCCTATCTCCCTCATCACCCACCCTCACTGAAAAGACAAGCAATTCAATATAGGCTGTACATATGTAGTTATGTAGAACATCTCCACAATGGACATATTGTGTAACACTGATGATATTTCCCTCCTTCCTAACCCGCCCCCCCCACCCGACTTGTTTTATTCTATACTTTGTCCCTGTCCCTTTACAGAAATGTGTGGTTCTAACAACCCTCCCCCCCAACCTGCCCTCCCTTCCATCATCCCCCTCTCATCCCCTTCCCCCTTACTTTCCTGTGGGGCAAGATACCCATTTTAGACTGTGTGTCATTCCCTCCCTAAGCCAAATTCAATGAGAGTAAGGTTGACCCATTCCCTTTTTGCCTTCCTGTTCTTCCCCTCCATTGTAACTGTTATCCCTTGCCTCTTCTATATGAAATGATTAACTCCATTCTGTCTCTCCCTGTCTCCTCTCATTCTATTCCTCTCCCACCTCTCAATTTCACCTTTTAAAATATCATCCCTTAGTATTCAGTGGATCCTGTGCCCTCTGTCTACATACACATATATACACACACTCACATATGTATTCATACACATATATACCCTCCTATATAGACATGTGTATGTATACATACACATTTATATTCCCTTCACTTATCCTCATACTGAAAAAAATTTCATAAGTTACAATGATCGCTTTTCCATTTTGGCATGTAAATAGTTCAACTTCGATAAGTTCCTTATGATTTCTTTTCCATGTTTACCTTCTCATGCTTTTGTATTTGAATGTCAAATTTTCTATTCAGTTCTGGTTTTTTCAGCAAGAATGCTTGAAAGTCCTCCACCTCATTGAATGAGCCATAATGTAAAGCCAATCAGCAGTAGATATCTGAGAGAATGCTACTGTGAGGAGCTTTTAAGATTCAGATTACACAGTATTAGTGAACACTCTGTTTATTCCATTACAAATCTTCATTCAGTACAATGTTCACAGTTTCAACAGTTCACAATATTATATACAATCTTCAGAACAAGGAAAGTCCCTATATTATATCTTATTTCAGAAAGACACAATATTTAGAACAAGGAACAAAAGAAGAATCAGCTGGTTTCCCTAAGGGAGAAACCAGCTTAACACTTAAAGATTCAATCAATCTAATCAGAGATCC
>CM053597.1:210966056-210982461 GCA_028646575.1 Pseudocheirus occidentalis | reverse complement strand
GCTCTGTTCCAAATTGCTGGGGTTTTCCCAGCTGTCAGAGCTATTAAGTTGGTGTTGCAGCCCCCACAAGCTTTGGCTTGCTGAGATCACACCCTAGGACCACCACCCTAGACCATGATCCAGGTCCAGGCCACTCAACACAAGACCACTTGGCCCTGATCAATTGTCTCAGCTCCTCTGTGGGGTCCGCAGGCCAAGGGCTCTGAAGCTGCCCAGTGGGGGCCGCCGCTGGTTACAGCAGTTCCTTTCCTTCCCTCACTGCTTCCTTGCCCTGAGGGCAGATTGACCAAAGTGCTTTTCCTCCCCAAAATTAAGTTTCAAAGTTCCCCTTTCACTGACCTCTAATCCTGTCTTTCTAGATGTGAAGATTCCTCCAGGTGCAATAACTCTTCTCTGAAGCAGACTCACGATGTGGCTTGGGAGGCTCGGCTCCTCCCCACCACCCTCAGGCATGGCCGCGGTTTCGGTTTTGGGCTGGACTTGTCTCGTCTCCCGGCCTGCCGGCCTGCTGGTTGAGCCCCTCCTGCCAAGCTGCCTTTCTCTAATCCTTGATTTTTTCACACCTTGGTAGATGTGGAGTTGCTGGAGGCACAGTAGATCTTCTCTGTTGTAGACTGGCTGCAGATCGGCTCAGCTCTTCCTGGCCACTCTGGGGCCTGGCCTGGCTGTGTTTAGGTTTCAGGCTGGGTTGGCCTTGGCTCCCGTCCTGCTGTGATGAGCCTCTGCTGCTGAGCAGCCTTCAGCAATTGATGTGTTTTCTTTATTTTTGTGAGGTTGAGAGTCCTAGACTTTGTCTGGGGTCATATTTTATGGGTATTTAGGGTGGTTGTCTGGGAGCTGTGGAACCTTGCTGCTTCTACACCACCATCTTGGCCCCCCCATTCCCCAGAGCATATTTTCAAATCAGGAAAGGTCCTCAAATTTACCTTGGTCTACTGAGGGGCAGGGAAGATCTTTAGATTCCTCTTAACATTACATTTGGCCCCAAGACCTTTCATGTGCATTACACAGACAAGTTATATCTGAAGTAGGATTATCATCTCCTAAGTATAATATAATCCCCACAAAACAAATACATCACATTTGCAAGATACGTAACATAATAACTCATTGCACAGTGGTCACACAGACTTAAAGTACATAGCATAATAAGCTCCTCAATCCACAACAAAAATGTCTAAATAAAGTTCTCTTGGGGGTATGTCCTTTCCTCCCACACTACCCTTTCAGGCTTCCTCCTGACCCTCTCAGGTTCAGGTTCTAATGAGCAAAGTCCTAGTCTTAACACTGCTTCAACTGCTGCTCCCAAGTCCTGAGGGACAAGATCCAATATAAACAGGTAAAAACCAGTTTTTTGGCATCAGGTGATAACTTGTACTTTGCCCAGATGAGACCTCCTGAAGCTATTCAGTATTCTCTAGCTACCAGGTCAGACTTCATCCACTCCTTTTTGCTCAGGTGTGTTGTGGAAAGCAGATTGGGGGAGAAGAGAGGACAAGGTATGGGGAAATGGGAGGGTTGTGGTGAGTGGTCTTTCTGATTTTTAAAAATCTTCAGAGAACAAGGTTCTCCAGCTGTACTAAGGATCTTGTTTTGGTGAAACAAAACATAAGTACCAGGAGACATTTTCCTGGAATGCCATTACCTTTTTTTTTCTTTCAATTTTCATTGATATTTTTCTATTGATTCGATACTTGATTGATAGGGTTTTCTCTTCTTTTCTCCCCCAGCAGAAAGGGTGTGGGTACTAAGCTAATAACTAAGTAGTTATTAACTTTTCTTGGACTTCACAAAATATGATTGGAATCTGAAGAACTTGAGAATTATAATATCGTGGTGTGGGTCAGGGAGCAGAAGGCTGGCTTTATGCATAGCAGAATGAGGCTGTGACCTTTGAAATGTGATGGCCAATTCCTTCTGCTCAAGATTATGGTTGTAATATAGTGCCTGAAATTTTACCAGTAGATGTGAATTTCTTGTTGAGCATGAAGAGCTAAGTAGTATCACATGAGTTTGAGTTGGAAGGCATCCACATCTAATCCAACCAATTTATTTTTCATCTCAGCAAACGAAGCACAGGGCTTGTAAAGTGCTTCCTCCACTGATAACACCATTGGTAAGTTGCAGAGTTGATCTCTGAATTTTTTTGGGGGGGGTCAAAATTTGTTCTTTCTCATTCTGGTCTTCAAAATATGCAAATGTCTTTGGGGTTCAAGATGTTAAAAATTTCTCAACTTATACTTTAGTCTTTATGGGGATTAATTATTATTTAACTGATAGCAAGATAAGTATCTGTGGGGGATTAGAAAATTATTTATTTAGAAAGTCTGTCCCAATCTTAGACCTGAAGTAATAATGATTGACCAGTTTGTGAGGTAATGAAAGGGAGTGAGAGTGAAGCATTGCTTGGACAGATGGGAACTGAGGAATCAGGTAATGGGACATTTTGGCATGGCAAAGGAGTTTAAAGCCATCCCTTTCCTTATGGATTCTTTGATTATGGTAATCAAGACCAGATGCTAGTGCTGGGGCAAGATTTGGAAAATGAGAGAAAAAGGACCTTTAAAAATTGTTTCATAAGACTTGGGCTGTCACTTTTACTTTCAATGTCAAATCTTATTTTTGAATCTCACAAGTATACACAAATCTCAGTAAATTTTCCTCTGGCAGTTTGGGTGGTAGTATTGGGGGTCATAGAGACACATCTAATAAACTAGTATTTTAACCAACTGACCCTTCTCATTGGTTATGTTTCTGACACCTGACATTCACATTAAAAGAGGGAGCAGCATAAATGAGAAGCTCAGCAAAAGAAGAAAATTCTTTATTAAAGCATGAATGGGGCCAGTAATACTTCTTTCTCTGGGTCTGAGTAATAGCTTTGCAAGATTTCTGTCTGCTTATATGAAGGCTGACCCCAGTAAATACATCGAAAGATAGGAGCTGTGACAAAATTGCATTTTTCTCACTCAGGCTTTAAATGTATTTTGGAATGAGATATTTTGGTAATGATTGCCCCCATTCATATGTGTTTACAAAGCTTGCTTTTTCGAGGGAAGGGGTCTGGTTTTGTTTTTTTTTTTTTGGTTTTGTATCCGTAGTACCTTGCATACAGCAAGTTTTTGATAAATATTTGCTCACTTGAAATGAGTTAGGAAGTATATTGTTACACCTATTTCACAGGTGAGGAAACTGAGCTTCTGAGAGGTTGGGATTGGTCTAGGGTGACAGATAATCATCTGGAATTGGGATTATGATCTGGGCATATGGACTCTAAGAACAGGTCTCTGACCTCACAAGCTGTGAGACCTTGGGCCAATCACTTAACTTCTCAGTTTCTCCTCTGTGAAAGAAGAATTATAATAGCATATGTCTTATAGGATTGTTATGAAGATTAGATGAGGTAATATTAATGATAATTAATACTCTTAATAGAAGCAGGCCTGTCTCTACCCTGTCTCCACGTGTGGAGCTCCTATGTATCTACCATTTTGGTTTAGTTTCTTCACTCCTCTCCATATTCTGGCAAAAAGCTTCTCCAGTTCCATTCTACCCCGACTACGTGCAGGTTTCATCTCATCTCCTGGTAGCCCTGTCCCTGGTCTCACAACCTTGGTTATTCTCTAACAGGAAAATTCTGCGTTTAGGGGTCTCTTCCTTTGACTGGATCCCTGGAGTGAAGCCCTCCAAGAGATCATGTTGTTGATGATCCTAAATGGATCATCTACAGGATGTAGGAAGTACATAGGAGTAGTTCTGTAAGTTTAAAAAAAGTCTTCCTTTACTCTGGTGCTGTTCATCCTTCCTGGGTCATGTTAGGTTAGAGCTGCACTAGGCTAGAAAAAGTCACATTTCTGTCTTTAGTAGTAAAGTTTTTTATGTTAATATTTTTCAGGGCCTTTGTATTTCTTGAAGAATTCTTACTGTTGCTCTTCAATATTTAAGAATCCGTCTAGAGTTAGCCCTGGTCAAGTTACATATACATTTCCCACTTTAGACCCCTAAACATATCTTTTTTTTCCAGCCTAAATATCTCTTTAAAATTTTCAGAAGCGATAGGTTAGTCAGGGGATCAGTTGCTCTAGGGAGTATGGGATGCCTTTTTCCTGCTTAACTCTGGGTGCTAGATATCTGTGGATTGACCTGTTCAAGGAATTCCTTGTCAGGGAGTTTTAGGGATTCCACATCCAAATTGCAACCATTTCTAGGTTCTTTTCTAGTGTAAAAACAAAGATTCTCAACAAATCTCAACCTCTGAGAACATCTGGTCCTTAGAAGGGACTTTGCTTCTGTATTCTCTGGTTGTGAAATGCCCACTTTCCAGCCTAATAATAGCTATATAACATTTATTTAGTGCTTTGAAGTTTATAAAGCATGTTTAAAAACATCATCTCATTTGTTCTTTATAACAAATCTGAGACATAGTTTTTCAGATGGAGAAATTAGGGCAAATTACGTGATCTGCTTCTGGAAAGAGAGCTAAGGATGATTTCAGAGAGAAGATCTGAACCCTCTTCTTTTGGGTTGTAAAACTCTAACCATTGGTCCACATCACTCCACTCCATGTAGTACCTGTGAGAAGGATTCAGGCTATCTGTTTAAGTGATAGGGGAAGGTGCGGTTTGGTCTTTATGAAGGGCTGGATGTAAATCTACCCTTCCCACAAAATGGAATACAGAAGGGCAGTGAAACCAGAAAAGAGTAGAAGAAAATGCATTTGTCTGCTTGAGCTTTGAGACCAGTACAACTAAGGAAGTCAGGGTAGGAGTGTGGAGTGCAGTGAAGCATTCTGGGCATTCCAGTGATGGAAGTTCCTAATCAATGCATGCTAATCATTTTTATGGTTGTTGCATTTTTATCCTGTATTTTGGAAGATGACCAAATGACATGAATATATCAGAGATAAATTATGATGTGTCCAACTGGCTGATGAGACCAATAGAAACTTGGAACACTCTACCACAGATTAGGCACAATTAATCCATGTTAACGTCTATGGGTAGATTCTCTAAATCTGTGCATCTCTGATGAAATCACCACATCCTGGGCAGCCCTGTGGCAGCATCTTGCATGTCATAAATCAATTCCAAAGATCTTTAAGCATTGAGGAAATAACCCCATTACCATGGCACCAGAATCATGGAAATGTCAGTGGGCAAAGACTTCAGTCATAAAGTCCAATGTCTTAAAGTGGTTTCAGAGATCTGGGTCCAATTTGTCTCTCTGACATACACTGGCTATGGGACCCTAGACAAATCACTTAAGTGCAAAGGCTTAGGCAAGTCTCTAGGCCTATACCTTCCAGAGTAGGCACTGCTTTGGTAAAGGTAGCTTTTGTTGCTAGGCATTCTGTACTGATGAAATCAGAGATCTGGTACTAAAGAAAACTATTAGGGAAATAATGGTTTCTGGAGGGCAGAGCAGTTAAAATATTTTTTTTCATGCTTTATTTATAGTGAAAGAGCAATTGCTTCCATGTGGTTCTACGTGGCCTGCCTCATTTGTGCTTATTATGTCTTTCGCTGGTACCGGGAGAGGCAGGTGGTGGGTAACCTCGGGGACAAATATGTCTTTATCACGGGTTGTGACTCTGGATTTGGGAACCTGCTGGCCAAGCAGCTGGACCTTCGAGGCCTGAGAGTGCTAGCGGCTTGTCTGACAGAGAAAGGAGCTGAGCAACTGAAGCACGAGACTTCAAACCGGGTAGAGACAGTGATCCTGGATGTAACCAAGACTGAGGACATCACTGCAGCGGCCCAATGGGTGAAGGAGCATGTGGGAAATAAAGGTATGATTGAAAGAGAGACATTACTTTCTTTTTCTTAAATCCTTAAGCTTTAAGAGAGCATATGTGGGGTGTGAAAGCTTCATTTTTTTGCTTAGGAGCACAGGTAAGACCTTTTGTGATGTTTTCATTTGCTTAATAGTTTACCTTGGAAAATGGGCTCTGGGGATTTGGGGTATTTTGTTTCCATTTTGGGATTAAACGATTTAGAGGCCTAAGATTTTTCAAAAAATTAATTAATTAATTAATTAATTCATATTTTGTTTTACACATTCACTTCTGTAAGAGTTTGAGTTCTACGTTTTCTCTTCCTCCCCAAGATGGCTTGCGATCTGATGTAAATTCCACTTATACATAGATATCAAACATATTTTCAATTTAGTTGCGATGTAAAGAATTATGAGCCACTAGAAAAAACAAAGCAAACACCAAAAGAATAGGAGAGAACACAGTCTGCTTCCTTCTGCATTCAGACTCCAGAGTTCTTTCTGTGCATGGGGAGAGCATTTTCCATTGTGGGTCTTTTGGAATTGTCTTAGATCCTTGTATTACTGAGAAGAGGGAAGCTCCAGAAACACCAGTGACTCATTGTCTCTGGGATAATAGAGAAACTCCTCAGCTTGCCATGGACACCCTTTCCAAGCTGACTTCAGACTTCCTTTTGGTACTTTATTGTATGATTTTATTTCATGTAGCCTTTATTCCAAAGAAATTGGCCTATTTTTTGTTTTCCTGAAGTTGGCATTCCACCGCCTGCCTTTGTGCCCATGAACGGCTATCTGTCCTTCCTGGTGAGAATGCATTAATGCCTTGTAGCATCATTTAACACTTACCTTAGGTGCCCCCTCAGTGAGCAACCTTTTATGATCCTTTTGACTGTGGGCATTTCCCATTTCTGCTCAAATTAGTTTACATTTAAATCTTGTGGAATGCAAGTTTCTTGTGGTTAGGAACATTTTTCATTTTTGTCGTTGAATCAATAGTACTTTTCATAAAGTAGCAATTTATTAGTTACTTGTTGAGTTCTACATCGTGAGTAGGATAAACATACTGTCTGTTGCTCTGCAATGGGGTTGAAAAATGGGGTGGAAAAAGCGTGGAATTTGGCATAGCTGGAAAAGGATCCAAATGCTAACCCTGGTTCTTCTTATCTATGTAGCCTTGGGCTTTGTGATCCAAATCTGTGATCAAAGCTTATTTCCCTCCCTTCCTATAGGGGTCATAATTTTTTGTTGTTTAGTCATTTTTAAGTTATATCAAATTCTTTGTGACCCCATTTGGGTTTTTCTTGGTACAGATATTCGAATGGTTTGCCATTTCCTCCTCGAGCTCATTACAGATGGGGAAATGGAGGCAAATAGGGTTAAGTGACTTGTCCAGGGTCACACAGCTAGTAAGTATCTGAGGTCATATATGAACTCAGGACAAAGAATCTTTCTGCCTCCAGGCCTGGTGCCATCTAATGACCTCCTATAATAGCTGGGGACAAAGGTATGGAATCAGTATGTCCATTCAGACAAGTTCATTGTCTCATTGGTCTTCTCATAGGCACTTGAAAAATTCAAGGGTTAGAATTTTCTAGATGTGAATTTTTTTTTACATCTTTTAAAACATTTTTGCTAAATCTTTTTAATACTTAAATGTCTCTTTTTGGCCCTAAAATCTTATATTTTTTTTTTTACAGTATGAGCAGGACAGACTTACATTGTGTTGTGCAGATGTTTTTAATTGAATCCCTACCCCCTATCATATTGTAGATTACTCCCAGCCCATCTGTCAGCTTTGACTCACTCTCTCCATTCCCCACCTTTACTCCTACACACATATTGCTGAATGAAGATGGAGAAAATCACACAACCACAATGACTGGGTCCATTACAAATTTAGGTCACATAACCTCAATGGGAACTCACTGCTGCTGGGCAATCCTATTATACCTCCCTCATCAACCCATTTTCTTATCCTCCACAGCAGCTCTTTCAAATCTTTTTATCCCACATCCAAACTCCAATGGCTCCCAGTTCCCCCACTTTGAGATGAAAACTTGGTCTCATGTTTTATAGAAAAAGGAGGCCATTTCTTTTTAACTTTCTCTTTTCTCCTCTTTTAAAAATATTTTTTAATTTTAAAAATTTAGTGTCTTTGTGGAGGTGGGGAGGCAGGGCAATTGGGGTTGAGTGACTTGCCCAAGGTCACACATGTGGTAAATGTTAAGTGTCTGAGGCCACATTCTTTTTTTTGCTTCTTGCTCATTTCCTATCACTCATGTGCCTTTTGCCACTCTTTCCTCCTTCACCCCTGTTCTACAGGATGAGATGGCCTGACCCTTAATCAAGACTAACCTCTCTTCTTGTGAAAGGGATCCCATACAATCCTCTCTTCCAACAGGTTTCCCCCTCTGTTGTCCCTATTTGTTCACTTATTTTCAGTTTCTCTATACTTATTGACTCATTCCCTATTGCCTACAAATGTTCCCATGTCTTCTCAATCTTGAAAAAAACCCACTATGGAGCGGCTAGGTGGCACAGTGAGTAGAGCACGGGCCCTGGAGTCAGGAGGACCTGAGTTCAAATCCTCCCTCAGACACTTACCACTCAACATACTTACTAGCTGTGTTAATTTGGGCAAGTCACTTAACCCCAGTTGCCCTCGAAAAAGCAAAAATAAAATTCGGGAAAAAACTCCACTTGATCCCTCCATCCCCATTAACAATTTTCCCATGTGTCTTTTGCCCTTTATAGCTACACTTCTTGAAAAGTCTGTCTGCAATAGATGCCTCCATTTTCTCTTGTCTTACTTTCCTCTTAATCCTTTACAGTTTGGTTTCCCACATAGAAATTCCCCTCCCCAGTTACTAATGATCTCCTAACTGCCAAATCCAATGGCCTTTTCTCAGTCTTCATTCTCCTTGCCCTTTCTGCAGCCTTTGACCCTGTGGATCAGCCTTGTCTCCTAGATGATCTAGGTTTTCAGGAACACCACTCTCTCTGAATCCTCCTTATATCTATCTGACTACTCTTTCTCTGTTCCCTTTACTGGATCCTCATCCAAGTCACATCCTGTGACCACAACTGACCCTCAGGACCCTCTTCTCTTCTCCCTCTATGCCACAACAATTGGTGATCTCCCTTGGATTTTTTGTCATTCACATGTATTCTAATGATTCTCAGTTCTGCCCATCCTAACTGAACTTCTATGCTGAGCCCCAATTTTGTGTCTCCAACTGCCTGTCAGGCTTCTCAAAGTGGATATCCAGTTGACTTCTTAAACTCACTATGGCCAAAACAGAATTCATTATGTTTCCCTCAAATCTCTCCCCACCCCACCTTTCCTACTACTAGAGAAGAGTTGTATTTATTGTGTGTATTGTTCTGATGGTGCTGTTCTCTGCTCTCTGCTGCAGTCCATGTCTTTCCATACTTCTTTGTACTTTGCGTAGTGGTTTTTCTTACAGCACAGGAATATCTTATTACATTCATGTACCTTGGGATGTTTATCCAGTCCCCAACTAATGGCCGTCTAATTTTCTTTCAGTTCTTTGTTACCATAAAAAATACTACTGCAGTTTGGTCCTTATGGAAACTTTTTTTTGGTCAGTGAGCTCCTTGGAGGAGAAACTTGGCAATGGAATAATTGTACTGATTTGCCCAATTTGAAATTGCCTTCCAGAAAGGCTGTCTATTCACAGATCCACCAAGAATGCATTATTATGCCCATCTCTTGAAAAAATTTATTTTTCCCTTAAAAAAATCTAATTAAAAGTATTTCTGTCATTCACATTTCCTTACTTGATGCTTTCCCCACTTGCTTCCAGAGAACCATTCTTTATTTACAAGAATAAAAAAGGAAAGAAAATAACTTAGTAAAACTAAATAACATATCAAAAGTGTGACCTCATATATAGCATTTCACATTCACATCCTCCAACCTCTGCAAAGGAAACAGAGGTGTGTTTTCGTGTCTCTTCTTTGGGGCCAAACTTGGTCATTATCTTTTTGTATCATTCAGTTTCTGCTGTTTTGTTCTTTCCATTAACATTGTTTGCCAGTGTATATTGTTTTCCTGTTTTTACTTATGTCATTTTGTATAAGCATTTCCTGTGCTTCTCAGTAGTAATCATATTCAGTGTTTTTTTTATAGTACAGTAATAAGCCTTTGTGTTTCTAAATACATTCTTGAACTAGGCTCCAAATCTAGGCAAGAGTGAATTTTTGTACTGCGTGGTATGCTAGAGTCCTTGTTAAATCAATCACTCAATCCATCAATTATTCTGTTATTTGTGATTTCATCTGTGTGGGGGATTCACTTGTGTAGAAACTACCAATGGAAATAGGCAACTCATTTGTAAATTATAGTCTTTTAGAGTTGCCTATAACTAAGAGGTTGAGAAACTTTTTCAATCAGTCAATAAACCTTGCAAAGCCCAGCTATGTACTAGGTAATATGTTAAGTGCTAAGGATACAAAAAGAGGCAAAAGACAGTCCCTGCCCTCAAGAAGCTTGTAATCTAATAATTTTAAGGATAATGTTGATGATCATACAACTAATGTATATCAGAGGCAGGTCCCAATCTGAGACTTTCCTGACTCCAAGGCTCTCTCTACTGTACTTTACTGTCTCTCCTTAAATTGATGAGGGTTGGAATATATTAGAGTGTCTAGGTGTTGCTTAACATCCCTTTCCAATGCTACATTTTAATACAGTTATCATTTTGATTTACATCTTTGTAGGACTCTGGGGCCTCGTCAATAATGCAGGAGTTCTTTTTCCAGATGTTTGCACTGAGTTGATGACCAAAGAGAACCTCCTAAAGACCCTGAATGTAAACCTGATTGGATTAATTGAGGTGACAATGACCATGTTACCAATGCTGAAGCAAGCCAGGGGGAGGGTTGTCAATGTCTCGAGCATCTTGGGGAGAGCTGCTTTCTCTTTAGCGACCTACAGCTGTTCCAAGCATGGAGTAGAAGCTTTTTCAGATTGTCTGAGGTAACTATTGTTATATTTTATCCATCCAAACATCCATCTGTCCATCCATCCATCCATCCATCCATCTATCCATCCATCCTTCCATCCATTCCTTCATCCATCCATCCATCTCTCCAGGGGTGAGGGATCAGGGAGAATATCTCAGTGCTCCAAGTAGGTGAGGCCCTAACCTGTGCTAGCTGCCATCAGATTGAAGTGAAAGGGACTGATTTAAGAGATCTTGCCAAGGCAGAATAGATTAGATTTGGCAGCTGATTGGAGATAGTGAAAGCAATGAGTTGAGGATGTCTTCAGGATTGGGAAACTCAGTGACTAGAAGGAGTGTGGTACCCTCAATAGAAATAAGTAGAACATGAAGAGAAGAGGACTTAGGAAGATTGATAATGAATTTTGTTCTGGATGTATCCAGTTCAAGAGACCTATATGTCTCATTAATCTGGAGATGTCCAGGATGTCCAGTTGGTGACATGGGTCTGGAGTTCAGTCAAATCAACAAGCACTTATTCACACTGTTATTTGTCAGAAAGAGAAAGTAAAAGTGGATACCTAAGTGTGAATGTCATTTGCAAAGAGATGATGGTTGAACCAAGTGGGGCTGGTAGTTTACCAAGAGAGAGAATAGGGGGAGAAGAGGACCTACAATAGAAACCTGGAGAATATCAATGCAAAGGGCATGAGATGTGTATGGTGATGCTATGAAGGAGACTGAGAATTGACTAGAATGAGAACTAGAAGAGAGAAGTGTCATAAAAACCAAGGGAGGAGGAAGTGTCTAGAAGTAGGTGGTGGTAATAGTCCCCAATCCTGGAGACATGTCAAGAAGAAAAAAGGCTGAACAGAAGGAGGTTGGGTTTGTCAATTAAGAAAGCAAGAGAAGATTTGGAAAGAACAGTTTTAGGGGACTGTTGAGGCTGGAAGTCTGATCCCCAGGATTTGTGAAGTAAGCAAGTGGTGAGAAAGTGGAGGGGAGGAGTGTAGGTGGATTTTTCTATCAGTTTCATTTTAGAAGGGAGGAAGAAGAGATAGGACAATAACTTTAGGGGATAGTAATATCAATGGAAATTAAAATGAAATTTAAAAATGCTTTCTCCTTGGAAGAAATGTTATGGAAAATCTTGATAGCATACTAAAAAGAGGAGATATTATTTTGCTGATAAAAGTCCTTATGGTCAAAGCTATGGTTTTTTCAGTCGCAATGTGTGACTTTGAAAGTTGGTCTCTAAGGAAAGTTGAGTGCCTCAGAACTGACACTTTAAAATTTTGGTTGTGGAGAAGATTTTTAAGGCTCCCTTGGACAGCAAAGAGATGAAATCAGTCAGCACTTAAATTAATTCAGGCTGTTTACTGACTGGTCAAATATTGAAATACGGGGAAAGAATGAAGGCAAATGGGAAAGGCTATGGCAGACGATGAGAGGGATAGATAGTGTCATAGAAACAATGCACATGAACTTGGCCAGACTATGAGAGAAAGTGGACGATAGAAACAGCTGGCATGCTATGATCCATGGGATTACAATGAATTGAACACTTTGGAACAACCTAGCAGCTACAAGAAGAAGATCAGATGAAGTCATTTTTAAGGATGGATGAGATAGATGACATTGCATATTTGTAAGTGAAGTGGAAGGAGCCATTGCATGAGGAGAAGTTGAAATTTAAGGAAACAGAGGGAATGATCAAAAAGGCAAAATCCTAGTGGAGATGGCATCAATGGCACAAGTAGAGGAGTGATCCTTAGCAAGAGGTCTACATTTTCTCCTAAGGCTGAGGACTCCAAGCATATTTATATTTGCCCTTGGGGCTTTTGGTTAGATTGAAGCATTGTATACCTTAATTGAATAGATACAGAATTATCTATCTGTCATTGCGTTCCACAAACACTATGCTCTGTGTCTTGGTTCTGGGTTTTCCTCTGGCTGTCCCCCAC
The DNA here is from genome assembly GCA_028646575.1 of Pseudocheirus occidentalis. Classification (NCBI taxonomy): domain Eukaryota; kingdom Metazoa; phylum Chordata; class Mammalia; order Diprotodontia; family Pseudocheiridae; genus Pseudocheirus; species Pseudocheirus occidentalis. The sequence goes on along the minus strand of CM053597.1, from coordinate 210,969,758 downwards.
GCTTGGGATGCTGTCCCTCTTTATCTCTGTCTCTTGTTTGCCCAGGAATAAATCCCAGCAAAAATCCTACCTTATACAGTGTAGGGATTCCTTTCTAGATTCCTCTTAATTTTAGTGTCTACCCCTATGGATTATTTCCTATATATGGCTGGTATGTAGTCGTTTGCATATTGTCTGGCCCTCTAGACTGTGAGCTTCTTGAGGGCGGGGACTCTCTTTTGGTTCCTCTTGAATCCTCAGTACCCAACTCAGCACCTGGAATTTTGCTGTTATTTCAATCATTCAGTTGTATCTAACTCTACTCATGGACAAGTCCATGGCAAAGATAGTAGAGTGGTTGCTGGTTGCCATTTCTTTCTCCAGTGTGTCCCCATTTTACAAATGAGGAACTGAGCCAAATAGGGGTTAAGTGACGTGTCTAAGGTCACAGGATTAGCTAGCTTCTGAGGTAGGATTTGAACTCAGATCTTTCTGACTCCAGGTTTGTTGCTTTATCCACTGCACCTTTTAGCTTTCCATCTAGAACACATTATGTAGGTAATAAATTTGCTCAATTAGTGGACTGACATTCAAATTTTGTAGAATATTATTTGAGAGAATGATTGAGAATCATTGCAAAAATGGACACATTCCTTTGTTTCCTTAAGGTGACATTCTTTTAAGGAAGAGGGATGAAAGTAATAATAGCATGTATAGAGTTTTAAAGTTTATTAATCTCTGTCTTTCTTCTTCTTTCCTTTTTCCCGTCCTCCTTCCTTCCTTCCTTCCCCTCTCATTTCATCCATCTAACAAACTTCCAATGAGTGATCTCACTCCCAGTGCAGATTTGCCATTTCTAGTCTTCCAGAGTTGACTCAGAGCAATCAGGGCCCAAGTACCTTCCCATGGGACCCTGAGCCAGTATGTGAGGGACTCAGAATTTGAACCCAGGTCTTGTTCTGTATTCACTAGGCTCTGCTGTCTTGTATACAGAAGGTATTTAAGAGATGTTTTATGTGAATTAATCAATAGTAAGAGACTTGTTGGGGGAGCTTGTACATAGTTGTGGGCCTGTGCCTATTTCATTAGACTGTGAATTTCTGAGGGCAGGAGCTCTCTTTTGCCTCTTTTTGTACCCCCAGTGCCTAGCTCAGTCTATGAGCAAGCACCGGAGCATGCCCAGGATGGCTGCTAGCACAGGTTCTTAGATCTGCTTTTCTAAAGGAAAGCCACTCAAAATGGGTTAACAGTCTTACTTTAATCAATCAAACATATATCATTTACCTAGTTCAGGGGAAAAAGTCAGCACCCTGAACTTCAGAGAATACAAACACTAGTTACAAGCAGACAGAGAAACAGATCAGCAGATGGGCTTCCAGCTGTCTGACCATTATATCCATAGTCAGTTGCCAGAGAGGGAAGAAGCAACATCTGGGTTTTCAAAGCCAGGGTGGGACTTGATGGCTTCCCAGAGTCTCCTCTGGTGAAATCACACAACTCTTTCCAAAGTGAGCCCCAAAGCAAAACCTCCCAATAGTAATATCTATATCTGTATCTGTATCTGTATCTGTATCTGTGCCTGTACCTGTACCTGTACCTATATCTATACTATACCTGTACCTATACCTATACCTATACCTATACCTATACCTATACCTATACCTATACCTACACCCATATCTACATTTACATCTACATCTACATCTGCATCTGCATCTGCATCTACATCTACATCTACACCTACACCTACATCTACACCTACACCTACACCTACACCTACACCTACACCTACACCTACACCTATACCCACACCCACACCCACACCCACAGCTACAGCTACAGCTACATCTACATCTACATCTACATCTACATCTACATCTATATCTATATCTATATCTATATCTATATCTATATCTATATCTATATTTATATCTATATCTATCTATATCTCTCCTTTTCCTCCATCAGAGAATGTCTCAGCCCTCTTGACCCACTAACCAATCACAAAGTAATAAGGTGTGGGCATTCCTGAAGTACAAGCCTCTAGCCACTGTCTCCATGTGACCAAGTTCAGACTATTAGGGGGGCAGAGTAGACTTTCAAATCAGGGAAGGTTCTCAGAGCCACTTAAGCCTCTCAAAGGGCCTAAAGGCAGGGAAGATCTTCAGATTCCCATAATACACAGCAACTGAAGAATAGCAGTTACTTAATTACAGATATATAGTTTGCCTTCCATTCTTTATTTTTTTGCTTTTGGATGGTCAGAAAGCAAGGAATTGGGGTTAAGTGACATGCACAAAATCACACAGCGAGTAAGTGTTAAGTGTACGAGGCCAGATTTAAACTGAGGTCCTCCAGAATCCAGGGCCAGTGTTCTATTCACTGGGCCACCTACCTGTCCCATTCTCCTTTCTTGAAGAGGACCATGACATCAGGGACATGGTGACCTGAGACATGGTGACATGAGGAGCAATTGACTTTGATTTGAGTGAAAGAGGGCTGTTCAAGGCCACCAGCCTCATTTTCTCCTCCAGAGCCATCTGGATCTAATGACCAGATATTCATCAGGACAACTGGAGATGGCCAGGGATACAATGAGAAACTTTGATCCTTGTAAGCTAACGTCTTTTAAAGTTCTCCCTTTGAGTGAGGCAACATCTATTCAGTGAATAGGCTTCTGTAAAAAGTGAATAAAAAAGTGAGAAAGGCCCCTCTACTTAAAAAAAATCAAACTGGAAGGGGAAGACCCTCAGGGTTGCAGGGCAAAAGAGAAAGAGTTACTATTTACATTCACTCTGAAGTAGGAGGGCCCCAAAAATAACCATTAAGGGATGCTTGGTCATGGACCTATTGTTTTTTAATACATGAGATCCAGAGTGAATTGAGTTTAAGGCTTGGTCTTTGAGAACAAAATTAGCCTGTTATCCTCAAGGTAACTAGGTAGCTTTTGTTAGAAACCCTCACGTCAGAGAAGAGGATAGGGAAGAGAGGAGAGGAGAAAGGAGAGGAGAGTGGAAAGAAGGAGAGGGGAGGAGATAAAAGGGGAGAGGAGGAGAGAGGAGGGGAGAGGAAGAGAAAGAAGAGGAGAGGAGGTGAAGGGAGGGGAGGGGAAGTGTTGCACAAGTGAACTGGCTGAGTCCACTTTCATTTAATTAAAGAGGCTATCCATTACCTCATTTCTTAAAGACTGTATTCATTGAATGGGCATTACCCATCTCAAACTGAGTACCTGAAAAGACCTTAGGTTAAAAGGGTCAAGGTCTCCCAGTGCACCATAGGCTATCTCCAGTTGTCCTGGTGGATGTCTGGCCACTTGACCCAGATGGCTATGGAAGATAAAGTGAGACTGGTGACCCACCTACACTCAAATCAGTCAATTACGAGTCATGTCATCATCTCCCTGCTGCCATAGTCCTCTTTAAGAACAAATGACAAAGGACAACCTGTGAGGCATTTGATAAATGGTCAGTCAATAGACTGATATTTGAATTTTCAAATATTATTCAGAAGAAGTGAATACTCAGGGGAGTATTATTAGCCACATTTTGCAAATGAGGAAGCAGGTTTTCAAAGAAGTGAAAAGACTTAGGACCAGGAGCCACCTAGCTAGCTGCTAAGTCTCAGGGCAGAGACTTGACCAAAGTTGTCTAAGCTCATCTGCAACCTGCAGGGATCTGTTTCTGCTTGAGTTTAGTACAGCTGGGCTAAATAACCTCTAATGTC
>CM053597.1:210950278-210965556 GCA_028646575.1 Pseudocheirus occidentalis | reverse complement strand
AAGCTTTTGGTGTGGGAGTTCTGGCTGTGTTGTCTTCCTCCCATTCCATGTTTTGATCCTTTTTGTCCCCAAAGAAGGAATTTAAAATTCAGTTGCTGTTCTTACTTTGCTTCCTTTGCCTGCTCATGTTGCCAGTGAATTACTTGACTTTTTAGCTCTGTGGAACTCTGCTTGCAGAGGGGAAAGCTCTGTCTCAAATCCCTAGGGTTTTCACAGCTGCAGGAGCTATTGGGAGGCCACCATTTTTTTGCAGCTCTCACCAGCTGTGGCTCACTGAAAACACACCTGAGGACCACCACCCAAGACCACTATTCAGATCCAGGTTGCTCAATTCAAGAGCACTTAGCCTCTGAATGATTTCTTGGTCCCCCTGCAGTCTTCAGGCCAGGAGCTCTGAAGCAGCCACGTGGAGGCAGCTGCAGGGTCTCTGCTTCTGCCGCTTCCTTACCCTGGTGGCAGTTCGGGCAGACTACTTTTCTCCCTCAAATTTAGCTGAGTTCCACTGACCTTTCACTTAGTCCTTGTTTCTTATGCCTTGATAAGTCTGGAAACTGCCACAGCTGCTGCTGATCCACTCTCCTGAAGCCTCCAGCTGCAGCTTTTCCTGGCTGCCCCAGGGCTAACCGCAGTTTCAGGCTGGGCTGGTTTCAGCTCCCAGCACACTGTGATGAGCCCTTCCTGCCAAGCTGCCTTCAGCGGAAGATGTGTTTTTCTGTATTTTTTGTGAGTTTTGGAGCCCTAAAATTTGTTTAGAGTCAGATTTTATGGGTATTTGAGGTCGCTATGTGAGAGCTGCAGAACCTTGTTGCTTCTATGCCGCCATCTTGGCTCCTGAGTCCACTAGTGTTAAGGGAATAAATGCTGCAACTGTATATCACCCAGCCTGTTGTCTCCTTTAACCAAACTTTTAAAAGGTTAACAATATCAATTTATGATACAGAATAGTCAGGCTATTGTTAGTCAGTGGGACAATGTTTCCAAATGCTCCTTCTATGACTGTTGCTCTTTGTAGCTTTGAGAATCCCTGGGTAATTCACAGATTCTCTTCATGCTGTGTTTGGTGGAATTTTGGTGCAATATTGGTACGACTTTTTCTTAAGACCACTCTCCAAAGCCATTCTCTGTACTTTGGGAAACTTTGACCTCTCTTATTTTAAGGTCTACAAAGCTCTTTCTTCAAACAACCTTACAAGATAGGGAATAGTAACAACTGATATTTCTATAGCCCTTTCAAGTTTGCAAAGTTATTTTTATACATTTTCTCACCTGAGCCCCACAATAACACCATGATGTTGATATTAAACCCATTTGGAAGATGAAGAAGGCTGGGCATAGTGGTATCCTTGTTGCTGAGGAGAGTAAGGTTTGTGGATTGCTTGAGTTTGGGAGTGCTGAGCTGCATGCAGTTTGGCACAAAGTCTAGCACCAATATGGTAGGCATTCTGAAATGAAACACCATCAGGCTGCCTAACGAGGGATCAAACAGCTTAGGTTAAAAAAAAAGTGGATTAAACTTTCATACTGATCAATATTGGGATCAAATCTGTGAGTGGACATTGTATTTCTTGCCCAGGTGTGCTCAGGCTTGGCCAGGCTTGTATCTATTAAGCCTTGTTATTATCACTATCATACAAAGGAAACAGATTGAGAGGTAAGCCGAGGTGCTTATAAGCACCTAGATGGAAAGTATAAGAGCTGACTTTCAAATTTAAATTTTCTGACTCTAAGTTTAGGGTTCTTTCCAGTATACCATCTATTACATTTTGTTCATTCTGTAAAAGTTGCTTTAGATGCAAGGATTTCTTTCTTTCTTTCTTTTTTTTCGGAGGGCGGAAGGCAGGGCAATTGAGGTTAAGTGACTTGCTCAAGGTCACACAGCAAGTTTTGTGTTGTGTCTGAGGCCTGGATTTGAACTCAGGTTCTCCTGACTCCAGGGCTGGTGCTCTATTCACTGTGCCACCTAGGCTCCCCCTGCCCCCAGATGCAAGGATTTCTATCAGCATTCTACAAATCCTCTCTTTTCTTCTTTTTCAAGAGGTAATCAAGGTTAAGTGACTTGCTCAGGGTCTTACAGGTAGTATCAAGTGTCTGAGGTCAGATTTGAACTCTGGTCCTCCTGATTCCAGGGCCAGTGCTATATCCATGGCAATACCTAGCTGTTCTCTCTCCCCCCATGCCTAGTTGTCTCAATTAACCGACCAATTAACAAATCATTTATTAAAAACATACTATGGGTCAGCCATTGTGCTAGATGTTGGGGATATAAAGGTAAATTTGAAAGTCTTTGTCCTCTAAGAGCTTAATTGTAACATTAGAGGCAGCTAGGTGGTACCAAGCTGGATTTGGAGTCAGGAAGGACTTAAAATTCTGCTTCAGACAGTGTGACCCTGGGAAAGTCATTTTACTTGTCTCAGTCATAGTTTCTACATTGGTAAAATGAAGATAATTATAGTAGCTCCTTTACAGGGTCATTGTGATGGTCAAATGAGATGACACATGTAAATTACTTTATATATTTTAAAGCTCTATATAAATGTTAGTAATTATGTTATCATTGCATACATATGCAAACATATGCCAAACATATGCAAAACAAACACACAATAATTCTGTCTGCCACTGTAGTATGTGCTTTGCTCCTCAGCCACATGGTATAAGGGCAGCTAGGTGGCACAGTGGATAGAGTGCCAGGCCCAAAGTCGAGAAGACCCTTATTCCTTAGTTCTGATCTGGTCATGGATTAGGCCCTGGGCAACTCATGGCACCCTCTTTGCTACATTTCTTTTTTTTTTTTTTTGGAGGGGTAGGGTAGTGCAATTGGGGTTAAGTGACTTGCCCAAGTGTTAAGTGTCTGAAGCCGAATTCTAACTCAGGTCCTCCTGACTCCAGGGCCAGTGCTGTATTCACTGCACCACCTAGGCACCACCTAGGCACCCCTCCCCCCTTCAATTTTTTTATCTGTAAAAAGAGCTGGACAAGGAAATGGTAAACCATTCCAGTATCTCTGCCCAGAAATCCTCAAGTGGGGTCATGAAGAAGTAAACAAGACAGAACAACAACATGGTGTAAACAGATAGGAGGGAGTGTGCATGCTAAGAAAAGCATAAACATGGTCTTTTCACTTCCTTTGCACCAGTCCCATAGATTCATGGGCCACTGAGCTCTGAGCTTAGGAAGCCCAGTCAGGATGGGACAGGATGAGACAAGACTAACTTTTGCCACAAGAGGGGGATGTTGTTTAAAAACCACAAACCAATCCAAACACTTAAAAGCCAGTTTAGATGAAGTTGAAGAGGAGAGAAGAAAGGCATCAGGTGATGATTTGTACTTTGCCCAGGTGACAGCTCCTGAGGCTGTTAAATAGTCTCTATGTACCAGGTCAGACTTCGTCTACTTCTGTATGCTCAGGTGTGTTGTTGAGAGTGGACTGGGGGAGAGGAAAGGACAAGAGGTGGATTGTGGTGAGTGGTTTTTCTGATTTTTAAAAATCTTCAGAGGACAAGGTTCACCAGCTGTACAAAGGATCTTGTTTGTGGTGAAACAAAACACAAGTACCAGGAGACACTTTGCTGGAAGGCCACTAACTTTTTTTTTCTCTCAAAAATTTTATTGATATTTTTCTATTGATTTGATATTTGATTAATGGGTTTTTCTCTTCTCCCTCAGCAGTAAGGGTATGGGTAAGTCATTAATGTTTCTTGGACTTCACAAAATATGATTAGAGTTTGAAGACCTTGAGAATTTACAATATCATGGTGGGGGTCAGAGAGAAGAAGGCTGGCTTTATGCATAGCAGAATGATGCTGTGACCTTTGAAATGTGTTGACCAATTCCTTCTGCTCATGATTATGGCCATAACATAGTGTCTGAAATTTTACCAGTAGACATGAATTTCTTGTTGAGCATGAAGAGCTAAGTAGTATCACATGAGTTTGAGTTGGAAGGTTTCCTAATCTAATCCAAGCAATTCATTTTTCATCTCAGCAAAAGAAGCACAGGGCTTGTAAAGTGCCACCTCCACTTATAACACCATGGGTAAGTTGCAGAGCTGATCCCTGAATTTGTTTCATTGGGGGTCAAAATTCATTGTTCTTTTTCACTCTGGTCTTAAAAATATACAAATGCCTTTGGGGCATAAGACGTTAAAAACTTTCTCAATTTATCCTTTAGTCTTTATGGCGATTAATTCCTATTTAACTGAGGGCAAGATAAGTACCTGTTGGGGATTAGAAAAATATTTATTTAGAAAGTCTGTCCTAATCTTAGACCTGAAGTAATATTGGCCATCTAGTTTGTGAGGTAGCGAAAGGGAGTGAGAGTAAAGCATTGCTTGGACAGATGGGAACTGAGGAATCGGGTAATGGGATATTTTGGCATGGCAAAGGAGTTTAAAAATCTTCCCTTTTCTTATGGATTCTTTAATTATGGCAATTAAGACTATATGCCAGTGTTGGGGCAAGTTTTGGAAAATGAGAGAAAAAGGACCTTTAAAATTGTTTCACAAGACTTGGGCTATCACTTTTACTTTCAATGTCAAATCTTAATATTGAATCTCACAAGTATATGCAAATCTTAGTGTATTTTCCTCTGGCAGTGATGGTGGTAGTATTGGGGGTGGTACAGACACATCTAGTAAGCAAATATTTGAACCAATGGACCCTTCTCGTTGGTTATGTTTCTGACACCTGACATTCACATTGAAAGAGGGAGCAGCATAAATAAGAGGCTCAGCAAAAGAAGAAAATTCTTTATTAAAACAGGAATGGGGCCAGTAATACTTCTTTCTCTGGGTCTGAGTAATAGCTTTGTAAGATTTCTGTCTGCTGATATGAAGGCTGACTCCAGTAAATTCAACAAAAGATATTAGCTGTCACAAAATTGCCTTTTTCTCACTCAGGCTTTAAATGTATTTTGGAGAGAGATATTTTGGCAATGATCGCCAACATTCATACATGTTTACAAAACTTTCTTCTTTGAAGGAAGGGGTCTGGTTTGGTTTTTTTGGTTTTGTACCCATAGTACCTTGCATACAGCAAGTTTTTGATAAATATTTGCTCACTCGAAATGAGTTAGGTAGTATTTTGTTACACCTATTTTATAGGTGTGGAAACTGAGCTCTGAGAGGTTGGGATTGGTCTAGGGTAATACAGATAATAGTTTGGAATTGGGAATATAATCTGGGCATATCAACTCTAAGAACACATCTCAGACCTCACAACTTGTGTGACCTTGGGCAAACCACTTAACTTCTCAGTTTCTCCTCTGTGAAAGGAGAGTAATTATAGCATATGTCTTACAGAATTGTTGTGAAGATCAGATGAGGTAATATTAATAATTATTAATACTATTAGTATCAGGCTTTGGTCCTTCTTAGTTTTCTTTTCTCTTATATGACTGAAACTTTTCTTTCAGATTTTGTGTCTAGAGTCACTAGTCCCAATCTAGTGTGGTTTGGATGCTAAATACACCTCTCAGTTTTTTAGTCAGGGTACAATTAGCTTGGCAAGACTACAGTGAGCGTCAGGTCTCATAGAATCCATTTTCCCAGTCATGGTTCCACATGCAAGAGCTTCAAGCTTGCAGTAGGCATTTCTTTCCCTGGGTTCCCAGTGAGTCCTCCTTTGGGCTTGTGGTCCAGAAGAACTCTAGAATTGCCTGCCCTATCCTTAGTCTCAATGACTATATTCCCAGTAGAGTTGTCCTTTTCTCTTGGTTCCCTGATTGGGTCCTTTTCTGGTCTCTGAAGATTATTTCCCTGAGCATCAGGGCTCCCGCCTTGATCTTCCAGTGGCCACTTTCTTCAGTGTGTTGGTGATCTCAGTGACTGGTGCATGGAAGCTCTTTGACTGTTAAACCAGTCTTTCTCTCCTCACTGATTGACTTAAAGTAAACATAATGGCTAAAACAAGGCAGCTAGGTGGGCCAGGGAATAGAGCACTGGGCTTGGAATTGGGAACATTCAGGTTTATGAATTCCAATCTGGCCACAGATGCTTACTCCTTGTGTGACTGTGTGCCAGTCACTTAATTCTGTTTGTCTCAGTGCTTTATTTGTAAAATGAGTTTTCGAAGGGCCTGGAAAATTGCTCCGGTACCTTTGCCAAGAAAACCCCAAAATGTGGTCATGGAGAGTCAGATATGACTCCATAACTGAGACTCTGTGCTCTAAGGGGAGTTTTGTCTTTTCTTCCTTTCCCCCTAGACTGAGGCTCTTCTTTCCCAGAGGTCAGATAGACACAAATCAGTAAGTCTAGGCTACCAGTGTTCCCTTTCTTTTGTGTGGTGCCTAGTAAAACTCCCAGTTGATGTGCAACCCAGACTAATTCCTTTTCCTCTCCCCAAAAAGGGAGTTCTGAAGCTGAGACAGTTTGGTTGTGTAGTGGAAGGAATGCTCGTTCATGAATCTGAATCCTAATTCTGCCTCAGATACTTCCTGGCTATTGCAGCCATGGATGTCTCTGATTTATTCTCAGTATCCACAGCTGTAAAATGGGGATAAAATAGTCCCTTGTCTCCCAGAGTTGTGATGAGGCTCAAATGAGACAATAATTGTAAATTGCTTAGGACAGTGCATGGCCCGTAATAATGCTCTATAAATATTAGCTATTATTATTGTTAAGTTGGGAATAATAATAGTATCCAGCTCGTGGGTTGTTGTGATGGTCAAATGAGAGAGAATTTGCAAAGTACTTATTGTGATGCCTGTACTCTACAAACTCTTATTACTTAAAAATTAATTGTTATTGAATCTATAATTATTGTTTGACAAAAATGTACTTTAAAATTTCATATTCACAAAGTTGATTTTTAATGAGCAAAGTTTATTTATTTATTTATTTTGCTTTTTGGAAGGCAATCAGGATCAAGTGACTTGCCCAAGGTCACACAGCTAGGTTTTTTTTTTTTTTTTTTTGTGTTAAGTGTCTGAGGCCGGATTTGAACTCAGGGACTCCTGACTCCAGGGCCAGTGCTCTATTCACTGTGCGAGCAAAGTTTATTTAAACTACCAAAGATGTGTCTGAAAACATTTGTTGTATTTAAATTCACTTTGCCTAGATTCTGACTTTTTCAGGAAAATGAATTCAACAATTTGTTTTTTCCCTATATGGCTTCAGACTTTCTCTCTTCAGGAATTTCTTGGGGCTTTAAGGGGCCTCCAGCTGTGTTGAGACAGTTTCTCTTACTTTCCTAAGGGCAATAGGAGACTTTCTCCTTCTTTCAAGCAGGCCTGTCTCTACACAGCCTCCAAGTGTGGAGCTCCTATGTATCTACCATTTTGGTTTAGTTTCTTCACTCCTCTCCCAAATCCTGGCAAAAAGCCTCTCCAGGTCTATCTTCCCAAACTATGTGCAAGTTTCATCTCATCTCCTGGTAGCCCTGTCCCTGGTCTCACAACCTTGGTTATTCTCTAAACAAGAACATTCAGCGTTTAGGGGTCTCTTCCTTTGATGAGATCCCCAGAGTGAAGTCCTCTAAGAGATTATATTGGTGATGATCCTAAATGGGAAAGAGGAGTAGTTCTGTAAGTTTAAAAAAAATCTTTTTTTCCTCTGGTTCTGTTTATCCTTCCTGGGTCATGTTAGGTTAGAGTTGCACTTGGCTAGAAAATGTCACATTTCTGTCTTTAGTATTAAACTTGTTTATGTTAACATTTTCTGAGGGGTTTTGTTTTTCTTGAAGAATTTGTACTCTTGGTCTTCAGTATTTAAGAATCTGTGTAGAGTTGGCCCTGGTCAAATTACATATAGACTTTCCACTTCAGTCCCCTAAATGTATCTTTTTTTCAGCCTAAATATCTCTTTAAACTTTTGTCAAAAGGTATATTAGTCAGGGGATCACTTGCTACAGGGGATCTGGGTTGCTTTTTTCCTACTTAAATCTGAGTGCATAGAAATATGTGGATTGACCTATTCAAGGAATTCCTTGTCAGGGAGATTTCAGGATTCCACATCCAAATTGGAACCATTTCTAGGTTTTTTTACTATGTAAAAATGAAGACTCTCAACAAATCTCAGCCTCTGAGAACACCAGGTACTTAGAAGGGACTTTGTTTCTGTATCCTCTGGTGTTGAAATGCCCACTTTCTAGCCGAATAATAATTATATAACTTTTATATAGCACATTGAAGTTTATAAAGCACTTTTAAAACCATCATCTCTTCTGTTCTTCATAACAAACCTGGGATATAGTTGTTTGCTATTATTATTGCAGTTCTGCAGATGGAGAAATTGAGACAAGTTATGTGACCTGTTTCTGTAAACACCTTAGGAACATTTCAGAGGGAAGATGTGAACCTTCTTCTTCCTGGTTGTAAGAGTCTAACCGTTGGTCCACATCACTCTGCTCCATGTAGTACTAGTGAGAAGGATTCAGGCTATCTGTTTAAGTGATGGGGGAAGGTGGGGTTTGGGCTTTATGTAGGGCTGGATGTAGATCTACCCCTCCCAGAAAACAGAAGATGGAACAGCAGTGAGACTGGAAAAGAATAGTAGAAAATGCACGTGTCTGCTTGAGCTTTGAGACCAGGACAACTCGGGATGTCAGGGCAGGAGTGTGGAGTGCAGGGAAGCATTCTGGGCATTCTGGTGATGGAAGTTCTTAATGAGTGAGTGCCCAGCATTTTTATGGTTGTTGTGTTGTTGTCCTACATTCTGGAAGATGACCAAATGACATCACTATATCAGAGTGACATTATGATGTGTCCAGCTCGCTTGGAACACTCTGCCACAGGTTAGGCACAAATAATCCATGTGAACATCTGTGGGTTGATTCTCTAAATTTGTGCATCTAACGTTTCTTTTGAGCTACTTCAATTTTGCTTTTTCCATAGAGCACACAGCTTCTGTGATGAGGGCACCCCAATCTGGGCAGCCCTGTGCGAGAGTCTCCTATTTCACAAATCAATCCCAAAGTTCTTTAAGCATTGAAGGAATGATCCCATTATCATGGCACCAGAATCATGGAAACTTCAGTGGGCAAAGACCTGAGTCATATAGTCCAATGTCTTAAACTAGTTTCAGAGATCTGGGTCCAAGTTGTCTCTCTGACATACACTGGCTATGGGACCCTTGGCAAATCACTTAAAGCAAGTCTCTAAGCCTATACCTTCCGGAGTAGGTACTGCTTTGGTTAAGGTAGCTTTTTTTTTTGCTAGGCATTCTGTCCTGATTAAATCAGAGGTCTGGTACAAAAGAAAACTATTAGGGGAAAAAATGGTTTCTGGAGAGCAGAGCACTTAACATCTTTTTTTCATGCTTTATTTATAGTGAAATAGCAATTGCTTCCATGTGGTTCTACGTGGCCTGCCTCATTGGTGCTTATTATGTCTTTTGCTGGTACCGGGAGAGGCAGGTGGTGAGTAACCTTGGGGACAAATATGTCTTTATCACGGGTTGTGACTCTGGATTTGGGAACCTGCTGGCCAAGCAGCTAGACCTTCGAGGCCTGAGAGTGCTAGCGGCTTGTCTGACAGAGAAAGGAGCTGAGCAACTGAAGCATGAGACTTCAAACCGGGTAGAGACAGTGATCCTGGATGTAACCAAGACTGAGGACATCACTGCAGCGGCCCAATGGGTGAAGGAGCGTGTGGGAAATAAAGGTATTTTGTCACATTAGTCAATCTGATAGGTGTGATGTGGTACCTCAGAGTTGTTTTGATTTGCATTTCTCTAATCAATAGTGATTTAGAGCATTTTTCTTATGATTATATAGCTTTAATTTCTTCCCTTGAAAATTGCCCATAAAAGGTCCTTTGACCATTTATCAATTGGGGAATGACTTGTATTCTTATAAATTTGACTCAGTTCTCTATATGTTTTAGAAATGATGCCTTTATCAGAGGCTCTGGCTGTAAAAAATGTTTCCCACGTTTTATCTTCCCTCCTAATCTTAGTTGTTCTGGTTTTATTTGTACAAAAACTTTTCAGTTGAATGTAATTGGAATTATCCATTTTACATTTCATAATGTACTTAAGGCATAATCTTTAAAGCACTAAAAAACTTGACCAGGATTATTCAGAAAGTAAGTTTATAAGGTATTTTTCAGAAACTGATTTTTAACACAAGGTAAGCATGCCACTTTTCTTTCTTTTTTTCTGTCAATTTTTTTTTATTATGAATAAGCAAAAAAAAAAAATCCATGGAGCCCTATGGATGTCTTTCCAAATTCCTTTTTTTTTTGTACTGTCTTTTGTTGGACTTCTTTCCCAGAATGCCCTTTAGGCCCATCAAGCTCAATATATTCAAAACAATGATTTATTTGGCCTCCTAAGCCCATCTTTCTTTCAATAGTGTCCTCTTTCCAGTCTCCCAGGTTGCCAATCTTAGAATCTTGCTAGATTCTTTACTCATCACCCATATTCAATCAGTTGTCAAGTCTTGTTAAATCTGCCTCCTTAGTATCTCTCTTCTCTATCTCTTCTCCATTCATGTAGCTGGCCACTCTAGTTCAGGCCCTCATTAGCACTCATGGATCATAGTAATGGTCTTGATTGCTACTTCTGCCTTGTATCTCTGCTTTCAATCTTTCCTTCTCTCCCATTTATCTTCTATGTGACTATCAAAATAATCTTCCTGACCTCTCCTTCTCTTGCTCCAGAAACACCAGTGACTCATTGCCTCTGGGACAATATATAAATTCTTCAGTTTGCCATGGGATGTTGTACTGAGAAATTAGTGAATGAGACCATTAATCAGTTTTAAGTGGACTTCAATAGCTGGCGACTGCAAGGAATGAGCACCACCCAAATCAAGCAGCCCGAGATACATATTCTTGGGGTTTATATAAACAAAAGCCACAACATAACTGTTACAAGGGGGACCACAACTGAGTCAGTTGCTATGCAAGCAGGGAAAATACAGACATCAAAATGTAGCAATCAGTTCATTGCTTAATGATCATTGCCCAGCGATCAGTTTGCCCAACTGGAAAGTTCCCAAGTCTATTCCAAGAGCTAACCAAAAAGGGTGGGAGGACTATGGGCTCCAGGTGGCAGCTTTGGGCCAGTTTACTTGGCAGGTTTACTTCCCAGGAGGGCTCCATTGGGCCTGGGCAGGCCTCCCAGGCAAATTCACACACAATGGGATGAGATGGGGGATGTTGGATTACAATAATCCTCACTTCTTTTTGTTGAAAGTCAAACCTTTGACTCACGATTGGTGCCTGGTAGCAGGGTGATAGACCTAGGTTCCCTTACAAGGAGAAACTTGACTGATTTCCTATAGTGAAGGCCAGGCCAATAGAATATTGGAGCTGGGGGCAACTTTATCAGGATCTCATAATTCCCCCCTCAAAGATCTGGGACCCAAATTTATTTCGGAGAAAGGATGAAGGTCTCAGCTTCTGTAGCTTCTCTGGGCTGAAAAAGGGGAGTAGAGCTGTCCTTGTCTCAGTGGGTCTCGAGGAGGAAGTTGACTGGAACTGAGCATGTATCACTTTCAGGGCATGATGGGTGAGTATAGACTGGTACCTACTGTTTGCTGCCAACTGTAGGTAAATTGGCCTGTAATCTGAGAGACACAAATCTGATAGGCAAGTTCAGTAGGCAGGGCCTAAGATACAAGGAAAAAGACAAATATATCCAGTAACAGGCAGTTGACTAGCCCAAGTACCTTTTTTTTTTTTATCAAACTATTTAGGCCATAGAAAGAAATATCATTTTAGGCTGAATAGCTCAGATCTAATACACACTCTAGTAGCTCAGATGTATCCCAGCCTTAGTATATGGGATGATGATTAACTTGTGTTTGTACCTTTGTTTCACAAGCCTCTTTTCCCTTTGTCTAATTGTTCCCATAGCATTCAAAAAAATGTTCGGTTCCAGGGATTTAACCTTTCACTTGACTATGCAGGCAGGCAGATGACAAGCTCATGTATTAATTTACCCAGTTGTTTGGGATATGAAATGACTACACTTTCAGATTGAGAAGAACAAGATTTTACATGCCTGCATTGTACTTTTACTATCTTTTACTGACCCCTTGCTCTAATTAGAGAAATTTGTCATAAAAGGAAAAAGCAGGGACATGCCAGATGTGACAGGCTTAGCTCTGTTTGAATTCAGATAAGAATCACTTTAATTCCATTTCATATCCAGACTCAGGAATACCCAGGTGGAAAACATTCATTTTCAAAGGAAGACAATGGGGAAACTGAGACATGAGGGTCCCATTTTAGACTGAGGCTAAAATTGCCCTCTTGGCTTTTCCCAAAAGCAAACCTTCACCTGTACCAGGATGCCCTCTGAGTATATTGTGGCATTTCTCTCAGATCCTGATTTAATGCAGACAATTATATCTAAATCCAAACTCAAAATAAAACTAGTTGCAGTCCCAACATCTTTTACCTCAAATGTCAAGTCTCACCAATCACAGCTTAAGGTTAGAATATAATTGCTTTTATTTATATGGAGTTGTAATAAGTAATAAGCCAAGTTCATTGTTTAGGAACTCCATAATCCTAACAAACTTTTATTTTTCCTGGGGCTGATGACTTTGCCCACCAGATGGTTTCTGAGGATTGGCAAGTTTATCGTAAGGAGAAATTGATAGGGACCCCAAAGAAGGAGCTGATAACAATCCCCACTTCTTTTTGAGAGTCAAATCCTTGACTCAGAACTGGGACCTGGTCCTCCCTATGATATTCTTCCTTAGGACTGATTAAAAACCATATATTTTGTGTATGACAAGTTCCCTCTTTTCAATGCTGATTTTTCTTTTTCCTTGTCAGGATGTCTTTCAGGCTTCCCACATTTTATTTTTAGGATCCCAGTATATGGTAGCTGGTACATGTTGACTCTGGTCACCCCCTATAGCCTGAATGGGAGGCAAACTTAGCCATCTTCCTAAGGGAGGGGAATAGGGAGTGTCTACCCTTAGAGCTGTTGTGGGATTAGTTTGAACAATAATCCTAAATAACTTATTTAACAATCTTACAATTTTCATAAGTGAGAGCCAACTTATTTTTAGCTTTAAGACAGGATTAGTAGGACTTAACAAAAATAACATAACTGATTTTAAATAAATTTTTTCCATTGTCTTTTATTTCAACTAAATTCAGGTTAAAAGTTGCTTTATCTAACACCATTTCTGGCTCACAGTAGTCACTCAAGTTTTACAATATAAAAGAATTTTAGGACAATGTAGAAACACAATAATAATACAAACAGTAAGATGATATTAATTGCATTTCCAAATTACATATAAAAATTATTGCTTACCAAGGGCAGAGGCTGGTTGATTTCTGACCTCATTTTCCCCCTTTCCTTTTCTCATCTCCCCACAGTTGCAGTCTGGTTGTGGGGATGGTTGATTTGGGGGATTTTGAGAAGAGAGGTTCATCTGCTACCTAGACGAATGGGCTTCAGGGTGCCCAGGGAACTAGGGCTGTTGCTGATGGGGCCCTAGTATAGCTGCTGTGCCTCCCACCTTGTTCCTTTCACTGGGTGGGGAAGGTTTACTCAAATTCGCTACTGTTCTAACTTTTCACTGCAGCCTTAGCTTGGTCAGATACAGGACAATACAGTGAAGGATCATAATGGTTCTAACCTTTTGTTGTATCCTTTGCTTGGACAGAGCAAGGATGACAGGGAGAAGAAACTGTGGCCTTAGTCTGGGAAGAGCTGAGTGTTCATTCCTTTAAAAACTTCTTTGAAAATGAGAGCTTTGAACCTTTCAGTCAAGGTGAGTGGGATCCTGGACTTAGTCCCCTCTTCTCTGTACTGGAGAGTTCAAAGTTTCATTTCTGAGGTATCTCTTTTTCAGATCTCTGCATTTTCCCAATTTATCTTAGTTAAATTGTAACCAGAATGAATTCAATTACCTGGATCTATATTCCCAATGACATTGTACAGTTCTTTTTCTGTGACCCAGGAAAGGATTAAATGCTAGTCCTATTCCAAAGTGCAGTTTTGAAACCTGTCTCTCTTTGATCAGTGAAGTGACCCTTTTTTTCTTAGATAAATTTTAGGGGAGAAGTTTCCCCTTCCTCTTTTTCCATCTGCCTTTCTACCTCCCGAATTTGGCCGGAGTCCAACAGAGTGGAAAGAGAGAAAGATTTTTTGTTTTTGTTTTTTCTGCCAACAACCTTTCTTTGAGAGACCATCAATCTTTCTATCCCAGGTACAGTTTTTCTTCTTTTCTGACTGGCTGAATTTTATTTATTTTATTTTTTCTTCCTTTTAAAATTAATTTGTTTATTTACTTTTAGTTTACAAGATTCAGTTCCACAATCTCTTGAGTTTCAAATTTTCTCCCCTCCATCCCCCCCCCCCCTCACCCTATGGTGGCATGCCATAAGTATAGGATCTGCAAATACTTTCACATTGGACTGGTTGTATAGAAGAGTTGTAACCAATGGAGTGAACAATGAGAAAAAAGAAAGACAACCAAACATGAAAAAGAATGATACACATGTAAATTGCTTCAGTCTCCATTTTAACTCTGTTCTTTCTAGATTTTTCTCTGAATGTAGATATCTCTTTCCATCCTGAGACTTGTAGAGTTGTCTTATAACTGTGTGTTGCCAAGAAGAGTCCAGTTTATCAAAGTTGGTTGTCACATATATGATATGTCTGTGATTGTGTACAATTTTTCCTGGTTCTGCTCTTCTCACTTAGCATCAGTTTGTATAAGCCTCTCCAGGTGAATATGAAGACTGTTTCCTCTCCATTTCTTATAGCACAATAGTATTCCATTACTTTCATATGCCACAGCTTTTACTTGTTTAGCCATTCCCCAATTGATGGGCATCCCCTTAATTTCCAGTTTTTTGCCACCACAAAGAGAGTTGCAATAAATATTTTTGTACATATGAGTCTTCCTCCCACTTCTATGATCTCTTTGGGATACAGCCCCAGAAATGGTATTACTGGGTCAAAGGGCATGCAATTATTATTTTTTCTTTTTTTATTAATTTTTTAATTTGTTTTCTTGTTTACATCATTCATTTTCATGAGATTTTTGAATTACAAATTTTCTCCCCGTCTTTCCTCTACCCTAACCCCAAAACAGCGATCCCACTTTAGAGCCCCTCTCCTGATCTGCTCTCTTACTTTCTGGTAGGGCAGGGAGGGTCTCCCTACCCCAGCCCCTGTATATCTTAATTCCTAGTTGCAGGTATTGCAGAGCTTTAAATTCTAGATTCTTTCAATTCCTCCCTTGTCACCCACCCCCACTGGAAGGACAAGCAATTCAACACAGGCTGTGGATGTGTGATTATACAGGACATTTTCATAGTGGACATATTGTGATAGTGATCATATGTCCCTCCTTCCTATCCCT
>CM053597.1:210932952-210949778 GCA_028646575.1 Pseudocheirus occidentalis | reverse complement strand
TATGCAAGAAAATCATGAAAAGAGAGCCAACAGCCTGACTGAAGAAAATAACACCTTAAAAATAGAAAGCAATGTGAAATATCTCCTTGAAAAAACCACTGACCTGGAAAATAGATCCAGGAGAGACAATTTTAAAATTATTGGACTACCTGAAAGCCATGATCAAAAAAAGAACTTAGAAAGCATCCTTCAAGAAATTCTCAAGAAAAATTGCCCAATATTTTAGAACCAGAGGGCAAAATAGAACTTGAAAGAATTCACCCATCACCTCTTGAAAAAGATCCCCAAAAGAAAACTCCTAGGAATGCTATAGCCAGGTTCCAGAGTCTCCAGATCAAGGAGAAAATATTACAAGCTGCCAAGAAGAAATAATTTGAACACTGCGGAAACACAGTCAGGATAACCCAGGATCTAGCAGTTTCTACATTAAGGGATCAAAGGGCCAGGAATATGATATTCCAGAGATCAAGGGAGCTGGGATTAAAATCAACAATCACATACACAGCAAAATTGAGTATAATGTTCCAGGGGAAAATATGATCATTCAGTGAGGTGGACAACTTTCAAATATTCTTGCTGAAAAAAACAGAACTGAAAAGAAAATTTGACATTCAAACACAAGAAGCATGAGAAGGTAAACATGGAAAAGAAATCATAAGGAACTTATCAGAGTTGAGCTATTTACATGCCAACATGCAAAAACAATAATTGTAACTTGTGAAACTTTTCTCAGTATGAAGATTGGTGAAGGAAATACAAATGTATGTATATGTATATATACACATATGTCTACATAGGAGGGTCTATATATGCCTATGAACACATATCTGAGTATGTATATATATATGAGTACATAGAGGACACAGGATCAATTGAATAGGAAGGGACGATACTCTAAAAGGTGAAATTCTGAGGTGGGAGAGGATTAGGATGAGAAGAGACAGGGAGAGACAGAATGGGGCTAATTATCTCATATAGAAGAGGCAAGGGATAATTGTTACAATGGAGGGGAGGAAGAGGAAGGCAAAAGGGAAAGGGTCAATCTTACTCTCATTGATTTTGGCTTAGGGAAGTAATGACATAAACTCTAAACTGGGTATCTTGCCACACAGGAGAGTAGGGAGGATGGGGATGAGAGGTGGGATGACAGAGGAGAGGGCAGGGTTTGGGGGAGGGTTGCTGGTAGTACACACTTCTGTAAAGGGACAGGGACTGGGTAGAGAATAAACAAGGGGGAACAGGATAGAAAGGAGGGACATATAATCAGTCTCTCACAATATGCCCACTGTGGAGATGTTTTTCATAATTACACATGTACAGCCTGTATTGAATTGCTTATCTATCCAGTGGGTGATGAGGGAGGAAGGGAAAGAATCTAGAATTTAAAGGTCAATAATCAAATGTTAAAAATATATATATAATTATTACTATTATTATTATTATTATTATTATTAACTACATCCAACTGGGAATTAAGATATACAGGCACTGTGGTAGGGAGATCCATCCTACTCTACTGGAAAGTCAGAGGGGTAAGAGGGAGGACTTAGGAGAGAGCAGATTGGGGGAGGGATTATACAATGGGATAGCTGTTTCGAGGTGTTGGGTAGGAGAAACATGGGGAGAAAATTTAAAAAAAAAAAACTAGTGGACTCTTACAAGAAGTTAGAAGCTGAGTTCTAACTGCCTGAACAAAGGAATGAGAAAGCTTAAATACATTTTAGAGCCAGCCCAATTCAGGGGCAAGAAAGGAATTTTCTTAGATAAGAGAGTTGACAAAGTGTCAATTGAAATTATGATTCAGGATTTTTGTGTTTTCTTTACCATTAACATTCCATAACATAGTATGGGTCCAAAAAATATTAAGATAAGAAAAAGTCCCATGAATTCCATCACTAAACTTTAAAAAGTGAATCTGAACAAATTTTAGAGTGATGAAATCCATTGGGAGACAGAGCAGGGCAGATTGTAGGGAGCCAAAAAGGCCTAATCAGGACTCAGGTAATTAGCACTAGCCAGCTCCTAGGATGTCCTTTGTGATATGGCCTTTGAAGCTGGCTCCTGGATTCTCCTTTGTGATGCGGCTGCATTTAAAAGAAGTTATCTGAGTGCTGAGATCAAAGGCTCTGCCCTGGGGTGGCTAGGTGGTGCAGTACATAGAGCACCGGCCCTGGAGTCAGGAGTACCTAAGTTCAAATCTGGCCTCAGACACTTAACACAAAAAACTAGCCGTGTGACCTTGGGCAAGTCACTTAACCCCAACTGCCCTCCAAAAAAAAAAAGGCTCTGCCCTGCACTAGGATTTTAGCCAAAAGATGTTAAATCCTTATTAGATTAGAGACATTTTATTGCATCCAGGATATTAATAAATTACCTAAATCTTCTACACTAAACAGTGATAAGAAAACTAGAGTTACATTTTCTTTTGCCTCATTGCTCTATAAAAACCTTGTCCAAAGAATCAATAAATGGAGTTCTATCTTGAACTACCCACATGGCCTGATTCATTCTCTATCAGGTCTCCAATCACAGTTAGTGCTGGTTACTAAGTAGCTCCTGACAGCAGATTCCCAATCCAGGAAAGTGCCCACATAGTACTGGGCAGGTGGAGGGCAGAGCACGCTGGTGCAGCACCAGCATGGACCTGAGAACGGCACAGCAGAGTGTCAGAGTGATTTCTGGTCATCAGATTCACCCACCCCAAGGGCAATTCACAGATGTTTCACCAAGGGATGGAGTATTGGTCAGATCTGGGTAAGAGAAAGCACAGAGCCCATGGCAACAGTTTCTCCTATGGCTATCAGCCCACGGCCTGAATGTTCAAAAATCACCTACCTGAACCTCCAGGAGCCAAGATGGTGGAATAAACCTTAGCTGCTGTAATCCCCCTCTCTGACCCTGAAAACCCAGAGATTAATGCTCCGCCCAGTATAAAATCCTGAAACAGCATAAGCAGCTGTAGGTCTGGGAGCCCTAGAAGAATGATGTAACTGAAGCTGTGCTGAGCCTGAAGTGAAGGATGGGGGCATCCCAACAAGCCCTACCTCAGCTGGTCAGCAGGAGATCCCAAAGCCCAAGAGTGTGGAGCCAGGAAGCACTGTCCTTAGCACAACCAGGGGACTCAGCAGACACCATTGTTGTAGACCACCAGTGGCTGAGCCTGCCTGAGCTGCAGCCCAGGGGCACAGAGGCAGAAACCTGAAGTGGCCAGACAACCCCTCCCCCACACTTTACTCTATGAGCCTCAGGGTAACTCAAGGGAAACACTGAGAGTCCTGGCCTTGGCCTCAATTTAGACATCCAGAGATTACAGCACACAAAGTCAACAACCAAGCCCCTAGCTCCAGCTTGAGAAGCATGGGTCAGAGTCCTCTGTACCCCAGAAGGAGAAATCCACTCTAAAAGTCAGGAAATAGGCAATCAAAATGCACAAGAAGAACACTGAGAAATCAAAAGCAGGAACAATCCAATCCTATTATAGCAAACAAAAATGATCAAATTCAGAGGATAACATGGACTCTATTCTCACCCCTGAGACCACAGAAGGAAATATGATCTGATCTCAAGCCCAAAAAGCATTCTTGGAGGAGTTCAAGATAGATTTTTTAAAGCCAAAATAGAGAGATAGAAGACAAATTGACCAAATCAGACAAAAATCTCACTGAAGAAAGCAAATCCTTAAAACAAAGTAAAATTTGTGAACTGGGACAGGAGGTTCAAAATCTAACTGGAGAAAATACCTCCCTAAAAAAGGAGCTTCAAAAACTAACCGAGGAAAATAATTCACTAAAAATTAGAATCAGTCAAATCAAAGCTAAGGACTCTATGATGCATCAAGAATCAGTCAAACAAAACATAAAGATTGAAAAATTAGAAGAAAGTGTAAAATATCTCATTGGCAAAACAACTAACATGGAGAACAGATCCAGGAGAGATAACCTAAAAATTACTGGTCTACCAGAAAGCCATGATGAAAAAAACAGCCTAGACAACATCCTCCAAGAGATCATCAAAGAAAACTGCCCTGAGGTCCTAGAATCAGAGGATAAAATAGTTATCAAAAGAATTCACCAGACTCCTCCTGAAAGAGTTCCCAAATTGAAAACTCCAAGAAATATAGTAACCAAATTGCAGAATTATAGGTTCAAGGAGAAAATACTGCAAGCAGCCAGAAAGAAACTATTCAACTATCATGGAACTACAGTCAGTAGTTACAGTCAGGATTATACAGGACCTAGCAGCTTCTACATTAAAAGATAAAGGGGACTGGAATTTGATATTTTGTGAAGCAAAAGAGCTTGGAATGCAAACAAGGATCTACTACCCATCAAAACTGAGCATAATCTTTCAGGCAAGGATATGGTCATTCAATGAAATAAGGGACTTCCAAACTTGCCTGATGCAAAAGCCAGAGCTCAATGGAAAATTTGATCTCCAAATACAAGCCTCAAGAGAGACATAAAAAGGTTAAAAAAAAAAAAAAGAAAGAAAACACACACACACACACACATATACACATAATTTGTGGTTCATCAAGAGCAAACTGTTTATACCCCTGTATGGGAAGCTGATACCTGTCAATATTGAGATTTATACAATTATCCCAAAATTTAAAAGGGATATACATAGATGAATGAACTAATCTGATGATTTTTTTAAAAAACCTTATTAAGGGGTACAAAGGGACTATAGTGGGAGAAAAGGAAAAGAGGAGGCAGAAAAGGGTAAATTATGCCACACGATGGGGCATAAAAACACACTATAGTAGAGGGAAAGAAGGGAGGGAGATGAATATCATATGAACTTTATTAACATAATCAGTTAAGTTTAGGATTCTAACATGAAAAGACACAAAAACTCATTAAAGTAGAAGGAAAGGAAGGAGAGAGTAGAGCACTGTATGAAATTTACTCTCATCAGCAGTTTGAGTTCAAGGAGGGAATAACATACTCTGCTAAGTATAAAAATCTATTGTGCCCTATAGGCAATAGGAAGGGTAAGGGGGAAAAGCAGGAGCAATTAGAAAGGAGGGAAATGGTAGTAAGAGGGAAGGGTAGGTAAATGGATGGAGGTTCATAGGGAGGGAATACTGAGGGAGGTTGTGGTCAAAAGGAAAACTCTTAAGGAGGGGAAGGGAGAAGGAAGAAATAAAAACAAACAGGGGAGGGAATAGGATGGAGGGAAAGACACAGTAATCATAACTGTGAATGTGAATAGGATGAACTCTCCCATAAAATGGAAGAATGGCTTAAAAACCATAATCCTACAATATGCTGTCTACAAGAAACACATTTGAAACAAAGTGATATGCACAGGGTAAAGGTAAAAGGCTGAAGTAGAATATATTATGTTTCAGCTAAAGTGAAAAAAGCAGGGGTAGAAATCCTTTTCTCAGATAAAGCAAAAATAGATCTAATTAAAAGAGATAAGGAAGGAAACTATATCCTGCTTTTAAAAAAAAGGCACCATCAAGAACAAAGCAATATTATTATGAATCTATGCACCAAGTAGTAGAGCATCCAGATTTCTAGAGGATAAGTTAAAGGAATTAGAGAAAGAAGTAGATAGCAAACTATACTAGTAGGAGACCTCAATCTCCCCCTATCTGAACTTGATAAATCTAATCTCAAAATAAACAAGAAAGAAGTTAAGGAGGCAAATAGAATTTTAGAGAGGGTAGATTTGACAAACTTCTGGAGAAAATTGAATGGAAATAAAAAGGAATATTCTTTCTTCTCAACAGTACATGGCACATACACAAAAACTGACCATGTACTAGGGCATAAAAACCTCACAATTCAGTGCAGACAGGCAGAAATACCAAAAATATTAAATTCATCCTTCTCAGATCACAATGCAATAAAAATTATATACAAAAAAGGGTCATGGAAAAATGGACTAAAAACTAATTGGAAACTAAATAATTTAACCCTAAAGAATGAGTGGGAAAAAAAGAATGAGTGGGTCAATCAAGAAATTATAGAAACAATCAGTAACTTCATTCAAGAGAATGACAATAATAAGACAATATACCAAAACTTGTGGGACGCAACAAAAGCAGTTCTTAGGGGAAGTTTTATATCTCTGAATGCATACATGAAAAAAATAGAGAAAATGGAGATCAATAAATTGGGCATGCAACTGAAAAAAAACTAAAAAAAAAAAAGAACAAATTGAAAATCCCTGATTGAATACTAAATTAGAAATAATGAAAACTAAAGGAGAGATTAATAAAACTGAACTAAAGAAAACTATTGAATTAATAAATAAAACTAAGAGCTGGTTTTATGAAAAAAAACAATAAAACCAATAAAATTGATAGACCTTTAGTCAATATGATAAAAAGAAGAAGAAGAAGAAGAAGAAGAAGAAGAAGAAGAAGAAAACTAAATTACAAGTATCAAAAATGAAAAGGGTGAATCTACCTCCAATGAAGAGGAAATTAAAACAACAATTAGGAATTATTTTGTCCAATTGTATGCACATAAATTTGACAATCTTAGTGAAATGGATGAATATTTACAAAAATATAAATTGCCCAGATTAACTAAAGAGGGAGTAAATTACTTAAATAACCCCATCTCGGTAAAAGAAATCAAACAAGCAATCAGTAAACTCCCTAGGAAAAAATCTCCAAGGTCAGACAGACTTACTAATGAATTCTATCAAACGTTTAAAGAACAATTGATTCCAATACTCTATAAATTATTTGGAAAAATTGGTGAAGAAGGAGTCCTACCAAATTCTTTTTATGATACAAATATGGTACTGATACCTAAATCAGGAAGAGACAAAACAGAGAAAGAAAATTACAGACCAATCTCCCTCATGAATATAGATGCAAAAATTGTAAATAAAATATTAGCAAAAAGACTACAGCAGCTTATTACAAGAATAATATATTTTGATCAGGTAAGATTTATTCCAAGAATGCAAGGATGGTTCAGTATTAGGAAAACCATCAGACTTATTGATCATATGAACAATAAAACTAGCAGAAAACATATAATTATCTTAATAGATGCAGAAAAGCCTTCTGACAAAATACAATATCCATTCCTATTAAAAACACTAGAAAGTATAGGAATAAGTAGAGTTTTCCTTAGAATAATAGGTAGCATCAATTTAAAGCCATCAGCAAGTATTGTATGTAATGGGGATAAACTAGAAGCATTTTCAATAAGATTAGGGGTGAAACGAGGATGTCCACTATCACCCCTCTTATTCAATCTGGTACTAGAAATGTTAGCAATAGCAATTGGAGAAGAAAAAGAAATCAAAGGAATCAAATCAGGCAAAGAAGAGACTAAGTTATCATTCTTTGCAGATGATATGATGATATACTTGGAGAATTCTAGAGAATCAAGTAAAAAAAACTATTTGAGATAATAAATAAATTTAGCAAAGTTGCAGGATATAAAAATAAAATAAACCTACATAAATCCTCAGCATTCCTATATATTTCTAACAAAGTCCAACAGCAAGAAATAGAAAGAGAAATTCCATTTAAAGTTACTGTAGACAACATAAAATATTTGGGAATCTACCTACCAAAACAAACACAATTACAAAACACTCTTCACACAAATAAAGATCTAAGTAATTGGAAAAATATCAGTTACTCGTGGCTAGGTCAAGCTAATACAATAAAAATGACAATTTTTCCTAAATTAAATTATATATTTAGTGCCATACCAATCAATCTACCAAAAAATTACTTTATAGAGCTAGAAAAAATAGTGACAAAATTCATTTGGAAGAACAAAAGGTCCAGAATATCAAGGCAATTAGCAAAAAGAAATGCTAGTTAAGGTGGCCTAACCAAACCAGATTTTAATTTATATTATAAAGCAGCAGTCATCAAAACTACTTGGTATGGGTTGAGGAACAGAATAGTAGATCAATGGAATAGATTGGGTACATAAGACTCAGCAGTCAATGACTATTGTAATCTACTGTTTGATAAACCCAAAGACCCCAATTTGGGGGATAAGAACTCAGTTTTTGACAAAAACTGCTGGGAAAATTGGAATACAGCATGGGAGAAACTGTATCTAACACCATATACCAAAATCAAGTAGAAATGGATGCACGATGTAGGTATAAAGATTGATACTATAAGCAATCTGGGAAAGCAAGGAATAGTTTACCTGTCAGATCTATGGAGAAGGGAAGATTTTATGATGAAACAAGAGATAAAGAGCATTGTAAAATGCAAAATGGAAAATTCTGATTATATTAAATCTAAAAGTTTCTGTGCAAATAAAGCCAATGTAACCAAGATTAAGAGGGAAATAGAAAACTGGGAAATAATTTTTAGAACCAGTGTCTCTGATGAAAGCCTCATTTCTAAAATACGCAAAGAATTGAGTCAAATCTGTAAGGATACAAGTCATTCCCCAATTGATAAGTGGTCAAAGAATATGAACAGGCAGGTTTCAGAGGATGAAATTAAAGATATCTATAAGCATATGAAAAAATGCTTTAAATCACTATTGATTAGAGAAATGCAAATCAAAACAATTCTGAGGTACCACATCTCACCAGTCAGATTGGCTAAGAGGACAGAACAGAAAAATGATAAATGCTGGAGAGGATGTGGAAAAATTGGAACACATGCATTGTTGGTGGAGTTCTGAACTGATTCAACCATTCTGAAGAGCAATCTGGAACTATGCCCAAAGGGCTATAAATAAGTTCATACCCTTTGACCCAGTAATACCACTTCTGAGGTTGTATCCCAAAGAGATCATAGAAGTGGGACAAAGACCTGTATATACAAAAATATTTAAAGTAGCTCTTTTTGTGGTGGCAAAGAATTGGAAATCAACAGGATGTCCATCAATTGGGGAATGACTGGATAAGTTGTGGTATATGAATTTAATGGAATCCTATTGTGCTATAAGAAATGAGGAGCAGACAGACTTCCTAATAACCTGGAGAGACTTATATAAACTGATGTTGAGTGAGAAGAGCAGAACCAGAAGAAATGTTTACATAATTACAGACACAACATATGTGTGATGACTAACCTCAACATACTGGACTCTTATCAGCTATGTAAGACAACTCCAAAAGACTCATGATGGAAAGAGATATCCACATCCAGAGAAAGAACTACAGAATCCAAATGCAGATTGAAGCAAACTACTTACTCTCTTTCTTTTTCTTGTTTTGTTTTGTTTTTTTCCCATTTTTCATTCCATTGGTTATAATCCTTCTTTACGAGCTGACTAATGTTTAATGTGAAGGTATTTGTAGATCCTATATTTAACTGCATGCTGGGGGGTGGGGGGGAGGGCCATAGAAAGAGAGGAAATTTGAAACTCGAGGGACTGTGGAACTGAATGTTGTAAACGAAAAGTAAACAAACAAATTAATTTTTAAAAATAAATAAAACAGATGATTAAATTTTAAAAATCATTCTAAACACCCAGTAAGGAAAATGCTTAACATTTAGCAAGAGAGTAGGGTACTCTACTTAATTTTATGTTTATATCTGTCTCTACTTATTACTTGGACTCTTTGTGATTAACAAAAATTAAAATTTATTGGAAATATTTAGGTAAAAAAAATAGCAGATTTTATCACAGTGGGTAGAGGCACTGGGAGGGAAAGTTGTCAAAAGAGTCAATCTTTTTTAAGGATGTCCCAAAGTCTAAGTCTTATGCTCCAAGATACCTATAAAACTGTTGACTCTCCTGAATATTTCCATTCTCTACCACAGCAAAGACTTTTGCTCCTCAAGGGTATACCAGAATGCCACACTTGCTTCTACCTTTTGAATTAATTTCTTCTCAACTGACTCAATAATTTATAGATGACCTTTATCTGAATGGAACTCTCACTCCAATTTGAAAGGACTTTTCATATTTAGTCTACCTGAACATGATTGATTGGATATCAGATCCGT
Organism: Pseudocheirus occidentalis; assembly: GCA_028646575.1. Classification (NCBI taxonomy): domain Eukaryota; kingdom Metazoa; phylum Chordata; class Mammalia; order Diprotodontia; family Pseudocheiridae; genus Pseudocheirus; species Pseudocheirus occidentalis. The sequence goes on along the minus strand of CM053597.1, from coordinate 210,939,865 downwards.
TTAAGTCAGTGAAACTGAGTAAATCAATTACCTGTTATGTCCTGGTAAACAACTGGCTCTCCAAAAAGAAAATATCTGTGTACTTTTAAATTTAATCTGCATTGTTAACATTTTCTCCATCACTTTAAGTTTTGGTAATTAACAAAACAACAAATCAAGCCCAGATTTGTAGGTTCTGCCAATTGTTTATACCAAAAATTTAACAATCAGCTTACATGGGCCAGTTTGAGTTGGGTCCAGCACACCCCTGCACTTACTCCATTGTTACACAAGTAAATTTATATTCACCATAATTATACAGACCATTTCACCTCTCCCATGCCATTAAAAAGCAAGGTACTTTCAACAATTCCACCTCTTGGTTTCCCCAAGCCTTCCCTAGGAAGAATTCATCCAAACCATCTCAAGGTTAAAGAAACTGACCGATTCTCAGGAGACCTGAGCTATTTCCCCAAGGTTATTTAACCTTATTAGATCAAGATTTCAAGGATCAAGTGATTCAGCACAGGGAATAAAATAAAGAGGGTTCAGAAAGGGTCAAATGAGATTACACTAAAGTAGTCTATTCTTATTTTGGGGGAGGTGGTGGGAAAGGCCCTCAGGATTAAGTGACTTATCCAGGGTCACACAGCTACTAAGTATCTGAGGCCAGATTTGGATTCAGGTTCTCCTGACTCCATGGTCGGTGCTCTATCCACTGTGACACCTAGCTGCCCCACAGTCCATTCTTATTAAGTGAGTCTTTCTGGAGATCAGATCTCAGAAACCAGTGGACTATAGTGGCCTCCCCCGACATGACTTCTGTGGGGTGGGACACTCAGATCCAATAGTCAGGGTCTGCTATTGGTTCAAGGACCCATTCTATCATTTTAAAATGCAAGCTGCCTTAGGAGAGCTCAGGTAGGTGAAAATCCCAGTTGGGTTTATAAAAATTTAAAATAATTTAAATATGCTTCTCTTCCAGCTCCTTCCTTATCAATCTTATCACTCATATTCAAATAAGCAGAATTGGTACGGAGATAGTTTTACAGCTTCTGATACGCTATATGTGCATACAACAAAGAAAATGCAAAACAATACCACTTAAAGAGGTAATAGTCCTAAATTTGGCCCTGTAGTCTGCAGCCACAACCACTGGAAAGGAAGAAGAAATAGTATGAATGGCTTCCGCCTTCCACCCTGTTTCCCCCTGAGATCCTATTTCTTCCTTCTCCCTTTTGGTTTCTTTGTAGAATCCTTTTTTTTTTTTTTAATTTTGCTGTTTGGAGGGCAATTGGGGTAAGGTGACTTGCCCAAAGCCACACAGCTAGTAAGTGTGTGAAGTGTCTGAGGCCATATTTGAACACAGGTCCTCCTGACTCCAGAGCCAGTGCTCTACTCACTGTGCCACCTAGCCATCCCTAGAATCCTTTCTTTATAAGAAAAGAAATTTTTGCTTTGTGCTTATACACAGTATCAAGCACAGACTTTGGTTAATTTAATTGTGCTTATTGGAAATAAGTGACCAAAAATTGGGGGTTGGAGATAGGAGTGAAGAAAGGTTCCCCAGAAAATAGAAAAAGAGAAAGATAAAAAAAAAAGAAAAAGAAAATTTAAGAAAAAGGGAAAGATCTAACACTGAGGTATTTTGCCTAGGTGTTATGTTTGACTGGGGGCTCAGAATTACAAAAGACAGAGATCATTACAAAATATTTGCTACAATTTCTCAGAACAGAGAAGGAGCATTTATACAGAGAAACCTATCTGAAAAACAAATCAGTATTAGAATAAGAAGGGGGGAAATAGGAGTGAATGAGCAACCTTACTTGTCATACTACCTCCCAACTCTTACATAAGTACCATTAAAAAAAAAAAAGAAATACAAGCACATTTTTTGAGAAGGAGGAGAACACATTAGAGGCTAAGAGAGATAGGACAGAAAAGGTTTTGCATAGAAAGTAGTGCTTAAGCTTTGACCTCTGAAGAAAACTAGGAATAGAACAAGAAATTGTGAGAAACATTAAGAAGGTCAGTTTAGTTGAATCATAGAGGGTATGAAGGTGAATAATGGTAGAATGACAAGGTTGGAAAAGTAGACTGAAGCCAGGTTGTAAAACATTTAAATTCAAACAGAAAACTGTATTCAATAGTGGAGGTACTATTTAACATTATTATACTATATATAATATAATACTATTTAATAAAATAATAGAGAGAAAGCCATTGAAGTTTGTCAAGTAGTATAGGAATGGGAACAAGCACCTACTATGTGCCAAGCACTGTGTTAAGGGATAGGGTTACAAAAAAAGGTAAAAGACAATCTCTACCCTTGAGGAGTTCACAACAGGAGACAACAGATATGTACAGACTATTTACAGGATAAACACGAAATAATTTTAAAAGGGAAGGCAAAAAAAAAAAAAAAAGAGGAGAGGACACCAAAATTAAGAGAAGCTGGTAAAAGCTTCCTGTAGAAGATAAAATTTTAGGTGAGACTTAAAGGAAATATATTTTGCATGACTGCAAATATATAATCTATATCAAATTGTTTGCCTTCTCGATGTTGGGGGTTGGGGGGCAGAGCAAGGGAGAGAATTTGGAACTTAAAAATTTTTTTAAGTGAATATTAAAAATATTTTTAGGGGAAAATAAAATATTAAATGTAAGGACTTAAAGGAAACCATGAGGCAAAAATGAGGAGAGAAAATATTCCAGGCATGGGAGACAGTCAGAGAAAATGCCCAGAGTTGAGAGGATGGAGTTTCTTGTTTGAGGAACAGTAGAAGAGGTCAGTGTCATCGGATCAAAGAGTATTTTGCGGGTGTAAAGTATAAGAAGGCAGGAAAGAAGGAACAGCTAAGTGGCCCAATGGATAGAGCACCAGGCCTAGGATCAGTAAGATTCCTTTTCCTGAGCTCAAGTCTGGTCTCAGACACTCACTAGGTGTGTGATCCTGGGTAAGTCACCTAACTTGATTGCCTCCAAAACAAAAAGAAAATTGGAAAAGGAAGATTCGGGGAGGAACCAGATTTATGAAGTACTTTGAATACTATAAATAGAATTTTGTGTTTGATCCTGAAGGTGATAGAGTTTATTGAATAGAAGAGTAACATGGTCAGACCTGCTCTTTAGGAAATTGACTTTGGCTGCTGAATAGAAGATGAACTGGAGTGGAAAGAGACTTGAGGCAGGTTGACCCAGCAGCAGGCTAGTGCAATAATCCAGGGTGAGATGAAGTGGGTCTGCATCAGGGTAATAGTATTATCCGAGGAGAGAAGGGGGCATATTCAAGAGATGGTGCAAAGGTGAAAATCAACAGACCTTGCCAATAGATTGGATATGGTGAATGAGATTGTGAGGAGTCAAGGATGATACCTATGTTGTCTGCCTGGAGAACTAGAAGGATAGTAGTACCCTTGACAATAATATGGAAATTAGAGGGGGAGGTAGGGCTGAGGGTAGAAGATGAGTTCAGTTTGGGATGTTCTGAGTTTATTGGACATCCAGTTGGAGATGAGACATTGGAAGTTAAGGTAAGATAGGTAGATTTGAGAATCATCAGCATAGAGATGGTAATTAAATTGATGGGATCACCAAGTGAAGTACAACAGAGGGCGAAGAGAAAAGGGCTCAAGACAGAGCCCTTGGCAATACTGACCATTAGAAAGCATGTCCTGGATGAAGATCCAGCAAAGTAAAATGATAAGGAATGGTCTGATAGGTAGGACAAGTACCTGGAGAAAATGGCATCCCCTGAACCTAGGGAGAAAAAGAGTATCAAAGAAGAGGGTGTTTAATGGTGCCAAAGGTTCAGAGAGTTCAAGAAGAATGAGGATTAAGAAAAGGTCATTGAATTTGGCAATGAAGAGATCATTGATGTATGGAAGATAGATTGAAGTTGGGAGAGACTGGAAGCAGGGAAACCAATCAGAAAACTATTGCAATCACCAGAAAAGAGATGATAACATCCTGAACTATATTGGTGACCATGTGTGAAGAAAAAGAAAGGAATGGATGCAAGAGATGCTGTGGAAATAATATCAAAAAGACATTGTAATTAATTCAGTATGTGGGAACAGGGAATGAGAGAAATGAATGGCTATAGTTACAGCCATAGGTATAGGTCTGCAGGTGACTGGAAGGACTTGAAACCACTCTTTACAGAAATAGAAAAATATGAAAGAGAGGTGGATTTGGTGGGAAAGATAATAAGTTCTGTTTTAGATATGGACAGTTGGAGATGTCTATGAAACATATAGTTTAAAATACCCAACAGGTGACTAATAATGCAAGACTGGAGCTCAGGAGAGAATCTAATGTATAGATATGGGAGGCATCTGCATAGAGATGACCCTTAAACCTATGGGAGTTAATGGGACGACAAAGAAAATAGAAAGAGGGACAGAGACAGAGAGAGACAAAGAGACAGAGAGAGAGAGAGAGAGAGAGAGAGAGAGAGAGAGAGAGAGAGAGAGAGAGAGAAGTAAAGTCCAGGACAAAGCCTTAGAGGTACACCTACAAATTAAAGGTTGTGACATGGATGGGAGTCCTTCAAAGGAGACTCAGGAATGGTCAGACAAGTGGGAGGAAAGCCAATGCAGAGAAGTGGGACAAAAATCCCAAGAGGAGAGAGTATCCAGGAGGAAAAGGTGATCAATGGTTTCATATGTGCAGAGAGGTCAAGAAGGAGCAGTACTGAAAAAAGCCTCTCTCTAGAGAGCAATTTCAATTGAGTGGAGAAGTGAAAACTAGATATCAATCAGTAGTTCAGTGTCGTTGCTTATTCTTCAGTTCAGCTGTCCCAGGTTAGGAAAATGTACCCTGCAGTGGAGCACATTGTTAAATTCATCAAACATTTATTAGACACTCACTCACTATATGTAAAGTACAGTGCTAGATACTGGTAATACAGACCATCAATGAACAGATCCTTGACCTTGAGAAACTCTAATTTTGTTGAAGAATACAGAATGTACACAGAAAAGTAAATTACAAATTGCATTCAAAGTATGACATTGCATGGTGTTCATTTGACACAAGTTACCCTGAGGGTTTTAGCGACCTGCATCTACTCAAGTCCTGCCTTCAGTAGGCTCACAGGAAGATAAGATATATGTCGCTTTATGACTAACCTGTAAGAGAGTGTAGTTTATAATATTTCCCACCAGGTGGCACTCCACGCCAGCCACTAGGGCAACAGTTCTGTTCTCATCACTCGATATGGGTGCAAAAAATTCTATCCCCGGATCCATAAGCAGGAAACCTACCAAGTTTCTGACTTCAAAGGACTCCGCAAAGAAAATTCTCGCTGACTTTAGTAAAGAATGAACCTAAGGTATGATACAAAGCCTTGCTCAGGATTATAAAACTAGAACCGCGTCTAGATCCAGACTATTCATCATTACTTTCTGGGAAATTTCCTAGCTCAGTATTCATCCTCTATGTTGATATCACACAGTGAAGGAACTTATCTCTGTCTACGTAATTTATGAAACATAGTGGAATTGCACAGAATTCTTCAGCGCTGACCCTTTTAGGAGCGCTCTGTCCAATCATCTCCCAAGCCATGCTCCTAAACAAGTCATAAGGGAAAAAAAGGGGGGGAGAAAAATACTCTTAGCAATAAGGAAAGCAATTAAAACTGGAAGGTAGGAGGGGAATGGGGCAGGGAGGGATGGGGAGGAAGGGGTTGGGAAATGAAGTCAGGATAGTCTCTTCTTTTCTATGGGCTATGTCCGGAAGCTACCTAGGATGGGAAAGATGATGAGAGGAGGGAGAGAATGATTCTCACCACCCATATCACTACATACTTCCTTTAAATCTTACTTATTTTTCTCTGGCCCCAAATGAACAATAGCAACTATTCATTTTTTTGTTTTGGAGGATTTTATGGGGTTTTTTTAATTCTAGCTTTTTTTCATGTTTTTTTTTACTTTTTTTTAGTTTTTCACTTTTTTTGCTTTTCTTTTACTTTTTTTTTTTTTGCTTTTTTGTGGGGGGGGGGGGTAGGGCAATTGGGATTAAGTGACTTGCCAAAGGTCACAAGGCTAGTTTTGTGTTAAGTATCTGTTATTTGGTTGGGTTTTTGGTTTTTTTTTTTGCTTTTTGGAGGGGGTAATTGGGGTTGTGACTTGCCCAAGGTCACACAGCTAGTAAGTGTTAAGCATCTAAAGCCGGATTTGAACTGAGGTCCTCCCGACTCTTGGGCCAGAGTTCTATTCACTGAACTACCTAGCTGTTCTTTTTTATTACTAAAATTTAAATACACAATAAGAAAAGTAAAAGAAATATACTATAAAATTAAATACTGAAATGGATACATTCTTGCCAAAAAAAAAAAAACAGAACTGAACAGAAAATTTGACAATCAAACACAAGAAGCATGAGAAGGTAAACATGGGAAAGAAATTGTAAGGAACTTATCAAAGTTGAACTATTTACATGCCAATACAGAAAAATGGTAATAGTAACTTATGAAACTTTTCTTAGTATGAGGATTGGTGAAGGGAATACAAATGTATATATATGTATACTTACACATATGTCTATATAGGAGGCTATATATGCATATGAATACATATCTAAGCATATGTGTATATGTGTATGTAGAGGGTATAGGATCAATTGACTACGAAGGGATGATACTTTAAAAGATGAAATTCTGAGGTGGGAGAGGACTAGAATGAGAGGAGACAGGGAGAAACAAAATGGGGCTAATCATCCCATATAGAAGAGGCAAGGGATAATTGTTACAACTTTACTTTCATTTACTCTCATTGATTTTGACTTAGGGAAGGAATGACATAAACTCTAAACTGGGTATATCATGCCACACAGGAGAGTAGGGGGCATGGGGATGAGAGGCGGGATGTCAGAGGGGAGAGCAGGGTCTGTGATGCTGGAAGCACACACTTCAGTAAAGGGACAGGGATAG
>CM053597.1:210913967-210932452 GCA_028646575.1 Pseudocheirus occidentalis | reverse complement strand
CCACCAAGCTGGAAAATAGATCCAGGAGAGACAATTTTAAAATTATTGGACTACCTGAAAGCCATAATCAAAAAAAGAATTTAGAAAGCATCCTTCAAGAAATTCTCAAGGAAAATTGCCCTGATATTTTAGAACCAGAGGGCAAAATAGAAATTGAAAGAATTCACCCATCACCTCTTGAAAAAGATCCCAAAAAGAAAACTCCTAGGAATGTTATAGCCAGATTCCAGAGTCTCCAGATCCAGGAGAAAATATTATAGGCTGCCAAGAGGAAGCAATTTGAATACTGTGGAAACACAATTAGGATAACCCAGGACCTGGCAGGTTCTACACTGAGGGATCGAAGAGCCTGGAATATGATATTCAGGAGATCAAGGGAGCTAGGATCAAAACCAAGAATCACCTACCCCGCAAAATTAAGTATAATGTTCCAGGGGAGAATATGGTCATTCAGTGAGGTGGAGGACTCTCAAACATTCTAGCTTAAAAAAAGAACTGAAAAGAAAATTTGACAATCAAATGCAAGAAGCATCAGGAGGTAAAAATGGAAAACAAATCATAAGGAACTTATCAAAGTTGAGCTATTTACATGCCAACGTGGAAAAATGATAATTGTAACTTATGAAACTTTTCTCAGTATGAGGATAGATGAAGGGAATACAGATGTGTATGTATGTATACATACATATACACGCACATATGTCTATATAGGAGAGTTTATATATGCATATGAACACATATCTGAGTATATGTATATATGTGTACATAGATAGCACAGGATCAATTGAATAGGAAGGGACAATACTTTAAAAGGTGAAATTCTGAGGTGGGAGAGGATTAGAAGGAGAGGAGACGGGGAGAAACAGAATGGGGTTAATCATCTCATACAGAAGAGGCTAGGGATAATTGTTACAATGGAGGGGAAGAACAGGAAGGCAAAAGGGAAAGGGCCAACCTTACTCTCATTGAATTTGGCTTAGGGAAGGAATGACATAAACTCTAAACTGGGTGTCTTACCACAGAGGAAAGTAGAGGTGATGGGGATGAGAGGTGGGATGATGGAGGGGCGGGCAAGGGGGTGAGGGTTGCTGGAAGTACACACTTCTGTAATGGGACAGGGACAGGGGAGAGAATAGAACAAGGAGGGGATAGTAAGGAGGGACATATAATTGGTCTCTCATAATATGCCCACTGTAGAGATGTTCTGCATAATTACACATGTACAGTCTGTATTGAAATGCTTGTCCTTCCAGTGGGGTGGGTGATGAGAGAGGAAGGGAAAGAATCTAGAATTTAAAGGTCTATAATCAAATGTCAAAAATATATGTGTGTATACATATATTATTATCATTATTATTATTATTATTAGCTACCTTCAACTGGGAATTAAGATACACAGGCACTGGGGTAGGGAGACCCATCCTACCCTACCAGAAAGTCAGAGGGGTGATGGGGGAGGACATAGGAGAGAGCAGATTGGGGGAGGGGCTATACAGTGGGATCACTCTTTTGGGGGGGTGGGTAAGAGAAAGATAGGAAGAAAATTTGTAACTCAAAATCACATGGAAATGAGTGATGTTAACAAGAAAATTAATTAATTTTTTAAAAAATTTTGGAGTAATCAGTGTTGGAGGGATTGTAAATGACAGGCACACTGTGGAGCTATTTATTGCTCTTAACATTCTGGAAAGCAGTTTAGAATTATGCCTAAAAGAAGTGATTAAAATATTTACATCCTTTGACAGAAAGATCCCACAAGCGATGAGTATATACACGACTCTTTGTGTGTTTGTGTGTTTTTGCATATACCCCAAGGAGGTCAGAGACAGAAAAGAAGGTCCTATATACGCCAAAGGATTTATAGGAACATATTTTGCTGAAATAAAGATAAAGAAGCGAATTTGAAAAGCCCATACAACTTGTGGTATAGTCAAATAATGAAATATTACTGTACCATAAGAAGTGATGAATGTGAAGAATTCAAAGAAGCATGGAAAGACCGATGCAAAAAGAAGTGAGCAGAACCAAGAAAACTGTATACACAATTGCAGGGGTTAATGTGAGTCAAAAGCACTTTCTCTCTCACAGGAATCTAGGAACTTCCTCTGGGCCTCTCAGTTCCAAGGCCACTCTGTGTACTCCTTGGAGATAAGAAGGTACTGAGAACCACAGCGCAGTGGTTGTTCTCAAGGATGTCTCCAAAGAGACTGCTCACTTGCTGGACAGCTACTAACATCACTGGCTTGGATCTCCTCCATTGGCCTACACCCCCTGTGCACGAGGCAGTCACGCATGAATCATGTTTACTCAAGAGTAATATAGGAGCTTGCTTGCTTACTGCTGGTGGCTATGTTGGAATAAACTACAAGCTGCACACATCTCTTGTCTCTGGTCTCTTCACCCAACCCAAGGCTGGCCCTTGGGTCCGCAAGGGGAGCAGCCGCAATCACTTCAGCTGGTGCCTGAACAGGGATGGGGAAAAGGACCCCAGATCATGCCAGTGCACCCCAAGATCCTCAGGATATGACACCTCTGTTTCCAGAGGCTCCAGGAGCAAATTCCCGAGTAAGGCTGCACAGCTTTCCAGAATTGGCACAAACTCAGATCATTGAGTAAACATGGGACAAAACATAAGCACAGTGAGACCAGGGAATAGAGAAACATGTCAGGGCTGTATATAAGTGCATACAGAAACAAGGAGCAACTATGCAGGTTAAGAATGTTAGGAAATCCATTGATTTGGTCCATAAGGCTTCACCATGGCTCCCTGAAGTACGATGTTATGAGCTTATTAAGTGCAAGGTCTTGAGGGAGCAACTGACATCTTTTGATAAGACCTGTCCTGGAGAAGTCCATGGCATAGACTTCACAATTTACCACCTAGTAAAGAATGCTTTTGGAGGTGAGACTGGGGAGGTTCGTACTTTTCCTGGCCACACTCAAATAGGTCCATCCCTATCTAGTGAAGGCAACCCAAGCAGGGATCCAGCCAGGAGAGAGAGGAGTGAGGGACTAATGCGAGAGGGACTCTAGTATTTCCCAGTTTCTGCCTTTTTTCTATGGAATATATTAATGATATGTTTAACATCAGAAATGAAAGTGCCAGTGGTGGCTCGAACACTTCAGTGTGATGAAGATGTCTCTAATATTATCAAGTAAGTCCTACGTGGCTTCCATTACCATCTGGAGAGCCAGTACCTGTTTAATTTCTTCGGATCTCCTACAAATTCTATGTGAACTTTTGGATCCATACTGTTATTTTCTGTGTCTCTCTGCTTTGTTTATGTGTCTTTGTGATAATGAGTGTGTGAGAGTAATTTGTCATTCTGTAAGATTTAATGTGCAGGTGGACTGCATGGAAATGTTGTTATCTCATACCCTTGTATCCTCCCCCCTCCCTTATTGCCTGCCAGAATTCACAAACAGCTGGCAGGAGATGAGAGAGTATGAGAGGGAATAAGTACTTTTTATATGATGACTATGGCAAAAGTGTAGAAGTGACAGGTTAGAATTAAAAAGAAATAAGGTTTAAGTATATAGCAATGAGAGGGGCATGGCTAGAAAACTTAAGATAGCAAATTATTTGCTATTGAAAAGTGTGGGGCAGTGAATAGAGCATTGGCCCTGGAGTCAGGAGTACCTGAGTTCAAATCTGGCCTCAGACACTTAACACAAAAAACTAGCCATGTGACCTTGGGCAAGTCACTTAACCCCAACTGCCCTCCAAAAAAGAAAAAAAAAAAGAAAAGTGTGAACAGAAGTTTAAAATTTTTAAAAGTTGGAAAATCCCCTTCCCTTTGTTCCACTCTGGCCAAGTGGAGTGAGGAAAAGGCGACAAGAAAGGGAGGGAATTTTTTCCCTGTAGATCAAAGAGACAGGCAAACAAGCATTTAACCATGTCATGCTTCATCAATTAGAGAAAAAGGTTTGCATATTGGAATGCTACTAAAAATCAATTTGAACTTATTCTGGTCATTTTAAGGAAATGTTGAAAAGGTGAAGTAGTATCACTCCTAACTTGATGCTTAGATAAGTCAGAATTTATAATACTAATTGGCATTTAGGCAAATTGGAATTTTGCTAAGATCTGATAAAGCAACATTTAAAAGATGAAGGCTTCAAGCTCCCCAGTTTTGGGGAAGTGGAACAAGGCACGCCTCTGAGATTTTTCAGAGTTCCACTCCCTTTAAGTGGTGGGTTGAGAGCATTTCACTGTCTAAAAAATTTTTAGGAATAAACATAGCACTGAAGTATAAGGTAAAATTAGCTGAAAACATTTTTACAAAAGTTTATTAAGGTCCATCATCCTGGATCAGATTAAAAGAGAGAGTGTTGTAGAAATAATAGGGAATTTAAGTTACCCTACCAATCTGACTATAGGTGGAAAGCATAATATATCTATCAAGGACTCCACCAGCAACAGGAGGCATCCTGAAGCCCACACATTTTTAGACAAACAGAGGAACCTCTCCATTCAAACCCCTAAATCCACAGTCAGGCTCTACAGCTGTGAGGAGAGGAGAAAAGCCTAATTTTTTATTAATAGCTTTTGTAAGTGATGATTTGGAAATGAAATTAATGTCATTGTGGTTTTTCTAAACTATAGTGAAATTCAAATGTAACACTGAGGGATCATTGTAAGACAGAAATAGTGTTTTATCAGCAAAGTTTTAAGCTGAATTTTACTGGAACCAAAGATAAAGAATTCGTTTTAAAACAGGTCACATGTTTTATAATGTATATGTGCCCTATAGAAAGCTAGGTATTTACACCTTTACCTATAGTTAAAAAGGAAGTTATAGCTAAAACCATTTGGCTTTCACTTATGGAAATTATTGTCAAAGTTACTTTACTATCTTAGTGCTAAAGTCTAAAGTTGTTAATTAATTACTGTATGTGGAAAGGAGGAGATTAAGTAAAAACTTTATTTGGATTAATTCTGCCCATTCAGACCATTCCTCCTGCACGTATGAGACTGTGAAAAAGCAGGGGCTGATGCCACCAGCCCCTCCCTAAAGTCCTTCTCAGTTATTCCTATGTTGTAAAACTGCCAAAAGCTCACGGAAACTATATCTAGAGGCAAGGTCATTCAGACTGAGAAAGGAACTTGTTTTATTTAAAACTTGCTAAGAAATTCGCAAAATATTTTAAAAGAGCTCTAAGATTTCTTAGTTTAATATTGAGAAAGAAAAATGTTAAATGAAATTCTTTTCGTAAAAGAAACCTAGTTTGTTTATTACAGCTCCATGGGAATGAAACATTTTCTCTTAATTGTAATTGGCTATGAGCCATGATTGGGTGAAAGAATATTTTAAAACTACTCAAGGCTCACCTTAAGAAGATTCTAATATCAATAGCTTTTAAAGTACTGTGATCAGATTTGTTTACTATACTTTTTCTAGCTATAAATACCTTTTAATATCCAAGAATTCCACAATTATCTAGAAATTCAGTTTTTTATCATACTCTAGGAATTTCTGTTACTTAGGAAAATTTCTATACCAATTTAGTCTTAATCATTGTTTTGCTGTAAAGTATTCACAGAGATATCCAGTTATAAATGTTTAATTTTTTCTCATGAAGGGTTTGCTGATTATTTATAATTCTTAAAAACTAGAAATATAGCCTACTGCATTGCTTCTGTTAATTATAAAATTATTACTACTCACTTTACTTCTGCTCATAATATAAAGCTTTTAGCTATGATTTTTACTGCTAAATAATTTTTTCCTTTCCCTTTAGTATTGAATCAGGTAGCATATATTCAGTGGACATACACTAATATATTTGATACCGCTGAACTTAAACATGCTCAGAATACAGATTTTTTTTAACCTTTTTCAGAACCTACAAGCTTTTATAAGATAGAGTCCACTACCTACATTTCGGTTTATTTTTCACTTCCTAGGTCTCTATATCAAAGCAATGCAATTATTAAACAGAAGTTCAAGTTTTTCCAACTTTGTCCCCAAATATTCTTAGTACTACATTCTCTTACTCTTATTTTTATCAAAGTGCATATACTCTTGTGTAAACAATTCCATATTACTAGGGAACAAGTTAGACAGATCATTAGAACCTGCCCTCAGTGTATTCTCTAAAATTACTCTTCTAGCTTCCCTTCAGACTGGGAAAGCAGTGAAATTATGTAATTAACCAGATGTTACAGTCTTTTGCTTCTATGGACGTTCTAAAACTATTGAAAACTAATAATGCTCTCACCTACACTAGCAATTCATTTCAATCCTTCTATGATTGTCTTCTTATAAAGTTAATTACACCCATAACCCTTATAATCCCACTGATCAAGTTATACTTGCCAGATGAAATAAAGACCCTATGTCCAGTCTTTAAAACTTTATCCATTCTAGTTCAAATTTACCATGCTGTGGTTAATTAATGTTACATATATTACAAAAGGTAAATATCTTCACGTCTCCATAGACACATTTTCTGGCTTCCTAATGGATACCTTAAAGACTGGAGAAGTCGCAAAGCATGTTTTCACTCACTTTTACCATTGTTTCTCCTCTTCAGGAATACCTCAGGCCTTAAAACTGATAATGGTCCAGCCTATACTTCCCCTGCTATGTCCACTTTCATGACTAAACAGGGCATTATACACATTTTTGGCATCCCCTATAACGCTACTGGACAAGCGATAGCTGAACAGGCCAATCACACTATAAAGGAATATCTCCAAAACCAGAAAGGAGGAGGTGGATCTATCAGTCAATTACATATCGATAAAATATTGTATACTCTAACTTATCTGAAATTTGATGCAACCGATTTGACCCTGGCTATGAATCAGCTTGGAGGGAATCAGAAACATAACCTCAAAATGGAACAGTGGTACAATAATAAAAACAAAGGCAAGTTACGTGGAAAACACCTGCAGGTAATTGGGAGGGCCCTTACAACCTTTTAACCTTACTCCTTTTCATTCTAGACAAACTGACGTAGCTATTACTCAAACTTGACATTCTGTCCCCTACCCCAAGCTTTTATACAAGTAAAACCTATTAACAAAAATAAACAGGAGGGACTTAAACCAATACACCACAAAGCCGATTAACTACTGTCTTATATACTTCACATTTTTTTTTTGCTTTTTTTTTGGAGAGCAGTTGGGGTTAAGTGACTTGCCTAAGGTCACAAATTTTTTAAACATCACTAAAAATAGGTGTACACCAGCAGAAAAACAATTTGAAAACATACATACTCCCTGTGAAGACTTTTCCCAAACAAGAACTGGGTAGGTCCTGACCCTTAACTATTGGGGGGAGAGGCTTTGTTTATTTTCTTTTATCAGATGCTGCTATGAGAATACAAGCATGGAACTCCATGACCAGATACAGAGAATTCAGAGAAAAAGGATCAGAAGATCCCTTGCATAAAGACAACCCAAGAAGAAGTGACTTGAAGTCTCGCATTTTCATAAGGTACTACCCTCCAATGGACTATTACCTGTTTAACTTACTCTTATACGATGTACTAGTGGAACCACCCTCTTTAGAAAAAAAGTGATTTCTGGACTTTTACTCATTGGACTAATTGCCACAACTTCCCTCTTAATATCAGCAACCATGTGTTCTATTTCCTTACTGAGTGAAATGGAAGCTGTTCAATTTATGAATAACTTGGCAGAGAATGTTAGCTTGAAATCTATATAATTATGCCTACACTTATCCGTATGTATGGAACATTACTTGTATTAATTGTGCTCTTACTTAATGTATATTTTTTGCCTTTTCTAACTATTTTTCACTCGTGTTTAGTATCATCTGTCAGGGGGATATACGCTACCTGGAATTTCTGCTCTTTTTAAAAAAATGGAGATACGGTCCTATCATTATCAAACTTATTATTGTTAAATTTATTATATTGTTAGACTTATTATCCTTGTCTGATTCCTTGTTCCTAGACTCACTACCCTACTATTATTGTGCTCTTACTAATAATTTCAACCACTCTGTCTATAATTTCTCTACTTAGAAAAATGCAAGAAATGGCACAATATGTTAATGGACTTTTATGAAGTGTTTCTATAGCAGGTAAGACACTACATGATATTAGATAAGGGCTTTTTGTATAAGATCAATGTATTAGAACCATTAGTATTGTATTTTAGATTATGATTTAAAAGTTTTTTAACTCAACTGTTACTTAGATATGATAATCTATATACATGTAGTTATATAACTCCTTTACCATATATTAGCTCTGATTCTAATGTTTTGGGACAAAATACATGCCCAACTTCTTGCGCCTTGGCATGATTCAAATATTACAACTTATGTCAGTAAATATCCAAAATCATCATTGCTCTGGAATTGATCCAGGAACATTGTTAACATAATACTGTTAACATTGTTTTTTTCCTTTTAATTTGATGTCTATTATTTTACATATTTTTCCTGTATTGATTATTGTATTATTTCTTTGTATCCGCACTTCAGTGCAACTATCAGTATCAGATGATATGTTACCCCTTTTGCAATGGGACAATGCTACTACAAAGTATAACTGGACTACAATTAGGAACCACCTAAATGGTTTATTCCTAAACAGTGCTATAACTTCAAATATTGATGATTTGTGGAATTTAGCTCATGAAATTCATCAAGCAGCACAAACTGACCATAACTCAGACAAAACAGTGGAAGATATATTAAAATAGTTTGATAGTCCTACTTCTCTGTGGTGGCTGCAGCCCCATAGTTGGCTGACATTAGTAATAGCAGTGGGCATATTGTTATCTTGTGGCCCACCTCTGATTGAATTGATGTTTAAATTGCTTTATAATAGCTTAGCAATGATTCAGGCTGATCCTCACCTGGCAGTTATTCAAAACAGAAAGGGGGAGATACAGGAGTTAATGTGAGTCAAAAGCACTTTCTCTCTCACAGGAATCTAGGAGCTTCCTCTGGGCCTCTCAGTTCCAAGGCCACTCTGTCACTCCTTAGAGATAAGAAGGTGCTAAGAACCACAGTGCAGTGGTTGTTCTCAAGGATGTCTCCAAAGAGACTGCTCACTTGCTGGACAGCTACTGACATCACTGGCTTGGATCTCCTCCATTGGCCTACACCCCCTGTGCACGAGGCAGTCACGCATGAATCATGTTTACTCAAGAGTAATATAGGAGCTTGCTTGCTTACTGCTGGTGGCTATGTTGGAATAAACTACAAGCTGCACACATCTCTTGTCTCTGGTCTCTTCACTCAATCCCTCCTGAGAAGCAACCCAAGGCTGTCCCTTGGGTCTGCAAGGGGAGCAGCTGCAATCACTTCACACAATAACTTCTTTTGGGGGGGAGGGCAGTTGGGGTTAAGTGACTTGCCCAAGGTCACACGGCTAGTTTTTTGTGTTAAGTGTCTGAGGCCGGATTTGAACTCAGGTACTCCTGACTCCAGGGCTGGTGCTCTATTCACTGCGCCACCTAGCCACCCCCACACAATAACTTCTGAAGTGCAAATGGAAAGAGCATGAATAAAAAAGAAACAGAATGCTGTGTAATTATAATGACAAAACTTGACCCTAAAGAAGAAATGTGAAAATATGCCTCCTTCAATACCTTTCTTCCTTCTTTGCAGAAGTGGTACTCTATTGGCATGAAATAATGCATATACTCAGACATGGTTGATGTGTTAATTGGTTTATTGGACTGCTTTATTTTTCCTCTCTGTTTTATTCTTTGTTACAAGGCTTAGGTATGTGTAGGAGAGGGGAAAGGTGTATTAGAAAGAAAGGTGATGAAAAACTAAAACATCAATAAATATTTAAAAATTATTAAATCATATTAAAATATCTGATCTTTAAATTTTATGAGTGTATAATAGCATGAAAAATGGACTATCAGCTTCTTAAATGAGATAATGCTTACTATAACAATTGAATATAATAAATTTTTCATTTCAACTTTCAAAAAAAAAAGATTTTGAGTTCCAAATTTTTCTCCTTTCCTCCTTTCCCTTTCTCCCTTCTCTCTCTCTCTCCCCAAGACAGCAATTAATCTGATATAGGTTTACATTTACAATCAGGTTAAGCATATTTCCACAGTGAAATGAAAGAAGAATCTGAACAAAAGGGGAAAACCATGAGAAAGAAAAAATGTAAGGGGAAAAAGGGGAGAAATAGAATGTCTCTATCTGTGTTCAGACTCCATAGTTCTTTTTCTAGAGGTGGATAGCATTTTCTACCATGAGTTCTTTGGAATTGTCTTGGATCATTGTATTGCTGAGAAGACCCATCTATCAAAGTTGATCATTGCACAAACTTGCTCACTTCACTCAGCATCAGTTCATGTAAGTCTTTCCAGGCTTTTCTGAAATCTGCCTGCTCATCATTTATAAAACAATAGTATTCATTACATTTATACACCACAGCTTGCTCAGCCCAATTGATGGGCATCCCCTCAACTTGCAATTCTTTGCCACCAAAAAAGAGTTGCTATAAATATTTTTATACATGTGTGTCTTCTTCCCTTTTTTATAATCTTTTCAGGATAAAAATCAGTTTTAGTTGACCTTGGGGCATCATTCCAAATCCCTCTCCAGAATGGTTGAATCAGTTCACAACTCCACCAATAATGTATTAGTGTCCCAATTTTCACATATCTTCTCCAACATTTATGATTTACTCTTTCTATCATATTAGCCAATCTGATAGGTGTGATTGGGTATCAAAGCTCATTTGATTTTCATTTCTCTCATTTACATTGATTGCATTTCTCTCAATGATTTAGAGAATTTTTTCATATACTATAGATTGCTTTAATTTCTTCATCAGAATAATGCCTATTTATATCTTTGACCATTTATGAATTGGGGAATGACTTGTATTTTTATAAATTTGACTCAGTTCTCTATATATTTTAGAAATGAGGCCTTTAGGAGAAGCTAGGTGGGTCAGTGAAAAGAGCACTGGCCCTGAAGTCAGGAGGGCCTGAGTTCAAGTCTTACCTCTGACATTTAATACTTACTAGCTGTGTGACCCTGGGCAAGTCACTAAACCCCAATTGTCCAGCTTTCCCCCCCTCCAAAAAGGCAAAAAAAAGAAATCCAAGCTACCTATATAACCACATTAAAATAATAACACTCTGGGGCAGCTCAGTGGTGCAGTGAATAGAGCATCAGGCCTGGAGTCAGGAGAATCTGAGTTCAAATCTGGCCTCAGAAACTTAACACAAAAAAAGACCTAGCTGTGTGACCTTGGGCAAGTCACTTAACCCCAACTGCCCTCCAAAAAGCAAAAATATAAAATAAAATAATAACACTCCTAATCACCATAAGAGAAAATACAAATTAAAGTGACTCTGAGATTCCATCTAATAACCATCAGATAGATAAAGTTGAGGGGGAAAAGGAAAACAGCAAATATTGGAGAGACTGCAAGAAATCAAGAACATTAATATACCATTTGTGAAGTTGTGACTTGGTACCATTTCTAGAAAATAATGTACAACTATAACCAAAAAAGTTACTAAACTATATATATATAATTTGACTTAGAGAAACTGATAGAAGGCCTATTCCACAAAGAAATCAAAGAAAGAGGAAAAGGTCCTATATATATATTTATAGCAGCTCTTTTTATAGAGGCAAAGACTTGGAAACTAAGGAGGAGGAATGTCCATCACTTAGGGAATGGCTAAATAATGATATGTTAATGTAACAGAATATTACAATCCTGTAAAAAATGAGAAGGATTCTGGGAAGATGACAGAATAAGATAAGAAATTACCTGGCTCTTTCAAATACTCCCACAAAGAATGTAAAACAATTGTTCAAAGTGAACTTTAAAAGTCAGGGTAAAGCAGTTGTCCAGCCTAAGACAACTTGGAAAGACTTTAGGAAAGATCTGACCTCCCCATTGTGGTGATCTGGCCTGACTAAAGTGCAGTTTCCTCAGGAAAAATACCAACCTGAGTCAACAAACAAGCCCTAGGAGAGGCTATATTGATGGCAGCCTCAACTTCAGGAACTTTTGCCCCACATATAGAGAGGGGGTCAAATTGTTGGAAAAGCAAGATTATAGGACCTTCCACTGGTACTGGATGCTTGGCCAATCTGCAATCTGCAGACTGGGAGCTCTGAAGCAGCCACATGGAGTGGGCTGCAGGGCTACCACTTCAAACTGCTTCTAGCTCTGTAGGCAGTTGGCCAGACTCTCTCCCTGAAATTTAGCTGAGTTCCACTAACCTTTCACTTTGTCCTTGGCTCTTATGGGTTGATAATTCTGGAAACCACCATGGCTGCCAGTGATCTGCTCTCCTGAAAGCTCCAGTCATGGCTTTTCCTGGATGCCCTGGGGCAAAAATCACATGGGGCTGGGCTCCCATCCAAGGGCACCACAATGAACCCTTCCCATCCGCCAGCCAGGCTGCCTTCAGTGGGAGCTTTGTTACTCTGTCATTTTGTGGGTTCTGGAGCTCTAAAATTTGTTTAGAGTCATATTTTATAGGTATCTGAGGTGGTTATGGTTGGAGCTCATGCAGTCTTCCTGCTTCTACACCACCATCTTGACTCTGCCCCCATGGTCACATAATCTTAAAAAAACATTTTATAATGTCTTATAACATTGCTCAAAATTCCCCAACAGAATATATTATTGCATGCCCAAAGTCAGGGGGTCCCAGGGTAGGATTTTCCTAGCATAACATATCCTTAAGGGAAAGCAGAAAATACAAACACCATCCAACCCTAGGTCATAGTAAGTTACAATCTCCTCAGTCAAAGGGGAGTATTCAAGTAAAGTCTTCTTTCATCATGACTCAAAGTGGACATCCAAGTCCCATGGCTCTACCTCTGTGGGATGGGCACTCCCAACTCTTGCCTGGACTCATATGGCTCTCACCTGGATTCACACATAGGCAGCTCTCTGCTCCTGCTCCTTGTCTCAGCTCACAGGAGCTTCTCCACTACAAGTTCTTCCTGCTACTAATTAACAGTAGGCTCCAAAGGCTCCTGCTGGCAGCTTCTGTTTCTAGAAAGACAAAGCTTAACAGGGCTACAACAATATTTACACACATTACCAGCGCTATCATCTCAATTCACTTTCTATCTGAAAAATTCAACACAGATCAATAGACAGGGCTACTGTCTCAAACATCAATACAGATCAAGAGTCAGGGCTTCTGTCTGAGAAATCAACACAGAACAACAGATGGGACTTCTGTCTGAAAAACGTAACACAGATCAATAGAAAGAGCACTGACAACACAAACATTCTTTCTGTTAGGCTTCCCCAAAAGCAAGTTCCCCTAGCCCACTGACACTTCCTTTTCTCACTCAGTTCTGCTCTCTCTCTCTCTCAGCTGCTCTCTCCTCTCCCTTTAAGTGATGCAATATATACTGTTTCTAATCAAAGATTCTTAATTCAATCAAAAGGAAGGCTTAATCAAAGACACTTGACTGACTAAAACACAATCCAGAAAAATGGTAAAAAGTCCTACTTTGTTTGTCATTACAGCCCTGATCATAGTTCAGAGGCAGAGAGGAGTGCCTGAGGTTAAGCCTTCAGTTAGAGCTCAGAAAACAACAATACAAAAAATCTGAAGCTTGAGACATTCATCCTCAAACCTTGGAACTAGAGCATGATTCTAACACAAAGTACATAGTCAAGTAATAAGTCAGTAAAAAAAAAAATTTTTTTAAAGGAGTGAGTAAAGGAGAAAATAGCTACTATCTTCCATATGTCTTCTACTATAAAGAAGATCTGGTTTCAAACTCAGAAGAAGATAATGAAGTCAAAACAGCTACTTCTACTTCAAAGAAAAATGTAAGATGGTCACAAGACCAAAAATAGCTCTTAGAAAAGACTTTAAAAATCAAATAAGGAAAAGAGCCACCGAGCCGGACTTGCCAATGCACGCTGTTAGTCAAACTCAAGAGTTTTCCACCATGGCAGTGCCCGAGTCACGCCCCAACCACACCATTTACATCAATAACCTCAACAAGAAGATAAAGAAGGACGAACTGAAGAAATCCCTCTATGCCATCTTCTCCCAGTTCGGCCAGATTCTGGACATCCTGGTATCGAGGAGCCTGAAGATGAGGGGTCAAGCATTTGTAATCTTCAAGGAGATCAGCAGTGCCACCAATGCTTTGTGCTCCATGCAGGGTTTTCCCTTCTATGATAAACCCATGAGGATCCAGTACGCCAAGTCAGACTCGGACATCATTGCCAAGATGAAGGGCACCTATGTGGAGAGTCATCAGAAGCGGGAGAAGAGAAAGCCCAAGGGCCAGGAAACACCAGCAGTCAAGAAAGTTGTTCCAGGTGGGGCGGCTGCTCCGGTTGTGGCTGCGGTCCAGCCTGTCCCAGGGATGCCACCCATGACCCAGGCCCCCTGCATCATGTACCATATTCCAGGGCAGCCACCATATATGCCTCCCCCAGGGATGATCCCCCCACCTGGCCTGGCCCCTGGACAGATCCCGCCTGGTGCCATGCCCCCACAACAGATGATGGCTGGACAGATGCCGCCTGCCCAGCCTCTGTCTGAAAACCCACACAACCATATCCTGTTCCTCACCAACCTGCCTGAGGAGACCAATGAGCTCATGCTGTCCGTGCTCTTCAATCAGTTCCCTGGCTTCAAGGAGGTGCGTCTGGTCCCTGGGCACCACAACATTGTTTTTGTGGAGTTTGACAACAAGGTGCAGGCTGGGGCTGCCCGAGATGCCCTGCAGGGCTTCAAGATCACCCAGAACAATGCCATGAAGATCTCTTTTGCCAAGAAATAGCCCCCACCCCTGATCATCCCCCTGTCCTCCCCCTCCTTCCAGGGTGGCCCTCCCCCTGCTCCTCTGCTCGGGGCTGCTGTACCCTGAAGGTAAGTCCCTGCTCCCTTCTCTCAGCCTGTAGCATGAGTGTGTGTGACCAGCATTGTACCCAGAGTCTGCCCTTCAGACATTGCACCTGGAGCTGGGGGTGAAAATAAAAGATGGAGGCCTAGGTTTGTTTTTTTTTCATAAAAAAAATCAAATAAGAACAGATGAGGAAAAATTAGGAGGGGAAATGAGTAACGCAATAAAATGAAGAAAATTATGAAAGGAAAGTCAGTGAAAGGGGGGAATCCAAAAACTTACAAAAGAAAATAACTCCTTAAAAATTTAAATTGGGCAAGGGGAAGATAAGACATCAAGAAATTATAAAACAAAATCAAAATAGTGAAAAATAGAAGGTAATGTGAAATATTGCATCAATAAAACAACTGACTTACAAATCAAGGAGAGACAATACAAGAATTTTTGGACTACCTGAAAACTATAATTTTAAAGAGTCTGAGCACTATACATCAAGAAATTGTTAAGAAAAATTGTCCTGCTAATGTCTAACGTGAAAGTATTTGCAGATCCTATACTTTATTGCAAGCTGCCATGGGGGTTAGGGAGAAAGGGAGGTAAAAAGTTTAAAACTCAAGAGATTGTAGAACTGAATCTTGTAAACTAAATGTAAATAAACAAATCAATTTAAAAAGAAAAAAGAAGAAAAAAACAAAAATTGTCCTAGAGTTTTAGAACTAGAGAGCAAAATAGACATTAAAAAAAAATCCACCAATCACCACCTGAAAGAAACCACAACATGAAAACTTACATAATTAAGTTTCAAAGCTGCCAGATTAATGAGAAAATATTACAAGCAACTAAAAAGAAGAAATTTAAATAGTGTGGAGTTGCATTCAGGGTTACACAAGATTTAGCAACTTCTACATTAAATACTGAGGGACATGGAACATAATATTCTGAAGAGCAAAGGAGTAGGGTTTGAAACCAAAAATAAAAGTTGAAGGTAATCCTGCTTTTAAAAAGTGGCTATTTACTGAATTAAAGGACTTCATGGTGTTTGTGAGTAAAAGACCAGAACTGAATGAAAATTTTGACCTACAAAATTCAAGAGAAACATAATAAGGTAAACATGAAAGATCAATTATAAGGTATTTGATAAGCTCAAACTGTTTGCTTCTTATATGGGAAAGTGTTATCTGTGATTCTTAAAACTGTTATCATAACTGGAGTAGTTCGAAAAAGCATACATAGATAGAAGGCTTGGGATTGAGTTGAGCATGATGGGATGATGCCAAAAAGCAAAATTGAGTAGGGAGAGGTAAAAGGGAGCAATTACCTAATAGAAATGAAGCATCAAAGGAATAACAGTTAGAGTGGAGGTAGGAGGAGGTGAAGGGCTGGTAGTGTAAGAACCTTATTTTCATCAAAACTGGTTTGAAGAGGGAATAACATCTAGAACAGTATAAAAGTCTTCTTAACTTACAGAGAAATAAGAGAGCAAGAGAATCAGACGAAAGGACAGGGACTCTTTTAGAAGAGTGGGTAAACTAAGGAAGAGGAGGGCAAGAGGAGATGATAAGGTAGGAATTCTTAAAAAGTGTGTGGCTTAAGGAGCCAGTGGTCAGAAGTAAATTAGACATCTGAGAAGGGATAAAGTAAAAACAAAGGGAAACAAGGAAAAATAGTGAGAAAAAAAGATGGAGGGAAATGTAGAACTAGTAATTAGAACTTTGAATGAGAATAAGATGTACTCGCCAATAAAATGTAAACAGCATAATGGATTAAAAACCAGAATCCAAAATAGATTGTTTACAAGAAGCACACTTAAAAATAAAAGATATCTATAGAGTAAAAATAAGGCCTGGAGCAGAATCTATTATGTTTCAACCAATACAAAAAAAAAAAAAGCAAGACTAACAATTGTTATCTCAGATAAATTTAAAGCTAAAATACATTTGATTAAAAGGGATAAACAAGGAAACTACAATATGATAACAGGTACAACAGACAAAGCAATATGAGTACTAAACCTAAATGCACCAAATACTATAGTAATTTAACGTCAAGCAAAGGCAACTTCCAAGGTTCAGATTACCAGCGTAGCAAACCCCATTTACTCAGCAAACGTTCACAGAACAGAGAAGGTCAAAATACAGTATAACTCATTCATTTAGCAAGTAAGTTCTCAATCCAATCCAGGTACTACTCCACCCCTAGACAGTACATTCATTTAGTCAGTCAAAGTCTCTTCTCAAATGGAGATCAGTTTCCAGTCATAAACAAAGTACATTCATTTAGTCAATCACAGAGCACAAAGAGGCCAAAGGTTTCCCACCCCTGGACACAAAGTGATTACAATACCATCCATTAACACCAAGGACTTTCTCAAAAGGGAGCAGGAGAGCACAAAAGGCCATCCACCCTTATGCTATAACAAGGTCAAGACATCATCTCAGCATGGAAAACCCAGGGAAATGCCCTTCTTTCATCTTCATTAGAGGCAAACCCTCAGAAAATTCAGTTCCTGGGGAGACAAGACTCAACAAAGCCATAGCCAGTGTCCTCATCAAGTCACTCTCTACCTGTAGAACAGTCCCAGAACCCCTGAAAACATCAGCAAGATCCTCTTCCAGGATATCTTTGAAGGTACCACAAGAAAATACTCCTTCAGGGCTTCTGAACCAACAGCCAGATTCCAAGACCTCTACAACAGCAGCACTGTCCTTCATCATCAGGTGAATCTGGCAAAACAACGTCAAAACAGACAGACAAAATACCGGCATCACAGCCATGCCTCCTCAGTTCTCAGCAACTCCAGTTAGCAGTCCTCAAAAGTCCTGGGCAGCTCCAGTGGGCTCTCAGCAGTCTTTCTCTCAGCAATTCAGGGTCCATGATACTGGATTATGCTCTCCCCAAAGTCCTTCTGGCTTCCTCTCAGCTTGGGCCTTTCTTTCAATTCATGGCTCCTCCCAGTTCAGCCCTCTCTCTTCACATCAACAAGTCCATTCCATAAGTGGGATTCACTAGCTCTGGGTTTTAACACTCAACACAAAAACCAAGCCAATTCAGGGGCATCTCCAAATTCCATTACCATTACAAGCATTTAAATTTTTAAAAGAAAAGTTAAATGAATTGCACATGGAAATATATAGTAGTTCTATAATAGTGGGGGCTTTAATCTTCCCCACTCACAACTAACAAATTTAATGAAAAAATAAATAAGAAGTCAAAGAAGTGAATAAAATTTTAGATGTGATAGATATCTGGAGAGAACTGAATGGGAATAGAGAGGAATATACTCTTTGCTCAGTAGCAAATGTTACCTTTATAAAGATTGACCCAAATTTTAGGGCATAAAAATGTTATAGATAAAAGCAGAAATATTAAATGCTTTCTTTTCAGACCACAATGTAATAAAAATTATATTTAATAAGACACCGTGTAAACATAGAAAAAACGTCTAATTGGAGACTAAACAACATTATCTTAAAGAATGAGTGGGTTACTTTTGGGGTTGTATCCCAAAGAGATCATAGAAGTGGGAAAAGGACCCATATGTACAAAAATATTTATTGCAGCTCTCTTTGCAGTGGCAAAAAAAAGGAAATTTAGGAGATGCCCACCAATTGGAGAATGGCTAAACAAGTTGTGGTATATGAATGTAATGGAAAACTATTGTGCTATAAGAAA
>CM053597.1:210897922-210913467 GCA_028646575.1 Pseudocheirus occidentalis | reverse complement strand
GGTAAATGATCTTTGCTTCAATCCTTCCCAAGTCATTTCTTCATCCCTTACAAAGTCCTTTCTTACTTCTTCCTCATACCTTTTAAGCTCACATTCCTCCTGCAGCTTGCTTTCTCTTTCCTCTGCGGCAGCAAGTCCCTGTTTTGTCGCCTCCGCTGCCTTTTCATATGCCTTTTTCCTTTTTCCTTTTGAGGATGACCCATCAATTCTTTTTAGCTCATTTAACAAATCTAGGTATGAGGATACTGAGGCACAGTCTGCCTTTTCTTCATCTTGAGGGAGAGGTATAGATGTCGGGTCCACCTCTATTGCTTCAGGAGGTGCTGAGGGTTTAGTTTCGGTTTCAACAGGGGGAACGTATGGAGGCATTTCATCAGAAAATCCCGCCAGGGCTGTGCACTCTGCATAAGTAAGGGCTGGGCAGGCTTCCCGGTGTTCTTTCATTTTTACGGGGGAAGCACCAGGGGAGTGATAGTATCATTTTCTTTAATGTCCTCGCTAGCCCCCTTTTGATGAGTATCAAACACTGAGGTAACAGCTCCTGTTATTTCTGCTTCCCCGTGGAGCTGCTTCACTCTCTTATGCATAGTATGATAGGGTTTTCCTAATTTCTTTGCTTCCTTATCTTGAACCTGGATTGATTCCCACAGGTCTTTGCCTATCTCTTTCCATTTCTGGTCAGAAAATAGGTCTTCTGTAACAGTTAATATGCCTTTTCGGCATCCCCTATGGAGTACTCCTTCTATTTCTGATCTCTTTAGAGGACATTCATATTTTTGAGATAAATTCTCAAAAGTATCGAGCGCTACACACTCTCCAGCTGATACAGTTGATCCCATCCCGCTTTCCTGACTCGAAGGTCAGCCTAACTCACTGGTCAGTCTGTGGCCACGATTCCGCCTTTCTGGCACGAGCAGGGAGCACGCGTCTCCACACCTCTCGTCAGGGATTGCTTCTAAACGTTCTCCACCTCTACCTCGGTCTCGGCTTTTCCGCGCGATCATATCGGGGTCACCAGATGTCGGGTTCAGTCGGAGAGGAACACAGACACACACACCAATATGATGAATAAGCTGGTTCAGTTTATTGAGCCTGAAAGATTGCTTATATACCTTTTTCATACGTGAAAAAGTACATATTTCTACAAGAGGCTATGTTGGAAAAACGGATGTTCTCACAGAGCACAGAAATCAGCAAAATTCATACCTATAGGCAAACATCTTAAACATCCTTTGTTTATCTGGTCAGGCTGCCCTGTTCTGTTCTGTTCTGTTCTGTTTGATGTGTCTGTTTTCCTGTTTTTCCTAAACCTAGCTGGGCTCCATGGAGTCTCGTGATCCTAAGTTGTTATTCTCATAACCTTGGGCTGTTTTTCTGCAGGTGTTAGCTGGGGCCTATTCTCACAGTCCCATTTTGACCAAGAGCTTTTCTTAACTCTATACATGCCACAGCACATGACAGCTTCTTAAACCATGGGTCACAATCTTGTCAAAAGGAAAAGGGTTCTGAATGCACAACAACCAAAAATGAATTCAAAAGCAAATGTGTAATTAATCTGAGGTGTTTCTGGAAGCACTTGCCTGTATTGCAACACACATTTTCACTGTAGCCTTGGTTCATAGCTCAAAGTATGTGCACTTTGCACTGCACGTGCCATCAAGCCACATAACACCAACAAACAATGATGACATTCAAAAAAGAGATCAAAAACAAAAAAAGTTTAAGAAGCCCTGGGAGCAGACTAGCCATGGAGGACCAGGAAAGAAGAGAACAACCCAACAGTCTGCACTAGGGGGATAGCATCAAACCAACCAGAAAATAATAGCAGCTCTACATGGAGAAGAGCTATTAGCAACATTGAAGGCAAGGAAGGCTTCTAGCAGGCTACTCACTTAGGAAGGTAAATAATAACAGCTGACATTCATATATTCATTTAATATCTAACATGTGTTAAATACTTGATAAATCAGATTTTTTATATTGTTTTTAATTTTTTTTCAAAACTAAGCCTCTGTCTGGTATTTACAGATAATCCTCCTTCAAATATTGAAAATAGCAGCTACTAAGTGTTGGATTTTTGTGAGAACCTGAATAATTAACATTACCTTGCCATTACTCCTATTCACTTACTGGTCTTACAATAAGAAGATAAGTATGTTATAAAAAGATTGGTTGACCTGTAAAACTTCAACAAGAAAGGTGTTAACTTTTGCTTCTGTTCAACTTCTGTGTAAACATCAGCCCAGAGAGAAGAGACAAGATGGTGGAGTAACATACTCAGTTCCTGCTACTTCTGGCTCCAGGATACTGGACTTTACATTTTAAAAATATGGAGAAGGTAAAGTTATCCTTTTATAATTGTGGTGACCTAGAGTTTACATGGAAGAAAAGAGATTCTGTGGCCTATTTAGTTTTGATTTTTAGTCCCTGATGGTAGGAAAAAGGAACTCTACATCTAATCCCCATGGGAAAAGAGCATAGTCCCTTAGTAGAGATCTTTAAATAAGACAAGATGGGGGTGGCTTGGTGGTGCAGTGAACAGAGCACCAGCCGTGGATTCAGGAGGACATGAGTTGAAATCCGACCTCAGACACTTAACACACAACACACACACACACACACACACACACACACACACACACACAAAAAAAACTAGTCTGTGACCTTAGGCAAGTAACTTAGCCCCAATTGCCTTCCAAAAAGCCAAAAAAAATTTTTTAATAAAAGTAAATAAATAAATAAGACAGAATTCAGTATTATTCCCAGAATGGAATCTTCCTGAGAGGAAGGATTACCCAAAGAAAAATTTTACCAAAGACTTTTAGCTTAAATCCAGAGGTCAAGTTGAACAGATGGTTAAAATAGAAAAGAAACAAGCATCTCTAAATATTTTCTGTGTGTCAAGCACTGAGCTAACTTTAAAATTTATCTTCTTTGGTTCTCTTAAGGACCCTGGGAGATACGTGCTATTACCATCTCTCTTTTGCAGCTGAAGAAACAGAGGCAGGCAGATGTTAAGTGACTTGACCAGGATCACAGTTATTAAGTGTCTCAGGTTGGATTTTAATTTAGGTCTTCCTGACTCCAGGCCCAGCACTCTAGCCCCTGTGACACTGAGCTGTCTCAGTAAAGTACTTGCAAATACACTGTTCTCCAGACAACATACATGAAGCATAAAACCATCAAGAAGAAAGCTATGGTTGTATATGTCAAGAGGATTACTGGCATCCTGAAGTCAAAACTCAATGGGAATAACACATTTAGAGTAATTCACACCTACTCAATACCAGCCTTAACAACCATTTTGAAGCAATAGAATAGAGAATGACAGAGTTAAAAAGTTTCCAAACAAATTTAGAAATTACCAAAATAATATTAGTGAGATATGAGACTCATCAATCCAAAGCAGCTTTAGAAAAATTAATACTTCTCCAAAAAGGAAGAAGAGTGTGGATAGAGGGCCTCAAAACATATGATAAATAAGTTTAAAACCTAGAGAAATACTTCTGGAATAAACAGATCATTTTCTAAAAACAAATTTATTTATCTTAAATGCATTTCTAATCTCTTACTCCCAATGGAAGTGCAGTTGAATAACAAAAACTCCGCCCTCCTCCACCTAATAATAATAATAAAACCTTCATTTAAACATACATAGTCTAATAAAAGAAATTCCCACGCTGGGCATGCCCAAAAATTTAGGCTAATAGACATCATTTCACAGATAAATAGATCACAATAGATACATTGCACTGGATTTATCAACTGTAACCAAAATTGATTAATCTCCAGATAGTGCCTATGAAATGACTTAGATGAAAGAACAGAATGAAAATCTATCCATGGCTGATATGCACATGAACTCAATCAATAATAGGTCAAAAAAAGTTGAACAAATGGTTAAATCATGCACGTTCATTTACAGAACAAGAAGGATTGGTGATATTTCAAGATCACGATATTACCACCAGAAATTACAGAAAGGTGACCCTTAAGGAGCCTAGTCTAATTAATAGATATAGATTTTGGAAGAAATGATAGTACAACCTGTCAATGCAAATTGGAAAAGTTTAGGATGGGGCCAAATGCTGTCAAAGTGATACTAAGCTATCAAATGCCTAACAAAAAACAACCTGACAACCAGAATGATGCATCAAAAATTCACTATCTTTCACAAAGTAACAAGTTACAAGTACCTGTACTATACATGAAGATCTCAAGATATCCATGGGAATTATACTAGATAACAAATTATAGCAGAACTGACTAGAGCAATATCCTTTCCATCATCTTATCCCCACCTGCAGTTATTCCTGTGATGATGTCACTGTAATGGTGTGGGGGATGAAAAAGTTCAGAGTCTGAGTCTGAGATCAGAAAAGGTCTTTATTCCTTCTCATGAGAAAGGGCCAGCCCTTGTCACTCAAACAGCATCTGCCAGGGAGTGCAAATTGCAGAAGCTCTCAGGCTTCTGTTACCCTAACCCTAACCCCAGCTCCAACCCCTGCCCCATCTTACCATTGGTTGGTAAGGAAATCTCACAGTCTTCTTACTAATGCTAACAAACTGGCACAAAGCAATCTCAATCCATTACCACATTTATTACTAATGAGGCTCGAATTTTCTTAGATAACATACATAATACATGAGAGTCACTAAGCAAGAGCAGTAACAACCCCAGAATACTGAAGCCCCTTCAGTCCAACCTAGATGTGTCCTTATCTGGCTGGGTCTGAGTGTCCCGAGGCCTCTGTCTTCATTCTGCTTGGTCAAATCCACCTGTTGCTCCCAGAGCCTTTTTATTTTGTATCATCCCACTTTTAGTACTATCTAAGGAGTTCTCTGGGAACTGGGAACCCAACTTCTTCCCAAGGCTACTGCCTCAACCCTTCCCAAGGCTACAGTCTAGTACTTTTACTCAGTGGTCTTGTTATCAGCAAGTCTACAGTTCTATGGAAGCTTAACGCTTTCCTACCTCTCACACTATCATTCCTTTCCCCATAATAAAAATACCTCTAATTTAGACTCAAAAATTAATTCAATCAGCTGTATTAATACCCAATAAGTCTTGCTTTACTTTGAAATGTACAATGACCCCATATGTATGGGAAAAGGATACTGAACTTTGTTACAAAGTTACAAAGAACAAAGAAGAAATAAGAATGTAATAGGATGTTCAGAATGAAGAAACTTCACTGCAAGTCATCCCTCACAATGGTAATAGAAATTTGAAGATATTCCCTGACCTAATAGGCCTAAGTGAATTTGAGGAACTTTCTTGATTTGAAAATATACTCTGTCCCCTAATAGGCTTCAGGTGCTCACATGGAGCCTATGGTGGGAGACTTGTTTATCTGGAAGGCACAATTTTTGTTACTTTGAGGTGAAGTTGTGGTTGTGATGTCCTATAACCCTGGAGATGGGTATATGTATATCTGAGGCAACGTTTTGCGTTAGGGCTCACTTTGGGAAGAGTTGTGTGATTTAGCCAGATGAGACTCTGGGCAGTTGTTGAGCTGCCCAGTTTTGAAAGCCCAGATGCTGGTGCAACTAACTAGGTATGGATGTAATGGTCAGACAGCTAGAAGCCCTGTCTGCTGAATTCTGTTATTTTCTCTGTCTGTATTTTCATCTGATTCTAACTTCTCTTTGTGTTCTCTGAAGTTCAGGGCGCTGACTTTTTCCCCTGTACTAGAAAAATGATATATGTTTGATTGATTAAAGTAAGATTGTTAACACTTTTTGAGTTGCTTTCCTTTAGAAAAGCAGATCAAAGAACCTGTGATAGCAGCCATCCTGGGTATGCTTGGGTGCTTGCTGCTACAGTCACTCAGTCAAGAGAAGACCTGCTTATGTGCCTTTATTTAATTAAAAAATATTTTATGCATTTATTTATGTTCACAGAATATTAATTGTTAAATAACATTAGTGGGATTAAGCCTAAGCCCAAAGTCATTCCTATCTGTGCTCCGTCAAATCAAGACATCAAAGAAATGATAACAGCACACATTTATATATAATTTAATATGTTGTAAAAATGCTTGGTCTAAATTATTTCATGTGATTCTAGGAATTATAATGCCCATTTTACAGATGAGAAAACCGAAAGAGATGTACATAGCATGTCCAGTCTGCCAGTAAGTAGCAGGATCAGGGCTTGAACTCAGTAATCTTGTTTCAAGTGCAGTGCCACTAAATAGCTGTATATCTCATGGCACTAGATTATGTATGTGTGTATGTATGTATATGTGTACATATGTGTGCATGTGTGTATATATACTAGCATATACAAAGTGTGTGTGTTTGTGTGTGTGTGTGTATAGCAGTAAAATGCAAAGCTTGTTACAGACATTAAAGTTCTAAAGGTAATTCTCTGGATCTGTTTTCTTCTCTGTAAACCAAAATTAAATCTAAATTATCTTTTTGCTTTAATGTTTATAGAGTTTCTATTCTATGCTAATGTCTTCTCTAATGCTCTATTATCTATTACTCTATGGAGTTTGTGTAGGCTATGGAGAGCCAGTGAGGATGTCTGAAGAGGTCGGTGATTTGATCCCATTTCTGCATTAGGATTACTCATTTGGAAATGCTGAATAGGATGAATTGGAAAGAAGTAGTGACCAGAGGCTAGTAGAACACTTAGGAGGCTATTGTATCATTCAGGTAGAAGTTAATGGAACTTGAAATAAGGTGGCAACAATAGGAGGGGGAGGGGAAGGAGTAGCCACATGAAATATTACAAAAAGGTAAAACTGGCAGGATTAGTACTTGATTGTATGTGAATGGCAAGGGAGGGAAAAATCAAATACTATGCAAAAGTTTCATAGCTGACTGGGGAAATGATGGTATTGGCAAACAAAAATATGAAGTTAAGACAATGGTGAGGTGAGTCAGTTCCTACTGAGTGCTTACTACTTTCCAAGAACTGTGATTGTTACAAGATTCTGAGGAAACAATAACAAGTTAAAACTTAGACATGTTGGGTTTCAGGCACTGTAAGGACAACCAGACGGATATGCACAGTAAGCAACTGGACAAAAGCAATGTCTGTCTGGGGGGGGGAGGTTAGGGTTGAACATACAAATTTGAGTATCAACTGTATTCAAATGATCATGAGAGTTAAAGGAGTGAATGAGCTTGCTAAGGGAAAGAGTGTTAAGAGAGAATATAGAAAATGGATGAGCACATAGACTTAGGGAAAGCCTATGTTTAGAAGGCAGGGGGAAGAGAAGAACCAATAGAGGAGATAGATTAAGCATAATCAGAGACATAAGAAAATAAACCATAATAGTGCAAAGACACCGAGGAAAGCTAATCATGGCAACACACTTTATGGTCCAAAAATAAAACTGGAAACAAAGTGAATACCCATTGATTAGGGAATAGCTAAATATATTGGTATGTGTGTACATGACAGATGGATAGATAAATAGATAGATAGATAGATAAAATATATATACACACATACACATACGTATACACATACACGTACACGTACACGTACACATACACATGCACATACACATACATATACATATATATACAAATACATATACACGTGTGGTATAGGAATGAAACAAAATATAATTGTGTAAGAAGAAATTACGAATATGAATAATTCAGAGAATTATAAGAACATTTGTATGAACTGACACAGAGTGAAATAACTAAGAAAACTATATGACCCAACAATATAAATTGAAAAAAATCACTAAAAGGAAGTGGAACTCTGAGTACTGGGAAAACCATTGAAGGTCTTAACGAAATATACCTCTTCTTTTTATATGGCAGAGAGGTGGAGAATTACAAGGACCAGACATTATGCATTGATTGACAAGTTCTCTGTTTCCAATTTTTTTGTTTGTTTGTTACGAGGGAGAATTGAATTGAGAGAAAAGAATGGGAAATGATTAAGTACAAGTAAAAGGCTACAATAAAATGTTTTTAATGGAGGAATTTAATGGAGGAAAATTGAGGCTGTGATCAACAGTGTCAGATATTCAGTAAAATGTAAATTCCTTGATGGCAAGTTTTTATATTTGTGTCCTGAACATCTATCACATGACTTTGCCTATAATAAGCATTTGATATAATGCTTGTTGTACTAAGTTGAATTAAATATTTTTCATATGCTAGGCATCCAATGAATATTTGTTGAATGAATTTCAGGAACTTACAGATATGCTAAGTGGGTACAAATCCTGGAACTGGTCTCTGACTTAGCAGAAATTATTAATTTTATTCATTTAAAAGCATTTCCCAGTCTGCCCATGCCCCAGGTATCAAAGATATGTTGAAGAACCACAAGTAAGTTAATAAGCCAGAGAACAAGCACTTATTTTTAAATGTAATTTTTTAATTATTAAAAATTCAATTTATCTTATTTTCAGGTCTGAATGCCCTTCTTCTCATTTCCTTCTTCTCCTTCCTCTTCAGCACAGAGAAAGCTCAAAACAAAACAAAGAATAAAACAAATCAAAGAAAACAAAACTCATTACAAACATGTAGAGTCAAGTAAAACAAATTCTCACATTAACCATGGCCAGAAATGTGTGTGTGTGTGTGTGTGTTTCATAATGTACCTGGAGATGGGAATTATGTTTTCTCATGAATCTTTTGGAATCATGGTTTGTCACTGACAAAAATCATTTGTCAAGTTCTCTCTCCCTTACCAAAGTAGGCAGAAGTAGGTGTTATTATTATTCCCCCTTTTAGTGATAAGAAAACTAAGGCAGAGGTGGTCACTTGCCTGGGTTCACACAGCTAGTAAGTCCAGGAGACTGGATTTGGACTTGAAACTGCCTGACTCAACATGCTGTGTTTAGTAAAGTAGATAAAAGTGCCCTACACAGGAAGAAGATTTTTATTGTTAAATCATTTGGCCATTTTGGAACATAAAAGGGAAAGTTTCCATTTTCTGGAAAATTGACTCATATGGAATATTACATTGTCCAGTGATTCCAGATAAGTGAGGCATTTACCAGCTCCTTCACAAAGGATGAGGATGGGAACCAAACCTTACAAAGATTAACTTTCTTTTAAAACACTACAGAAATCATCAAATCTCATGTTTACTTGCTTCTTCTCGAGTCAGTTTTCAAATACATCTTTAGATAGCTCCTGAAGGTTTAAGTTTGGGGGACAAAATGTAATCTAACATCACTGTAGGCAAACAAGATATAGGAATAAAGAAGAATAAAGTATACCAGCCAGCTGAATAACGATATCGAGGGTAACAGGACGTCAGAGCATGTTCCATACAGTCAGTTGCCAGGCGCAAATTCTTGCTACCCATTTGCAATACCTTTTGCCAAGATCTGAGAGCTATAAGAAAAAAGGAAAATGTGGTTAGTTTCTTTTTCTTCCTCACTTTTTCAGTCCAAAATCCAATGTCACAAGTTTATAGAAATCCAAATGTAACCAACTGAAGGCTCCTACAAATCTAGATGATTTGTGTCTTTGGACGAATCTATAGACAATTACACCATTCATTCAGCAATCGAGAGCAACTTATTCAATTTCTTCAAAATGACTGGAAACTTAAACCTTAAAACATGGACAACCTTCCTTTTATAAGTAAAAAAAATAGTAATATCTTCTAATTATAGCAATAAAATCCAGCATTAATGTAATACATTTTGATGCTAGCAATGTATGTTGCCCATATCTTGCTTAATTCTCACAACAGCCCTGTAAGGTAGATGGTATTCTTCCATTTTATAGATGAGGAAAATGAGATTATAAGGCTGGGTGATTTGCCCATAGCCATACAACTAGAAGGAGTCTGAAGCATTCCAAACTCTGAATCCAGAATTCTTTCTACTATATAACCTAGCTGACAATTATAAATAACAATGCCCTAAGTCCCCAAATAAAATTATATTTTTCCTTTTGACTTCCATTAAATAGATTCCCAGAGGGAAAAAAAATAAACAAAATAAAAACCCTAATGAAGTGAATTGAAAATTTGTGGTGTAAAAACATAGTCAATCCCTGGTATGCTGGATATTGGGATAAAGGAAGTTAGGAGAGGTTGTATGATACAATGGGAAAAACAAAAATTCTTTGATCAAGGAATTCAACAAGGGTTCAAGTCCCATCACTGCTGCCTATGTAGTTCTGGACAAGTCACTTAACTGCTTGAGGGAATCAATTGCCTCATTAGTAAAATGGAAGGCTTGGTTTAAATGGGTCCCACTCAACTTTAAATGCGGAGTCTATATTGGGATTTTGAGTCCCAAATTAAGAGTTCATATTTCCTTTGGGGGATGTTCCTGACTCTGAGATATTCTGTCCATAACTGATTACCAACTCTACCCTCCTGAAATGTCACAGTTTTCTCTTATACCTAGAGCAGAGCTGTCCAACACGAGGCTCCTGGCCCAGCACAGGTCCCGCAATTCTCAGGTGTCACCAAAACAGATTAAAACGTTATTAGAAAATATTTAACAAAAATGTAGTAAAAACAAGGATAATGTTATATGTTAAACCTAAATCAATAGAAGGACCCCAAGGACCTTTATGTAAAGTCACTAGACATTGTTTCTATTTGAATTTCATATCAACAGCATCCACAATTTTAGCTTCCAGGACTTTACTCCTCTCCTTCTTTAATCTGGACTCCAGTATCACATTTTATTAGTCAAGGCCAACAGCCATCTCCTGCCTATAAGTATAAGGCCTCAGATAGCATAAAGATTCTTGCCTACTTGGGTAATTTTGTCCATTAAAAACATTCATGGGACTAAGTTTATTCAAAATGGACTATACGTACAATCGCTACTTAGAAACTCTTCTTTCTCCCATGTTCCCCCTCAATATAAGTAGTAATTCTCATCCTACCTACAAACACCGCTATTAATGAAGAATATGTCTTTAAAGATTCCCCTGTGTTTTACACTTTGTTGACTAAAACAAAGCATTTGATTCCAAAACATAAGATTGTCTTTTATGGCAGGCTCTCTACCAACAAGTTAACTACCATGAAAGTGTTCAGACAACAAATCATTCTTTGATAGATTCTTCAACAGACAATGATGATGATGCTCTGATTCGTTATGTCAAGTGGGGCTCGAAGCCTTTGAAGAAATGGATTCAAATCCTCGCTTCTCTACTTTTATTCTAAGAAACTTAAACTGAAGTTTCTCAGGCTTCAGGTTCTTTATCTGTGTGAGCCTTAGAAATGTGGCTTCCCCTCAGCAGATCCCAAAGATGCCTCATTGCCTCCTCCTCATCCTCAGGCAACACTACATACAGACCCAGCACCAAAGGGAATAGAACTTCTTCCAATCTACTCCGTTCTCAAGTCAACTTGGCAGGCAGGCAGTGTGTGGTGTAGTTGGGAGACCTCTGCAATGTGGAGTATAGTTGGAAGAGCCTAACATAGGCAGAAGACCCAGATACAAATTCTGCCTGTGACACTTCTGAACTGTGGGATCACAAGTGAAGCATTTCATCTTTCTTAGTCTCCATTCCCCACTGCATAAAAAAGAGATAATAATAATACTCTAGTACTGACACTGTTGAGACAATCAAATGACATAATATATGTAGTCTTTGCAAACCATGATGTGAACAAAGCTTAGAAATAGGTCAAGGAAAAGTATGTTGGGATTCTGTTCTGTGGGGCTGGATCTGCTTCCCCTCTTTGTTTCTCAACTACCTCTGAGACCTTGGAAATATATTATTTGGGTCTCAGGTTTCTCACCTATAAAATGAGGGGGTCAGACTAGACAGACACTAAAACCATCATCCTATGACCTTTAAAGTTCTATTAGATGGTTTCAGAAAAACCTGAGAAGACGTATATGAATTGATGCAAATTGAAGTGAGAAGAACCAGGAGATCATTATACATAGTAACAATAATATTATACAATGACCAACTGTGAATGACTTAGCTATTCTCAGGAATACCACGATAAAATTCTGAAGGACTTATGATGAAAATGCTATAAGAATTGGGGAGGTCAGGCTGCCCAGGTGGCACAGCGAATAGAGCACTGGCCCTGATGTCAGGAGGACCTGAGTTCAAATTCAACCTCAGAAACTTAACACTACGCATGTGACCTTGGACAAGTCACCTAACCCCAATTGCCTTGTCATCCCCTCTCCAAAAACAAGAGAGAGAGAGAGAGAGAGAGAGAGAGAGAGAGAGAGAGAGAGAGAGAGAATTGATAAGTTCAGTGATCTTAGGTGAGGAAAGATTTGTATAAAATGGTGAAGAGCAAAGTGACCAGAACTAAGAGAATATTGTATATAGTAATAGCAATAGTGTTCTAAGAATAACTCTGAGCAACTAACTCATTTTGACAATTATAAATGCAAAAATTTTTTTAAAAGGACATACAAAAAGAGACAGTATCTGCACCCAGAGAAATGACTGATAAATAGAAGTATACATAGAATAATTTTACATATGTATACATATATGTATATGTGCATATATATGTCCCTATATGTGTGTTTATAGATATATAGATATATAGATAAATACCTATTTCTGTCTAACAGTAACCATCTCCAGGGTGGCAAAAAGGGAAAGGAATTTAGATGATAACTTTGTTGTAGAGTTAACAAGTTATACATAATGGATTTGCAGTTTCGTGGGCAATTATCTT
Source organism: Pseudocheirus occidentalis (assembly GCA_028646575.1). NCBI lineage: Eukaryota > Metazoa > Chordata > Mammalia > Diprotodontia > Pseudocheiridae > Pseudocheirus > Pseudocheirus occidentalis. The sequence goes on along the minus strand of CM053597.1, from coordinate 210,900,848 downwards.
TTTATTCTATTATGTTATAAATATTCTTATTTTATTCCATTAATTAAAAATAATTTTTTTAAATCTTATCTGTTGCCAGAGAAAGAACTGATCAACATGAAAGTAGATTAAAGCATACTTTGTTAACTTTATTTTATTCAGGTTTTTCCTTTTTTAATCTTTGTTCTCTTTTGTCTGATTACTAATAAGGAAATGTGTTTTATATGCCTTCACATGTATAATCTATATCAAAGCACTTGCATTCTCAAGGAAGGGAGAAGTGAGAGAAGGGATTTAGAAATAAAAAATTGTAAAAAAAAATTAATATTAAAGTTGTTCTTACATGTAATTTTGAAAAAAATTAAAACATTCTTTTTCAAAAGATAAAAATGTAAGGGTAATGTAGAATAAGTGTAGAAGAGAAAAGCTGGGAAATAAAATATGACAATACTCAAAAAAATAAAATAAAGAACTAACTGTGAGTTATGAAGAGTAATAATGAAACATTGGTTCTCAGGATTTGTTATTCACAATACCACTATTCATATAATCCTAAAGTCTACACAAGCATACATTTCCTGCTCTCCCATTCAAAGACATTCTTATGAATGTTAAATTTTATCCATTTATTTTCCTCCTCACAAAACACACCATGCCAATCTAAACAGACAAACTCACTTTTCTCAAAGAATTCTTGTCCATAGTTTTCTCTGATTTCCACTGGGACTTTATTCCAAGACCTTCTGAAATTTTCCTGGAACGTCTGAACACCTACCATGTTGGTTTTGAAATAGCCAGGTTCAATAATGCAGACTTTCACCACAAAAGGTTGAATATCCATCCTGAAACAGATCCAGCCAAGTTAACTCAATAGTTTAAAAACAAACCTTCAATTTTAATATTCATGGAAAGAAAATACAAATTACTCAAGAACTTGTGAAATCTCTCAGCATATCACTACTGTAGGGTTGAAGGGGACATTAGAGGTTATCTAGCCCAGTTTTGCCAAACTCAAGCAGAAACAGATCCCTGCAGATTGCAGATGAGCTTAGACAACTTTGGTCAAGTCCCTGCTCTGAGACTTAGCAGCTAGCTAGGTGGCTCCTAGTTCTAAGTCTTTTCACTTCTTTGAAAACCTGCTTCCTCATCTGCAAAATGAGGCTAATAATACTTCCATGAGGATTCACTTCTTCTGAATAATATTAGAAAATTCAAATATCTGTCTATTGACTGAGCATTTATCAAATGCCTCACAGGTTGGGGTTTGTCATTTGTTCTTGAAAATGACTATGGCAGCAGAGAAATGATGAGATGACTTGCAATTGACTCTGATTTGAGGAAGTGAGGGCTCTGCAAGATCACCAGTCAAACTTTCTTCTCCAGAGCCATCTGGGTCCAGTAGCCAGACATCCATCAGGACAATGGGAGATAGCATACGGTACACTAGGAGACCTTGACGCTTTTAAACTAAGATCTTTTAAGGTCCTCACTTTGAGAGAGGCAACGCCCATTCAATGAATAGGCCTCTTTAAGAAATGAGGCAATGGATGGTCCCTTTAATTAAATGAAAGTGGACTCAGTTAAACAGTTCCAGTTGGGCAACACCTCCCCTACTCTGTCCTCCTCTGCTTTCCTCTCTCCTCTTCTCCCCTCCTCTCTCTACCTCTTTTCCCCTTTCCTCCCCTCTCTTCTCCCTCTTTCTCCCCTCCTCTCTTCTCTCTTCTCCTCCCTTCCCCTATCCTCTTCCCTTACCTGAGGGTTTTCTGCCAAAAGCTATCTAGTTACCTTGGGGATACCAGGCTAGATTTCTTTCCCAAAGACCAAGCCATAACCTCAATTCACTCTGGATCTCATGTATTAAACAACAATAGGTCCATAACCAAGCACCCCTTAATGGTTATTGTTGGTTTTTCCATAGCATTCAACTCTTTGTAAGCCCATGGATCAAAGAATGCCAGGCCCTTCTATTGTCCACTTTCTCTTGAAGTCTGGCCAAGCTCATGTTCTTTGTTTCTATGAAACTATGCATCTCGTCCTCTGCCATCCCCTTTCCCTTTTGCCTTCATTCTTTCTCAAAATCAATTTTATTTCTAACGAGTCCTGTCTTCTTCTTATGTGGCCAAAGTATTTAAGCTTAAACTTCAGTATCTGAACTTCTGGTGAATGAACTGAATTAATTTAAGTGTTGACTGACTTCATTTCTTTGCTGTCCAAGGGATGCTCAGAAATCTTCTCAAGAACAAAAACTTGAAAGGGTTGGTTCTGAGGCACTCAACTTTCCTTAGAGTCCAACTTTCTTTTTTTTTTTACTTCTTTATTTACTTTTAGTTTACAAGATTCAGTTACAGAATCACTTGAGTTTCAGATTTCCTCCCTTCCCTTTTCCCCTCCCCCACCAAGCTGGCATACCTTTATGTACGGAATCTGCAAACACTTTCACATTGTACAATAGTCTGGTTGTGTAGAAGCCTGGTAACCAAAGGAGCAAATAATGGGGGGAAAAAAGAAGCAAAACCAAACATGGAAAAGAACAATAACATGTGTTGCTTTAGTCTCCATTTAAATTCGATATCTCCTTCCGTTCTGAGACTTGTAGAGCTGTCTTTTAACTGTGTGTTGCTGAGAGGAGTCGAGTTTATCAAGGTTGGTTGTCACACATATGATGTATCTGTGACTGTGTACAAATTTTTCCTGGTTCTGCTCTTCTCACTTAGCATCAGTTTGTATGAGCCTTTCCAGGTAATTATGAAGTCCATCTCCTTCCCATTTCTTATAGCACAATAGTATTCCATTAAATTCATATACCACAACTTGATGAGCCATTCCCCAATTGATGGGCATCCCCTAAGTTTCCAGTTTTTTTGCCACCACAAAGAGAGCTGCAATAAATATTTTTGTACATATGGGTCCTTTTCCCACTTCTATGATTAGAGTGCAACTTTCAAAG
>CM053597.1:210870420-210889369 GCA_028646575.1 Pseudocheirus occidentalis | reverse complement strand
TGGAAGCCCTGTCTGCTGAATTCTGCAGTTATTTTCTCTGTCTGTATTTTCATGTGATTGTAACTTCTCTTTGTATTCTCTGAAATTCAGGGCACTGACATTTTCCCCTGTACTAGATAAATGATATGTGTTTGATTAATTAAAGTAAGATTGATAACCCTTTTTGAGTTGCTTTCCATTAGAAGAGCAGGTCAAAGAACCTGTTCCAGCAGCCACCCTGGGTATGCTAGGGTGCTTGCTGCTACAGTCACTCAGTCCAAAGAAGATCAGCCTTTATTTAATTAAAAATATTTTATGCATTTGTTTATGTTCACACAGTATTAAATATTAAATAACATTAGTGGGATTAAACCTAAGCCCAAGGTCATTCCTATCTGAGTTCCATCAAATCAAGATATCAAAGAAATGATAACAGGACACATTTATATATCATTTAATATGTTGCAAAATGCTTTGTCTTAATTATCTCATTTGATTCTTACCACAACCCTGTGAGTTAAGTACTACAGGAATTATAATTCCCATTTTACAGATGAGAAAAGGAAGAGATGTATGTGGCATGTACAGTCTGCCAACGAGTAGCAGGGTCAGGCCTTGAACTCAGTAATCTTGTTTCAAGTCCAGTGTCACTAAATAGCTGTATATCTGGTGGCACTAGATTCTATATGTGTATGTGCATGTATGTAGGCATGTATGTGTGCATGTGTCCATATAATAGCATGTATAACGTGTGTGTGTGTGTATACAGTAGCAAACTGCAAAGCATGTTGCAGACATTAAAGTTCTAAAGGTAATTATCTTCTCTGGATCTGTTTTCTTCTCTGTAAACCAAAAATAAAACTAAATATTCTTTTTGCTTTAATGTTCTATGGAGTTTCTATTCTATTCTGATGTTTGCTCTAATGATCTATTGTCTATTACTCTATGGAGTTTTTGCAGAGCATGGAGAGTCAGTGAAGATATCTGAGCAGGACAGTGATTTGATCCCAGCTCTGCATTCCAATAACTCATTTGGAAATGCTGAATAAGATGGATTGGAAAGAAGTTGACACCAGAGACAAGTAGAACACTTAGGAGGCTATTATGTCATTTAGGAAAAAGTTAATGAAGCCTGAAATAAGGTGACAACAGTAGGAGGGGAAGGGGGAAGGAATAGCCACATGAAATATTACAAAAAGGTAAAACTGACAGGATTAGTACTTGATTCTATGTGAATGGTGAAGGAGACAAAAGTCAAAGATTAAGCAAAAGTTTCGTGGCTGACTGAGGAAATGATGGTATTGGCAAACAAAAATATGAAGTTAAGACCATGCTCAGGTGAGTCAGTCAGTTGACACGTTCCTACTACACGCTTACTACATTCCAAGAACTGTGAGAGTTACAAGGTTCTAAGGAAACAATAACAAGTTAAAACTTAGACATGTTGAGTTTGAGGCAGTATAAGGACAACCAGATGAATATACAGAGTAAGCAACTGGACAGAAGGATTGGCTGTCTGCGGGGAGGTTAGGGCTGAACATACACATTTGAGTATCAACTGTATTCAAGTGATCATGAAAGTCAAAGGAGTGTATGAGCTTGCTAAGGGAAAGAGAGAATATAGAAAATGGATGAGCACATAGACTTAGGGAAAGCCTATGTTTAGAAGGCAGGGGGAAGACAAGAAACAATAGAGGACACAGAATAAGCACAGAGACATAAGAAAATAAATCACGATAGCGCAAAGACACCGAGGAAAGCTGGTTATGGCAACAACTTTATATCCAAAAATAACTGGAAACAAAGTGAATCCCCATTGATTAGGGAATAGCTAAATATATGAGTGTATATTATATATATATATATATGCACACATATACATATACATGTATGGTATAGGAATGAAACAAAACGTAATTGCATAAGAAGAAATGATAAATATGAATAATTCAGAGAATTGTAGGAAGATTTGTATTAACTGAACTCCAAGTACTGGGAAAAATCATTGAAGGTCTTAATGAAACATACCTCTTCTTATTTTATGGCAGAGAGGTGGAGATTTACAAGGACCAGACAATATGCGTTGATAAACAAGTTCTCTGTTGCAGATTTTTTTTTACTTTGTTACAAGGGAGAATTGAGAGAAAAGAACAGGAAATGATTGTTATGTACAAATGAAAGGTACCAATAAAATGTTTTTAATGAAATGAAAAAGGAAGATGAGATCAAGAGTGTCAAATATTCAGTAAAATTTAAGTTCCTTCAGGGCAAGATTTTATCTTTATATCCTGAACACCTATCACATGACTTTGCCCATAATAAGCATTTAACATAATGCTTGTTGTACTAAATTGGATCAAATATTTGTCTTATGCTAGGCATCCAATGAATATTTGTTGAATGAATTTCAGGACCTTCCAGATATGCTAAGTGGGTACAAATCCTAGAACTGGTTTCTGACTTAGCAGAAATCATGAATGTTATTCATTTAAGAGCATTTCCCAGTCTCCCCATCCCCCATGTATCAGAGAGACATTGAACTACCACAAATCAGTTAATAAGCCAGAGAACAAGTACTTATTTTTAAATATAATTTTTTAATTTTTAAAAATTCAATTTATCTTATTTTCAGGTCTGAATGCCCTTCTCATTTCCTCCTTCCCCTTCCTCTCCAACACAGAGAAAGCTCAAAACAAAACAAAGAAAAAAACCAAACACAGAAAACAAAACTCATTTCAAACATGTAGAGTCAAGTAAAACAAATTCCCACATTAACTCATTAACTGTGGCCAAAAATGAGTGTGTATGTAGGGGTGGGGGGACGTTTCATAAATCTACCTGGAGATGGGAATTAAGATTTCTCATGAATCCTTTGTAATCATGGCTAGTCATTGACAAAAAACATTTATCAAGCTCTTTGCCTTGTCAAAGTAGGTAGAAGTAGGTGTTATTATTATTCCCCTTGTAGGATAAGAAAATGAATGCAGACAGAGGTGGTCATTTGCCTGGGCTCACATAGCTAGTAAGTCTCTGAGACTGGATTTGGACTTGAATCTTCCTGACTCAACATACTGTGTTTACTAAAGCATATAAATGTGCCCTACATTTAGGGAAGATTTTTATTGTTAAATGATTTTGCCATTTTGGCACATAAAAGGGAAAGTTTCCATTTTCTGGAAAACTGACTCATGTGGAATGTTACATTGCCCAGTGATTCCAGATAAGTGAGGTATTAACCAACTCCTTCACAAAGGATGAGGATGGAAACCAAAACTTACAAAGAGTAACTTTCTTTTAAAAAGCTACAGAAATCATCAAATCTCACAGTATTTAGTTGCTTCTTCATCAGTCCGTTTTCTAATATATCTTTAGATAGCACGTGCAGGTGTATGTTTTGAGGACAAAATGTAATCTGAAATTACTGTGGGCAAATAGGAAGTAGGAATAAAGAAGAATCGAGCATCCCAGCCAGCAGAATAGCGATATCGAGGGTAACAGGATGTCAGAGCATGTTCCATACAGTCAGTTACCAGGTACAAATTCTTGCTACCATTTTGTAATGATTTTTTCGAAGAGCTGAGAGCTGTAAGAAAAAAGGAAAAAAGTAGTTCATTTTTTTCTTCCTCACTTTTTCAGTCTAAAATCCAGTGTCACAAGTTTATAGAAATCCAATTGTAACCAATGGAAGACTGCTACAAATCCAGATGATTTGTGTCTTTGGACTAATCTATGAACAATTATACCATTCATTCAGCAATCAAAGGCAACTGATTCAATTTCTTTAAAACAACTGAAAACTTGAACCTTGAGACGTGAACAACCTTCCTTGTATAAGTAAAAAAAAAAACAATCAAAAAGATCTTCCCGTTACAGCAATAGTGTAATTAATAGACTACATTTTAATGCTGGCAATGTATTTCACACATATTTTGCTTAATTCTCACAACAACCCTGTAAGGTAGGTGGTATTATTCCATTTTATAGATGAGGAAAATGAGATTATAAGGCTGGGTGTTTTGCCCATACCATACAGCAAGAAGGAGTCTGAAGTCTTCCAAACTCTGAATCCAGAATTCTTTCTACGATATAACCTAGCTGACAATTATAAATAACAATACCCTGAGTCCCCAAACAAAAATAAATTTTTTCTTATTGACTTCCAATAGATAGATTCCCAGAGGGAAAAAAAATGAACAAAATAAAAACCCTAATGAAGTGAATTGAAAATTTATAGTGTGGAAAGGTAGCCAACCCCAGGTGTGCTGGAGATTGGGACAAAAGGAAGTTAAGAGAGGTTGTATGACACAATGGGAAAAATACAAACTTTTTGATCAAGGAACCTGGATTCAAGACCCATCACTACTGCCTATAATGTCCTCAACAAGTCACTTAACTAAATGGGGGAATCAATTGCCTCATCTCTAAAATGGAAGAGTTGGTTGAAATGGGTCCCTCTCAGTTTTAAATGCTGTGAGTCTATATTGGGATTTTGAGTCCCAAATTAGGAATTCATACTTCCTTTGTGGAATGTTCCTGACTCTGAGATATCTTTTCCATAACTGATTACCAACTCTACCCTCATGAAATGTCAGGGTTTTCTCCTATACCTAGGACAGAGCTGTCCAACACAAGGCTCTTGGCCCAGCATAGGACCCACAATTCCCAAGTGTCACCAAAACAGATTAAAATGTTATTAGGAAAGATTAAACAAAATAAATATAGTAAAAAATAGATAATGTTATATGTTAAACCTAAATCAATAGAAAGATCACAATCTTTATGTAAGGGTCAGTAACCATTGTTTCTATTTGAATTTAATATCAACAGCATCCACAATTTTAGCTCCCAGGACTTTACTCCTCTCCTTCTTTAATCTGGACTGCAGTATCACATTTTATTAGTCAAGGCCAACGGCCATCTCCTGCCTATAAGTATAAAGCCTCAGGGAGCATAAAGTTTCTTGCCTACTTGGTTAATTTTGTCCATCAAAAATATTCATGCGACCAAGTTTGTTCAAAATGAACTATATGTACAATCACTACTTAGAAACTCTTCTTTCCCCCATGCTCCTCCTCAATATAAGCAGTAATTCTCATCCTATATACAAACACTGCTATTAATGAAGAATATGTCTTTAAAGATTCCCCTGTGTTTTACACTTTGTTGACTAAAACAAAGCATTTGATTCACAAAACATTAAGGTTGTCTTTTGGCAGGCTCTCTACCAACAAAGTAAATACCATGAAAGAGAGACAATGGTGATGTTGCTCTGATTACTTACATCAGGTGAGGCACAAAACCTTTGGAGCAATGGATTCAAATCCTCACTTTTCTACTTTTATTCTAAGAAACTTAAACTGAACTTTCCCAGACTTCAGGTTCTTCATCTGTGTGAGCCTTAGAAATGTGGCTTCCCCTCAGCAGATCCCAAAGAGGCCTCATTGCCTCCTCCTCTTCCTCAGGCAACACTACATACAGACCCAGCACCAGAGGGAATAGAACTTCTTCTAATCTACTCCATTCTCAAGTCAACATGGCAGGCAGGCAGTGTGTGGTGTAGTTGGGAGAGCCTAATGTAGCCAGAAGACCTAGATTCAAATTCTGCCTGTGACACTTCTGAACTGGGGGATCACAAGTGAAGCATTTCACCTTTCTTAGTCTCCATTCCCCTCTGCATGAAAAAGGGATAATAATAATAATAATACTCTAGTACTGACATTGTTGAAACAATCAAATGATATAATGTATGTAGTCTTTGCAAACCATGATGTGAACCAAGCTTAGAAATAGTTCAAGGGAAAGAATGTTGGGATTCTATTCTGTGGAGCTGGATCTGCTTCCCCTCTTTGTTTCTTAACTATCTGTGAGACCTTGGAAACATATTCTTGGGCCTCAGGATTCTCACCTATGAAATGAGGGGTTCAGACTAGATGGACGCTAAAACCATCATCCTATGACCTTTAAAGTTCTATTAGATGGTTTCAGAAAAACCTGAGAAGACATATATGAATTGATGCAAATTGAGGTGAGAAGAACCAGGAGACCATTATACATAGTAACAATAATATTATACAATGACCAACTGTGAATGACTTAGCTATTCTTAGGAATACAACAATAAAACACAATTCTGAAGGAGTTATGATGAAAATGCTATAAGAATTGATGGCTTCAGGCTGCCTAGGTGGCACAGTGAATAGAGCACTGGCCCTGATGTCAGGTAGACCTGAGTTCAAATCCAGCCTTAGATACTTTACACTTTCTACTTGTGTGACCTTGGGCAAGTCACTTAACCCCAACTGCCCTGCCTTCCCCTCTCCAAAAAGCCGAGAGAGAGAGAGAGAGAGAGAGAGAGAGAGAGAGAGAGAGAGAGAGAGAGAGAGAGAGAGAGAGAATTGATGAGTTCAGTGGTCCTAGATATGGAAAAACTCACATGAAATGGTGAAGAGCAAAGTGAGCAGAACTAAGAGAACACTGCATATAGTAATAGTAATACTGTTTTAAGAACAACTCAGAACAACTAACTCATTTTGACAATTATAAACACAAAATTATTTTTTAAAAAGATGTGCAAAGAGAGACAGTATCTGCACCCAGAGAAATACCTGATAAATAAAAGTGTACATAGAATAATTTTGCGTATATATGTATGTGTATATACATATACATACACACATATATACACATATATAAATATATATATATATATATATATATATATAGCTATTTCTATCTAATGATGACCATCTCTAGGGTGGCAAAAAAGGAAAGGAATTTACACGATAACTTTTTTGTAGAGTTAGCAAGTTGTGCAATTTGCAGTTTCATGGGCAAGTATCTTTTTATTTATATGATGTTATGAAGATTCATATTCTATTCCATTAATTAAAAGTAAATTTTTAAAAAATCTTATCTGCCACCAGAGAAAGAACTGATCAACATGAATGCAGATCAAAAGATACTTTTTTTAACTTTCGTTATTTTATTCAGGTTTTTCCTTTTTTAATCTGTTCTCTTTTGCTTGATACCTAACAAGGAAATGTGTTTTATATGACCTCACATGTATAATCTATATCAAAATGCTTGCATTCTCAAGGAAGGGAGAGATGAGGAAAGGGATGTGGAAATCAAAAATTGTAAAAAAAAGTTTTTTAAGAATATTAAAGTTGTTCTTATGTATAATTGTGAAAAAATAAAAAATCCTTTGTCAAAAAATAAAAATGGAAGGGTAGTGGGGGAAAGCGTAGAAGAGAAAAGCTGGGAAATAAAATATGACAGTACTCAAAAAAATAAAATAAAGAACTAAGTGTGGGTTATGAAGAGTAATAATGAAACATTGGTTCTCAGGATTTGTTATTCAAGATATCACTTCTCATATAATCCTAAAGTCTACACAAGCATACATTTCCTGCTCGCCCACTCAAAAACTTTCTTATAAATGTTAAATTTTATCCATTTGTTTTCCTCCTCACAAAACACACCATGCCAATCTAAACAGACAAACTCACTTTTCTCAAAGAATTCTTGTCCATAGTTTTCTTTGATTTCAGCTGGGTCCTCATTCCAAAACTTTTCAAAATTCTCCTGGAACTTCTGAACATCTGTCATGTTGGTTTTGAAAATGCCAGGTTCAATTATGGAGACTTTGACCCCAAAAGGTTGAATATCCATCCTGAAACAGATCCACCCAACTTAACACAATGGTTTAAATACGTCTTCAATTTTAATGGTCGTGGAAAGAAAATACAAATTACTCAAGAACTTGTGAAATCTCTCAGCATATCACTACAATAGGGTGAAGGGGACATTAGAGATTATCTAGCCCAGCTGTGCCAAACTCAAGCAGAAACAGATCCATGCAGGTTGCAGATGAGCTTAAACAACTTTGGTCAAGTCTCTGGTCTGAGATTTAGCAGCTAGCTAGGTGGCTCCTGGTCCTAAGTCTTTTTACTTCTTTGAAAACCTGCTTCCTCATCTGCAAAATGAGGCTATTAATACTCCCATGAGGATTCACTCCTTCTGAATAATGTCTGAAAATTCAAATATAACTCTATTGACAGACATTTATCAAATGCCTCACAGGTTGTGGTTTGTCATTTGTTCTTGAAGATGACTATGGCAGCAGGGAAACGATGACATGACTTGCAATTGACTTTGATTTGAGGGAGGGAAGGCTCTGCAAGGTCACCAGTCTCTCTCCTCCAGAGTCATCTGGGTCCAGTGCCCAGACATCCATCAGGACAACTGGAGATAGCCTAGGATGCACTAGGAAACCTTGATCCTTTTAAGCTAAGGTCTTTTCAGGTCCTCACTTTGAAATGAGCAATGCCCATTCAAAGAATAGGCCTCTTTAAGAAATGAGGCAATGGATGGTCCCTTTAATTAATGAAAGTGGACTCAGCCAGTTCCACTTGAACAACACCTCCCCTATTCTCTCCTCCTCTCCCCTCCTCTCTCCTCCCTGCTTTCCTCTTTCCTTTTCTCCCCTCCTCTCTCCTTTTTTCAAACCTTTTCCTCCACTCCCCTCTCCTTCTTTTCCCTGTCCTCTCTTCTTTCTTCTCCTCTCTTCCCCTAACCTGAGGATTTTCTGCCAAAAGCTATCTAGTTACCTTGGGGATACCAGACTAGATTTCTTTCCCAAAGACCAAGCCATAACCTCAGTGCACCCTGGGTCTCATGTATTAAACAACAATAGGTCCATAACAAAGCACCCCTTAATGATTACGTTTTGGGCCCTCCTGGCTCAGAGTGAATGTGAATAGTAACTCTTTCTCTTTTGGCCTGCAACCCTAAGAGTCTTCCCCTCCAAGTTTGATTTTTTTAAATTAAAGTGACTATCCCTTTTTTCTCACTTTTTTTACTCACTTTTTAAAAAGGCCTATTCACTGAATGGCCATTGCCTCACTCAAAGTGAGAACTTGAAAAGACCTTAGCTTAAAAGGGTCCAAGTTTCCCATTGCATCCCAGGCCATCTCCAGCTGTCCTGATAAATATCTGGTCATTTGACACAGAAGGCTCTGGAGGAGAAAGTGAGGCTGGTGGCCTTGCACAGACCTCCTTCACTCAAAGTCAATTGCTAGTCATGTCATCATGGCCCTGATGTCAGGGTCCTCTTCAAGAAAAGAGGATGGAACAGATAGGTGGCCCAGTGAATAGGGCACTGGCTCTGGAGTCAGGAGAACCTGAATTCAAATATGGCTGCAGACACTACTACTTGTTAGTCATCAGACTTTGGGCAAGTCACTTAACACCAATTCCTTGCATTCTCACCTTCAAAAAGCAAAAAATAAAAATAAAAATGAAGTATGGAGGACAAACCATACATCCATAATTAAGTACCTGCTATTCTTCAGTTGCTTTGCTAGGCACTAGGGATTTCCTGCCCTCAAGAAGTTCACAGTCTAATGAAGGAGAACACAGGCCTACAACTATAAACAAGCTCCCCCAACAAGTATCTTACTATTGATTAATTCACTTAAAAACATCTCTTAAGTACCTTCTGTATGCAAGGTAGCATGGCCTGGTGAATACAGAACTGTCCTTAGAGTCAGGAAGACCTGGGTTCAAGTTCTGCCTCCCACACATACTGACTTGGTATCCCATGGGAAAGTCACTTGGGCCCTTATTGCTCTCAGGCAACTTTGTACTACTAGAAATGGCAAATCTGCATTAGGGAAGTTTCTTAGAAGGATTAAATCAGAGGGGAAGGAATGAAAAAAGGAACTAAGTAGGCAGGGAAGGAAGGGAGGAAGGGAGGGAGGAAGGGAGGGAGGAAGGGAGGAAGGGAGGAAGGGAGGGAGGGAGGGAGGGAGGAAGGGAGGGAGGGAGGAAGGGAGGGAGGAAGGGAGGGAGGAAGGCAAGAACAGAAGAAGGAAAAAAGAAAGAAAGGAAGGAAGAGATTTATAAACTTTAAAACTCTATACATGCTATTATTACTTTCATCCCTCTGCCTTAAAAGAATATCACCTTAAGGAAACAAAGAAATGTGTCCGTTTTTGCAATGATTCTCAATCCTTCTCTCAAATAATGTTTTAGAAAATTTAAATATCAGTCTACTAACTGAGCAACCTTATTACCTGTCTACTGTGTTCTAGATGGAAGCTAAAGGGTTCAGTGGATAAAGCAACAAGCCTGGAGTCAGGAAGATCTGAGTTCAAATTCTACCTCAGAAGCCAACTAGTTGTATGACCTTGGACAAGTCGATTAACCCCATTTGCTTCAGTTCCTCATTTGTAAAATGGGGACACAGTGGGGAAAAAAATGGCAACCACTCTACTATCTTTGCCAAGAAAATCCCATGGACTTCTCCATGAGTGAAGTTAGATACGACTGAATGATTGAAATAACAACAAAGTTCCAGGTGCTGGGTTGGGCCCTGAGGATACAAGAAGAGCCAAAAAAAAGTCTCTGCCGTCAAAAAGCTCAGTCTACAGGGGCAGACAATATGCAAACAACTATGTGCCAGCCGTATATAGGAAATAATCGATACAGGTAGGCACTAAAATTAAGAGGATTCTGGAAGGGCATCCCGACCCTGTAGAAGGGAGGATTTTTGGTGGGATTTGTTCCTGGGCAATGAAGAGAGAGAGGGAAGGAGGGACAGCAATCCCAAGCATGGGGGACAGCCAGAGAAAAACACAGAGCCAAGAGGTAAAGTGTCATGTTTGTGGAACACTGATGACAGGTAGATGATTCTGTATCTATTCATTTAAGGTATACAATGCTTCAATCTGACCACAAGCCTCAAAAGCAAATGTAAATATGTTTGGAATCCTCAGCCTTAGGAGAAAATGTAGACCTCTTGCTAAGGATCACTCATCTACTTCTGTCCTTGACCCCATCTCCTCCAGGATTGTGCCTTTTTTATCATTCCCTCAGTTTCCTTAAATTTCAACTTCTCCTCATGCAATGGCTTCTTCCCTTTCATTTACAAATATGCAATGCAACCTATCTCCTTCATCCTTAAAAATTATTTCATCTGATCTTCTTGTTGCTGTAGGGTTGTTCCATAGTGTTCGACTCTGTAACCCCATAGATCATAGAATGCCAGGCCCTTCTATCCTCCACTTTCTCTTGAAGTCTTGCCAAGCTCATGTTCATTGTTTCTTGAAACTATCTATGCATCTCATCCTCTTCCTTCCCCCTTCCCTCTGCCTTCATTCTTTCCCAAAATCAGTGTCATTTCCAATGAGTCCTGTCTTCTTATTATATGGCCAAAGTATTTAATTTTCAACTTCAGTATTTGACCATCTGGTGAACAGCCTGAATTAATTTAAATGTTGACAGATACCATCTCTTTGCTGTCCAATGGATACTCAAAAATTTCCTCTATAACCAAAATTTTAAAGTCTCAGTTCTGAGGCACTCAACTTTCCTTAAAGTCCAACTTTCAAAGCCACGCATTGCTACTTGAAAAACCATAGCTTCAACCATAAGGACTTTATTGGCAAAATGATATCTCCTCTTTTTAGTATGCTATCCAAATTTTCCATAACCTTTTTTCCAAGGAGAAGGCATTTTAAAATTTCATTTTAATTTCCTTTGATCTTACTATTCCCTTAAGTTATTGTCCTATTCCCGTCCTCGCTTCTAAAATGAAACTGATAGAAAAATCCATCTGAACTCATCCCCTCCACTTTCTCACCACTTGCTCACTTCCCATATCCTAGGATCTGACTTCCAGCCTCATCAGTCAACTCAGACTGTTCTTTCCAAAACTACTCTTGCTTTCTCAAGTGACAAACCCAGTGTCCTTTTTTTCAGTCTTTATTCTTCTTTATATATGTCTAGTATTGGGCTCTATTACCTGCACCTAATTCAAGACACTTCCTCCTCCCTGGGTTTTTATGACACTTCTCTCTTCTGGTTCTCTTTCTAGTCACTTCTCAGTCTCCTTCATAGCATCACCATACACATCCCATGCCCTTTGCATTGATGTTCTCCAGGCTTCTGTTTTAGGTCCTCTTTCTATTCTCTCTTGGTAATCTAGCAGCCCCATTGGGTTTAAACATTATCTCTTTGCAAATGACATTCAAATCTATACATCCACTTATATTTTCTCTTTCTGGCACATAATAGGTGATGAATAAATGCTTGTTGATTTCACTGAATTCCAGGCCAATGTCACCGACTGGACATACTGGACATCTCCAGATGAATGAGACATCCTATAGGCCTCTCAAAGTCAATACATCAAGAACAAAATTCATTATCATTATCACTAAATCCTCTTCTCTTCCTATTCTACCTATTTCTGTTGAGGGTACCACAATCCTTCTAGTCAACCAGTTTCCCAATCCTGAAGATATCCCGAACTCATCACTTTCACTCTCTCCTCATATCCAATCAGCTTCCACATATTATGAATTCTACCTTGACAAGATCTCTTAAACCTATCATTTTCCCTTCATTTCCATGTCAGCTGTGCCAGTTTAGGGCCTCATCTACTTGGAGGATTGAGATATTCTCCCTGATCCCTAACCCCTGGATGGATGGATGGATGGATAGAAGGATGAATGGAAGGATGGATGGATGGATGGATAGATGGATGTCTGGATGGATAAAATAAAACACTAGTTACCTCAGACAATTTGAAAAAGCTTCTACTCCAAACTTGGAACAGCAGTAGGTTGCTGAAATGCAAGCAGTTCTTCCCAGGACACTAGAGACATTGACAATCCTCCCCCTGGC
Organism: Pseudocheirus occidentalis; assembly: GCA_028646575.1. Classification (NCBI taxonomy): domain Eukaryota; kingdom Metazoa; phylum Chordata; class Mammalia; order Diprotodontia; family Pseudocheiridae; genus Pseudocheirus; species Pseudocheirus occidentalis. The sequence continues at coordinate 210,876,700 of CM053597.1, read as the reverse complement.
TTGCTTCACCATTGGTAGCATGGTCATTGTCACTTCAATTAATCCAATCAGGTTTACATTCAGGGTCTTTAGGAGCTTTTCTTTAGTCATCAATTCAGTGCAAGCATCTAGAAAGACAACTCCTGCATTATTGACCAGGCCCCAGAGTCCTACAAAGATGTAAATAAAAATGGTAAGTTCATTAAAATGTAGCATTGGAAAGAGATGTTAAAGAACACCTGGACTAAGTGCAAGGATAGACTCTAATATATACCAACCCTCATCAATTTAAAGAGAGGCAGTAAAGATTAGTAGAGAGAGCCTTGGAGTCAGGAAAGTCTCAGTTTGGGACCTGCCTCTGTTATACATTAGTTGCATGATCATCAACATTGTCCTTAAAATCATGAGATTAGAAGCTTCTTGAGGGCAGGGACTGTCTTTTGCCTCTTCTTTTATCTTTAGAACATAACTTATTACCTAGTACATAGTAGGAGCTTTGTAAGGTTTATGGACTGATTGACTGAAAAAGTTATTCAACCTCTTAGTTCAAGGCAACTCTAAAAGACTGTAATTTACAAATGATTGCCTATTTTCATTGGCAGTTTCTAAACAAGTGAGTTCCCACACACAGATGAAATCACAGATCATAGACTAATGAATGGATTGATTTAATAAGGAATCTAGCATGCCACCCAGTACAAAAATTCACTATTCTCTAGATTTGGAGCCTAGCTCAAGAAAATACTTAGAAACACAAAGGCTTATTGCTGTACTTTAAAAAACAATGGAGATGATTGTTACTGAGAAGCACAGGAAATGCTTCTATAAAATGACGTAAGTAAAAACAGGAAAACAATATCCACTGGCACAACAATATTAATGGAAAAAAAGAACAACAAAACAGCAGAAACTGAATGATACAAAACGATAATCACCAAGTTTGGCCCCAAAGAAGAGATATGAAAACACACCTCAGTTTCCTTTGCAGAGGTTGGAGGATGTGGATGTGAAATGCTATATATGAAGCCACACTTTTGATACATTATTTAGTTTGACAAAGTCATTATCTTTCCTTTTTTTTCTTGTAAATAAAGAATGGTTTTCTGGAAGCAAGTGGTTAAAGCAGCAGGTACAGAAATGTGAATGATATAAACATTTTTTTAAATTAGATTTTTAATGGAAAAATTAATTTCTTCAAGAGACAGGTACAATAATGCATTATTGGTGGATCTGAGAGTAGACAAACATTCTGGAAGGCAATTTGAAATTGTACAAATCAATACAATTATTCCACTGCCAGGCTTGTCCTCCAAGGAGGTCACTGATCAAAAAAAGTTTCCATATGCACCAAACTATAGCAGCATTTCTTTATGGTAGCAAATGAATTGGAAATATATTAGATGATCATTATTTGGGGAATGGATAAACATACCAAGGTATATGAATATAATAAGATATTCATGTGTTGTAAAAAAAAAAAACCCACAATGCTAAGTACAGAGAAGTATGGAAAGACATGAACTGCAGCAGAGAGCAAAGAACAGCACCGGCAAAATAATACACACAATAAATACAACTCTCCTCTAGTAGTAGGAAAGGTGGGAGTGGGAAGATTTTAGGGGAAACATAATGAATTTTGTTTTGGCCTTAGTGAGTTTAAAAAGTCAACTGAATATCCACTTTGAGAAGCCTGACAGGCACTTGGAGACACAAAATTGGGGTTCAGCAGAGAAGTTCAGGCAGGATGGGTAGATGTGGGAATTATTAGCATAAATATGAATGACAAATAAATCCATGGGAGATCACCAATTGAAGTAACATAGAGGGAGAAGAGAAAAGAAGAGGATCCTGAGGGACAGTTACGGTGACAGGATGTGACTTGGATAACGATCCAGTAAAGGAAACAGAGAAAAAATAGTCAGATAAATACAAGAGAATTAGGGGAGAGTGGTATTCCTGAAAACCTAGATAATCGAGGAGACAAGGCTGAGCGACCGTGTCAAAGGATGCAGAAAGGGCAGAGCAACAGACAAGTAGGTTCACCCTACTCACAAAGATATAAAACTCAACAAGTAATTAATAAATTGCTACTTTGTAAAAAGTACTATAGACACAATGACAAAAATGAAAATTATCCCTAACCCCAAGAAACTTGCATTCCACAAGATGTAAAAAAATTGTAAATTAATTTGAGCAGAAATGGGAAATGCTCACAGTCAAAAGGATCATAAAAGGTTGCCCACATGAGGGGGCACCTAAGATAAGTGTTAAATGACGCTAGGAGGCATTAACACATTCTAGCCAGGAAGGACAGATAGCCTATGCATAGGCACAAAGGCAGGTGGTGGAATGCCAAGTTCAGGAAAACATCAAATAGGCCAATTTCTTTGGTATACAGGCTACATGAAAGGCAATCACACAATAAAGTACGGAAAGGAAGACCAAAGTTAGCTTGGAAAGGGTTTCCATGGCAAGCTGAGGAGTTTATATGTCATCCCAGAGGCAATGAGTCACTGGTGTTTCTGGAGCTTCCCTCTTCTCAGTAATACAAGGATCTAAGACAATTCCAAAAGACCCACAATGGAAAATGCTCTCCCCGTGCAGAGAAAGAATTCTGGAGTCTAAATGCAGCTGGAAGCACACTGTGTCCTCTCCTCTTCTTTCAGTGTTTTCTTTTATTTTCTTTCTTTTACTGGTTCCTAATTCTTTACATCATGACTAAGTTGTAAATATGTTTAATATCAATGTATAAGTAGAACCTATATCAGATTGCAAGCCATATTGGGGAGGGAGAGAAAATTTAGAACTCAAACTCTTACATAAGTGAATGTATAAAACTAAAAATTAATTAGTTAATTTTTTGGAAAAAAAATCTTAGCCCACTAAATTGTTTAATCCCAAAATGGAAACAAAACACCCCAAATCCCCAGTGCTCATTTTCCAAGGTAAACTATTAAGCAAATGAAAACATCACAAAACGTCTTACCTGTGCTCCTAAGTGGAAAAATGAAGCTTTCACACCCCACATATGCTCTCTTCAAGCTTAAGGATTTAAGAAAAAGGAAGCAGTGTCTCTCATTCATACCTCTATTTCCCACATGCTCCTTCACCCATTGGGCTGCTGCAGTGATGTCTTCAGTCTTGGTTACATCCAGGATCACTGTCTCTACCCGGTCTGAAGTCTCATGCTTCAGTTGCTCAGCCCCTTTCTCTGTCAGACAAGCTGCTAGCACTCTCAGGCCTCGAAGGTCCAACTGCTTGGCCAGCAGGTTCCCAAATCCAGAGTCACAACCAGTGATAAAGACATATTTGTCCCCAAGGTTACTCACTACCTGCCTCTCCCGGTACCAGCAAAAAACATAATAAACACTATAAATAAAGCATGAAAAAAAAAGATGTTAACCACTTTGCTCTCCAGAAACCATTATTTCTCTAATACTTTTCTTTTGTACCAGACCTCTGATTTCATCAGTACAGAATGCCTAGCAAAAAAAGCTACCTTTAGCAAAGCAGTGCCTACTCTGAAAGGTTTAAGCATAGAGACTTGCCCAAGTCCTTTATACTTAACTGATTTGCCTACAGTTCCATAGCCAGTGTATGTCAGAGAGACAACTTGGACCCAGATCTCTGAAACCACTTTAAGACATTAGACCATATAACTGAGGTCTTTGCCCCCTGCATTTTCCATGATTCCAGTGCCATGGTAAGAGGGTCATTTCCTGAATGCTTAAAGAACTTTGGAATTGATTTATGACATGCAAGATGCTGGCACAAGGCTGCCCAGCATGCGGTGATCTCATCAGAGATGCACAAATTTAGAGAATCTACCCCTAGATGTTCACATGGATTATTTGTGCCTAACCTGTGGTAGAGTGCTCCAAGATTGTATTGGTCTCGTCAGCCAGCTGGACACATCATAACTTCACTCTGATATACTGATGTCATTTGGTCATCTTCCAGAACGTAGGACAACAACCCAACAACCATAAAAATGCTGAGCACTCATTCATTAGGAACTTCCATCACCAGAATGCCCAGAATGCTTCACTGCACTACAAACTCCTGCCTTGACATCTCAAGTCGTCCTGGTCTCAAAGCTCAAGCAGGCAAATGCATTTTCTTTTATTCTTTTCTTGTCTGCCTGCCCTTCTCTCTTCTGTTTTCTGGGAGGGGTGGATCTACATCCAGCCCTACATAAAGATTAGACCCCACCTTCCCCCATCACTTAAACAGATAGCCTGAATCCTTCTCTCTGGTACTACACGGAGTGGAGTTATGTGGACCAATGGTTAGAGTCTTACAATCCAAAAGAAGAGGGTCCAAATCTTCCCTCTGAAATCTTCCTTAGCACTCTTTGAAGAAGCAGGTCACATAACTTGCCTCAATTTCTCCATCTGCAAACTATATCCCAACGGGGCAACTAGGTGGCGCAGTGAATAGAGTACCAGCCCTGGAGTCAGGAGTACCTGAGTTCAAATCCAGCCTGAGACACTTAACAGAAAAAGCTAGCCATCTGACCTTGGGCAAGTCACTTAACCCCAACTGCCCTCCAAAAAAAAAAAACCCAAACCTATATCCCAGGTTTGTTATGAAGAACAAATGAGATTATTTTTTTAAGTGCTTTATAAACTTCAAAGCACTAAATAAATGTTATATAATTATTATTAGGCTAGACAGTGGGCATTTCAACACCAGAGGATACAGAAACAAAGTTCCTCTTAAGGACCTGATGTTCTCTGAGGCTGAGATTTGTTGAGAATCTTCATTTTTGCAAAGGAAAAGAACCTAGAAAGGGTTGAAATTTGGATGTGGAATCCCTAAAACTCCCTCACAAGGAATTCCTTGAACAGGTCAATCCACATATTTCTAGCACCCAGGGTTAAACAGGAAAAAAGCAACCCATACTCCCTGGAGCAACTGATCCCCTGACTAACCTACCTCTTAAGAAAAGTTTAAAGAGATATTTAGGCTGAAAAAAAAAGATATGTTTAGGGGACTGAAGTGGGAAGTCTATATGTAACTTGACCAGGGCCAACTCTAGACAGCTTCTTAAATATTGAATAGCAAGAGTAAGAATTCTTCAATAAAAACAAAAGCCCCTCAGAAAATGTTATCATAAAAAAGTTTAATACTAAAGACAGAAATATGACATTTTCTAGCCAAGTGCAACTCTAACCTAACATGATCCAGGAAGGATAAACAGCACCAGAGGGAAGAAAGACTTTTTTTAAACTTACAGAACTACTCCTCTTTACCATTTAGGATCATCACCAACATGATCTCTTGGAGGGCTCCCCTCCAGGGATCTAGTCAAAGGAAGAGACCCCTAATGCTGAATGTTCCTGTTTAGAGAATAACCAAGGTTGTGAGGACAGGGACAGGGCTACCAGGAGATGAGCTGAAAACAGGACATAGTTGAGGTAGAATAGAACTGGAGAAGCTTTTTGCCAGGATTTGGGAGAGCAGTGAAGAAACTAAACCAAAATGGTAGATACATAGGAGCTCCACACTTGGAGGCTGTGTAGAGACAGGCCTGCTTGAAGGAAGGAGAAAATCTGCTACTGCCCCTAGGAAGGCAAGAGAAACTTTGGTTCAACACTGCTGGAGGCCTCTTAAAGCCCAGATAAAGTCCTGAAGAGAGAAAGTCTGAAGCCATATAGGGAAAAAACAAATTGTTGAATTTCTCCTCTTAAAAAAGTAAGAATGCAGACAAAGTAAATTTTAAAATGTTTTTAGACACATCTTTGGTAGTTTAAATAAATTTTGGTCATTAAAAATCAACTTTGTGATATGAAATTTTAAAATACATTTTCATCAAATGATAATTACACATTCAATAACAATTAATTTTTAAGTAATAAGAGCATTTGTAAAGTACAGGCATCACAGTAAGCACTTTGCTGATTCTCTCTCTCATTTGATCATCAAACAGCCTGGGAAGTGGATCCTATAATTATTCCCAACTTAATAATAATAGCTAATGTTTATAGAGCATTTATTATGGGCAAGGCACCGTCCTAAGCAATTTACAGTTATTGTCTCATTTGAGCCCCATCACAACTCTTGCAAATAAGGGACTATTTTTACCCCCTTTTTCCAGATGTGGATACTGAGAATAAATCAGAGATTTCCATGGCTCCAATGTAGGTTGCTTTTTCTCAGGAGCCTAAGGGCCAGCCTTAGGTTGTATTCTCAGGAGGGACTGAAGAGACCAGAGTTGAGAGAGAAGTGTGCAGCAGCTAACCTTTATTGTAGTGTAGTATCTTCCTTATATACCCTATAGCCTTAGAGCTAGCATGAT
>CM053597.1:210840025-210863349 GCA_028646575.1 Pseudocheirus occidentalis | reverse complement strand
TACAATCCTAAAATCTACACTACCATACATTTCCTCCTTTCCCACTCAAACACATTCTTATAAATGTTAAATTTTTTCCTTTTATTTCTCCCCCACACACACAGAACACACCATCTCAATCAAAAGAGACAAACTCACTTTTCTCAAAGAATTCTTGTCCATAATTTTCTTTTATTTCCACTGGACCCTTATTCCAAGACCTTTTTAAACCCTCTTGGTACTTCTGAACATCTGTTATGTTTGTTTTGAAACACCCAGGTTCAGTTATGGAGACTTTTACCCCAAAAGGTCAAATATCCATCCTGAAACAGATCCACCCAAGTTAACACGATGATTAAAAACATACCTTCTATTTTAATGGTCATGGAAAGAAAATACAAATTACTCAAGAACTTGGGAAATCTCTGATGATATCACTACTATAGGGTTGAAGGGGACATTAGAGGTTATCTAGCCCAGCTATGCCAAACTCAAGCAGGAACAGATCCCTGCAGGTTGCAGATGAGCTTAGACAACTTTGGTCAAGTCCCTGCCCTGAGACTTAGCAGCTAGCTAGGTGGCTCCTGGTTCTAAGTCTTTTCACTTCTTTGAAAACTTGCTTCCTCATCTGCAAAATGAGGCTAATAATACTCACATGAGGATTCATTTCTCCTGAATAATATTTGAAAATTCAAATATCAGTCTATTGACTGACCATTTATCAAATGCCTCACAGGTTGTCCTTTGTCATTTGTTCTTAAAGAGGACCATGGCAGCAGGGACATGATGACATGACTTGTAATTGACTGATTTGAGTGACAGAGGGTCACCAGTCTCACATTCTCCTACAAAGTCATCTGGGTCCAGTGGCCAGACATCCATCAGGAGGACTGGAGATAGCCTAGAGTGTACTGGGAGACCTTGACCCTTTTAAGCTAAGGTCTTTTCAGGTACTCAGTTTGAGATGGGCAATGCCCATTCAGTGAATAGGACTCTTTAAGAAATGAGGCGATGGATGGCCCCTTTAATTAAATGAAAGTGGACTCAGCCAGTTCCACTTGTGTGACACCTCCCCTCCCCTCCCTTCACCTCCTCTCCTTTCCTTTCTCTTCCTCTCCACTCCTTTCCCTTTTCTCCCCTTTTCTCTCCTCCCCTCTCCTTCTTTCCACTTCCCTCTCCTTTCTCCTCTCCTCTCTTTCCCATCCTCTCCTCTGACCTGAGGATTACTAACAGAAGCTACCTAGTTACCTTAGGGATAACAGGCTAGATTTCATTCTCAAAGACCAAGCCTTAAACTCAATTGACGCTGGATCTCATGTATTAAACTACAATAGGTCCATGACCAAGCATCCCTCAATGGTTATTTTTGGGACCCTCCTAGTTCAGAGTGAATGTAAATAGTAACTCTTTCTCTTTTGCCCTGCATCCCTGAGGGTCTTCCCCTTCCAGTTTGATTTTTTTTAAGTAAAAGGGCCTTTCTCACTTGTTTATTCACTTTTTAGAGAGGCCTAGTCACTGAATAGACATTGCCTCACTCAAAGGGAGAACTTAAAAAGACCTTAGCTTACAAGGATCAAAGTTTCCCATTGCATCCTGGGCCATCTCAGTTGTCCTAATGAAAATCTGGCCATTGGACTAGATGGCTCTGGAGAAGAAATTGAGGCTGTGCTTGCACAGCACAGCACTCCTTCACTCAAATCAAAGTCAATTGCTGGTCATGTCACCATGTCTCATGTCACCATGTCCCTGATGTCATGGTCCTCTTTAAGAAAGGAGGCTGGGACAGGCAGGTGGCCCAGTGAATAGAACACTGGCCCTGGACTCTGGAAGACCTCAGTTCAAATCTGGCCTCAGACACTTAACACTTCCTAGCTGTGTGAATTTGGGCAAGTCACTTAACCCCAATTCCTTGCATTCTCACCTTCAAAAAAAAATAAAGAATGGAGGGCAAACTACATATCTGTAATTAAGTAACTACTATTCTTCAGTTGCTGTGTATTATGGGAATCTGAAGATCTTCCCTGCCCCTAGGCCCTTTGAGAGGCTTAAGTGGCTCTGAGAACCTTCCCTGATTTGAAAGTCTGCTCTGCCCCCAACAGTCTGTATGTGGTCACATGGAGACAGTGGCTAGAGGCTTGTACTTCAGGAATGCCCACACCATCTTACTTTGTGATTGGGCAGTGGGTCAAGAGAGCTGAGACATTCTCTGATCCAGGAGAAGGCTCTCTCTATATATATATGTATATACACACCGCTGTTGTGAGGTTTTGCTTTGGGGCTCACTTTGGAAAGAGTTGTGTGATTTGACCAGAGGAGACTCTGGGAAGCCATCAAGTCCCGCCCTGGCTTTGAAAACCCAGATGTTGCTTCTTCCCTCTCTGGTAACTGACTAGGTATGGATATAATGGTCAGACAGCTGGAAGCCCGTCTCCTGAACTGTTTCTTGGTCTGTTTGTAACTAGTGTTTGTTTTCTCTGAAGTTCAGGGTGCTGACTTTTTACCCTGAACTAGGTAAATTATATATGTTTAATTGATTAAAGTAAGATTGTTAATGCATTTTGAGTGGCTTTCCTTTAGAAAAGCAGATCTAAGAACCTGTGCTAGCAGCCACCCTGGGCATGCTCCGGTGCTTGCTCATACACTGTGCTAGCCACTGGGGATACAAAAAGAGGCAAAAGAGAGCTCCTGTCCTCAGAAATTCACAATCTAATGAAGAAGGCACAGGCCCACAAGTACATACAAGCTCCTCCAACAAGTCTCTTACTATTGATTAATTCACTTCAAAACATCTCTTAAATACCTTCTGTATGCAAAACAGCAGGACCTAGTGAATACAGAACAAGACCGGAGTTCAAATTCTGCCTCCCTCACATACTGGCTCCGTGTCCCATGGGAAAGTCACTTGGGTCCTGATTGCTCTCAGGCAACTCTGTAAGACTAGAAATGGCAAATCTGCATTGGGAGAGAGAGCTCTCATTGGGAGTTTGTTAGATGGATGAAATGAGAGCTGAAGGAAGGAAGAAAGAAGGAAGGGAAGAAGGAAATAAGAAGAAAGACAGAGATTTATAAACTTTAAAATTCTGTACATGATATTATTACTTTCATCTCTATGTCTTAAAAGAATATTACCTTAAGGAAACAAAGAAATGTGTGTATTTTTGCAATAATTCTCAATCCTTCTCTCAAATAATGTTTTATAAAATTTGAATGTCAGTCCACTAATTGAGCAAATTTATTTATTTTTTACTTAGAAATCTTTTTTCCTTTGTAATAATAAATTTTATTTGTTTTCTTGTTTACATCATTCATTTTCATGAGATTTTTGAATTACCAATTTTCTCCCTGTCTTTCCCCTACCCCAACCCCAAAACAGCGATCCCACTGTAGAGCTCCTCCCCTGGTCTGCTCTCTAACTGTCTGGTAGGGCAGGGAGGGTCTCCCTACCCAAGCCCCTGTATATCTTAATTCCTAGTTGCAGGTATTGTAGAGCTTTAAATTTTACATTCTTTCAGTTCCTCCCTTGACACCCACCCTCACTGGAAGGACAATTTATTAACTACATACTGTGTTCTAGATGGAAAGCTAAAGGGTGCAGTGGATAAAGCAACAAGCCTTGAGTCAGAAAGATCTGAGTTCAAATCCTACCTCAGAAGCTAGCTAATCCTGTAACCTTGGACAAGTTGCTTAACCACTATTTGCCTCAGTTCCTCATTTGTAAAATAGGGACTCACTGGAGAACTAAATGGGAACTACTCTACTATCTTTGCCAAGAAACCCCCATGGACTTGTCCATGAGTAGTGTTAGATACAACTGAATGATTGATACAGCAACAAAGTTCTAGGTGCTGTGCTGGGCCCTGAGGATACAAGAAGAGCCAAAAGAGAGTCCCTGCCCTCAAGAAACTCACAGTCTAGAGGGCCAGACAATATGCAAACAACTACATACCAGCCGTGTATAGGAAATAATCCATAGGGGTAGACACTAAAATTAAGAGGAATCTAGAAAGGCATCCTGACACTGTAGAAGACAGAGATAAAGAGGGACAGCATCCCAAGCATGGTAGACATGCAGAGAAAAAGCCCAGAACCAAGAGACAGAGCATAGTGTTTGTGGAATGCAATGACAGATAGATGATTCTGTATCTATTCATTTAAGGTATACAAACCTTCAATCTGACCACAAGTCCCAAAGGCAAATACAAATATGCTTGGAGTCCTCAGCCTTAGGAGAAAATGTAGACCTCTTGCTAAGAATCACTCCTCCACTTGTGCCCCTGATACCACCTCCTCGAGGATTTTGCCTTTTTGAACATTCCCTCTGTTTCCTCAAATTTCAACTTCTCCTCATGCAATGGCTCCTTCTATTTCACTTACAAATATGCAATGTAATCTGTCTCCTTCATCCTTAAAAATGATTTCATCTGATCTTCTTGTAGCTGCTAGATTGTTCTAAAGTGTTCAACTTTTTGTAATCCCATGGATCATAGCATGCCACCCCCTTCTATCCTCTACTTTCTCTCATAGTCTGGCCAAGTTCATGTGCATTGTTTCTATGACACTGTATATCCATCTCATCCTCTGCCAGCCCCTTTACTATTTGCCTTCATTCTTTCCCAGTATTTCAGTATTTGACCATTCAGTGAATAGCCTGGATTAATTTAAATGTTGACTGATTTTATCTCTTTGCTGTCCAATGGAGGCTCAAAAATCTCCTCCAGAACCAAAATTTTAAAGTGTCATTTCTGAGGCACTCGACTTTACTTAGAGCCCAAATTTCAAAGTCACACATTGCTACTGGAAAAACAATAGCTTTGACCATAAGGACCTTTATCAGCAAAATAATATCTCCTCTTTTTAGTATGCTATCAAGATTTTCCATAACATTTCTTCCAAGGAGCAAGCATTTTTAAATTTCATTTTAATTTCCATTGATCTTACTATCCCCTAAAGTTATTGTTCTATCTCCTTCCTCCCTTCTAAAATGAAACTGATAGAAAAATCCATCTACACTCCTCCCCTCCACTTTCTCACCACTTGCTTACTTCACAAATCCTGGGGATCTGACTTCCAGCCTCATCAGTCAACTAAAACTGTTCTTTCCAAATCTACTCTTGCTTTCTTAATTGACAAACCCAGTGTCCTTTTGTTCAGTCTTTATTCTTCTTGACATGTCTCCAGGATTGGGGACTATTACCAGCACCTGCTTCTAGACACTTCCTCTTCCCTGGGTTTTTATGACACTACTCTCTTCTGGTTCTCATTCTAGTCACTTCTCAGTCTCCTTCATAGCATCACCATACACATCTCATTCCCTTTGCACTGATATTCTCCAGGCTTCTATTGTGGGTCCTCTTCTCTCCCTATTCTCTCTCTTGGTAATATTCCAGCCCCACTGGGTTCAACCATCATCTCTTTGCAAATGACATTCACACCTATATATCCACTTATACTTTCTCTTTCTGACAGATAACAAGTGATGAATAAGTGCTTGTTGATTGGACTGCACTCCAGGCCCATGTCACCAACTGGACATACTGGACATCTGCAGATGAATGAGAAATCCTATAGGTCTCTTAAACTCAATGCATTCAGAACAAAATTCATTATCAATCTTCCTAAGTCCTCTTCTCTTCATGTTCTACTTATTCCTGTTGAGGGTACCACACTCCTTCTAGTCACCCAGTTTCCCAATCCTGAAGACATTCTGAGCTCATCACTTTTACTGTCTCTAATCAGCTGCCACATCTAGTCTATTCTACCTTGACAAGATCTCTTAAATTTATCCCTTTCACTTCAGTCCCATGGCAGCTGCCCCAGTTTAGGGCCTCACCTACTTGGAGCACTGAGATATTCTTCCTGATCCCTCACCCCTGGAGGGATGGATGAATGGATAAGGGGATGGATGGAAGGATGGATGGATGGATGAATGGATGGATGGATGGATGGATGATGGATGGGTGGTTGGGTGGATAGATGAATGTTTAGATGGATAAAATATAACAATAGCTACCTCAGCCAATCTGAAAAAGCTTCTACTCCATATTTGGAACAGCAGTAGGTCACTAAAGAGAAAGTAGTTCTCCCCATGATGCTAGAGACATTGACAACCCTCCCCCTGGCTTGCTTCACCATTGGTAGCATGGTCATTGTCACATCAATTAATCCAATCAGGTTTACATTCAGGGTCTTTAGGAGGTTCTCTTTGGTCATCAACTCAGTGCAAACATCTGGAATGACAACTCCTGCATTATTGATCAGGCCTCAGAGTCCTACAAAGATGTAAATCAAAATGATAAGTGCATTAAAATGTAGCATTGGAAAGGGATGTTAAAGAACACCTAGGCTAACCTCAGAGCTGGACTCTAATATATTCCAACCCTCATCAATTTAAAGAGAGGCAGTAAAGTATAATAGAGAGAGCCTTGGAGGCAGGAAAGTCTCAGTTTGGGCACTGCCTCTCATGTACATTAATTGTATGATCATCAACATTATCCTTAAAATCATGAGATTACAAGCTTCTTGAGGGCAAGGACTGTCTTTTGCCTCTTTTTGTATCTTTAGCACTTAACATATTACCGAGTACATAGTGGGGCTTTGCAAGGTTTATTGATTGATTTAAAAAGTTTCTCAACCTCTTAGTTCTAGGCAACTCTAAAAGACTATAATTTACAAATGAGTTGCCTATTTCCATTGGTAGTTTCTACACAAGTGAATCCCACACACACACAAAATCACAGATAATAGACTAATTAATGGATTGAGTGATTGATTTAGCAAAGACTCTAGCATACCATCCAGTACAAAAATTCACTCTTCCCTAGATTTGGAGCCTAGTTCAAGAATGTATTTAGAAGCACAAAGGCTTATTACTGTACTATAAAAAAATACTGAATATGATTACTGCTGAGAAGTACAGGAATTGCTCATACAAAATGACATAAGTAAAAACAGGAAAGCAATATACACTGGCAAACAATATTAATGGAAAGAAGTGAAGTGGGCAGGAACTAGTTAAGTAGAAATCTCAATGAAATGGTCAGATATTTTGTAAAATTATAAATCCAATAAGCCCTGAATACCCAAGCCGAACCAGGAACTAGCAAGCCCAGAAAATCAGCAGGCCTAGTCTAGGCAGAAAAATACATTCATGTAATTCATCTTGTTGTTTTCTTTTGCTATGTACCTGAAGCTGCATTCTTCTGCCCAACCTTCTTATTCATTATTGTACTTAACTCCTCATCCATAAATACTGAGGCAATAGCAATCTCTGGGTTCCCATGTCCAGCTCTTGATTAATCAACACTGGGGTAATTACAAACCCTCGGTTCCCATACCTCACTCCTCATCTATCAATAAGGTGTACAAAGAACAGATCCCTGCACCTGGTTTTCATCTGTAATCAATTAACAAACCTTAACAATGGGACTATATGGTATAAAAGGGTCTATATTTCTGAATCAGGCTGCTGCTCTCTTCTTTCTGATTGGCATATGAGAGACAGCTGCCAACTGGCTAAATTAATTACAAGTAAAGCTCCTTAAACTTTTGATTGGACTCTGTGGTCACTTTGTTAAAACTCACAATTTCATTTCACCATAACAGAAGAACAACAAAACAACAGAAACTGAATGATACAAAAGGATAATGAGCAAGTTTGGCCCCAAAGAAAAGATGTGAAAACACATCTCTGTTTCCTTTGCAGAGGTTGGAGGATGTGGATGTGAAATGCTATATATGAGGTCCCAGTTTTGATAGGTTATTTAGTTTTACTAAGCTATTTTCTTTCCTTTTTTATTCTTGTAAATAAAGAATGGTTCTCTGGAAGCAAGTGGGGAAAGCAGGAGGTAAGGAAATGTGAATGACATAAATATTTTCAATTAGATATTTTTAAGGGAAAAATAAATTTTTTTCAAGAAATAGGCACAATAATACATTCTTTGTGGATCTCTGAATAGACAACCATTTCAGAAGGCAATTTGGAATTGTGGAAATCAATAAAGTTATTCTATTGCCAGGCTTATCATCCAAAGAGCTCACTGATCAAAAAAAAAGTTTCCATAAGGACCAAACTACAGCAGTATTTTTTATGGTAGCAAAGAACTGGAAGAAAATTAGATGGTCATTAGTTGGGGACTGGATAAACATCCCAAGGAACATGAATGTAATAAGATATTCCTGTGCTGAAAGAAAAGACCACTATGCAAAGTACAGAGGAGTATAGAAAGACATGGACTGCAGCAAAGAGCAGAGAACAGCACCAGCAGAATAATACACACAATAAATACAACTGTTCTCTAGTAGTAGGAAAGGTGAGATAGGGAGAGATTTGAGGGGAAACATAATGAATTCTGTTTTGGCCATAATGATTTTAAGAAGTCAACTGGATGTCCACTTTGAGAAGCCTGACAGGCAGTTGGAGACACAAAACTGGGGCTCAGGAGAGAAGTTCAGTCAGGATGGGCAGATCTGAGAATCATTAGCATATGAATGACAAATCCAAGGGAGATCACCAATTGAAGTAGCAAAGGGGGAAAAGAGAAGAGGGTCCTGAGGGATGGTTATGGTCACAGAATGTGACTTGGATGAGGATCCAGTAAAGGAAACAGAGAAAGAGTAGTCAGATAGATACAAGGAGGATTCAGAGAGAATGGTGTTCCTGAAAACCTAGATCATCTAGGAGACAAGGCTGATCCATAGTGTCAAAGGCTGCAGAAAGGGCAAGGAGAATGAAGATTGAGAAAAGGCCATTGGATTTAGGGGTTAGGAGATCATTAGTAACTGGAGAGTGGGATTTCTATGTGGGAAACAAATTGTAAAGGATTAAAAGGAAATTAAGACAAGAGAAAATGGAGGCATCTATTGCAGACAGACTTTTCAAGAAGTTTAGCTACAAAGGGCCAAAGAGACACAGGACAATTATTAATGGGGATGGAGGGATCAAGTGGGGTTTTTCCCTGATTTTTTTCCTTTTTGGAGGATAATTGGTGCTAAGTGACTAGCCCAAAGGGACATGGCTAGTAAGTGTGTCAAGTATCTGAGGCTGGATTTAAACTCAGGTCCTCCTGACTCCAGGATGGTGCTCTATTAACTGTTCCACCTAGCCGCCCCTTAGTGGGGTTTTTTCCAAGATGGAGAAGACATGGGAACATTTGTAGGCAGTAGAGAATGAGTCAATAAGCAGAGAGAAATTGAAAATAAGTGAACAAATAGGGACAACAGAGGGGGAAGTCTGTTGGAAGAGACAGGATGGGATAGGATCCCTTTCACAAGAGGAGTGGTTAGTCTTGATTAAGAGTCAGGCCATCTCATCCTGTGGGACAGGGGTGAAGGAGGAAAGAGTGGCCCAAGGCACATGAGTGATAGGAAATGAGTAAGAAGGAAAAAGAGAATCTGGTGTCAGACACTTAACATTAACTACATTGTGACCTTGGGCAAGTCACTCAATCCCAATTGCCCTGCCACTCCACCTCCACAAGGAAAACCATTTTAAAAATTAAAAATTATTTTTAAAAGAGGGGAAAAGAGAAAGTTAACAAGGAATGGCCTCCTTTTTCTATAAAATATGAGACAAAGTTTTCAGCTGAGAGTGGGGAAAGTGGGAGCCATTGCAGGTTTGATGTGGGATAAAAAGATTTGGAAGAGCTGCTGTGGAGGATAGGAAAATGGGTTGATAAGGGAAGTATAACAGGATTGCCCAGCAGCAGTGAGGTCCCCATTGAGGTTACATAACATAAATTTGTAGTGGACCCAGTTATTGTGGTTGTGTGATTTTCTCCATCTTCATTCAGCAATATGTGTGTAGGAGTGAAGGTGGGGAATGGAGAGAGTGAGTCAAAGCTGACAGATGGTCTGGGAGTAATCTACAATATGATAGGGTGCTAGGGATTCAATTAAAAATATCTGCACAACAGAACCTAAGTCTGTCCTGTTCAGATTGTTAAAAAAATAAGATTTTAGGGCCGAAAATAGACATTTAACTATTAAAAAAATTTAGAAAAAATGTTTTAAATGATGTAGAAAAAATTTTACACCTAGAAAATTCTAACCCTTGAATTGTTCAAGTGCATATAAGAAGGCCAGTGAGACAATGAACTTGCCTGAATGGACATACTGATTCCTTACCTTTTTCCCCAGTTATTATTGGAGGCACATAGACGGCACCAGGCCTGGAGGCAGAAAGATTCTTCATCCTGAGTTCATATCTCAACTCAGACACTTCCTACCAATGTGACCCTGGGCAAGTCACTTAACTCTATTTGCCTCAGTTTCTGTAATGAGCTGTAATGAGAAGGAGAAGGAAATAGCAAACTATTTCAATCTGAGCCAAGAAAACCCCAAATGGGATAACAAAGAATCTGACATAACAGAAAAATGACTAAACAACAAAAAATTATGACCCTAATAGGAAGGGAGGGAAATAAGCTTTGATCACAGATTTGGGTCACAAAGCCCAAGGCTACATGATAAGAAGTACCAGGGTTAGCATTTGGATCCTTTTCCACCTATACAAAATCCCACGCTTATTCTACGGCATTTTTCCAGCCCACTGCAGAGTAACAGACAGTAGGTTCACCCTACTCACAAAGATGTAAAACTCAACAAGCAACTAATAAATTGTTACTTTGTGAAGAGTACTATGGATACAATGGCAAAAATGAAAAATATCCCTAACCCCAAGAAACTTGCATTCCACAAGATGTCAAAAAAAAAGAGTAAACTAATTTGAGCAGAAATGGGAAACGCACACAGTCAAAAGGATGATAAAAGGTGGCTCTCTGACAGGGCACCTAAGGTAAGCATTAAATGGTGCTATGAGGCATTAACACATTCTCACCAGGAAGAACCAATAGCCACCCATGGGCACAAAGGCAGGCGGTGGAATGCCAAGTTCAGGAAAACAACAAATAGGCCAATTTCTTTGGGATAAAGTCTACATGAAATGAAAATCACACAATACAGTACAGAAAGGAAGTCTGAAGTTAGCTTGGAAAGGGTTTCCATGGCAAGCTGAGGAGTTTCTCTATTATCCCAGAAACAATGAGTCACTGGTGTTTCTGAAGCTTCCCTCTTTTCAGTAATACAAGGATCTATGACAATTCCAAAAGACCCACAATGGAAAATGCTCTCCACATCCAGAGAAAAAACTTTGGAGTCTGAATGCAAATGGGAGGAGACTGTGTCCTCTCCTTTTCTTTTGGTGTTTTGCTTTGTTTTTTCTACTGGCTCATAATTCTTTACATCATGACTAAGTAGAGAATATGTTTTAAATCAGTGTATAAGTGGAACCTACATCAGATCGCAAGCCATCTTGGGGAGGAAGAGAAAATGTAGAACACAAACTCTTACGGAAGTGACTATATAAAACTAAAAATTAATTAATTAATATTTTGAAAAATCTTAGGCCTCTAAATCCTTTCATCCCAAAATAGAAACAAAACACCCCAAATCCCCACTGCTCATTTTCCAACATAAACTATTAAGCAAATGAAAATATCACAAAAGGTCTTACCTGTGCTCCTAAGCAAAAAAATGAAGCTTTCACACCCCACATATGCTCTCTTCAAGCTTTAGGATTTAAGAAAAAGGAGGTAATGTCTTTCTTTCATTCATACCTTTATTTCCCACATGCTCCTTCACCCATTGGGCTGCTGCAGTGATGTCCTCAGTCTTGGTTACATCAAGGATCACTGTCTCTACCCGGTCTGAAGTCTCATACTTCAGTTGTTCAGCCCCTTTCTCTGTCAGACAAGCCGCTAGCACTCTCAGGCCTCGAAGGTCCAGCTGCTTGGCCAGCAGGTTCCCAAATCCAGAGTCACAACCAGTGATAAAGACATATTTGTCCCCTAGATTACTCACTTCCTATCTCTCCTGGTACCAGCGAAAAACGTAATAAGCACTAATGAGGCAGGCCACGTAGAACCACATGGAAGCAATTGCTCTTTCACTATAAATAAAGCATGAAAAACAGATGTCAACTGCTCTGCGCTCCAGAAACCATTCTTTCCCTAACACTTTTCTTTTGTGCCAGACCTCTGATTTCATCTGTACAGAATGCCTAGCAACAAAAGCTACCTTTACCAAACCAGTGCCTCCTCTTCACTGTATAGGCATAGAGAAATGCCTAAGTCCTTTATATTTAAGTGATTTGCTTAGGGTCCCATATCAGTGTATGTCAGAGAGACAACTTGGACCCAGACCTTTGACAACACTTTAAGATACTGAACTTTAGGACTGAATATATATACATTCATATAATAATATATTATTATATTATATTATATCAATATATTATATCAATAATATATATGCATATATATATACACATACAGTAGCAAAATGCAAAGCATGTTGCAGACATTAAAGTTCTAAAGGTAATTCTCGTCTCTGGATCTGTTTTCTTCTCTGTAAACCAAAATTAAAACTAAATTATCTTTTTTGCTTTAATGTTTATGGAGTTTCTATTCTTTTCTATTCTAATGTCTGCTCTAATGCTCCATTATCTATTACTCTACAGAGTTTTTGTAGTCTATGGAGAGCCAGTGAGGATATCTGAGCAGGATAGTGACTTCATCCCAGCTCCGCATTAGGATTACTTATTTGGAAATGCTGAATAGGATGGATTGGAAAAAAGTCGAGAACAGAGGCAAGTAAAACACTTAGGAGACTATTATGTCATTCAGGCAAAAGTTAATGAAGCCTGAAATAAGGTGACAACAATAGGAGGGGAATGGGGAGGAATAGCCACATAACAGATCACAAAAAGGTAAAACTGGCAGGATTAGTACTTGAAGGTATGTGAATAGCAAGGGAGAGAAAAGTCAAAGATTAAGCAAAAGTTTCATAGCTGACAGGGAAAATGATGGTATTGGCAAACAAAAATATGAAGTTAGGAGAAGGGTTGGGTGAGTCAGTCAGTCAACAAGTTCCTACTACATGCTTACTACATTCCAAGAACTGTGAGAGTTACAAGGTTCTAAGGAAACTATAACAAGTTAAAATTTAGACATTTTTGGTTTGAGGCACTATAAGGACAACCAGATGAATATGCACAGTAAGCAACTGAAGAAAAGGAATGGCTGTCTGGGGGGAGGTTAGGGCTGAACATACACATTTGAGTATCATTTGTGTACAAGTGATCATGAGAGTCAAGGGAGTGAATGAGCTTGCTAAGGGAAAGAGTGTTAAGAGAGAATATGGAAAATGGATGAGCACATACATTTAGGGAAAGCCTATGTTTAGAAGGCAGGGGGAAAAGAACAACCAACAGAGGAGACAGATTAAGCATAATAAGAGACATAAGAAAATATATCATGATAGTGCAAAGATACCAAGGAAAGGTAGTTATGGCAACAACTTTATGGTCCAAAAATAACTGGAAAGAAAGTGAATCGCCATTGATTAGGGAATAGCTAAATATGTATATGTGCATGTATAAGACATATATACATATACATGTGTTGTATAGGAATTAAACAAAATATAATTGTATAAGAAGAAATGATAACTATGAATGATTCAGAGAACTGGAGGAAGATTTGTACAAACTGAACTCCGAGTACTGGAAAAACCATTGAAGGTCTTAATGAAACATACCTCTTCTTATTTTATGGCAGCGAGGTGGAGATTTACAAGGACCAGACAATATGCATTGATAGACAAGTTTTCTGTTGCAGATTTTTTTTCTTTGTTACAAGGGAGAATTCAATTGAGAGAAAAGAATGGGAAATGATTGTTATGTACAAATAAAAGGCACCAATAAAATGTTTTTCATAAAAAGAAAAAGGAAGATGTGATCAATAGTGTCAAATATTCAGTAAAATTTAAGTTCCTTAAGGGCAAGATTTTATCTTTATATCCTGAACACCTATTGCATGACTTTGCCCATAATAAGCATTTAATATAATGCTTGTTGTACTAAGTTGAATCAAATATTTTTCTTATACTAGGCATCCAATGAATATTTGTTGAATGAATTTCAGGACCTACCAGATATGTTAAGTGGGTGCAAATCCTAGAACTGGTTTGTGACTTAGCAGAAATCCTGAATGTTCTTCATTTAAGAGCAGTTCCCAGTCTCTCCAACCCCCGTGTATCAAGAGACACATTGAAGAACCACCAGTCAGTTAATAAGCCAGAGAACAAGCATTTATTTTTTAATATAATTTTTTAATTTTCAATAATTCAATTTATTTTATTTGCAGATCTGAATTTCCTCCTTCCCATTTCCTTCTGCCCTTTCCTCCCCAACACTAAGAAAGCTAGAAAACAAAACTCATAACAAACATGTATAATCAAACAAAATAAATTCCCACATTAACTGTGGCCAAAAATGAGTGTGTGTGTGTGTGTGTGTGTGTGTGTGTGTGTGTGCATTTCATAATCTACCAGGAGATTGGAATTATGTTTTCTCATGGATCCTTTGGAATCATGGTCAGTCACTGACAAAAGTCATTTATCAAGCTCTCTCTGCGTTGCCAAAACAGGCAGAAGTAGGTGTTATTACCATTCCCCTTGTAGGGATAAGAAAACTAAAGCAGACAGAGATGGTCACTTGATTGGGTTCACACAGCTAGTAAGTGTAGGAGAGTGGATTTGGACTTGAATCTGCCTGACTCAACATGCTGTGCTTAGCAAAGCAGATAAATGTGCCCTACATTTAGGGAAGATTTTTATTGTTAAACCATTTTGCTGTTTGGCTCATAAAAGGGAAAGTTTCCATTTTCTGGAAAATTGACTCATGTTGAATGCGATATTCCCCAGTGATTCCAGATAAATGAGGCATTTGCTAACTCTGTCACAAAGGATGAGGATGGGAACCAAACATTACAAAGAGTAACTTTCTTTTAAAACACTACAGAAATCATCAAATCTCATAGTGTTTAGTGGCTTCTTCACAAGTCATTTTTCTAATACATCTTTAGACAGCACGTGCAGGTTTACGCTTTGAGGACAAAATATAATCTAACATCAGTGTTGGCAAATAGGATAAAGGAATAAAGATGAACTGAGCATCCCAGCCAGCAGAATAGCGATATCGAGGGTAACAGGATGTCAGAGCATGTTCCATACAGTCAGTTACCAGGTGCAAATTCTTGCTACCCTTTTCCAATCCGTTTTTCCAAGAGCTGAGAGCTGTAAGAAAAAAAGAAAACATGGTTAGTTTTTCTTCTTCCTAACTTTTTCAGTCTAAAATCCAATGTCACAAGTTTATAGAAATTCAATTATAACCAACTGAAGACTGCTACAAATCCAGATGATTTGTGTCTTTGGACTAATCTATAGACAATTACACCATTCATTCGGCAGTTGAGGGCAACTGATTCAATTTCTTCAAAATGACTGAACACTTAAACCTTGAAACATGGAAAAATTAACTTTTATAAGTAAAAAAAATCAATAAGATATCCTCCAGTTATAGCAAGAAAATCCAGCATTAACAGGACAAATTTTGATGTTAGCAATGTATTTTGTACATATCTTGTTTAATTCTCACAACAACCCTGTAAGGTAGGTGGTATTCTTTGATTTTATAGATGAGGAAAATGAGATTATAAGGCTAATGGATTTGCTAATATCCATACAGCTACAAGGAGTCTGAAGTCTTCCAAACTCTGAATCCAGAATTCTTTCTACAATACAACCTAGCTGACAATTATAAATAAAAATGCCCTAAGGTGCCCCCAAAATGAACTATTTTCTTATTGGCTTCCAATAGATAGTTTCCAAGAGGGAAAAAATAAACAAAATAAAAATCCTAATGAAGTGAATTGAAAGCTTATAGCGTGGAAAGGTAGCCAATCCATGCTGTGCTGGAGATTGAGACAAAAGGAAGTTAGGAGACGTTGTATGATAAAATGGGAAAAACACAAATTTTTCAAGGATCAAGGAACCTTGGTTCCAGTCCCATCACTGCTGCCTATGTCCTAGTCCTGGACTAGTCACTTAAGTACTTGGGGCTATCAATTGCCTCATCTAAATAAATGGAAGATTTGGTTTAAATGGGGCCCTCTCAATTTTAAATGCTATGAGTCTATATTGGGATTTTGAGTCCCAAATTAATAGAGCATATTTCCTTAGGGGTATGTTTCTGACTCTGAGATATCCTTTCCATGACTGATTACCAATTCTACTCTCATGAAATGTCGGGGTTTTCTCTTATACCTAGAGCAGAGCTGTCCAACACAAGGCTCCTGGCCCAGCATAGGGTCCACAATTCCCAAGTGCCAGCAAAACAGATGAAAATGTTATTAGGAAATATAATAAATATAGTAAAACATGGATAATATTATAAGTTAAACCTAAATCAATAGAAGGACCACAAGGATCTTTATATAGAGTCAGTAAACATTGTTTCTATTTGAATTTAATATCAACAGCATCCACAATGTTAGCTCCCAGAACTTTATTCCTCTCCTACTTTAATCTGGACTCCAGTATCACATTTTATTAGTCAAGGCCAACAGCCAGCTCCTGCGTATAAGTAAAAGGCCTCAGATAGCATAAAGACTCTTGCCTACTGGGTTAATTTTGTCCATTAAAAATATTCATGTGACCAAGTATGTTCAAAATGAACTATACAAACAATCACTACTTAGAAACTCTTCTTTCTCCCACCCTCCCCCTCAATATAAGCAGTAATTCTCATCCTATACACAAACACTGCTATTAATGAAGAATATGTCTTTAAAGATTCCCCTGTGTTTTACACTTTGTTGACTAAAAACAAAGCATCTGATTCACAAAACATTAAAGTTGTCTTTTCAGGCAGGCTCTCTACCAACAAGGTAACTACCATGAAAGTGTTCAGACAATGAGCCATTCTTTCATAGATACCACAACAGAGACAATGATGATGTTGCTCTCATTACTTACATCAGGTGAGGCACAAAACCTTTGGAGAAATGGATTCAAATCCTCACTTTTCTACTTTTATTCTGAAAAACTTAAACTGAACTTTCCCAGATCTCAGGTTCTTCATCTGTGTGAGCCTTAGAAATGTGGCTTCCCCTCAGCAGATCCCAAAGGCACCTCATTGCCTCCTCCTCTTCCTCAGGCAACACTACATACAGACCCAGCACCAAAGGGAATAGAACTTCTTCCAGTCTACTCCGTTCTCAAGTCAACATGGCAGGCAGGCAGTGGGAGACCACTGCAATGTGTAGTACAGATGGAAGAGCCTAACGTAGCCAGAAGACCGAGATTCAAATTCTGCCTGTGACACTTCTGAATTGTGGGATCACGGGTAAATCATTTCATCTTTCTTAGTCTCCATTCCCCACTACATAAAAAGGGATAATAACAATACTCTAGTACTGACATTGTTGAGACAATCAAATGACATAATGTATGTAGTCTTTGCAAATCATTATATGAGAAAAGGTTAGAAATAGGTCAAGGGAAAGAACGTTGGGATTCTATTCTGTGGGGCTGGATCTGCTTCCCCTCTTTGTTTCTCAACTACCTGTAAGACCTTGGAAACATATTCTTGGGCCTCACATTTCTCACCTGTAAAATGAGGAGGTCAGACTAGACGGACACTAAAACCATCATCCTATGACCTTTAAGGTTCTATTAGATGGTTTCAGAAAAACCTGAGAAGACGTATATGAATTGATGCAAAGTAAAGTGAGAAGAACCAGGAGATCATTATACATAGTAACAATAATATTATACAATGACCAACTGTGAATGACTTAGCTATTTTTAGGAATACAATGATATAAGACAAATCTGAAGGGCGTATGATGAAAATGCTATAAGAATTGATGAGTTCACGCTGGCTAGGTAGGGCAGTGAATAGAGCACTGGCCCTGAAGTCAGGAGGACTGGAGTTCAAATCTGGCCACAAACACTTAAAACTTACTGCCCATGTGATCTTGGGCAAGCCAACCACAATTGCCCTGCCTTTCCCTCCCCCCGCCCAAATTGATGAGTTCAGTTATCTTAGGTGTGGAAAGACTTGCATGAAATGGTGAAGAACAAAGTGAGCAGAACTAAGAGAACATTGTAGATAGTAATAGCAATATTGTTTACTAACAACTCTGAGCAACTGACTCATTTTGTCTATTAGAAAAAAAATTAAAAATAAAAGACATAAGAAGAGTGACACTCTCTGTACCCAGAGAAAGTACTGATAAATAGAAGTGTATATAGAATAATTTTACATACATATACACATATATGTATATGTGTACATGTAAATTTGTATGTAATGGTGACCATCCCCATGGTGGGATATAAGAAAAAAAGG
The DNA here is from genome assembly GCA_028646575.1 of Pseudocheirus occidentalis. NCBI lineage: Eukaryota > Metazoa > Chordata > Mammalia > Diprotodontia > Pseudocheiridae > Pseudocheirus > Pseudocheirus occidentalis. The sequence continues at coordinate 210,845,120 of CM053597.1, read as the reverse complement.
AAAACAATTTACATGATGATTTTATTGTATAGTTAGAAGGAATAGCAAGTTGTAAAAAATGGATTTGCAGTTTCATGGGCAAGTATCTTTTTTATTATTGATTGGATGAAAATTCCTATTCTAGTCCATAAATCACAAATAATTTTTTAAATGCTATCTGCTGCTACAAAAAAGAACTGATCGATATAAATGTAGATTAAAAATACTTTTTTTTACTCTATTTTTCTCGAGTTTTTCTTTTGTGAATCATGTTCTCTTTTGCCTCATAGCTAATAAGGAAATGTGTTGTATATAACTGCACATGAATAATCTAGATCAAAGTGCTTGTCTTCTCAAGGAAGGGAGATGCAAGGTAGGGGATTTGGAAATCAAAACTTGTAAAAAAAAAAGAGGAAGAAGAAGAATATTAAAATGCTGTTGCATGTAATTGTGAAAAAATAAAAACTTTCTTTTTAAAAAGATAAAAAGGGAAGAGTAGTGTGGAATAAGGGTAGAAGAGAGAAGCTGGGAAATAAAATATGAAGAAACTCAAAAAATAAAATAATGTACTAAGTGTGAATTATGAGGAGTAACATTGAAAAATTTGGTCTCAGAGGATTTGTTATTCAACATATCACTACTCATATAACCCAAAAGTCTACACTAGCATACATTTCCAGCTGTCTCCCTCAAAAACATTCTTATAAATGTTAAAATTTTTCCTTGTATTTTCCACACACACAGAGAACATACCATCCCAATCAAAAGAGACAAACTCACTTTTCTCAAAGAATTCTTGTCCATAGTTTTCTTTGATTTCCACTGGGGCCTTATTCCAAGACCTTTTTAAACCCTCCAGGCACTTCTGAACATCTGTTATGTTTGTTTTGAAATAGCCAGGTTCAATTATGGAGACTTTCACCCCAAAAGGTCGAATATCCATCCTGAAACAGATCCAACCAAGTTAACGCAATGGTTAAAAACATACTTTCAATTTTAATGGTCATGGAAAGAAAATACAAATTACACAAGAACTTGTGAAATCTCTCAGCATATCACTACAATAGGGTTAAAGGGGACATTAGAGGTTATCTAGCCCAGCTGTGCCAAACTCAAGCAGAAACAGATCCCTGCAGGTTGCAGATGAGCTTAGACAACTTTGGTCAAGTCTCTGCCCTGAGACTTAGCAGCTAGCTAGGTGGCTCCTGGTCCTAAGTCTTTTCACTTCTTTGAAAACCTGCTTCCTCATCTGCAAAATGAGGCTAATAATGCTACCATGAGGATTCACTTCTTCTGAATAATATTTGAAATTTCAAATATCAGTCTATTGACTGACCATTTATCAAATGCCTCACAGGTTGGGATTTGTCATTTGTTCTTAAAGAGGACCATGGCAGCAGGGACGTGATGACATGACTTGTAATTGACTGATTTGAGTGATGGAGGGTCACCAGTCTCACATTCTCCTCCAGAGCCATCTGGGTCCAGTGGCCAGACATGCATCAGGACAACTGGAGGTAGCCTAGGGTGCACTGGGAGACCTTGATCCTTTTAAGTTGAGGTCTTTTCAGGTACTCAGTTTGAGATGGGCCATATCTGTTCAATGAATAGGCCTCTTTAAGAAATGAGACAATTGATAGCCCCTTTAATTAAGTGAAAGTGGACTCAGCCAATTTCACTTATGCAAAACCTTGGGCTATGACATTCTCTGACCCAGAAGAAGACTATATATACTGCTGTTGTGAGGTTTTGCCTTTGGGCTCACTTTGGAAAGAATTATGTGATTTGGCCAGACAAGACTTGGGGAAGCCCTTGAGCTCCCCTCCACCCTAACCTAGCAACTCCCCCCTCCCCCACTTTGAAAACCCAGATGTTGATGCTTCCCTCTCTGGCAACTGACTAGGTATGGATATAATGGTCAGACGGCTGGGAGACCATCTGCTGATCTGTTTCTTGGTCTGCTTGTAACTAGTGTTTGTATTCTCTGAAGTTCAGGGTACTGACTTTTTACCCTGAACTAGGTAAATGATATGCATTTGATGATTAAAGTAAGATTGTTAACCCATTTTTAGTTGCTGTCCTTTAGAAAAGCAGATCCAAGAACCTGTGCTAGCAGCCACCTTGGACATGCTCCGGTGCTTGCTCATACACTGTGCTAGCCACTGGGGATACAAAAAGAGGCAAAAGAGAGCTCCTGCCCTCAGAAATTCACAGTCTAATGAAGAAGGCACAGGCCCACAAGTACATACAAGCTCCTCCAACAAGACTCTTACTATTGATTAATTCGCATAAAAACATCTTTTAAATACCTTCTGTATGTAAAACAGCATGGCCTAGTGAATACAGAACAAGACCTGGGTTCAAATTCTGAGTCCCTCACATACTGGGTCAGGGTCCCATGGGAAAGTCACTTGGACCCTGATTGATGTCAGGCAACTCTGTAAGACTAGAAATGGCAAATCGGCATTGGGAGGGGAAGCTCTACATTGGGAGTTTTTAGATGCATGAAATGAGAGGGGAAGGAAGGAAGAAAGAAGGAAGGGAAGAAGGAAGATAGGAGGAAGGCAAGAAGGGAAGAAGGAAAGAAGAAGAAGAAGGAAAGAGATTTGTAAACTTTAAAGCTCTATACATGTTATTTTTACTTTCATCCCTTTGACTTACAAGAATATCACCTTAAGGAAACAAAGAAATGTGTCCATTTTTGCAATGATTCTCAATCATTCTCTCAAATAATGTTTTACAAAATTTGAATGTCAGTCCACTAATTGAGCAAATTTATTAACTACATACTGGGTTCTAGATGGAAAGCTAAAGGGTGCAGTGGATAAAGCAACAAGCCTGGAGTCAGAAAGATCTGAGTTCAAATCCTACCTCAGAAGCTAGCTAATCCTGTGACCTTGGACCAGTCACTTAACCCATATTTGCCTCAGTTCCTCATTTGTAAAATGGGGATACACTGCAGAAAGAAATGGCAACTACTCTACTATCTTTGCCAAGAAACCCCCATGGACTTTTCCATGAGTAGTGTTAGATACAACTGAATGATTGAAATAGCAACAAAGTTCCAGGTGCTGTGCTGGGCCCTGAGGATTCAAGAAGAGCCAAAAGAGAGTGCCCACCCTCAAGAAGCTCACAGTCTACAGGGCCAGACAATATGCAAACAACTACATACCAGCCGTATATAGGAAATAATCCATAGGGGTAGACACTAAAATTAAGAGGAATCTGGAAAGGCATCCTGACACTGTAGAAGGTAGGATTTTTGCTGGGATTTTCTCCTGGGCAACCAAGAGACAGAGATAAAGAGGGACAGCATCCCAAGCATGGAGGACAGCCAGAGAAAAAGCTCAGAACCAAGAGACAGAGATAAAGAGGGACAGCATCCCAAGCATGGGGGACAGCCAGAGAAAAAGCTCAGAACCAAGAGACAGAGATAAAGAGGGACAGCGTCCCAAGCATGGGGGACAGCCAGAGAAAAAGCTCAGAACCAAGAGACAGAGATAAAGAGGGACAGCGTCCCAAGCATGGGGGACAGCCAGAGAAAAAGCTCAGAACCAAGAGACAGAGCATAGTGTTTGTGGAACGCAATGACAGATAGATGATTCTGTATCTATTCACTTAAGGTATACAAACCTTCAATCTGACCACAAGCCCAAAGGGCAAATACAAATATGCTTGTAGTCCTCAGCCTTAGGAGAAAATGTAGACCTCTTCCTAAGGATCACTCCTCTACTTGTGCCTTGACCCCATCTCCTCTAGGATTTTGCCTTTTTAAACATTCTCTCTGTTTCCTTAACTTTCAACTTCTCCTCATGCAATGGCTCCTTCCACTTCACTTACAAATATGCAATGTAATCTGTCTCATTCATCCTTAAAAATTATTTCATCTGATTTTCTTGTAGCTGCTAGGTTGTTCCAAAGTGTTCAACTCTTTGTAATCCCATGGATCATAGCATGCCACCCCGTTCTATCCTCCACTTTCCCTTGAAGTCTGGCCAAGTTCATGTGCATTGTTTCTGTGACACTGTATATCCATCTCATCCTCTGCCATCCCCTTTCCCTTTTGCCTTCATTCTTTCCCCATATTTCAATATTTGACCATCTAGGGAATAGCCTGGATTAATTTAAGTGCTGACTGATTTCATCTTTGTTGTCGAAGGGAGGCTCAAAAATTTTCTCCAGAACCAAAATTTTAAAGTGTCAGTTCTGAGGCACTCAACTTTCCTCAGAGTCCAACTTTCAAAGTCACACATTGCTACTGGAGAAACCATAGCTTTGACCATAAGGACCTTTATCAGCAAAATAATATCTCCTCTTTTTAGTATGCAATACAGATTTTCCATAATCTTCCTTACAAGGAGCAAGCATTGTTAAATTTCATTTTAATTTCCATTGATCTTACTATCTCCTAAAGTTATTGTCCTATCTCCTTCCTCCCTTCTAAAATGAAACTGATAGAAAAATCCAAGTGCCCTCCTACCCTCCACATTCTTTTTTTAATATAAATTTTCATTTATTTTCTTGTTTACAACTTTCATTTCCATGAGATTTTTGAGTTACAAATTTTCTCCCTGTCTTTCCCCTACCCTCAACTCCAAAACAGCGATCCCACTCTAAAGCCCCTACCCTGATCTGCTCTCTTTTATGCCCTCCTGCAACACTCCTCTAACTTTCTAGTAGGGCAGGGAGGGTCTCCCTACACCAGTCCCTTTATATCTTAATTTCTAGCTGAATGTATTGTAGAGCTTTAAATTCTATATTCTTTTGGTTCCTCCCTTGTCACCCACCCCCACTTGAAGGACAAGCAATTCAATACAGGCTATACATGTATAATTGCCCAGGACATCTTCAAAGTGGACATACTGTGACAGACTTATCATATGTCCCTCCTTCCTGTCCTGCCCCCCTTGTTCTGTTCTCTACCCTGTCCCTGTCCCTTTACTAAAGTGTGTGCTTCCAGCAACCCTCCCCCAGACCCTGCCCTCCCCTCCATCATCCCACCTCTCATCCCCATTCCCCCTACTCTCCTGTGTGGCATGATACCCAGTTTAGAATTTATGCCATTCCTTCCCTAAGTCAAATTCAATGAGAGTAAATGAAAGTAAAGTTGTAACAG
>CM053597.1:210821361-210839525 GCA_028646575.1 Pseudocheirus occidentalis | reverse complement strand
CAGTCACCCCTGTCTTCAGTGTGTTGGTGATCTCAGTGACTGGTGCATGGAAGCTCTTTGACTGTTAAAACAGTCTTTCTCTCCCCACTGATTGACCTAAAGTAAACATAATGGCTAAAACAAGGCAGCTAGGTGGGCCAGGGGATAGAGCACTGGGCTTGGAATTGGGAACATTCATGTTTATGAATTCCAATATGGCAACAGATGCTTACTCTGTGTGTGACTATGGGCCAGTCACTTAATCCTGTTTGTCTCAGTACCTTATCTGTAAAATGAGCTGGAGAAGGGCCTGGAAAATTGCTCCAGTACCTTTGCCAAGAAAACCCCAAATGTGGTCATGGAGAGTCAGATATGACTCCATAACTGAGACTCTGTGCTCTAAGGGGAGTTTTGTCATTTCTTCCTTTTCCATATGACTGAGGCTCTTCTTTCCCAGAGGTCAGATAGACAGAAATCAGGAAGTCTAGGCTACCATTGTTCCTTTCCTTGTGTGTGGTACCTAGTTGAACTCCCAGCTGATGAGCAATCCAGACTTATTCCTTTTCCTCTCCCCAAATAGGGAGTTCTGAAGCTGAGGCAGTTTGGTTGTGTAGTGGAGGGAATGCTAGATCTTGAATCTGAATTCCAGTTCTGTCTCAGATACTTCCCTGCTACTGCAGCCATGGAAGTCTCTGATTTATTCTCAGTATCCACATCTATAAAATGGAGATAAAACAGCCCCTTGTCTCCCAGAGTTGTGATGAGGTTCAAATGAGACAGTAAGTAAAAAGTCCTTATGACAGTGCCTGGCCCGTAATAAATGCTGTATAAATATTAGCTATTATTATTATTATTAAGTTGGGAATAATAATTGAATCAACCTCATGGGTTGTTGTGATGGTCAAATGAGAGAGATTTTGCAAAGTGTTTATTATGTTGCCTCTACTCTACAAATGCTTGGTGTTATTACTTAAAAATTAATTGTTATTGAATCTGTAATTATCATTTGACAAAACTATACTTAAAAATTTCATATTCACAAAGTTTGTTTTTAATGAGCAAAGTTTATTTAAATGACCAAAGATGTGTCTGAAAACATTTTTTCATTTTTAAATTTACTTTGTCTAGATTCTGACTTTTTCAGGAAAACGAATTCAACAACTTATTTTTTCCCTATATGGCTGCAGACTTTCTTTCTCTCTTCAGGACTTTCTCTGGGCTTTAAGGGGCCTCCAGCTGTGTTGAGCCAAAGTTTCTCTTACCTTCCTAGGGGCAGCAGCAGACTTTCTCCTTCATTAAAGCAGGCCTGTCTCTACACAGCCTCCAAGTGTGAAGCTCCTATATATCTACCATTTTGGTTTAGTTTCTTCATTCCTCTCCCATATCCTGGCAAAAAGCCTCTCAAGTTCTATCTCCCCCAAATATGTCCAGGTTTTAGCTCATCTCCTGGTAACCTTGTCCCTGGTCTCACAAGCTTGGTTATTCTCTAAGAGGCACATTCAGTATTTAGGGGTCTCTTTCTTTGACTAGATCTTGGACTGAAGTCCCCCAAGAGATCATGTTGGTGATGATCCTAAATGGGAAAGACAAGTGGTTCTGTAAGTTTAAAAAAAGTCTTTCTTTCCTCTGGTGCTGTTTATCCTTCCTGGGTCATGGTAGATTAGAGCCACAGTTGCCTAGAAAATGTCACATTTCTGTCTTTAGTATTAAATTTTTTACGTTAATATTTTTTTCAGGGGTTTTATATTTCTTGAAGAACTTTTACTCTTACTCTTCAATATTTAAGAATCTGTCTAGAATTGGCCCTGGTCAAGTTACATATAGACTTCCCGCTTTAGTCCCCTAAATATACCTTTTTTTCAGTCTAAGTATCTCTTTAAACTTTTCTCAAGAGGTGGGTTAGTCAGGGGATCAGTTGCTCCAGGGAGTATGGGTTACTTTTTTCCTGCTTAACTCTGGGCGCTTAGGAGTCTGTGGAGTCCTTGTGGACAAGGAATTCCTTGTCAGGGAGTTTTCGGGATTCCACATCCAAACTGGAACCATTTCTAGGTTCTTTTATTATGTAAAAATGAAGACTCTCAACAAATCTCAGCCTCTGAGAAAGAACACCAGGTACTTAGAAGGGACTTTGTTTCTGTGTCCTCTGGTATTGAAATGTCTACTTTCTAGCCTAAATAACAACTATATAACATTCAGTGCTCTGAATTTTATAAAGCGCTTTTAAAACAGCATCTCATTTGGTCTTCATAACAAACCTGGGATATAGTTTTGCAGATGGAGCAATTGAGGCAAGTTATGTGACCTGCTTCTGGAAACAATGCTAAGGAAGATTTCAGAGGGAAGATCTGAACCTTCTTCTTCCTGGTTGTTAGAATCTAACCGTTGGTCCACATCACTTCACTCCATGTAGTACCAGGGAGAAGAATTCAGGCTATATATTTAAGTGATAGGGGAAGGTCTTTATATAGGGCTAGATGTAGATCTACCCCTCCCGGAAAGCAGAAGAGAGAAGGGCAGCGAGACCAGAAAAGAATAGACGAACATGCGTTTGTCCGCTTGAGCTTTGAGATCAGGATAACTAGGGATGTCAGGGCAGGGGTGCGGAGTGCAGTGAAGCATTCTGGGTATTCCAGTGATTGAAGTTCCTAATGAATGAGTGCTCAGCATTTTTATGGTTGTTGGGTTGTTGTTCTACATTCTGGAAGATGACCAAATGACATCACTATATCAGAATGAAGTTACAATGTGTCCAAGTGGCTGATGAGACCAATACCATCTTGGAACACTCTACTGCAGGTTAGGCACAAATAATCCATGTGAACATCTGTGGGTAGATTCTCTAAATTTGTGCATCTAATGTTTCTTTTGAGCTACTTCAATTTTGCTTTTCCCATGGAGCGCAAAGTACCTTCTCTGATGAGGGCACCCCATTCTGGCCAGTCCTGTGCCAGAGTCTCCCACGTCACAAATCAGTCCCAATTCTTTAAGCATTGAGGAAATGATCCCATTATCATGGCACCAGAATCATGGAAACTTCAGTGGGCAAAGACTTCAGTCATATAGTCTAATGTCTTAAAGAGGTTTCAGAGATCTGGGTCCAAGCTGTCTCTCTGACATACACTGGCTATGGGACCCTAGGCAAATCACTTAAGTACAAAGGACTTAGGCAAGTCTCTAAGCCTATACCTTCCAGAGTAGGCACTGCTTTGGAAAAGGTAGCTTTTTTTGCTAGGCATTCTATACTGATGAAATCAGAGGTCTGGTACTAAAGGAAACCATTAGGGAAAGAATGGTTTCTGGGGAGCAGAGTAGTTAACATCTTTTTTGTTTCATTCTTTATTTATAGTGAAAGAGCAATTGCTTCCATGTGGTTCTACGTGGCCTGTCTCATTGGTGCTTATTATGTTTTTTGCTGGTACCGGGAGAGGCAGGTGGTGAGTAACCTTGGGGACAAATATGTCTTTATTACGGGTTGTGACTCTGGATTTGGGAACCTGCTGGCCAAGCAGCTGGACCTTCGAGGCCTGAGAGTGCTAGCGGCTTGTCTGACAGAGAAAGGAGCTGAGCAACTGAAGCATGAGACTTCAGACCGGGTAGAGACAGTGATCCTGGATGTAACCAAGACTGAGGACATCACTGCAGCAGCCCAATGGGTGAAGGAGCGTGTGGGAAATAAAGGTATGAATGAAAGAGAGACACTGCTTCCTTTTTCTTAAATCCTTAAGCTTGAAGAGGGCACTTGTGGGGTTTGAAAGCTTCATTTTTCCACTTAAGAAGACAGGTAAGACTTATTGTGATCTTTTCATTTATTTAATAGTTTGCCTCATAAAATTGAGTCCCTTGGATTTGGGGTGTTTTGTTTCCATTTTGGGATTAAAGAATGTAGAAACCTCAAGTTTTTCAAAAAAATTTAATTATTTTTTAGTTTTCACATTTAGTTCCATAAGAGTTTGAGTTCTAAATTTTCTCTTCTTCCCCAAGATGGCGTGCCATCTGACATAGGTTCAACTTATACATTGATATTAAACATACTTTCAACTTAGTCATGATGTAAAGAATTAGGAACCAGTAGGAAAAAACAAAACAACAAAAGAAAAGGAGAGAAAACAGTACACTTCCATCTTCATTCAGACTCCAGAGTTCTTTCTCTGGATGTGAATAACATTTTCCATAGTGAGTCTTTTGAATTTATGTTAGATTTGTGTATTATTGAGAAGAGTTAAGTGTATCTAAGTCAGTCAATGCACTATGTGTCTGTTCCTATGTACAATGTTCTCCTGGTTCTGCTCACCTCACTCAGCATCAGTTCACATAAGTCCTTCCAGGTTTTTCTGAAGTCATGGCTCATCATTTCCTACAGCACTATAGTATTCCATTACATTCATATACCACAACGTTTTTTAACCATTCACCAACCGATGGACATACCTTAAATTTCCAATTTTCTGCCACTACTAAAAGAGCTGCTACAATTATTTTCATCCTGTGTGTCCTTTTCCCATTTTTATGTTCTCTTTGGTATACAGACCTGGAGGTGGTATTGCAGGAATGCATTGTTTTATAGCCCTTTGGGCATAGTTCTAAATTGCTCTCCAGAAAGACTGGATCAATACACAACTCCACCAACAATGCATTAGTGTTTCAATTTTCCCACATCTTCTGAAACATTTTTCATTTTCCTATTTTGTCATGTTAACCAATCTGATAGGTGTGATATGGTACTTCAGAGTTGTTTTGATTTGCATTTCTCTAATCAATAGTGATTTAGGGCACTTTTTCATATGACTTTAGACAGCTTTCCTTTGAAAACTGCCTATTCATGGTCTCAAGAAGTTTTTTACTTGATTCTCTAGGAATCTCCAAGTATATCATCATATCATCTGCAAAGAGTGATAGTTTATTCTCTTCTTTAGACAATAAATAAATTTAGCAAAGTTGCAGGATATAAAATAAACCCACATAAATCCTCTGCATTACTATATAGTTCTAATGAAGTCCAACACCAAGAGATAGTAAGAGAAACCCCATTTAAAATTACTGTAGACATTTAAAAATACTTGGGAATCTACTTTCCCAAACAAACCCGGTACCTATATGAACACAACTACAAAACACTTTTCACACAAATAAGATCAGATCTCACTAACTGGAAAAACATCAATTGCTTGTGGCTGGGTGGAGCTAATAAAATAAAAATGACAGTTTTACCTAAATTGAATTACATATTTAGTGCCATACCAATCAATCTACCAAGAAATTACTTTATAGAGGTAGAAAAAATAGTGACAAAATTAATTTGGAAGAACAAATGGTCCAGAATATCAAGGCAATGAATGAAAAGAAATGCTAGGGAAGGTGGCCTGGCCATACCAGATTTTAATCTGTATTATAAAGCAGCAACCATCAAAACTGCCTGGTACTGGCTGAGGAACAGAGCAGTGGATCAATGGAACAGACTGGGTACAAAAGACTCAGTAGTCAATGATTATAGTAATATACTATTTGATAAACACAGAGTCTAGTTTTTGACAAAAACTGCTAGGTAAATTGCAATATAGTATGGCAGAAACTGGGCATAGACCATCATCCAACACAGTTCACCAAAATCAAGTCTAAATGGATGCACAATCTAGGTATAAAGGCTGATACTGTAAGTAATCAGGAGAAGCAAGGAATAGTTTACCTATCAGATTTACAGAGAACAGAAGACTTTATGATCAAAGAAGAGTCAGAGAGCATTATAAAATGCAAAATGAATAATCTTGATTACATTAAATTGAAAAGTTTCTGTACAAACAAAGCCAATGTAACCAAGATTAAGAGGGAATTGAGAAACTGGGAAATAATTTTTACAATCTATCTGTGATAAAGGCCTCATTTCTAAAATATACAGGGAATTAAGTCAAATCTATAAGAAAACAAGTCATTCCCCAATTGATGAATAGTCAAAGGATATGAACAGGCAATTTTCAGATGTAGAAATTAAAGATATCTATAAGCATATGAAAAAAATGCTCTAATTCACTATTGATTTGAGAAATGCAAATCAAAACAACTTTGAGGTATCACATCTTACCAGTCAGATTGTTTAAGATGACAAAACAGGAAAATGACAAATGCTGGAGAGGATGTGGAAAAATTGGAACACTAATGCATTGTTGGTGGAGTTGTGAACTGATTCAACCATTCTGGAGAGCAATCTGGAGCTATGCCCAAAGGGCTATAAATAATTGCAAACCCTCTGACCCAGTAATACCACTTCTGGAGTTGTATCCCAAAGAGATCATAGAAGTCAGAGGAAGACCCATATGTACAAAAATATTTATTGCAGCTCTCTTTGTGGTAGCAAAACACTAGAAATTAAGAGGATGCCCATAAATTGGGAAATGGCTAAACAAGTTGTGGCATATGAATGTAATGGAATACTATTGTGCTATAAGAAATGAGGAGGAGATGGACTTCATATTTACCTGGAGAGACTTATCCAAATTGATGCTAAGTGAGAAGAGCAGAACCAGGAAAAATTTGTACACAATCAGGCACATCATATGTGTGATGATCAGCTTTGATAAACTAGACTCTTTTCAGCAATGTACAGTTATAAGACAACTTTACAAGTTTCAGGATGGAAGGAATTATCTACATTCAGAGAAAGATCTAGAGAGAACAGAGTTTAAATGGAGACTGAAGCAATCTACATGCCATCGTTCTTTTCCATGTTTGGCTTTGTTTCTTTTTCCCATTGTTCACTCCATTGGTTACAACCCTTCTTTACAACCAGACTAATGTCCAGGGTGAAAGATCCTATACTTGATTGCATGCTGCCATGGTGAGGAGGAAGGGGGAAGAGGAAGGGGAGAAAATTTGAAACTCAAGGGATTGTGGAATTGAATCTTGAAAACTAAAAGTAAATTTAAAATCAATTAAAAATAGAAACTCTTAAAAAAAAGAAAATTGCCCATTCATATCCTTTGACCATTTATCAACTGTGGAATGACTTATATTGCTATAAATTTGAGTCAGTTCTCTGAGTTCTAAAATTTTCATTTTAGAAATGAGGCCTTTATCAGAGACTCTGGCTGTAAAAATTGTTTCCCAGCTTTCATCTTCCCTCCTGATCTTAGCAGTTTTGATTTTATTTGAGCAAAAACTTTTCAATTCAATTAATCAGAATCATCCATTTTACATTTCATAATGTTCCCAAGGCATAATCTTTAAAGCACTGAAATACTTGACCAAGATTGTTCAGAAAATAAGTTTATAAGGTATTGTTCAGAAACTGATTTTTATCACAAGGTAACCATGATAATTGCTTAGGCAACAACTAATTGCCACTTTTTTCCTGTTGAAATATTTTTTTTCATTATGAACGAGCAAAAAAAAATCCACAAACCATTCTTTATTAACAAGAGCAAAAAAGGAAAGAAAATAATTTAGTAAACTAGCCAACATATCAAATATGTGACCTCACATATAGCATTTCACATCCATAACCTCTTACCTCTCTGGAAGGGAAAAAGAGGTGTGTTTTCACATCTCTTCTTTCAGGCCAAACTTGGTCATTATAATTTTGTATAATTCAGTTGAATGGTTCTGTTGTTTTTCTATTAATATTGTTGTAGTAGTGTATATTGCTTTTCTGTCTTTACTTATTTTATTTTGCATAAGCATTTCCCATACTTCTCAGTAGTAATCATATTAATTACTTTTTATAGTACAGTAATAAGCCTTTGTGTTTTTAAATATATTCTTGAACTAGGCTCCAAATCTAGGGAAGAGTGAATTTTTGTACTGGGTGGTATGCTAGATTCCTTATTAAATCAATCAATCAGTCCATTCATTAGCCTATGATCTGTGATTTCATTTGTGTGGGGGAATTCACTTGTTTAGAAACTACCAATGAAAACAGGCAATTCATTTGTAAATTATAGTCTTTTAGAGTTGCCTTGAACTAAGATGTTGAGTAGCTTTTTCAGTCTATCAGTCAATAAACCTTGCAAAGCCCCTACTATTTATCAGGTAATATGTTAAGTGCTAAGGATAGAAAAAGAGGCAAAAGACAGTCCCTGCCCTCAAGAAGCTTGCAATCTTATGATTTTTAAGGATAATGTTGTTGATCATGCAACTAATATATATCAGAGGCAGGTCCCAAACTGAGACTTTCCTGACTCCAAGGCTCTCTCTATTATACTTTACTGCCTCTCATTAAATTGATGAGGGTTGGCATATATTAGAGTCCAGCCCTGAGGTTAGTCTAGGTGTTCTTTAACATCCCTTTCCAATGCTACATTTTAATGCACTTACCATTTTGATTTACATCTTTGTAGGACTCTGGGGCCTGGTCAATAATGCAGGAGTTGTCATTCCAGATGTTTGCACTGAGTTGATGACCAAAGAGAACCTCCAAAAGACCCTGAATGTAAACCTGATTGGATTAATTGAGGTGACAATAACCATGCTACCAATGGTGAAGAAAGCCAGGGGGAGGGTTGTCAATGTCTCTAGCATCATGGGGAGAGCTGCTTTCTCTTTACCAACCTATTGCTGTTCCAAGTTTGGAGTAGAAGCTTTTTCAGATTGTCTGAGGTAAGTATTATTATACTTTATCCATCCAAACATCCATCTATCTATCTGCCCATCCATCCACCCATCCATCCACCCACCCATCCATCCATCCACTCATCCACCACTTCATCCAACCACCCATCCATCCATGGGTAAGGGATCTGGGAGAATATCTCAGTCCTCCAAGTAGGTGAAGCCCGAAACTGGGGTAGCTGCCATGGGAGTGAAGTGAAAGAGAGAGATTTAAGAGATCTTGTCAAGGTAGAATTGATAAGATGTGAAAGCTGATTGGATATGAGGAGAGAGTGAAAGTGAGGAGTTGAGGATGTCTTCAGGATTGGGAAACTGGTTGACTAGAAGGATTGTGATACCCTCAACAGAAATAGGGAGATTAGGAAGAGAAGAGGATTTAGAAAGAATGATAATGAATTATGTTCTAGATGTATTGAGTTTGAGAGACACATAGGATGTCTCATTCATCTGGAGATATCCAATATGTCCAGTTGGTGACATGGGCCTGGAGTTCAGTCAAGTCAACAAGCACTTATTCATCACCTGTTATGTGTCAGAAAGAGAAACTATAAGTGGATACATAGGTGTGAATGCCATTTGCAAAGAGATGATGGTTGAACCCAGTGGGGCTGGTAGATTACCAAGAGACAATAGGTAGAGAAGAGGATGTACAACAGAACCCTGGAGAATATCAGTGCAAAGGGTGTGAGATGTGTATGGTGATGCTATGAAGGAGAATGAGAAGTGACTAGAATGAGAACGAGAAGAGAGCAGTGTCATAAAAACCAAGGGAGGAGAAGTGTCTAGAAGTAGGTATTCCCCAATCTTGGAGATACGTCAAGAAGAATAAGACTGAAAAAGAGGACACTGGGTTTCTTAATTTAAAAAGCAAGAGTAGTTTTGGTTAGAACAGTTTTAGGTGACTGATGAGTCTAGAAGTCAGATCCCAGGATATGGGAAGTGAGCAAGGGGTGAGAAAGTGGAGGGAATGGGTGCAGATGGATGTTTCATTTTAGAAGGGAGGAAGGAGATAGACCAATAACTTTAGGGGACAGTAAGATCAACGGAAATTGAAATGAAATTTAAAAACGCTTGCTCCTTGGAAAAAGGAAAATCTGGATAGCATACTAAAAAGAGGAGACATTATTTTGCCGATAAAGGTCCTTATGGTCAAAGCTATGCTTTTCCCAGCAGGAATGTATGATTTTGAAAGTTGGACTCTAAAGAAAGTTGAGTGCTTCAGAACTGACACTTTGCAGTTTTGGTTCTGGAGAAGATTTTTGAGCATCCCTTGGACAGCAAAGAGACAAAATCAGTCAACACTTAAATTAATCCATGCTATTCACTAGATGGTCAAATACTGAAGTTGAAGCTCAAATACTTTGGCCACATAAAAAGAAGATGGGAGTCATTGGAAAAGACCCTGATTTTGGGAAAGAATGAAGGCAAAAGGGAAAGGGGATGGTAGAGTATGAGATGGATAGATAGTGTCATAGAAACAATGAGCATGAACTTGGCCAGCTTCAAGAGAAAATCAAGGATAGAAGGGGCTGGCATGCATTGATCCATGGGGATACAAAAAGTTGAACACTGCAGAACACTCTAGCAGCAACAAGAAGAAGATCAAATGAAATAATTTCTAAGGATGAAGGAGATAAATTGCATTGCATATTTGTAAGCAAAAGGGAAGGATGAGGAGAAGCTCATATTTAAGGAAAAAGAAGGAATGATTAAAAGGCATAATCCTAGAGGAGATGGGGTCAAGGACACAAGTAGAGGAGTGATCCTTAGCAAGAGGTCTACATTTTCTCCTAAGGCTGAGGACTCCAGGCATATTTGTATTTGCCCTTGGGGCTTGTGGTCAGATTGAAGCTTTGTATAGCTTAAGTGAATAGATACAGAATCATCTATCTGTCATCAGTGTTCTACAAACACTATGCTCTGTCTCTTGGCTCTGGCCTTTTTCTCTGGCTGTCCCCCATGCTTGGGAAACTGCCGCTCCTTATCTCTCTCTCTCTCTCTCTTGATTGCCCCAGAATAAATCCCAGCAAAAATCCTACCTTCTACAGGGTCAGGATGCCTTTCCAGAATCCTCTTAATTGTAGTGCCTACCCCTATGGATTGTTTCCTGTATACGGCTGGTACGTAGCTGTTTGCATATTGTCTGGCCCTGTAGACTGCGAGATTCTTGAGGGCAGGGACTCTCTTTTGGGTCTTCTTGTATCCTCAGTGCCCAACACAACACCTAGAACTTTGTTGTTTCAATCATTCAGCTGTATCTAACTCTACTCATGGACAAGTCAATGGGGGTTTCTTGACAAAGATAGTAAGTAGAGTGGTCTCTTTTTGTATCCTCAGTGGCAAGCCCAGTGTATCAGCAAGCACCCCAGCATACCCAGGGCTGCTGCTAGCACAGGTTCTTAGATCTGCTTTTCTAAAGGAAAGCAACTCAAAATGCGTTAACAGTCTTACTTTAATGAATCAAACACATATCATTTACCTAGTTCGGGGGGAAAAGTCAGACTTAGACTTAGAAAAGACTTAGAACCAGGAGCCACCTAGCTAGCTGCTAAGTCTCAGAGCAGAGACTTGACCAAAGTTGTCTAAGCTCATCTGCAACCTGCAGGGATCTGTTTCTGCTTGAGTTTGGCACAGCTGGGCTAGATAACCTCTAATGTCCCCTTCAACCCTACAGTAGTGATATCATGAGAGATTTCACAAGTTCTTGAGTAATTTGTATTTTCTTTCCATGAATATTAAAATTGAAGGTATGTTTTTAACCATTGTGTTAACTTTGGCGAATTTGTTTCAGGATGGGTATTCAACCTTTTGGAGTGAAAGTCTCCATAATTGAACCTGGCTATTTCAAAACCAATGTTACAGATGTTCAGAAGAATATAGAGAGTTTTCAAAGGTCTTGGAATAAGGGCTCAGCGGAAATCAAAGAAAGTTATGGAGAAGAATTCTTTGAGGAATGTGAGTTTGTCTCTTTTGATTGATATGGTGTGTTCTGTGAGAGGGGAAAATAAAAGGATAAATTTTGACATTTATAAGAATGTCTTTGAGTGAGACAGCAGGAAATATATCCTTGTGTAGACTTTAGGATTATGTAAGTAGTGATATCTTGAATAACAAATCTTCTGAGAACAAATCTTTCAATATCACTCTTCATAATTCACACTTAGTACTTTATTTTTTTGAGTTTCTTCATATTTTATTTCCCAGCTTCTCTCTTCTACCCTTATTCCACACTACTCTTCCCTTTTTATCTTTTAAAAAAGAATGTTTTAATTTTTTCACAATTACATGCAACAACAATTGTAATATTCTTCTTCCTTTTTTTTTTTTACAATTTTTAATTTCCAAATCCCCTCCCTTGCATCTCCCTTCCTTGAGAAGGCAAGCACTTTGATATAGATTATTCATGTGCAGTCATATAAAACACATTTCCTTATTAGCTATCAGGCAAAAGAGAACAATGATTCGCAAAAGAAAAACCCAAGAAAAATAAAGAAAGTTTTAAAAAAAGTATTTTTAATCTACATTCATATCGATCAGTTCTTTCTCTAGTGACAGATAACATTAAAAAAATTATTTTTGATTTATGGACTACAATATGAATTTTCATAACATTGTATAATAAAAAGATACTTGCCCATGAAACTGGAAATCCATTATGTACAACTTACTATTCCTTCTAACTATACAATAAACTTATCTTGTAAATTGCCCTCCCTTTTTTCTGATCTTCCACCATGGAGATGTTCACCATTAGATACAAATGTATACATATATATGTATTTTTATATGTATCTATAGATATACATATATATAATTATTCTATATACACTTCTATTTATCAGTTCTTTTTCTGGGTACAGATAGTGTCTCTCTTCATATGTCTTTTATTTTTAATTTTTTTGTTTATAATAGTCAAAATGAGTTAGATGCTCAGAGTTGTTCTTAAACAATATTGCTATTACTATATACAATGTTCTCTTAGCTCTGCTCACTCTGTTCTTTACCATTTCGTGCAAATCTTTCCACACCTAAGATCATTGAACTCATCGATTCTTTTTTTTTTTGTTCTTTTTGGAGGGGGGAAGGCACAGCAATCGGGATTAAGTGACTTGCCCAAGATCACATGGGTAGTAAGTGTTAAGTGTCTGTGGCCAAATTTGAACTCAGGTCCTCCTGACTTTAGAGCCAGTGCTCTATTCACTGCTTCACTTAGCCAACCTGAACTCATCAATTCTTAGAGCATTTTTATCATGAGTCCTTCAGAATTGTGTTTTATTGTTGTATTCCTGAGAATAGCTAAGTCATTCCCAGTTGGTCATTGCATAATATTATTGTTACTGTGTATAATGGTCTCCTGGTTCTTCTCACTTTAATTTGCATCAATTCATATATGTTTTCTCAGGTTTTCCTGAAACCATCTAATAGAACTTTAAAGGTCATAGGATGATGGTTTTAGCGTCCATTTAGTCTGATCCCCTCATTTTACAGGTGAGAAACCTGAGGCCCAAGAATATGTTTCCAAGGTCTCACAGGTGGTTGAGAAACAAAGAGGGGAAGCAGATCCAGCCCCACAGAATAGAATCCCAACATACTTTCTCTTGACCTTTTTCTAACCTTTGTTCACATCATGGTTTGCAAAGACTACATACATTATATCATTTGATCCTCTCAACAGTACTAGAGTATTATTATTATCCCTTTTTCATGCAGAGGGGAATGGAGACTAAGAAAGGCTAAATGATTCACCTGTGATCCCACAGTTCAGAAGTGTCACAGGCAGAATTTGAATCTGGGCCTTCTGCCTACGTTAGGCTCTTCCATCTGTACTACACATTGCAGTGGTCTCCCAACTACACCACACACTGCCTGCCTGCCAAGTTGACTTGAGAACGGAGTAGATTGGAAGAAGTTCTATTCCCTCTGGTGCTGGGTCTGTATGTAGTGTTGCCTGAGGAAGAGGAGGAGGCAATGAGGCCTCTTTGGGATCTGCTGAGGATAAGCCACATTTCTAAGGCTCACACAGATGAAGACCCTGAGGTCTGGGAAAGTTCAGTTTAAGTTTTTTAGGATGAAAGTAGAAAAGTGAGGATTTGAATCCATTTCTCCAAAGGTTTTGTGCCTCACTTGATGTAAGTAACCAGAGCAACATCATCATTGTCTCTGTTGTAGTATCTATGAAAGAATGACTTATTGTCTGAACACTTTCATGGTAGTTACCTTGTTGGTAGAGAGCCTGCCATAAAAGACAGCTTTAATGTTTTGTGAATCAGATGCTTTGTTTTAGTCAACAAAGTGTAAAACACACTTAAAGGGGAATCTTTAAAGACATATTCTTCATTAATAGCAGTGTTTGTATATAGGATGAAAATTCCTGCTTATATTGAGGGGGAGCGTGGGAGAAAGAAGATTTTCTAAGTATTGATTGTACATATAGTTCATTTTGAACATACTTGGTCACATGAATATTTTTAATGGACAAAAATTAACCAAGTAGGCAAGGATTTTTATGCTATCTGAGGCCTTTTACTTATAGGCAGGAGCTGGCTGTTGGCCTTGACTAATTAAATGTGATACTGGAGCCCAGATTAAAGAAGGAGAGGAGTAAAGTCCTGGGAGCTAAAATTGTGGATGCTGTTGATATTAAATTCAAATAGAAACAATGTTTACTGACCCTACATAAAGATCCTTGGGGTCCTTCTATTGATTTAGGTTTAACATATAACATTATCCATGTTTTATTATATTTATTTTTAAAAATATTTCCTAATAATATTTTAATCTGTTTAGGTGACACTTGGGAATTTTGGGTCCTATGCCGGGCCAGGAGCCTTGTGTTTTACAACTCTGCTCTAGGTATAAGAGAAAACCTTGACATTTCATGGTGGTAGAGTTATTCATCAGTTATGGAAAGGATATCTCAGAGTGAGGAACATACCTCAAAGGAAAAACGAACTCCTAATTTGGGACTCAAAATCCCAATATAGTCTCATAGGATTTAAAGTTGAGTGGGACCCATTTAAATCATCTCTTCTGTTTTATAGATGAGGCAATTGATACCCCCAAGTAGTTAAGTAACTTGTTTAGGACCACATAGGCAGCAGTGATAGGACTTGAACCCAGGTTCCTTATTCAAAGCGCTTGTGTTTTTCCCATTGTATCAGACAACCTCTCTTAACTTCCTTTTGTCCAAATCTCCAGCACACCAGGGACTGGCTACCTTTCTACAATACAAATTTTCAATTCACTTCATTAGGGTTTTTTTGTTTATTTTTTTTCCCTCTGGGAATCTATCTATTGAAAGTCAATAAAAAAAGTTCGTTTTGTTTGGGGACTTAAGGTATTGTTATTTATAATTGTCAGCTAGGTTATATCACAGAAAGAATTTTGGATTCAGGGTTTGGAGGGCTTCAGACTCCTACTAGCTGCATGGCAATGGGCAAATCACGTAGCCTTATAATCTCATTTTCCTCATCTATAAAATGGAATAATACCACCTACCTTAGGGTTGTTGTGAGAGTTAAGCAAGATATGAGCAATATACATTGCTAGCATCAAAATGTTTTCTATTAATGCTGGATTTTATTGCTATAACTGGAAGATATCTTATTGATTTTTTTTACTTGTCAAAGGTAAGTTATCCATGTTTCAAGGTTTAAGTTTTCAGTCATTATGAAGTTGGATCAGTTTCCTTCAAATGCTGAATGAATGGTGTAATTGTCCATAGATCAGTCCAAGACACAAATCATCTGGATTCGTAGGAGCCTTCTATTGGTTACAATAGGATTTCTATAAACTTGTGGCATTGGATTTTAGATTGAAAAACTGAGGAAGAAAAAAAAGTAATAACTTTCTCCTTTTTCCTTACAGTTCTTAGCTCTTCGAAAAATGCATTGCAAAAGTCTAGCAAACATTTGCACCTGGTAACTGACTGTATGGAACATGCTCTGACATCCTCCTACCCTCGATATCGCTATTCCGCTGGCTGGGATGCTCGATTCTTCTTTATTCCTATATCCTACTTGCCCACAGTGATGTTAGATTATCTTTTGTCCACAAATCCTAAACCTGCACATGCTGTCTAAAGATGTATTAGAAAAGTGACTTGTGAAGAAGCAACTAAACACTATGTGATTATTGATGATTTCTTTAGCATTTAAAAAGAAAGTTACTCTTTGTAAGGTTTGGTTCCCATCCTCTTCCATTATGAAGGAGTTGGTAAATGCCTCATTTATCTGGAATCACTGGGGAATGTTGCATTCCACAGGAGTCAATTTTCCAGAAAATGGAAACTTTCCCTTTTATGTGCCAAACAGAAAAATGATTTAACAATAAAAATCTTCCCAAAATATAGAGCACATTTATCTGCTTTACTTAACACAGCATTTTGAGTCAGGCAGCTTCAAGTCCAAATCCAGCCTCAGAGACTTAGTAGCTGTGTGAACCCAGGCAAGTGACCACTTCTGTCTGCCTTCGTTTTCTTATCACTACAAGGGGAATAAGAATAATATCTACTTCCACCTACTTTTACAAGGCAGAGAGAGCTTGACAAATGAGTTTTGTCAGTGACTAACCATGATTCCAAAAGATTCATGAGAAAACATAATTCCCATCTCCAGTTAGATTATGAAACACACACACACACACACACACACACACACACACACACTTTTGGCCATAGTTAATGTGGGAATTTGTTTTGCTTGTTCATATGTGTTTGTAATGAGTTTTGTTTTTCTAGCTTTCTCAGTGTGGGGAAGGAGGGGGAGAAGGATATGAGAAGGAGGGAATTCAGACCTGAAAATGAGATAGATTGAATTTTTAATAATTAAAAATCATATTTAAAAATAAATGCTTGTTTTCTGGCTTATTAACTGACTTGTGGTTCTTCAACATCTCTGATACCTGGGGAATGGGGAGACTGAAAAGTGTTCTTAAATGAAGAACATTCATGATTTTGGCTAAGTCAGAAACCAGTTCCAGGATTTGTACCCACTTAGCACATCTGGCAGGTTCTGAAATTCATTCAACAATATTCACTGGATGCCTAGTAAATGAAAAATATTTGATTCAACTTAGTACAACAAGCATTATATTAAATGCTTATTATAGGCAAAATCATGTGATAATTGTTCAGGACATAAAGATAAAATCTGGCCCTCAAGGAACTTATATTTTACTGAATATTTGACATTGTTGCTCACATCCTCCTTTTTCATTTTATTGAAAACATTTTATTGGTGCCTTTTACTTGTACTTAACAATCATTTCCCATTCTTTTCTCTCAATTGAATTCTCCCTTGTAACAAAGAAAAAAATCTGAAACAAAGAACTTGTCTATCAATGTATATTGTCGGGTCCTTGCAATTCTGCACCTCTATGCCATATAAAACAAAGAGCTATGTTTTATTAAGACCTTCAAGACCTTCCCAGTACTTAGGGTTCAACTTCCTTTTAATGATTTTTGAAAATTTATACTGTCGGATATGCGGTTTTCTTAGTTATTTCACTCTGTGTCAATTAATACAAATCTTCCTATAATTCTCTGAATTATTCATTTTTTTCATTTCTTCTTACACAATTATATTTTGTTTCATTCCTATACCACATGTATATGTATATATGTACATGTGTATGTGTGTATATAGATATATGCATATCTATATATCTATATCTTACACACACACACACACACACACACACACACACACACATACACACACACACATTTTAAGCTATTTTCTAATCAATGGGGATTCACTTTCTTTTCAGTTATTTTTGGACCATAAAGTGTGTTGCTTTCCTCAGTGTCTTTGCACTATCATGATTTATTTTCTTTTGTCTCTGATGCTTAATCTGTGTCCTCTATTGGTTCTTCTCTTCCTCCTGCCTTCTAAACATAGGCTTTCCCTATGTCTATGTGCTCATCCATTTTCTATATTCTCTGTTAACACTCTTTCCCTTAGCAAGCTCATTCACTCCCTTGACTCTCATGATCACTTGAATACAATTGATATTCAAATGTGTATGTTCAGCCCTAACCTCCTCCCAGACAGCCATTCCTTCTGTCCAGTTGTTTACTGTGCATATTCATTTGGTCGTCCTTATAGTGCCTCAAACTGAAGAGGTCTAAATTTTAATTTGTTATTGTTTCCTCAGAACCTTGTAACACTCACAGTTCTTGGAATGTAGTAAGCACGTAGTAGGAACTTTTTGACTGACTGACTCACCTGACCCTTCTCCTAACTTCATATTTTTGTTTGCCAGTACCATCATTTCCCCAGTCAGTTACGAAACTTTTGCTTAATCTTTGACTTTTCTCTCCCTTTGCCATTCACATACCTTCAAGTACTAATCCTGCCAATTTTACCTTTTTGTGATCTGTTATGTGGCTATTCCCCTTCCACTTCTATTGTTGCCACCTTATTTCAGGCTTCATTAACTTTTGCCTGAAAAACATAATAGCCTCCTAAGTGTTGTACTTGCCTCTGGTCTCAACTTCTTTCCAATCCATCCTATTCAGCATTTCCGAATGTGTAATCCTAATGCAGAGCTGGGATCAAATCACTGTCCTGTTCAGATATCAGACT
>CM053597.1:210804415-210820861 GCA_028646575.1 Pseudocheirus occidentalis | reverse complement strand
GTGCCTGTGTGAATATAACAGCCAGAAAATTTTCTGATGCTCCCTCCTGCCAGTCTGACAAAGCTCCCAATAATAAATACAATGAGATCACATAACTCTAGGAATTCTTTTGAGGGCAAGGGATAGGCACCCTTCCCCATCCAAGAAACATGGTCATGTCAGGCTCATTAGGCAAGCCTGAGCCCTGGAATAACCTCTTCTATTTTGTGTTCCTTTTATGACCAAATGGCAATCTTGAGATGGACTAACCTTGGAGGCAGCCTTGGAGGTTTTAGAGGACCGACAGTCCTAGATCCCTCCAAATGCGATGGCTGGCAGAAGGAGGAGACTTTGACACAGATGGGAGAAGGAGCTGCATGCCCTGGTCTGACTTGTTGGGAGACACGGACCTTGTAGAAATTATTCAAACAGTGAAGATGAAACGTAACTTGCCTAGTCGGGAATCCTATAAGGTGTTTCATGTTTTCATGTTTCAAGAAGTCTTAACCTCCTCAGAAATAATAGTAGTTACAAGTTATTGATGTTCGGTTAACTCTTTATCAGTGCACACTAGTGAGCCTTTTGTGTTAAGCATTTCTTTCCTGTGGAGGGAATAACTAACTGTCCCATACCAAATTCAAACTGTTTTGGGGAGGAGATCCTAGACACAGAACAAATTTATGTTTAAAGTAATTCTCAGTTTCTGGTGTGGGGGCTGTAAAGAGCCAGAGAATGTGAGGGAAAAGTCTCCAGGTAAGCCCAGGCACCACTTTTGCTTAGAACTGAATCTAGTCTGCCTTTATGGGTCTAGACCTAAAGATCCCTTAATAGGAAAAGAGTGATCTATTCAGTTCCCTCCACCACCACCCCCAATCCCATTGGTCATTCTGTGTATGTAGTTACTCTTAGGAAAGTAATCAAAGGAAGGGACCTCACTAGGTTTATCAAATCTAACCCCATTCCACTCTACCTAGCTTTAACCTAAATCACTCAAGAGAGACCACAGAGTGGCAGACACTTAAATTCAACAGGAACCAGAAACATTAAATCATCCTTGCAGACTATATAGAGGAAAGCACATTCTAAAAGGTTAATGAGGTATTAGATAGGGAAGTAGTGTGGATTGATGGAAAACATACTTGCCCCAGAGTAAGGAGACCTGTTAACTAGTCTCTTTTCCATCACTAACCAATTATGTCTTTTTACCTCTCTGTCCTTGTTTGCTCATCTGGAACTGAAAGGTAATGTTCTAATTTGGCAAAAATGAATTCTACAAAAATTTTAATCACTAGAATCAACACTAAAAAAATAAACAGACAAAAATAAGAAGAAACATAAACTGATCAGACTGTAACATGTCAAAGGATAAACCAGCTTTTGTGATAAAATACAGGTCAACCTAGTCAAAGGTCAACTGGTTGATAACCTCAGTGATCAATAGGAATTCAGAGAGCAAATTTCAATGATAGTGAGTGATACAGGAAGAACTGTGTCATTGCTTGTGGTAGAAAGAAACTAGAAACAAAACAGACACCAAGTGTGATGAAATATTCTTACACTATAAGAAAATAAGAATGGAGAATTCCAAGAGCCCTGCTCTTTCAGCCTTTCCTTATGCTCCCTACAAAGTGCTGCTAGATCTCTCTGTGGGGTCAAAATGACAAATCAGTCGGACAAGAAAGTGAAGTGCTACCCCTGGGAAGAGAAGAAAGCCCATGACAACAACAGCATGTAAACCATCCCTGCCCTGAGAAGACTTTAATATAACCAAATTCCTAGAAGAGCATCTTGGTGAAAATGCTTTGAGAAAGCAAGCTAGAGGTGATACTGATGAGGGGGTGATAGGTGTTTCAGGGACCTCAATGACCAAGGCAGTCTGGAATGAATTCACAGGCTCAAGCATTCTGAGTCGTTGATAAAAGCTTATTGTTACACTATACAGCAGGCAGGAGGTCTTAGGGAACCTGCAACCTTAAAGACGACATAGATATAGATTATAAAGAGTTACAATCATAAGTCAGATGTCAATTAGGCTACCTAGGTGAGTAAGGGTGGGATTAGGGAGAGGTCAGTGCTTAAAGGAACATGCACTTTTAACATCTACTGCACAGACCAATTGCCTGTAATTCACTTGGAAATAGCCCAAGAAGGGGCTGCATGGAGGTGTGGTTTTAGGCTTGAAATGTCACTAAGTCAACTAGCAGTCAGGGCTGACTGAGAAGTGCCCAGTCTGCTACCCATCAATGTCCCCTTTGACAACATGAATGTTGGGAGTATACATATGTCCCAAGCTAATGAGGGATCCAGGATGTGCATAATGGGACTTACAGATATCCAGTGAAGGATTAATAGGTACAGCTAGTTATTATATTGAGGAGAGATGAACATTTCATGAATGGTTGCTAGGCCGAGTACTAGCAGGGGGAAGGGACAGAGATAGTGCTCTGAGGCTGGGGAGATTTGAGGCTAGGGAGAAATGTGATTTGGCAAACTGATAGGATTTTACAAGCTGTGGTTTAAGCACAGGTACCCAAGCAATCAGTACATACTACTGAAAATCTGAGGATGTAGAGCATTCCACAGATGCCAGGGAATTACCAAAGATGTGTATTAGGGAACTTCATTCAGATGAGGGAGAAAGAGAAGTAAAGGGGGAGGAAGGAAGGAAGGAAGGAAAGAAGGAAGGAAGGAAGGGAGGGAGGGAGGGAAGAAGGAAGGGAGGGAGGGAGGGAAGAAGGAAGGAAGGAAGGGAGGGAGGGAGGAAGGAAGGAAGGAAGAAAGGAAGAGAAAAAACAGATACTGCTACAGCTATCAATGATCATAACTCCTGTTGGTGAACCAATTAGACAAACTTGGTGGTCTCTGCTCTTGTGCTTTTGATGCCTTGCTTGCTTCAATGTATCAGAATACAAAGCATATTCCATAAAGGCCAATAAAAGAAGAGACTGACTTAAACCATGAAACTGAGAAGCCAGGCATCACTCTCCACTTTATCTAATAGAAACCATCTTCATTTCCAAACAAAACTTTAATGTTTCCATTTCCTGCCCCACTCCTGACACAAAAACAAAAAGTGGGCTATCCTTCCCTAGGTTTTCTATCAAGCATCATTTTTCATTCTAGTTGTTTCTGACATTTGATGTTTCCTTTTTGATGCTTTAATACTAATTTAACCCCATTAATTTTAATCTTTCTATGAGGAAACAGTTGCATGAGTTACTGTGTGGCCCTTAAAAGTCAGATCATTCATCAAATGTTTGTGTGTGTATTCCCCTTTCTTCACTGACAAAGCTATTACTGTAGTTCAGGCCTGCACCTCCCACTAGAACTATTACAATTGTCTCCTAATTTGGTCTTCCTTCCTCAAATTTCTCCTCACTTTAATCTATCACCCACAAAGCTACCAAAGTGATATTCCTAAAGCACAGATCACCTCCTTACTCAATAATTCTGGCAGTTTATTTTTATCTCTAGGATCAAATATAAACCTCTCAATTTGACATTTAGAGCTCTTCTCAACATAGTCCTTCTTATCTTTACAGCCCACTTAAACATTACTTCAGGCATGTATGTTATGGTCTAGTCACACTGTCACACGAAATTCTTTACCTTTGCAGGGACTGTCTCCCTTAGCTAGAATATGTTTTCTCTCTCTCTCCCCCTCCCTCCCTTTTTCCTTCCCCTCTCTTCTGCTTCCCCAAATCCCTACTTTCTTTTAAAGTACAACTCAAGCACTACATATTTGCAAGAAAACCTTTTACATAAACACTACGCTTTGCTCAGCAATTAAAAGATATTTCTTTACCAAGCAGTAAGAAGACAGAAAAGCACCACAGAATACCTGCACAGGCTCTGAAGAGGTCAGGAATCCTCATTACTCATTCCCAGAATCAAGCTCTCCAAACATCCACATGGGTTGGCACCAAGCAGGGCTGATTGCCCATGTTCAAAGGACTGGGCCCTTATTGGTCAATCCTCACCTGTGAGGCATAAAGAAATAAGTCCTATGGTATGTCAAATTGCATAGTCAAGTGTGCTGGATAAGGAGTCAGAAAATCCTGGGTTCTAATTCAGTCCTCTGACACTAGTCATGTGACTATAGACTGGTCCCTTTCTTTCTCTGAGGTTCACTTTTCTCAGAGAAAGAAAGTTGAGTCAACACACAGTTGGCAAAAGTGGACCTGAAGAGGAGTGGGCAACTTTCAGAGATTTGGTGTATAGCGCTGCATTTGTTCATCTGGGGCCAGAACACTCACAAACACCAAGACTGCTTTGATGGAAAACGATGGGGAAATTCAGAAGCTGCTAAATGAAAAACAAGAACTCCACAAGGTTTACCAGTGGAAGAAGAAGAAGAAGGCAGCATTTCATGCCATCAAAAAGTAAAGTACAAGCAAACATAGCTAAGTCAGGAGAAGAAATATCTAGGCCAAAGATACACGATTCACATCTTCCCAGTGAAGAGAAGACTCCCTTACTAAAGATGCTATGATGAAAAAAAATTCCCCTAGTTGACCTCAACAGCCTAAGTTTCATGAAAATTCAGTAGATAGCTTTGAGACAGGCTCTGCCTCTGGTTAGTTGGAACAGAGCAAAAATATTCTTCAGGCAGTGAAAACATTTTGATGATTTCCAGTATAACCCGTGGCTCAGAGTCCATTTGTATAAGACTCTGCTCATTGATGTAGATTGATTATTCAATGTTCTTTGCCTATATAAAGAGGTGGATTGGAGAAAGCTTGAGATAAAAGAGATCCTGGTTTTCTGACTTCCAGGATCAAGTAAGGAGACTTTTTATTCCAGACTCTCTTCAAGTCCCCAAAGAGAGAAAGGAAAGTCTCCTTATAGTTGCCTCTCTCCTCTGATTAGAGGACTGAAGGATAGTGCAATGAACTTCTCCAAAAGTCCCTCTTTATAGAGAGCTCAGAATTTTCTAGCTAACTTGTCATTTCCAAAACTCAGCTGCCCTGTTTGATTTAACCCAGGCCAAGTACCCTCGGGCATACTCTTTCAATTTCTTTTTGTGTATTGTCTTCCCAGGTAAATTCCTTGAGGGCAAGAACTGTCTTTCTTTTTCTTACTTATATATAGTGCCTATGCCTGGCACATAGTAGGTACTTAATATATATTTATTGACTATTGCTTTCAAGGATCTAATGAAAGAAGGGAAAGAAAGTCTCCCCTTCATGGATCTGAAGACAGTCTAAAACTATCGTCTTCTTTCCCAAAGCTGGGAGCCAGAATACCAGGAACTCTCTTCTCTCAGACTCTCCAATTCCACTCCTCTCCTCAAGTAAGCATGAAGCATTGAGTAATCAATCTCCACCAATAAGGGGAGTCTTATTTTTCCCACTTAATAGTATTTTATTTTTTCCAATTACATGTAAAAATAGTTTTCAGCATCCTCTTTTATAATACGTTCAGTTCTAATTTTTTTTCTCCCCACTTCTCTTCCTTTTCCCCTCCCCAAGATGGCAAGCAATCTGATAAAGGCTATACATGTACAATCATATTAAACATATTTCCACATTAGTCATGTTATGAAAGAAGAATCAGAACAAAAGAGAAAAACCACAAGAAAGAAGAAAGAGAGAAAATAGTCTGCTCCAATCTGCATTCAGACGCCAGAGTTCTTTCTCTAGATGCAGATAGTATTTTACATCAGGAGGCTTTTGGCACTTTCTGTTTTTTAATTGACTTGTTTATTTACTTTTAGTTTACTGGAACTTTCTTACATCATTGTATTGCTGAGAAGAACGAAGTCTATCAAAGTTGATCATTGTACAATGCTGCTGTTACTGCGTACACCGTTCTCCTGGTTCTGCTCACTTCACTCAGCATCAGTTCTTGTGAGTCTTTCCAGGTTTTTCTGAAATCCAGCTGCTCAGCACAATAGTATTCCATTACATTCATATACCACAACTTGCTTAGCCATTCCCCAATTGATGGGCATCACCTCCAATTCCAGTTCTTTCTCACCACACACACACACAAAACTTCTACAAATATTTTTTGTACATGTGGGTCCTTTTTCCATACTGTAGTAGATAGATAAAAGCTTATGCATAGTTTTATAGCCCTTTGGGAATAGTTCCAAATTGCTCTCCAGAGTGGTAATAAGGAAAGTCTTATGCAAATGATCTTTGGACTTTGAGCTGAGAGAAAGGAAACACTTGTTGAAAGATGAGAATTGTTAGAGTAATTCTCAAGGGGAAGGAAAACTTAAAGCTAAGTCACTGGGTTCTGAGACTTCCCCAGCACAGCAAAATGACTGTTTATTAAAATACTAAAGACAGGAAGCTGGAAATGATTAAACAATTGGAAATTAACAGAACTGTTCTGTGTTAACTTACCAATATCCGGTTCTAATGAAGAGATATTTTTAACCTTCTCTAGTTGGAAGAAAGGAAGGACTGAAATTCATGTAGAGAAGAATTTTGTTAGTAAAATTTTAGAGAGATCACTAGAAATGAGACTGAATAAACATTTGGTTTTTTTAGAGAAATACTCTGCAAATTGATTTGCAAAAAATGCAAATTTTCTTCCCACAAAAGACTACAAGAAAGAATCATGTCTGCTACAGGAAGAAGCACATCCCACCATATGTTGGCACACAGGGATAAAGCTCCAGTGGTCTCATGCTGGCTATAGCTCTGCATTAGAGACATGGAAGCAAAGTGCTCTGCAAAATCAGAGGGAAAAGGGATTATCCTAGGAAATTGCACGTGCCCGAATCCAGCTAGGGAACCATCTTGTAACATATATTATCTTCCTTAGGAGTTCTTGGTATGGTTTTGTGAACCATATATCTACTAAGCCATATTAATTACTATTTTTTACATGAAAATTTTCTACATTAAGAAATGCAAAATCAGGAGGACCTGACTCCAGTTTCAGACACTTAATACTTACTAGCCAGTAAGAGCAAATCATTTAACGAATTGCCCTGCCTTCCCCCCGCCCCCTCCAAAAAGACAAAAAGAAGAAAAAATGAAAAAAATAAATCCAACCTACTTATAGGCCATGTTAAAATAATAATAACACTCCAAATCACCATTAGAGAAAATGAAAACTAAAGGAAATCTGAGATTCCATTTAATAACCATCAGACAGAAAAAGTTGAGAGGGAAAAAACCGTCAAATATCAGAGAGGTTGCAAGAAATCAAGCACACTAATATACCACTTGCAAAGCTGTAAATTGATGCCATTCCAGAAAAAACATGGAACTATGACCAAAAAGTTACTAAACTGCATATAACATCTGACGCAGTGATACCACAAGTAGGCCTATACCCCAAAGAAATAAAAGAAAGAGGAAAAGGTCCTGTACATACAAAAATATTTATAGCAGCTCTTTTAATAGAGGCAAAGACCTGGAAACTAAGGAGGAAGAATGCCCATCACTTAGGGAATGGCTAAATAATGATATGTTAATGTAACAGAATACTATAGTCCTGTAAGAAATGAGGAGGATTCTGGGAAGATGGCAGAATAAGGCAGGAAATTACCTGGTTCTCTTAAATTCCCCCACAAATAATTTGAAATAATGTATCAAAGTGAACCTTAAAAGTCAGGGGAAAGTAGTTGTCCAGCCTAAGACAACTTGGGAAGACTTTAGGAAAGATCTCATCTCCCCATTGGGGTAATCTGGCCTGACTGAAGGGCAGTTTTCTCAGGGCAAATACCAACCTGAATCAACAAACAAGCACTGGGAACAGATACGTTGGTAGCAGCCTCAACTTCAGGAACTTTTACCCAACAAATAGGGCATCAAATGGCTGAACACAGAAAATTACAGGGCCTTCCACTGGTGCTGGATGTGGGCCCCAGGTACATTGATCAGATCTGCTCTCAGGCTGTGACTGTGGTTAAGGAGGAGTAAGGACATGCCAATGATTGCCATCACAGAGGGTGGGGTCCCTGCTGGCTGTGATCACTCCAGGAGAGCAGAGTCCCAGGTTTTGGTTCCAGGCCAGAGGAGTGAACTGAGGCTTGCAGTCATGAAAGGGACCACAAGAAGTAAGAGCATTTGCGGGGATGGCATCGCTGGAAGTCCTTGTAACCACAATTATGACAACTCTCCTGAGGATTGCTGCTGTGAATAATTTTGAGGGTCTAATCACATAGTATAATGAACTCTATTCAGAACTAAACATTGTTAAATAAAGTAAAGCATAACATCAGAACAACATAACATAACAACTTATTACTAAAGAGGCCACATAATCTTAAACAAAATATATCATTCAGTTTATCTTATAATATTCCCCAAATTCCCACACAGCACATATTAATGCATCTCCAAAGTCAAGGGGTCCCAGGGTAGGATTTTCTGAGCATAACACATCCTTAAAGCATAGCAGAAAATACAAACACCATCCATCCCTAGGTCATAGTGAGTTACAATCTCCTCAGTCAGTATGGAGTGTCCAAATGAAGTCGTCTTTCATCTTGATTCCAGGTTGACATCCAAATCCCATGGCTCTTCCTCTGTAGGCTGAGCACTCCCGACTTTTGCCTGGATTCACACATAGGCAGCTGCTCTTGCTCCTTGTCTCAGCTCACAGGAGCTGCTCCACTCCAAGTTCTTCCTGCTCCTAATTGACAGCAGGTTCCAGGGCTCCTACCGGCTCCTACTGGCAGCTTCTATTTCTGGGAAGACAAAACTTAACAAGGCTACAACAATATTTACAAACACTACGAGAAATATAATCTCAATATACTTTCTGTCTGAAAAATCAATACAGATTGATAGACAGGGCTTCTGCCAGAGAAATTAACATAATTCAATCAAAGGAGAGGCTCAGTCAAAGGTACTTAATTAGCTAAAACTCAATCCAGAAAAACAATAAAAAGTCCTACTTTGTTTGCCATTACAATCCTGATCATAGTTCAAGAGCAGTGAGGAGGACCTAAAGTTAAGCCTCCAGTTAGAGCTCAGAAAACAACAATATGAAGAACCTGAAGCTTGAGACATTCCTCAAACCTTGGAACAAGATGATGATTCTAACACAAAGTTAGTAGCCATGAAATATGTCACTAACATTTTTTTAAAGGAGTGAGCAAAATAGAAGATAGCTACTGTCTTCTATATATTTTCTACTATAGAAAAGATCTGGGTTCAAACTCAGAAGAAGACAATGAAGTCAAAACAGCTATTTCTACTTCAAAGAAAAATGTAAAAGGGTCACAAGCCTTAAAAGAGCTCTTAGAAAAGACTTTAAAAATCAAATGAGAAAGGTTGAGGAAAAATTAGTGGGGAAAATGCATAATGCAAGACAATCAAGAAAACTATGAAAAGAAAGCCAACCAGTTGGGGAAAAAACGTCCAAAAAAATAAACAAAAGAAAGTAACTTTTTACAAACTAAAATTGGGCAAGGGGAAGCTTATGACTTCATAAGATACCAAATAATTATAAAACAAAGTCAAAATAATCAAAAATAGAAGGTGATGTGAAATATCACATCAGAAAAATGACTGATTTGTAAAACAGATCAAGGAGAGACAATACAAGAATTTTTGGACTACATGAAATTTATCATTTTAAAGAGTCTAGGCATCATACTTTAAGAAATTATTAAGAAAAACTGTGCTGGAGTTTTAGAACTAGAGGGCAAAATAGAAATGGAAAAATCCACCAATCATCACCTGAAAGAGATCCCAAGATGAAAACTTACAGGACCATCATAGCTAAGTTTCAAAGCCCCCAGGTCAAGGAGAAAATATTACAGACAACTAGAAAGAAGAAATTTAAATACTGTGGAGCTGCATTCAGGGTAACCCAAGATTTAGCAGCTTCTACATTAAAAGACTTAGGAGCATGGAACATAATATTCTGAAGAGCAAAGGAGTTGAATTTACAACAACAACAAAAAAAACAGTTGAGTGTAATCCTGTGTGGAAAAAATTGCTATTTACTGAATTAGACAATTTTCAGATATTTGTGAGTAAAATACCAGAAGTGAATGAAAAATTTGACCTACAAGAATCAGGAGAAACATAATAAGGTAAACCTAAGAGATCAATAAGGTCAAACTGTTTACTTCTTGTATGGGAAAATGTTATCTGTTATTCTTAAGATTGCTATCATTACTAGATTAGTTTGAAAGAGAATACATAGATAGAAGACGAGGGGTTGAGTAGAGTGTGGTGGTGTGATCCCAAAAAGTAAAAGTGAGTAGGGAGAGGTAAAATGGAACAAATACCTAATACACTTTTCTTATTTGATTTTTCAAAATCCTTCTTGCATTCCTCCATGGCCTGTAACTAGTTCACATTTTTCTTTGAAGCAGGAGTTTATGCAGGAGTTCTGACTGTGTTGTCTTCCTCCTATTCTATGCTTTGATCCTTTTTGTCCCCCAAAAAGGACTCCAGGGGTTGATTGCTGTGCTTGCTTTGCTTCTTCTGTTTGCTCATGTTGCCAGTCAATTACTTGCCTTTTGAACTCTTTATGACTGTATAACTGCTTCCATAGAGGAGAGCTTTGTCCCAAATTGCTGAGGTTTTCACAGCTGCCAAAAAGTTGGGGGCCCTCTCTGAAGCCTCTACAAGATCTGGCTCCCTGGCCACACACCCCAGGACCTCCACCCAACATAGCACTCCAGATCCAAGCAGGTTAAAGCAAGCATGATTACCATCTGAATGGTTGCTTGGTCCCCCTATAATCTGCAGGCCAGGAGCTCTGGAAGCAGCAATGTGGTAGGGGCTGCACAGCCACCTGGCCTCCACTGCTTCTTGCCCTAGGTGCAGGGGCCAGACCACACTCTTCTATCCTGCCCCCTGTAATGTTAATGAAATCAGATCTTCCATGCCCCTTTCTATTGGCACCTAGTAAAGGCACTTAGCTCCTTACTTCAAGTTAACTCCTTGGGAGTAGTTTACACCTTAACAGGAAGGGGCAGAACAGGGAGGAGCTATACTGTATGTAAGGAAGAGAATCAGCAGGACTGTCAGATTTTCTCTCAGTCACCACCTGGAGACTGCACCTTTTGCTGAGTTCCTCCGTCTGCAGCTTTTACCGAGAACTTCCAAGAACCAGGCTGAGGAACTATCATGAGTCTGAGAGGGATCCCTGCTTGAGGGAGGCTGTTCTATTTGTGAAGGCTTGGGAATGTGGGTATTCACTGCATTAACCATGTGTATCAACTTCATGACCACTATAATGACTTTGGCTTTTTGGGTCTGGGACTTGTCCTTCTGGTTTGGTGACCTTGGTTCTGCCCTCCATGTGTAGAGTTTGCTACATTTTGTCATTCACAACTATACTAGCATATTCATAACTACCATGGGTGGTGTGAATATTGCATTGTTGATATACCCCCCAGATCCAACAGAGTTCCACACTGACCTTTTACTTGTTCTTTAGCATTTCACAGCTGATAAATCATAAACCACCATAGCTGCTGGTGCTTTACTCTCCTGAAGTCTGCTCCAGCTGCTACTGGTTGGGGCCACCCTATGGCTAAAACCACAGGACTCACAGGGGACTGTGCTCTGCTCCCAGGGTGCTGTGATGGATCCTTCCTGTTGACCTACCAGGCTGCCTTCAGTGGAAGATTTCTTTCTCTCTGTCACTATTTAAGTTATATAGCTCTAAAATTTGTTAGTCATATTTTATAGGTATTTGAGGTGGTTATGGGGGAAGCTCATGAAGTTTTCATGCTTCTGTGCCACCATCTTGGATCTGTCCTGAAATTACCTAATACAAATGAGATATCAGTGGAATAACTGTAATAGAGGGGGCAGGAGGAGGTGAAAAGTTGGTAGTGATAGAACCTTATTCTCATCAGAACAGGTTTGAAGAGGGAATAACATGTACATATAAAAAGGTATAAACGTCTTCTTAACTTACAGAGAAATAGGAGAACAAGGGAATAAGATAAAAGGACAGAGATTCTTACAAGGGTGGGTAAACTAAGGAAGAGGAGGGCAAGAGGAAATGATAAGGGAGGAATTCTTAAAAGGTGTGTGGCTTAGGAAGCCAGGGGTCAGAAGTAAATTAGACATCTGAGAAGGGATAAAGTAAAAACAAAGGGAGAGAAGGAAAAAAGAGAGGAAAAAAAGGATAAAGGGAAATGCAGAACTAGTAATTAGAACTTTAAATGAGAATAAGATGTACTCACCAATAAAATGTAAACAGTAGAACAGATTAAAAACCAGAATCCAAAACAGGTTGTGTACAAGAAGCACAGCAAAAAATAAGAGACACCTATAGAGTAAAAACAAAGGCCTGGAGTAGAATCTATTATGTTTCAACAGATGCAAAAAAAAGCAAGAGTAGCAATTGTTACCTCAGATAAATTTAAAGCTAAAATAGATTAGATTAAAAGTCATAAACAGGGAAACTATATTATGATAAAAGATAACATAGACAATGAAGCAATATTAATACAAAACATAAATGCACCAAATTTTTAAAAATATTTTTTATTTGTTTTCTTGTTTGCATCATTCATTTTCATTACATTTTTGAATTACAAATTTTCTCCCCATCTTGCCCCTGCCCCAACCCTAAAACAGCAATCCCACTGTAAAGCCCCTCCCCTGCTCTGCTCTCTTACTTTCTGGTAGGGCAGGGAGGTTCTCCCTATCCCAGCCCCTATATATCTTATTTCCTAGTTGCAGGTATTGCAGAACTTTAAATTCTAGATGCTTTTGATTCCTCTCTTGTCATCCACTCCCCCGGAAGGACAATCAATTCAATACAGGCTGTGGATGTGTGATTATACAGGACATCTTCATAGTGGACATATTCTGACAGTGATCATCTGTCTCTCCTTCCTATCCCCTCCCTTGTTCTGTTCTCTTCCCTCTCCCTGTCCCTTTACTGAAGTGTGAATGCACCAAATTTTTAAAGAGATTTTAAATTTTTAAAAGAAAAGTTGAATGAATTACAGATAGAAATATATAGTGATACTATAATAGTGGGAGACTTTAATCTTCCCCTCTCAAAACTAGATAAATTTAACCAAAAAATAAATAAGTCAAAGAACTGAATAAAATTTTAGATATGATAGATATCTGGGGGTGGCTAGGTGGCACAGTGAATAGAGCACCAGCCCTGAAGTCAGGAGGACCTGAGTTCAAATCTGGCCTCAGACACTTAACACAAAAACTAGCCGTGTGACTTTGGACAAGTCACTTAACCCCAACTGCCCTCCAAAAAGCAAAAAAAAAAAAAAAAGAGAGATGATAGATATTTGGAAAGAAATGAATGGTAATAGAGAGGAATATACCTTTTCCTCAGTGGCAAATGGTACCTTATAAAGATGGACCATATTATAGCTAAAAGCAGAAATATGAAATGGTTTCTTTTCAGACCACAGTGCAATAAAAATTCTATCAAAATACCAAAGATATTCAGAAGCTGTAATAGTGCTGAGAGCCAAAGCATCCTTCAGTCTTCGCACAAACCAGTACAAGCTCAACATTCACTCGTGTACCTCTCTATCTCCTTGCCTCAACCTCCTCTCTTTCCCACTCTCTCTGGCTCTGACTAGCTGGGCTCTGCTTCCCTTCAGCAAACTCCTCCCACAACAGGCTCAATGTGACTGCATGCAACCTATTAGGGAACAAAGTTTACTTTCAAAGCAGGGAAGGTCTTCAAGCTCCCACCTAGGTCTATTAAAGGGCAGGGAAGATCTTCAAATTCCCATTGCCATGACACTTCTACAAAAAAAATCAACTCATTCTAATGTCAAATAAATTATTTGAAATAATAGGCAAAGAAGACATCCTACCAAACTCCTTTTGTGACATAAATATGGTTCAGATATCTAAAACATGAAGAGCAAAAACAGAGAAAGAAAATTATAGATCAGTTTCACTAATGAATGTGGATGCAAATGTCCTAAATAAAATACTAGCTAAGAAACTACAACAATATATCCCAAACAAATCATTCCCCAAAATAATAAATGGTCAAAGGATATGAACAAGCAATTTTCTAATGAAGAAATAGAAAGAATTTATGATCGTATGAGAAAAGGTTCTAAATCATTATTGATTAGAGAAATGCAAATTAAAACATACCTATTAGAAACTGAAGAAATGGGCAATGAAGTAATAAAACTATCTCTTTTGTAGATGATATAATGATATACTTGGAAAATCTTAGAGATTCAACTAAAAAGTTAGCTAAACTAATAACTTTAACAAAGTAATAGAATATAAAATGTTTTAAAATGTAACAAATACATAGTATACAAAATATGTACTATATTGTGCATATAACATAACAATATAATATATAACATGACATAACATGTAATATAAAATATAAAATAAGCCCACATACATCATCAACATTTCTACAATCACCAACAAAACCCTGCAAGAAATAGTAAGAGATAGCCCATTTAAAATAACCCAAGACTACATAAAATACCTGGGAGAATACCTGCCAAGAAAAACCAAGGAACTGCAGAAACATAATTATAAAACAATTTTATATAAATAAAGTCATATTTGAATAATTAGAGAAATATTAATCATTCATGGGTGAGTAAAAGCAATACACTAAAAATGACAATTCTACTTTAAACTAATCTACTTATTCAGTGGTGTACCAATCACAAAAAAAAATTATTGCTCTACAAAAAATAATAAAATCCATTTAGAAGAAGAAAAGGTCAAGAATTAATTAATGGAAAAAATGGAAAGGGGGTTTAGCAGTAACAGATCCTAAACTGTATTAAAAGATAGCAATTATCAAAACTACCCAGTACTGGCTAAGAAAGAGTTGGATCAGTGGAATAAAGTAGACATAAAATATAAATTTGTAAATAATTACAGTATCCTTTGGTTTGAGAAATGTAAAGGTTTGATTTTATGGCATAAGAACTTACTATTTGGCAAAAAAAAATGTTAACAAAACTGGAAAGTTGTCTGGCAGAAAGTAAGTCTCACCAATATCTCACACCATTTCCCAAGATAAGGTCAAAATGGATACCTGACCCAAATATGAAGAGAATTTTCATAAGGAAACTAGTAGAATATGAAACATATTATGTATTAAACTTATGGATAGAAGAAGAATTTATGAATAAACATTTATGAAATAAAAATAAATAGCATTATGAGATGAAAATGGATAATTTTGATCACATCAAATTAAAAGGGTTTTCTATGAATGAATCCAATTTAGCAAAGATTGGACGGAAAGTAGAAAATTGAAAGGAAAACATTTGTAGACAGTCTCTCAGAAAAAGTTTTCATATCTCAAATATATATAAAATTTTGTTAAATTTACAAAAGTACAATCACTCCCAAATTAATAAATGGTGAAAGGATGGGAAGAGGCTGGTTTTTTAATGAAGAAATCAAAACTGGAAGTGGGAGGTGGAGCCAAGATGGCAGAGTAAAAGCAAGAACTTGCTTGACATCTGGCTCCAACCACCTCCAACACCAGTAAAAAAATGACTCTATATAAATTTTAGAGCTACAGAACCCAAACAGTGACAGAAAGAAACAAAGCTCCCAATGAAGGCAGCCTGGCAGACTGACAGGAAGGGTCTCTGAGGCAAGGTTTTGCTTTGGGGCTCACTTTGGGAAGAGTCACGTTATTAGCCCAGATGAGACTCTGAGAAGCTGTTGAGCCCTCCAGGTTTGAAAACTCAGATGTTGGGGGCGGAGCCAAGATGGCGGCGTAAAATCAGCAAGGTCCCGCAGCTCCCACACCGCCACCCTAAACACCCATAAAATACAAGCCCAGACAAAGTCTAGGAAAGTCTAGGACTCTCAGACTCACAAAAATACAGAGAACACAGCTCTCGCTGAAGGCAGCTTGGCAGCAGGGGCTCAGCAAGGCCGCCAGAGCGGAGGCTGGAACAGCCGGAAGCCAAGACCGTGGCCAGGCCTGGGACGGTGGGAAGGAACTGAGCCGAGCCTGTAGCCAGCCTGCAGTGGTTCTACAGCCTCCAGCACCCCCACATCTGCCAAGACGTGAGGAGCGGGACTCACACCGCAGAATGGCCAGCCCAAAACCGCAGCGGGCCAGGCAAGGCCCCAGGGCGGCCACGAGGAGCAGCAGAGCCTCCCAAGCCGCAGCTTGAGCCTACTTCAAAGAAAATCTAAAGCACCGGCCTGAGGGGAGCTTTGGTCAGAGACGGTTACTGAAAGCTGAAACTTTGAAACTTAATTGGGGGGGAGTAAAGCAGTTCGGTCATTCTACCCCCTGGGCAAGGAAGCAGTGGAGGAGGGGAAATACTGGAACCAGCAGCAGTGGCCCCCACCAGGCTGCTTCAGAGCCCCTGGCCTGCGGACTCTGCAGCGGGGCTGAATCGATTGATCGGGCTAAGTGCTCTTGTGTTGAGTGGCCTGGATCCAGATCGTGGTCTTGGGTGGTGGTCCTGGGGTACACTTTCAGCAAGCCAAAGCTGGGGGGACTTACAACACCCCCCTAATAGCTCCAGCAGTTGGAAAAACCCCAGCGATTTGGAACAGAGCTTCCCTCCTTGGAAGCAAA